>OU426909.1:10111197-11346197 GCA_911387775.1 Thymelicus sylvestris | reverse complement strand
AACTGGAAAAAAGTCGCGGAGCGCCCTTCCCATATATACGAAACCACCTTAGGTCTGAAGTCACAGAAATTAATTACGAAACAAACATCTTTGTAGATCTCCATACTTGCCCAAACATATAAGTATTATACATCAAAAGATCCGTCTTAATTCGCTCTTTTTGACTATCTAATTACTTTTTGATTTCCTCCTATATTTTCAAAATTTTCTTTAAATTTCATTTTCTGTAAAAATAACATAAGTTTTAACAATAGTTTTTCTCAAATTTACCTTCCACCGTCCACTGCGTGGTATCAAAGGATAGGTAATCGCTTGGCTCACTCGTTTTTATTAATACCTTTAAAATTTTCCTCTGCATTTTCCAAATTTTCACCGAAAACACCCAAAAAACGTCTATTTTCAGATTTTCTTTTTCTTACTACTCTCTATATTTAATTTTCCTTCATTTCTGAATAGCGCTCGTCGAGACCTATCTTCTGGTACCACTCACGTCGCGATCCGACCGCCAAAACTGGAAAAAAGTCGCGGAGCGCCCTTCCCATATATACGAAACCACCTTAGGTCTGAAGTCACAGAAATTAATTACGAAACAAACATCTTTGTAGATCTCCATACTTGCCCAAACATATAAGTATTATACATCAAAAGATCCGTCTTAATTCGCTCTTTTTGACTATCTAATTACTTTTTGATTTCCTCCTATATTTTCAAAATTTTCTTTAAATTTCATTTTCTGTAAAAATAACATAAGTTTTAACAATAGTTTTTCTCAAATTTACCTTCCACCGTCCACTGCGTGGTATCAAAGGATAGGTAATCGCTTGGCTCACTCGTTTTTATTAATACCTTTAAAATTTTCCTCTGCATTTTCCAAATTTTCACCGAAAACACCCAAAAAACGTCTATTTTCAGATTTTCTTTTTCTTACTACTCTCTATATTTAATTTTCCTTCATTTCTGAATAGCGCTCGTCGAGACCTATCTTCTGGTACCACTCACGTCGCGATCCGACCGCCAAAACTGGAAAAAAGTCGCGGAGCGCCCTTCCCATATATACGAAACCACCTTAGGTCTGAAGTCACAGAAATTAATTACGAAACAAACATCTTTGTAGATCTCCATACTTGCCCAAACATATAAGTATTATACATCAAAAGATCCGTCTTAATTCGCTCTTTTTGACTATCTAATTACTTTTTGATTTCCTCCTATATTTTCAAAATTTTCTTTAAATTTCATTTTCTGTAAAAATAACATAAGTTTTAACAATAGTTTTTCTCAAATTTACCTTCCACCGTCCACTGCGTGGTATCAAAGGATAGGTAATCGCTTGGCTCACTCGTTTTTATTAATACCTTTAAAATTTTCCTCTGCATTTTCCAAATTTTCACCGAAAACACCCAAAAAACGTCTATTTTCAGATTTTCTTTTTCTTACTACTCTCTATATTTAATTTTCCTTCATTTCTGAATAGCGCTCGTCGAGACCTATCTTCTGGTACCACTCACGTCGCGATCCGACCGCCAAAACTGGAAAAAAGTCGCGGAGCGCCCTTCCCATATATACGAAACCACCTTAGGTCTGAAGTCACAGAAATTAATTACGAAACAAACATCTTTGTAGATCTCCATACTTGCCCAAACATATAAGTATTATACATCAAAAGATCCGTCTTAATTCGCTCTTTTTGACTATCTAATTACTTTTTGATTTCCTCCTATATTTTCAAAATTTTCTTTAAATTTCATTTTCTGTAAAAATAACATAAGTTTTAACAATAGTTTTTCTCAAATTTACCTTCCACCGTCCACTGCGTGGTATCAAAGGATAGGTAATCGCTTGGCTCACTCGTTTTTATTAATACCTTTAAAATTTTCCTCTGCATTTTCCAAATTTTCACCGAAAACACCCAAAAAACGTCTATTTTCAGATTTTCTTTTTCTTACTACTCTCTATATTTAATTTTCCTTCATTTCTGAATAGCGCTCGTCGAGACCTATCTTCTGGTACCACTCACGTCGCGATCCGACCGCCAAAACTGGAAAAAAGTCGCGGAGCGCCCTTCCCATATATACGAAACCACCTTAGGTCTGAAGTCACAGAAATTAATTACGAAACAAACATCTTTGTAGATCTCCATACTTGCCCAAACATATAAGTATTATACATCAAAAGATCCGTCTTAATTCGCTCTTTTTGACTATCTAATTACTTTTTGATTTCCTCCTATATTTTCAAAATTTTCTTTAAATTTCATTTTCTGTAAAAATAACATAAGTTTTAACAATAGTTTTTCTCAAATTTACCTTCCACCGTCCACTGCGTGGTATCAAAGGATAGGTAATCGCTTGGCTCACTCGTTTTTATTAATACCTTTAAAATTTTCCTCTGCATTTTCCAAATTTTCACCGAAAACACCCAAAAAACGTCTATTTTCAGATTTTCTTTTTCTTACTACTCTCTATATTTAATTTTCCTTCATTTCTGAATAGCGCTCGTCGAGACCTATCTTCTGGTACCACTCACGTCGCGATCCGACCGCCAAAACTGGAAAAAAGTCGCGGAGCGCCCTTCCCATATATACGAAACCACCTTAGGTCTGAAGTCACAGAAATTAATTACGAAACAAACATCTTTGTAGATCTCCATACTTGCCCAAACATATAAGTATTATACATCAAAAGATCCGTCTTAATTCGCTCTTTTTGACTATCTAATTACTTTTTGATTTCCTCCTATATTTTCAAAATTTTTTTTAAATTTCATTTTCTGTAAAAATAACATAAGTTTTAACAATAGTTTTTCTCAAATTTACCTTCCACCGTCCACTGCGTGGTATCAAAGGATAGGTAATCGCTTGGCTCACTCGTTTTTATTAATACCTTTAAAATTTTCCTCTGCATTTTCCAAATTTTCACCGAAAACACCCAAAAAACGTCTATTTTCAGATTTTCTTTTTCTTACTACTCTCTATATTTAATTTTCCTTCATTTCTGAATAGCGCTCGTCGAGACCTATCTTCTGGTACCACTCACGTCGCGATCCGACCGCCAAAACTGGAAAAAAGTCGCGGAGCGCCCTTCCCATATATACGAAACCACCTTAGGTCTGAAGTCACAGAAATTAATTACGAAACAAACATCTTTGTAGATCTCCATACTTGCCCAAACATATAAGTATTATACATCAAAAGATCCGTCTTAATTCGCTCTTTTTGACTATCTAATTACTTTTTGATTTCCTCCTATATTTTCAAAATTTTTTTTAAATTTCATTTTCTGTAAAAATAACATAAGTTTTAACAATAGTTTTTCTCAAATTTACCTTCCACCGTCCACTGCGTGGTATCAAAGGATAGGTAATCGCTTGGCTCACTCGTTTTTATTAATACCTTTAAAATTTTCCTCTGCATTTTCCAAATTTTCACCGAAAACACCCAAAAAACGTCTATTTTCAGATTTTCTTTTTCTTACTACTCTCTATATTTAATTTTCCTTCATTTCTGAATAGCGCTCGTCGAGACCTATCTTCTGGTACCACTCACGTCGCGATCCGACCGCCAAAACTGGAAAAAAGTCGCGGAGCGCCCTTCCCATATATACGAAACCACCTTAGGTCTGAAGTCACAGAAATTAATTACGAAACAAACATCTTTGTAGATCTCCATACTTGCCCAAACATATAAGTATTATACATCAAAAGATCCGTCTTAATTCGCTCTTTTTGACTATCTAATTACTTTTTGATTTCCTCCTATATTTTCAAAATTTTTTTTAAATTTCATTTTCTGTAAAAATAACATAAGTTTTAACAATAGTTTTTCTCAAATTTACCTTCCACCGTCCACTGCGTGGTATCAAAGGATAGGTAATCGCTTGGCTCACTCGTTTTTATTAATACCTTTAAAATTTTCCTCTGCATTTTCCAAATTTTCACCGAAAACACCCAAAAAACGTCTATTTTCAGATTTTCTTTTTCTTACTACTCTCTATATTTAATTTTCCTTCATTTCTGAATAGCGCTCGTCGAGACCTATCTTCTGGTACCACTCACGTCGCGATCCGACCGCCAAAACTGGAAAAAAGTCGCGGAGCGCCCTTCCCATATATACGAAACCACCTTAGGTCTGAAGTCACAGAAATTAATTACGAAACAAACATCTTTGTAGATCTCCATACTTGCCCAAACATATAAGTATTATACATCAAAAGATCCGTCTTAATTCGCTCTTTTTGACTATCTAATTACTTTTTGATTTCCTCCTATATTTTCAAAATTTTTTTTAAATTTCATTTTCTGTAAAAATAACATAAGTTTTAACAATAGTTTTTCTCAAATTTACCTTCCACCGTCCACTGCGTGGTATCAAAGGATAGGTAATCGCTTGGCTCACTCGTTTTTATTAATACCTTTAAAATTTTCCTCTGCATTTTCCAAATTTTCACCGAAAACACCCAAAAAACGTCTATTTTCAGATTTTCTTTTTCTTACTACTCTCTATATTTAATTTTCCTTCATTTCTGAATAGCGCTCGTCGAGACCTATCTTCTGGTACCACTCACGTCGCGATCCGACCGCCAAAACTGGAAAAAAGTCGCGGAGCGCCCTTCCCATATATACGAAACCACCTTAGGTCTGAAGTCACAGAAATTAATTACGAAACAAACATCTTTGTAGATCTCCATACTTGCCCAAACATATAAGTATTATACATCAAAAGATCCGTCTTAATTCGCTCTTTTTGACTATCTAATTACTTTTTGATTTCCTCCTATATTTTCAAAATTTTTTTTAAATTTCATTTTCTGTAAAAATAACATAAGTTTTAACAATAGTTTTTCTCAAATTTACCTTCCACCGTCCACTGCGTGGTATCAAAGGATAGGTAATCGCTTGGCTCACTCGTTTTTATTAATACCTTTAAAATTTTCCTCTGCATTTTCCAAATTTTCACCGAAAACACCCAAAAAACGTCTATTTTCAGATTTTCTTTTTCTTACTACTCTCTATATTTAATTTTCCTTCATTTCTGAATAGCGCTCGTCGAGACCTATCTTCTGGTACCACTCACGTCGCGATCCGACCGCCAAAACTGGAAAAAAGTCGCGGAGCGCCCTTCCCATATATACGAAACCACCTTAGGTCTGAAGTCACAGAAATTAATTACGAAACAAACATCTTTGTAGATCTCCATACTTGCCCAAACATATAAGTATTATACATCAAAAGATCCGTCTTAATTCGCTCTTTTTGACTATCTAATTACTTTTTGATTTCCTCCTATATTTTCAAAATTTTCTTTAAATTTCATTTTCTGTAAAAATAACATAAGTTTTAACAATAGTTTTTCTCAAATTTACCTTCCACCGTCCACTGCGTGGTATCAAAGGATAGGTAATCGCTTGGCTCACTCGTTTTTATTAATACCTTTAAAATTTTCCTCTGCATTTTCCAAATTTTCACCGAAAACACCCAAAAAACGTCTATTTTCAGATTTTCTTTTTCTTACTACTCTCTATATTTAATTTTCCTTCATTTCTGAATAGCGCTCGTCGAGACCTATCTTCTGGTACCACTCACGTCGCGATCCGACCGCCAAAACTGGAAAAAAGTCGCGGAGCGCCCTTCCCATATATACGAAACCACCTTAGGTCTGAAGTCACAGAAATTAATTACGAAACAAACATCTTTGTAGATCTCCATACTTGCCCAAACATATAAGTATTATACATCAAAAGATCCGTCTTAATTCGCTCTTTTTGACTATCTAATTACTTTTTGATTTCCTCCTATATTTTCAAATTTTTTTTTAAATTTCATTTTCTGTAAAAATAACATAAGTTTTAACAATAGTTTTTCTCAAATTTACCTTCCACCGTCCACTGCGTGGTATCAAAGGATAGGTAATCGCTTGGCTCACTCGTTTTTATTAATACCTTTAAAATTTTCCTCTGCATTTTCCAAATTTTCACCGAAAACACCCAAAAAACGTCTATTTTCAGATTTTCTTTTTCTTACTACTCTCTATATTTAATTTTCCTTCATTTCTGAATAGCGCTCGTCGAGACCTATCTTCTGGTACCACTCACGTCGCGATCCGACCGCCAAAACTGGAAAAAAGTCGCGGAGCGCCCTTCCCATATATACGAAACCACCTTAGGTCTGAAGTCACAGAAATTAATTACGAAACAAACATCTTTGTAGATCTCCATACTTGCCCAAACATATAAGTATTATACATCAAAAGATCCGTCTTAATTCGCTCTTTTTGACTATCTAATTACTTTTTGATTTCCTCCTATATTTTCAAAATTTTTTTTAAATTTCATTTTCTGTAAAAATAACATAAGTTTTAACAATAGTTTTTCTCAAATTTACCTTCCACCGTCCACTGCGTGGTATCAAAGGATAGGTAATCGCTTGGCTCACTCGTTTTTATTAATACCTTTAAAATTTTCCTCTGCATTTTCCAAATTTTCACCGAAAACACCCAAAAAACGTCTATTTTCAGATTTTCTTTTTCTTACTACTCTCTATATTTAATTTTCCTTCATTTCTGAATAGCGCTCGTCGAGACCTATCTTCTGGTACCACTCACGTCGCGATCCGACCGCCAAAACTGGAAAAAAGTCGCGGAGCGCCCTTCCCATATATACGAAACCACCTTAGGTCTGAAGTCACAGAAATTAATTACGAAACAAACATCTTTGTAGATCTCCATACTTGCCCAAACATATAAGTATTATACATCAAAAGATCCGTCTTAATTCGCTCTTTTTGACTATCTAATTACTTTTTGATTTCCTCCTATATTTTCAAAATTTTTTTTAAATTTCATTTTCTGTAAAAATAACATAAGTTTTAACAATAGTTTTTCTCAAATTTACCTTCCACCGTCCACTGCGTGGTATCAAAGGATAGGTAATCGCTTGGCTCACTCGTTTTTATTAATACCTTTAAAATTTTCCTCTGCATTTTCCAAATTTTCACCGAAAACACCCAAAAAACGTCTATTTTCAGATTTTCTTTTTCTTACTACTCTCTATATTTAATTTTCCTTCATTTCTGAATAGCGCTCGTCGAGACCTATCTTCTGGTACCACTCACGTCGCGATCCGACCGCCAAAACTGGAAAAAAGTCGCGGAGCGCCCTTCCCATATATACGAAACCACCTTAGGTCTGAAGTCACAGAAATTAATTACGAAACAAACATCTTTGTAGATCTCCATACTTGCCCAAACATATAAGTATTATACATCAAAAGATCCGTCTTAATTCGTTCTTTTTGACTATCTAATTACTTTTTGATTTCCTCCTATATTTTCAAAATTTTCTTTAAATTTCATTTTCTGTAAAAATAACATAAGTTTTAACAATAGTTTTTCTCAAATTTACCTTCCACCGTCCACTGCGTGGTATCAAAGGATAGGTAATCGCTTGGCTCACTCGTTTTTATTAATACCTTTAAAATTTTCCTCTGCATTTTCCAAATTTTCACCGAAAACACCCAAAAAACGTCTATTTTCAGATTTTCTTTTTCTTACTACTCTCTATATTTAATTTTCCTTCATTTCTGAATAGCGCTCGTCGAGACCTATCTTCTGGTACCACTCACGTCGCGATCCGACCGCCAAAACTGGAAAAAAGTCGCGGAGCGCCCTTCCCATATATACGAAACCACCTTAGGTCTGAAGTCACAGAAATTAATTACGAAACAAACATCTTTGTAGATCTCCATACTTGCCCAAACATATAAGTATTATACATCAAAAGATCCGTCTTAATTCGCTCTTTTTGACTATCTAATTACTTTTTGATTTCCTCCTATATTTTCAAAATTTTCTTTAAATTTCATTTTCTGTAAAAATAACATAAGTTTTAACAATAGTTTTTCTCAAATTTACCTTCCACCGTCCACTGCGTGGTATCAAAGGATAGGTAATCGCTTGGCTCACTCGTTTTTATTAATACCTTTAAAATTTTCCTCTGCATTTTCCAAATTTTCACCGAAAACACCCAAAAAACGTCTATTTTCAGATTTTCTTTTTCTTACTACTCTCTATATTTAATTTTCCTTCATTTCTGAATAGCGCTCGTCGAGACCTATCTTCTGGTACCACTCACGTCGCGATCCGACCGCCAAAACTGGAAAAAAGTCGCGGAGCGCCCTTCCCATATATACGAAACCACCTTAGGTCTGAAGTCACAGAAATTAATTACGAAACAAACATCTTTGTAGATCTCCATACTTGCCCAAACATATAAGTATTATACATCAAAAGATCCGTCTTAATTCGCTCTTTTTGACTATCTAATTACTTTTTGATTTCCTCCTATATTTTCAAAATTTTCTTTAAATTTCATTTTCTGTAAAAATAACATAAGTTTTAACAATAGTTTTTCTCAAATTTACCTTCCACCGTCCACTGCGTGGTATCAAAGGATAGGTAATCGCTTGGCTCACTCGTTTTTATTAATACCTTTAAAATTTTCCTCTGCATTTTCCAAATTTTCACCGAAAACACCCAAAAAACGTCTATTTTCAGATTTTCTTTTTCTTACTACTCTCTATATTTAATTTTCCTTCATTTCTGAATAGCGCTCGTCGAGACCTATCTTCTGGTACCACTCACGTCGCGATCCGACCGCCAAAACTGGAAAAAAGTCGCGGAGCGCCCTTCCCATATATACGAAACCACCTTAGGTCTGAAGTCACAGAAATTAATTACGAAACAAACATCTTTGTAGATCTCCATACTTGCCCAAACATATAAGTATTATACATCAAAAGATCCGTCTTAATTCGCTCTTTTTGACTATCTAATTACTTTTTGATTTCCTCCTATATTTTCAAAATTTTCTTTAAATTTCATTTTCTGTAAAAATAACATAAGTTTTAACAATAGTTTTTCTCAAATTTACCTTCCACCGTCCACTGCGTGGTATCAAAGGATAGGTAATCGCTTGGCTCACTCGTTTTTATTAATACCTTTAAAATTTTCCTCTGCATTTTCCAAATTTTCTCCGAAAACACCCAAAAAACGTCTATTTTCAGATTTTCTTTTTCTTACTACTCTCTATATTTAATTTTCCTTCATTTCTGAATAGCGCTCGTCGAGACCTATCTTCTGGTACCACTCACGTCGCGATCCGACCGCCAAAACTGGAAAAAAGTCGCGGAGCGCCCTTCCCATATATACGAAACCACCTTAGGTCTGAAGTCACAGAAATTAATTACGAAACAAACATCTTTGTAGATCTCCATACTTGCCCAAACATATAAGTATTATACATCAAAAGATCCGTCTTAATTCGCTCTTTTTGACTATCTAATTACTTTTTGATTTCCTCCTATATTTTCAAAATTTTCTTTAAATTTCATTTTCTGTAAAAATAACATAAGTTTTAACAATAGTTTTTCTCAAATTTACCTTCCACCGTCCACTGCGTGGTATCAAAGGATAGGTAATCGCTTGGCTCACTCGTTTTTATTAATACCTTTAAAATTTTCCTCTGCATTTTCCAAATTTTCACCGAAAACACCCAAAAAACGTCTATTTTCAGATTTTCTTTTTCTTACTACTCTCTATATTTAATTTTCCTTCATTTCTGAATAGCGCTCGTCGAGACCTATCTTCTGGTACCACTCACGTCGCGATCCGACCGCCAAAACTGGAAAAAAGTCGCGGAGCGCCCTTCCCATATATACGAAACCACCTTAGGTCTGAAGTCACAGAAATTAATTACGAAACAAACATCTTTGTAGATCTCCATACTTGCCCAAACATATAAGTATTATACATCAAAAGATCCGTCTTAATTCGCTCTTTTTGACTATCTAATTACTTTTTGATTTCCTCCTATATTTTCAAAATTTTCTTTAAATTTCATTTTCTGTAAAAATAACATAAGTTTTAACAATAGTTTTTCTCAAATTTACCTTCCACCGTCCACTGCGTGGTATCAAAGGATAGGTAATCGCTTGGCTCACTCGTTTTTATTAATACCTTTAAAATTTTCCTCTGCATTTTCCAAATTTTCACCGAAAACACCCAAAAAACGTCTATTTTCAGATTTTCTTTTTCTTACTACTCTCTATATTTAATTTTCCTTCATTTCTGAATAGCGCTCGTCGAGACCTATCTTCTGGTACCACTCACGTCGCGATCCGACCGCCAAAACTGGAAAAAAGTCGCGGAGCGCCCTTCCCATATATACGAAACCACCTTAGGTCTGAAGTCACAGAAATTAATTACGAAACAAACATCTTTGTAGATCTCCATACTTGCCCAAACATATAAGTATTATACATCAAAAGATCCGTCTTAATTCGCTCTTTTTGACTATCTAATTACTTTTTGATTTCCTCCTATATTTTCAAAATTTTCTTTAAATTTCATTTTCTGTAAAAATAACATAAGTTTTAACAATAGTTTTTCTCAAATTTACCTTCCACCGTCCACTGCGTGGTATCAAAGGATAGGTAATCGCTTGGCTCACTCGTTTTTATTAATACCTTTAAAATTTTCCTCTGCATTTTCCAAATTTTCACCGAAAACACCCAAAAAACGTCTATTTTCAGATTTTCTTTTTCTTACTACTCTCTATATTTAATTTTCCTTCATTTCTGAATAGCGCTCGTCGAGACCTATCTTCTGGTACCACTCACGTCGCGATCCGACCGCCAAAACTGGAAAAAAGTCGCGGAGCGCCCTTCCCATATATACGAAACCACCTTAGGTCTGAAGTCACAGAAATTAATTACGAAACAAACATCTTTGTAGATCTCCATACTTGCCCAAACATATAAGTATTATACATCAAAAGATCCGTCTTAATTCGCTCTTTTTGACTATCTAATTACTTTTTGATTTCCTCCTATATTTTCAAAATTTTCTTTAAATTTCATTTTCTGTAAAAATAACATAAGTTTTAACAATAGTTTTTCTCAAATTTACCTTCCACCGTCCACTGCGTGGTATCAAAGGATAGGTAATCGCTTGGCTCACTCGTTTTTATTAATACCTTTAAAATTTTCCTCTGCATTTTCCAAATTTTCACCGAAAACACCCAAAAAACGTCTATTTTCAGATTTTCTTTTTCTTACTACTCTCTATATTTAATTTTCCTTCATTTCTGAATAGCGCTCGTCGAGACCTATCTTCTGGTACCACTCACGTCGCGATCCGACCGCCAAAACTGGAAAAAAGTCGCGGAGCGCCCTTCCCATATATACGAAACCACCTTAGGTCTGAAGTCACAGAAATTAATTACGAAACAAACATCTTTGTAGATCTCCATACTTGCCCAAACATATAAGTATTATACATCAAAAGATCCGTCTTAATTCGCTCTTTTTGACTATCTAATTACTTTTTGATTTCCTCCTATATTTTCAAAATTTTCTTTAAATTTCATTTTCTGTAAAAATAACATAAGTTTTAACAATAGTTTTTCTCAAATTTACCTTCCACCGTCCACTGCGTGGTATCAAAGGATAGGTAATCGCTTGGCTCACTCGTTTTTATTAATACCTTTAAAATTTTCCTCTGCATTTTCCAAATTTTCACCGAAAACACCCAAAAAACGTCTATTTTCAGATTTTCTTTTTCTTACTACTCTCTATATTTAATTTTCCTTCATTTCTGAATAGCGCTCGTCGAGACCTATCTTCTGGTACCACTCACGTCGCGATCCGACCGCCAAAACTGGAAAAAAGTCGCGGAGCGCCCTTCCCATATATACGAAACCACCTTAGGTCTGAAGTCACAGAAATTAATTACGAAACAAACATCTTTGTAGATCTCCATACTTGCCCAAACATATAAGTATTATACATCAAAAGATCCGTCTTAATTCGCTCTTTTTGACTATCTAATTACTTTTTGATTTCCTCCTATATTTTCAAAATTTTCTTTAAATTTCATTTTCTGTAAAAATAACATAAGTTTTAACAATAGTTTTTCTCAAATTTACCTTCCACCGTCCACTGCGTGGTATCAAAGGATAGGTAATCGCTTGGCTCACTCGTTTTTATTAATACCTTTAAAATTTTCCTCTGCATTTTCCAAATTTTCACCGAAAACACCCAAAAAACGTCTATTTTCAGATTTTCTTTTTCTTACTACTCTCTATATTTAATTTTCCTTCATTTCTGAATAGCGCTCGTCGAGACCTATCTTCTGGTACCACTCACGTCGCGATCCGACCGCCAAAACTGGAAAAAAGTCGCGGAGCGCCCTTCCCATATATACGAAACCACCTTAGGTCTGAAGTCACAGAAATTAATTACGAAACAAACATCTTTGTAGATCTCCATACTTGCCCAAACATATAAGTATTATACATCAAAAGATCCGTCTTAATTCGCTCTTTTTGACTATCTAATTACTTTTTGATTTCCTCCTATATTTTCAAAATTTTTTTTAAATTTCATTTTCTGTAAAAATAACATAAGTTTTAACAATAGTTTTTCTCAAATTTACCTTCCACCGTCCACTGCGTGGTATCAAAGGATAGGTAATCGCTTGGCTCACTCGTTTTTATTAATACCTTTAAAATTTTCCTCTGCATTTTCCAAATTTTCACCGAAAACACCCAAAAAACGTCTATTTTCAGATTTTCTTTTTCTTACTACTCTCTATATTTAATTTTCCTTCATTTCTGAATAGCGCTCGTCGAGACCTATCTTCTGGTACCACTCACGTCGCGATCCGACCGCCAAAACTGGAAAAAAGTCGCGGAGCGCCCTTCCCATATATACGAAACCACCTTAGGTCTGAAGTCACAGAAATTAATTACGAAACAAACATCTTTGTAGATCTCCATACTTGCCCAAACATATAAGTATTATACATCAAAAGATCCGTCTTAATTCGCTCTTTTTGACTATCTAATTACTTTTTGATTTCCTCCTATATTTTCAAAATTTTCTTTAAATTTCATTTTCTGTAAAAATAACATAAGTTTTAACAATAGTTTTTCTCAAATTTACCTTCCACCGTCCACTGCGTGGTATCAAAGGATAGGTAATCGCTTGGCTCACTCGTTTTTATTAATACCTTTAAAATTTTCCTCTGCATTTTCCAAATTTTCACCGAAAACACCCAAAAAACGTCTATTTTCAGATTTTCTTTTTCTTACTACTCTCTATATTTAATTTTCCTTCATTTCTGAATAGCGCTCGTCGAGACCTATCTTCTGGTACCACTCACGTCGCGATCCGACCGCCAAAACTGGAAAAAAGTCGCGGAGCGCCCTTCCCATATATACGAAACCACCTTAGGTCTGAAGTCACAGAAATTAATTACGAAACAAACATCTTTGTAGATCTCCATACTTGCCCAAACATATAAGTATTATACATCAAAAGATCCGTCTTAATTCGCTCTTTTTGACTATCTAATTACTTTTTGATTTCCTCCTATATTTTCAAAATTTTCTTTAAATTTCATTTTCTGTAAAAATAACATAAGTTTTAACAATAGTTTTTCTCAAATTTACCTTCCACCGTCCACTGCGTGGTATCAAAGGATAGGTAATCGCTTGGCTCACTCGTTTTTATTAATACCTTTAAAATTTTCCTCTGCATTTTCCAAATTTTCACCGAAAACACCCAAAAAACGTCTATTTTCAGATTTTCTTTTTCTTACTACTCTCTATATTTAATTTTCCTTCATTTCTGAATAGCGCTCGTCGAGACCTATCTTCTGGTACCACTCACGTCGCGATCCGACCGCCAAAACTGGAAAAAAGTCGCGGAGCGCCCTTCCCATATATACGAAACCACCTTAGGTCTGAAGTCACAGAAATTAATTACGAAACAAACATCTTTGTAGATCTCCATACTTGCCCAAACATATAAGTATTATACATCAAAAGATCCGTCTTAATTCGCTCTTTTTGACTATCTAATTACTTTTTGATTTCCTCCTATATTTTCAAAATTTTTTTTAAATTTCATTTTCTGTAAAAATAACATAAGTTTTAACAATAGTTTTTCTCAAATTTACCTTCCACCGTCCACTGCGTGGTATCAAAGGATAGGTAATCGCTTGGCTCACTCGTTTTTATTAATACCTTTAAAATTTTCCTCTGCATTTTCCAAATTTTCACCGAAAACACCCAAAAAACGTCTATTTTCAGATTTTCTTTTTCTTACTACTCTCTATATTTAATTTTCCTTCATTTCTGAATAGCGCTCGTCGAGACCTATCTTCTGGTACCACTCACGTCGCGATCCGACCGCCAAAACTGGAAAAAAGTCGCGGAGCGCCCTTCCCATATATACGAAACCACCTTAGGTCTGAAGTCACAGAAATTAATTACGAAACAAACATCTTTGTAGATCTCCATACTTGCCCAAACATATAAGTATTATACATCAAAAGATCCGTCTTAATTCGCTCTTTTTGACTATCTAATTACTTTTTGATTTCCTCCTATATTTTCAAAATTTTCTTTAAATTTCATTTTCTGTAAAAATAACATAAGTTTTAACAATAGTTTTTCTCAAATTTACCTTCCACCGTCCACTGCGTGGTATCAAAGGATAGGTAATCGCTTGGCTCACTCGTTTTTATTAATACCTTTAAAATTTTCCTCTGCATTTTCCAAATTTTCACCGAAAACACCCAAAAAACGTCTATTTTCAGATTTTCTTTTTCTTACTACTCTCTATATTTAATTTTCCTTCATTTCTGAATAGCGCTCGTCGAGACCTATCTTCTGGTACCACTCACGTCGCGATCCGACCGCCAAAACTGGAAAAAAGTCGCGGAGCGCCCTTCCCATATATACGAAACCACCTTAGGTCTGAAGTCACAGAAATTAATTACGAAACAAACATCTTTGTAGATCTCCATACTTGCCCAAACATATAAGTATTATACATCAAAAGATCCGTCTTAATTCGCTCTTTTTGACTATCTAATTACTTTTTGATTTCCTCCTATATTTTCAAAATTTTCTTTAAATTTCATTTTCTGTAAAAATAACATAAGTTTTAACAATAGTTTTTCTCAAATTTACCTTCCACCGTCCACTGCGTGGTATCAAAGGATAGGTAATCGCTTGGCTCACTCGTTTTTATTAATACCTTTAAAATTTTCCTCTGCATTTTCCAAATTTTCACCGAAAACACCCAAAAAACGTCTATTTTCAGATTTTCTTTTTCTTACTACTCTCTATATTTAATTTTCCTTCATTTCTGAATAGCGCTCGTCGAGACCTATCTTCTGGTACCACTCACGTCGCGATCCGACCGCCAAAACTGGAAAAAGTCGCGGAGCGCCCTTCCCATATATACGAAACCACCTTAGGTCTGAAGTCACAGAAATTAATTACGAAACAAACATCTTTGTAGATCTCCATACTTGCCCAAACATATAAGTATTATACATCAAAAGATCCGTCTTAATTCGCTCTTTTTGACTATCTAATTACTTTTTGATTTCCTCCTATATTTTCAAAATTTTCTTTAAATTTCATTTTCTGTAAAAATAACATAAGTTTTAACAATAGTTTTTCTCAAATTTACCTTCCACCGTCCACTGCGTGGTATCAAAGGATAGGTAATCGCTTGGCTCACTCGTTTTTATTAATACCTTTAAAATTTTCCTCTGCATTTTCCAAATTTTCACCGAAAACACCCAAAAAACGTCTATTTTCAGATTTTCTTTTTCTTACTACTCTCTATATTTAATTTTCCTTCATTTCTGAATAGCGCTCGTCGAGACCTATCTTCTGGTACCACTCACGTCGCGATCCGACCGCCAAAACTGGAAAAAAGTCGCGGAGCGCCCTTCCCATATATACGAAACCACCTTAGGTCTGAAGTCACAGAAATTAATTACGAAACAAACATCTTTGTAGATCTCCATACTTGCCCAAACATATAAGTATTATACATCAAAAGATCCGTCTTAATTCGCTCTTTTTGACTATCTAATTACTTTTTGATTTCCTCCTATATTTTCAAAATTTTCTTTAAATTTCATTTTCTGTAAAAATAACATAAGTTTTAACAATAGTTTTTCTCAAATTTACCTTCCACCGTCCACTGCGTGGTATCAAAGGATAGGTAATCGCTTGGCTCACTCGTTTTTATTAATACCTTTAAAATTTTCCTCTGCATTTTCCAAATTTTCACCGAAAACACCCAAAAAACGTCAATTTTCAGATTTTCTTTTTCTTACTACTCTCTATATTTAATTTTCCTTCATTTCTGAATAGCGCTCGTCGAGACCTATCTTCTGGTACCACTCACGTCGCGATCCGACCGCCAAAACTGGAAAAAAGTCGCGGAGCGCCCTTCCCATATATACGAAACCACCTTAGGTCTGAAGTCACAGAAATTAATTACGAAACAAACATCTTTGTAGATCTCCATACTTGCCCAAACATATAAGTATTATACATCAAAAGATCCGTCTTAATTCGCTCTTTTTGACTATCTAATTACTTTTTGATTTCCTCCTATATTTTCAAAATTTTCTTTAAATTTCATTTTCTGTAAAAATAACATAAGTTTTAACAATAGTTTTTCTCAAATTTACCTTCCACCGTCCACTGCGTGGTATCAAAGGATAGGTAATCGCTTGGCTCACTCGTTTTTATTAATACCTTTAAAATTTTCCTCTGCATTTTCCAAATTTTCACCGAAAACACCCAAAAAACGTCT
Organism: Thymelicus sylvestris; assembly: GCA_911387775.1. Lineage (NCBI taxonomy): Eukaryota > Metazoa > Arthropoda > Insecta > Lepidoptera > Hesperiidae > Thymelicus > Thymelicus sylvestris. Next base: position 11,329,515 of record OU426909.1, on the reverse strand, counting down.
ATTTTCAGATTTTCTTTTTCTTACTACTCTCTATATTTAATTTTCCTTCATTTCTGAATAGCGCTCGTCGAGACCTATCTTCTGGTACCACTCACGTCGCGATCCGACCGCCAAAACTGGAAAAAAGTCGCGGAGCGCCCTTCCCATATATACGAAACCACCTTAGGTCTGAAGTCACAGAAATTAATTACGAAACAAACATCTTTGTAGATCTCCATACTTGCCCAAACATATAAGTATTATACATCAAAAGATCCGTCTTAATTCGCTCTTTTTGACTATCTAATTACTTTTTGATTTCCTCCTATATTTTCAAAATTTTCTTTAAATTTCATTTTCTGTAAAAATAACATAAGTTTTAACAATAGTTTTTCTCAAATTTACCTTCCACCGTCCACTGCGTGGTATCAAAGGATAGGTAATCGCTTGGCTCACTCGTTTTTATTAATACCTTTAAAATTTTCCTCTGCATTTTCCAAATTTTCACCGAAAACACCCAAAAAACGTCTATTTTCAGATTTTCTTTTTCTTACTACTCTCTATATTTAATTTTCCTTCATTTCTGAATAGCGCTCGTCGAGACCTATCTTCTGGTACCACTCACGTCGCGATCCGACCGCCAAAACTGGAAAAAAGTCGCGGAGCGCCCTTCCCATATATACGAAACCACCTTAGGTCTGAAGTCACAGAAATTAATTACGAAACAAACATCTTTGTAGATCTCCATACTTGCCCAAACATATAAGTATTATACATCAAAAGATCCGTCTTAATTCGCTCTTTTTGACTATCTAATTACTTTTTGATTTCCTCCTATATTTTCAAAATTTTCTTTAAATTTCATTTTCTGTAAAAATAACATAAGTTTTAACAATAGTTTTTCTCAAATTTACCTTCCACCGTCCACTGCGTGGTATCAAAGGATAGGTAATCGCTTGGCTCACTCGTTTTTATTAATACCTTTAAAATTTTCCTCTGCATTTTCCAAATTTTCACCGAAAACACCCAAAAAACGTCAATTTTCAGATTTTCTTTTTCTTACTACTCTCTATATTTAATTTTCCTTCATTTCTGAATAGCGCTCGTCGAGACCTATCTTCTGGTACCACTCACGTCGCGATCCGACCGCCAAAACTGGAAAAAAGTCGCGGAGCGCCCTTCCCATATATACGAAACCACCTTAGGTCTGAAGTCACAGAAATTAATTACGAAACAAACATCTTTGTAGATCTCCATACTTGCCCAAACATATAAGTATTATACATCAAAAGATCCGTCTTAATTCGCTCTTTTTGACTATCTAATTACTTTTTGATTTCCTCCTATATTTTCAAAATTTTCTTTAAATTTCATTTTCTGTAAAAATAACATAAGTTTTAACAATAGTTTTTCTCAAATTTACCTTCCACCGTCCACTGCGTGGTATCAAAGGATAGGTAATCGCTTGGCTCACTCGTTTTTATTAATACCTTTAAAATTTTCCTCTGCATTTTCCAAATTTTCACCGAAAACACCCAAAAAACGTCTATTTTCAGATTTTCTTTTTCTTACTACTCTCTATATTTAATTTTCCTTCATTTCTGAATAGCGCTCGTCGAGACCTATCTTCTGGTACCACTCACGTCGCGATCCGACCGCCAAAACTGGAAAAAAGTCGCGGAGCGCCCTTCCCATATATACGAAACCACCTTAGGTCTGAAGTCACAGAAATTAATTACGAAACAAACATCTTTGTAGATCTCCATACTTGCCCAAACATATAAGTATTATACATCAAAAGATCCGTCTTAATTCGCTCTTTTTGACTATCTAATTACTTTTTGATTTCCTCCTATATTTTCAAAATTTTCTTTAAATTTCATTTTCTGTAAAAATAACATAAGTTTTAACAATAGTTTTTCTCAAATTTACCTTCCACCGTCCACTGCGTGGTATCAAAGGATAGGTAATCGCTTGGCTCACTCGTTTTTATTAATACCTTTAAAATTTTCCTCTGCATTTTCCAAATTTTCACCGAAAACACCCAAAAAACGTCTATTTTCAGATTTTCTTTTTCTTACTACTCTCTATATTTAATTTTCCTTCATTTCTGAATAGCGCTCGTCGAGACCTATCTTCTGGTACCACTCACGTCGCGATCCGACCGCCAAAACTGGAAAAAAGTCGCGGAGCGCCCTTCCCATATATACGAAACCACCTTAGGTCTGAAGTCACAGAAATTAATTACGAAACAAACATCTTTGTAGATCTCCATACTTGCCCAAACATATAAGTATTATACATCAAAAGATCCGTCTTAATTCGCTCTTTTTGACTATCTAATTACTTTTTGATTTCCTCCTATATTTTCAAAATTTTTTTTAAATTTCATTTTCTGTAAAAATAACATAAGTTTTAACAATAGTTTTTCTCAAATTTACCTTCCACCGTCCACTGCGTGGTATCAAAGGATAGGTAATCGCTTGGCTCACTCGTTTTTATTAATACCTTTAAAATTTTCCTCTGCATTTTCCAAATTTTCACCGAAAACACCCAAAAAACGTCTATTTTCAGATTTTCTTTTTCTTACTACTCTCTATATTTAATTTTCCTTCATTTCTGAATAGCGCTCGTCGAGACCTATCTTCTGGTACCACTCACGTCGCGATCCGACCGCCAAAACTGGAAAAAAGTCGCGGAGCGCCCTTCCCATATATACGAAACCACCTTAGGTCTGAAGTCACAGAAATTAATTACGAAACAAACATCTTTGTAGATCTCCATACTTGCCCAAACATATAAGTATTATACATCAAAAGATCCGTCTTAATTCGCTCTTTTTGACTATCTAATTACTTTTTGATTTCCTCCTATATTTTCAAAATTTTCTTTAAATTTCATTTTCTGTAAAAATAACATAAGTTTTAACAATAGTTTTTCTCAAATTTACCTTCCACCGTCCACTGCGTGGTATCAAAGGATAGGTAATCGCTTGGCTCACTCGTTTTTATTAATACCTTTAAAATTTTCCTCTGCATTTTCCAAATTTTCTCCGAAAACACCCAAAAAACGTCTATTTTCAGATTTTCTTTTTCTTACTACTCTCTATATTTAATTTTCCTTCATTTCTGAATAGCGCTCGTCGAGACCTATCTTCTGGTACCACTCACGTCGCGATCCGACCGCCAAAACTGGAAAAAAGTCGCGGAGCGCCCTTCCCATATATACGAAACCACCTTAGGTCTGAAGTCACAGAAATTAATTACGAAACAAACATCTTTGTAGATCTCCATACTTGCCCAAACATATAAGTATTATACATCAAAAGATCCGTCTTAATTCGCTCTTTTTGACTATCTAATTACTTTTTGATTTCCTCCTATATTTTCAAAATTTTCTTTAAATTTCATTTTCTGTAAAAATAACATAAGTTTTAACAATAGTTTTTCTCAAATTTACCTTCCACCGTCCACTGCGTGGTATCAAAGGATAGGTAATCGCTTGGCTCACTCGTTTTTATTAATACCTTTAAAATTTTCCTCTGCATTTTCCAAATTTTCACCGAAAACACCCAAAAAACGTCTATTTTCAGATTTTCTTTTTCTTACTACTCTCTATATTTAATTTTCCTTCATTTCTGAATAGCGCTCGTCGAGACCTATCTTCTGGTACCACTCACGTCGCGATCCGACCGCCAAAACTGGAAAAAAGTCGCGGAGCGCCCTTCCCATATATACGAAACCACCTTAGGTCTGAAGTCACAGAAATTAATTACGAAACAAACATCTTTGTAGATCTCCATACTTGCCCAAACATATAAGTATTATACATCAAAAGATCCGTCTTAATTCGCTCTTTTTGACTATCTAATTACTTTTTGATTTCCTCCTATATTTTCAAAATTTTCTTTAAATTTCATTTTCTGTAAAAATAACATAAGTTTTAACAATAGTTTTTCTCAAATTTACCTTCCACCGTCCACTGCGTGGTATCAAAGGATAGGTAATCGCTTGGCTCACTCGTTTTTATTAATACCTTTAAAATTTTCCTCTGCATTTTCCAAATTTTCACCGAAAACACCCAAAAAACGTCTATTTTCAGATTTTCTTTTTCTTACTACTCTCTATATTTAATTTTCCTTCATTTCTGAATAGCGCTCGTCGAGACCTATCTTCTGGTACCACTCACGTCGCGATCCGACCGCCAAAACTGGAAAAAAGTCGCGGAGCGCCCTTCCCATATATACGAAACCACCTTAGGTCTGAAGTCACAGAAATTAATTACGAAACAAACATCTTTGTAGATCTCCATACTTGCCCAAACATATAAGTATTATACATCAAAAGATCCGTCTTAATTTGCTCTTTTTGACTATCTAATTACTTTTTGATTTCCTCCTATATTTTCAAAATTTTCTTTAAATTTCATTTTCTGTAAAAATAACATAAGTTTTAACAATAGTTTTTCTCAAATTTACCTTCCACCGTCCACTGCGTGGTATCAAAGGATAGGTAATCGCTTGGCTCACTCGTTTTTATAAATACCTTTAAAATTTTCCTCTGCATTTTCCAAATTTTCACCGAAAACACCCAAAAAACGTCTATTTTCAGATTTTCTTTTTCTTACTACTCTCTATATTTAATTTTCCTTCATTTCTGAATAGCGCTCGTCGAGACCTATCTTCTGGTACCACTCACGTCGCGATCCGACCGCCAAAACTGGAAAAAAGTCGCGGAGCGCCCTTCCCATATATACGAAACCACCTTAGGTCTGAAGTCACAGAAATTAATTACGAAACAAACATCTTTGTAGATCTCCATACTTGCCCAAACATATAAGTATTATACATCAAAAGATCCGTCTTAATTCGCTCTTTTTGACTATCTAATTACTTTTTGATTTCCTCCTATATTTTCAAAATTTTCTTTAAATTTCATTTTCTGTAAAAATAACATAAGTTTTAACAATAGTTTTTCTCAAATTTACCTTCCACCGTCCACTGCGTGGTATCAAAGGATAGGTAATCGCTTGGCTCACTCGTTTTTATTAATACCTTTAAAATTTTCCTCTGCATTTTCCAAATTTTCACCGAAAACACCCAAAAAACGTCTATTTTCAGATTTTCTTTTTCTTACTACTCTCTATATTTAATTTTCCTTCATTTCTGAATAGCGCTCGTCGAGACCTATCTTCTGGTACCACTCACGTCGCGATCCGACCGCCAAAACTGGAAAAAAGTCGCGGAGCGCCCTTCCCATATATACGAAACCACCTTAGGTCTGAAGTCACAGAAATTAATTACGAAACAAACATCTTTGTAGATCTCCATACTTGCCCAAACATATAAGTATTATACATCAAAAGATCCGTCTTAATTCGCTCTTTTTGACTATCTAATTACTTTTTGATTTCCTCCTATATTTTCAAAATTTTCTTTAAATTTCATTTTCTGTAAAAATAACATAAGTTTTAACAATAGTTTTTCTCAAATTTACCTTCCACCGTCCACTGCGTGGTATCAAAGGATAGGTAATCGCTTGGCTCACTCGTTTTTATTAATACCTTTAAAATTTTCCTCTGCATTTTCCAAATTTTCACCGAAAACACCCAAAAAACGTCTATTTTCAGATTTTCTTTTTCTTACTACTCTCTATATTTAATTTTCCTTCATTTCTGAATAGCGCTCGTCGAGACCTATCTTCTGGTACCACTCACGTCGCGATCCGACCGCCAAAACTGGAAAAAAGTCGCGGAGCGCCCTTCCCATATATACGAAACCACCTTAGGTCTGAAGTCACAGAAATTAATTACGAAACAAACATCTTTGTAGATCTCCATACTTGCCCAAACATATAAGTATTATACATCAAAAGATCCGTCTTAATTCGCTCTTTTTGACTATCTAATTACTTTTTGATTTCCTCCTATATTTTCAAAATTTTCTTTAAATTTCATTTTCTGTAAAAATAACATAAGTTTTAACAATAGTTTTTCTCAAATTTACCTTCCACCGTCCACTGCGTGGTATCAAAGGATAGGTAATCGCTTGGCTCACTCGTTTTTATTAATACCTTTAAAATTTTCCTCTGCATTTTCCAAATTTTCACCGAAAACACCCAAAAAACGTCTATTTTCAGATTTTCTTTTTCTTACTACTCTCTATATTTAATTTTCCTTCATTTCTGAATAGCGCTCGTCGAGACCTATCTTCTGGTACCACTCACGTCGCGATCCGACCGCCAAAACTGGAAAAAAGTCGCGGAGCGCCCTTCCCATATATACGAAACCACCTTAGGTCTGAAGTCACAGAAATTAATTACGAAACAAACATCTTTGTAGATCTCCATACTTGCCCAAACATATAAGTATTATACATCAAAAGATCCGTCTTAATTCGCTCTTTTTGACTATCTAATTACTTTTTGATTTCCTCCTATATTTTCAAAATTTTCTTTAAATTTCATTTTCTGTAAAAATAACATAAGTTTTAACAATAGTTTTTCTCAAATTTACCTTCCACCGTCCACTGCGTGGTATCAAAGGATAGGTAATCGCTTGGCTCACTCGTTTTTATTAATACCTTTAAAATTTTCCTCTGCATTTTCCAAATTTTCACCGAAAACACCCAAAAAACGTCTATTTTCAGATTTTCTTTTTCTTACTACTCTCTATATTTAATTTTCCTTCATTTCTGAATAGCGCTCGTCGAGACCTATCTTCTGGTACCACTCACGTCGCGATCCGACCGCCAAAACTGGAAAAAAGTCGCGGAGCGCCCTTCCCATATATACGAAACCACCTTAGGTCTGAAGTCACAGAAATTAATTACGAAACAAACATCTTTGTAGATCTCCATACTTGCCCAAACATATAAGTATTATACATCAAAAGATCCGTCTTAATTCGCTCTTTTTGACTATCTAATTACTTTTTGATTTCCTCCTATATTTTCAAAATTTTCTTTAAATTTCATTTTCTGTAAAAATAACATAAGTTTTAACAATAGTTTTTCTCAAATTTACCTTCCACCGTCCACTGCGTGGTATCAAAGGATAGGTAATCGCTTGGCTCACTCGTTTTTATTAATACCTTTAAAATTTTCCTCTGCATTTTCCAAATTTTCACCGAAAACACCCAAAAAACGTCTATTTTCAGATTTTCTTTTTCTTACTACTCTCTATATTTAATTTTCCTTCATTTCTGAATAGCGCTCGTCGAGACCTATCTTCTGGTACCACTCACGTCGCGATCCGACCGCCAAAACTGGAAAAAAGTCGCGGAGCGCCCTTCCCATATATACGAAACCACCTTAGGTCTGAAGTCACAGAAATTAATTACGAAACAAACATCTTTGTAGATCTCCATACTTGCCCAAACATATAAGTATTATACATCAAAAGATCCGTCTTAATTCGCTCTTTTTGACTATCTAATTACTTTTTGATTTCCTCCTATATTTTCAAAATTTTCTTTAAATTTCATTTTCTGTAAAAATAACATAAGTTTTAACAATAGTTTTTCTCAAATTTACCTTCCACCGTCCACTGCGTGGTATCAAAGGATAGGTAATCGCTTGGCTCACTCGTTTTTATTAATACCTTTAAAATTTTCCTCTGCATTTTCCAAATTTTCACCGAAAACACCCAAAAAACGTCTATTTTCAGATTTTCTTTTTCTTACTACTCTCTATATTTAATTTTCCTTCATTTCTGAATAGCGCTCGTCGAGACCTATCTTCTGGTACCACTCACGTCGCGATCCGACCGCCAAAACTGGAAAAAAGTCGCGGAGCGCCCTTCCCATATATACGAAACCACCTTAGGTCTGAAGTCACAGAAATTAATTACGAAACAAACATCTTTGTAGATCTCCATACTTGCCCAAACATATAAGTATTATACATCAAAAGATCCGTCTTAATTCGCTCTTTTTGACTATCTAATTACTTTTTGATTTCCTCCTATATTTTCAAAATTTTCTTTAAATTTCATTTTCTGTAAAAATAACATAAGTTTTAACAATAGTTTTTCTCAAATTTACCTTCCACCGTCCACTGCGTGGTATCAAAGGATAGGTAATCGCTTGGCTCACTCGTTTTTATTAATACCTTTAAAATTTTCCTCTGCATTTTCCAAATTTTCACCGAAAACACCCAAAAAACGTCTATTTTCAGATTTTCTTTTTCTTACTACTCTCTATATTTAATTTTCCTTCATTTCTGAATAGCGCTCGTCGAGACCTATCTTCTGGTACCACTCACGTCGCGATCCGACCGCCAAAACTGGAAAAAAGTCGCGGAGCGCCCTTCCCATATATACGAAACCACCTTAGGTCTGAAGTCACAGAAATTAATTACGAAACAAACATCTTTGTAGATCTCCATACTTGCCCAAACATATAAGTATTATACATCAAAAGATCCGTCTTAATTCGCTCTTTTTGACTATCTAATTACTTTTTGATTTCCTCCTATATTTTCAAAATTTTCTTTAAATTTCATTTTCTGTAAAAATAACATAAGTTTTAACAATAGTTTTTCTCAAATTTACCTTCCACCGTCCACTGCGTGGTATCAAAGGATAGGTAATCGCTTGGCTCACTCGTTTTTATTAATACCTTTAAAATTTTCCTCTGCATTTTCCAAATTTTCACCGAAAACACCCAAAAAACGTCTATTTTCAGATTTTCTTTTTCTTACTACTCTCTATATTTAATTTTCCTTCATTTCTGAATAGCGCTCGTCGAGACCTATCTTCTGGTACCACTCACGTCGCGATCCGACCGCCAAAACTGGAAAAAAGTCGCGGAGCGCCCTTCCCATATATACGAAACCACCTTAGGTCTGAAGTCACAGAAATTAATTACGAAACAAACATCTTTGTAGATCTCCATACTTGCCCAAACATATAAGTATTATACATCAAAAGATCCGTCTTAATTCGCTCTTTTTGACTATCTAATTACTTTTTGATTTCCTCCTATATTTTCAAAATTTTCTTTAAATTTCATTTTCTGTAAAAATAACATAAGTTTTAACAATAGTTTTTCTCAAATTTACCTTCCACCGTCCACTGCGTGGTATCAAAGGATAGGTAATCGCTTGGCTCACTCGTTTTTATTAATACCTTTAAAATTTTCCTCTGCATTTTCCAAATTTTCACCGAAAACACCCAAAAAACGTCTATTTTCAGATTTTCTTTTTCTTACTACTCTCTATATTTAATTTTCCTTCATTTCTGAATAGCGCTCGTCGAGACCTATCTTCTGGTACCACTCACGTCGCGATCCGACCGCCAAAACTGGAAAAAAGTCGCGGAGCGCCCTTCCCATATATACGAAACCACCTTAGGTCTGAAGTCACAGAAATTAATTACGAAACAAACATCTTTGTAGATCTCCATACTTGCCCAAACATATAAGTATTATACATCAAAAGATCCGTCTTAATTCGCTCTTTTTGACTATCTAATTACTTTTTGATTTCCTCCTATATTTTCAAAATTTTCTTTAAATTTCATTTTCTGTAAAAATAACATAAGTTTTAACAATAGTTTTTCTCAAATTTACCTTCCACCGTCCACTGCGTGGTATCAAAGGATAGGTAATCGCTTGGCTCACTCGTTTTTATTAATACCTTTAAAATTTTCCTCTGCATTTTCCAAATTTTCACCGAAAACACCCAAAAAACGTCTATTTTCAGATTTTCTTTTTCTTACTACTCTCTATATTTAATTTTCCTTCATTTCTGAATAGCGCTCGTCGAGACCTATCTTCTGGTACCACTCACGTCGCGATCCGACCGCCAAAACTGGAAAAAAGTCGCGGAGCGCCCTTCCCATATATACGAAACCACCTTAGGTCTGAAGTCACAGAAATTAATTACGAAACAAACATCTTTGTAGATCTCCATACTTGCCCAAACATATAAGTATTATACATCAAAAGATCCGTCTTAATTCGCTCTTTTTGACTATCTAATTACTTTTTGATTTCCTCCTATATTTTCAAAATTTTCTTTAAATTTCATTTTCTGTAAAAATAACATAAGTTTTAACAATAGTTTTTCTCAAATTTACCTTCCACCGTCCACTGCGTGGTATCAAAGGATAGGTAATCGCTTGGCTCACTCGTTTTTATTAATACCTTTAAAATTTTCCTCTGCATTTTCCAAATTTTCACCGAAAACACCCAAAAAACGTCTATTTTCAGATTTTCTTTTTCTTACTACTCTCTATATTTAATTTTCCTTCATTTCTGAATAGCGCTCGTCGAGACCTATCTTCTGGTACCACTCACGTCGCGATCCGACCGCCAAAACTGGAAAAAAGTCGCGGAGCGCCCTTCCCATATATACGAAACCACCTTAGGTCTGAAGTCACAGAAATTAATTACGAAACAAACATCTTTGTAGATCTCCATACTTGCCCAAACATATAAGTATTATACATCAAAAGATCCGTCTTAATTCGCTCTTTTTGACTATCTAATTACTTTTTGATTTCCTCCTATATTTTCAAAATTTTCTTTAAATTTCATTTTCTGTAAAAATAACATAAGTTTTAACAATAGTTTTTCTCAAATTTACCTTCCACCGTCCACTGCGTGGTATCAAAGGATAGGTAATCGCTTGGCTCACTCGTTTTTATTAATACCTTTAAAATTTTCCTCTGCATTTTCCAAATTTTCACCGAAAACACCCAAAAAACGTCTATTTTCAGATTTTCTTTTTCTTACTACTCTCTATATTTAATTTTCCTTCATTTCTGAATAGCGCTCGTCGAGACCTATCTTCTGGTACCACTCACGTCGCGATCCGACCGCCAAAACTGGAAAAAAAGCTCCGCCCACCCACCCTGTTCTCGTGACTTGCGTGTAGTGTAAGACGGAATCTTAGGAAATCTTAACCCAATTTGAAAATTTTTTTAATCTGAAAAGAGACTGAGCATTGCTCTCTGATCACGTGGCACACATCCAACTAATTTTAACACCTACACTCTCTTAAAAAAAAAAAAATAAGATTAACTATAATTAAGAACAATTTTTAGATTGTTTCAATTAAAACAATTATGTTTGGGATACGCACACCTCCCCGAGTTAGGAACAAGACTGCGGATGGGCCTGTCGATACTGGAGCAATCGTTCCCTCCAGTACTACCAACACCACCATGGTGGACTCTGGCGGTGGTACTTCAAACAGCAGACCACCAGATGTGTTTGACTCTACCAGTATGACGCTTTCTTGTTCTCCTGAACAGCAAACCCAGTCTCAAAGAACCAACCTAGCACAAAATATTGATCTGCAGAGACCTGCTGTGTCACGCAACAACATCGAGAGGCTCTCACAGATCCAGCAGTTGTCATACCAAATAGTAGCCGCAGTCAACGCAGGGAAAAGTGTTTCTTCAGAGAACAAAAAACTTATAGTAAGCCTAGCAAATGAAATTGAAAAGCTTTCTCGCGAAACTGTAGTCTCAGTCGAAAATAATTTTATCCTCGCAGATGTCAAGTCCACCATTGAAAGCACAATAAAATCCGAAATTGCCAAAATCAAAACTTACCCAACAACGACAACTCATAAACCAAATGCACCATCCACATATGCATCCATAACATCAACGCCCAGACCTGCTCCTGTAACTAATAAATCGAAACCATCCATCATAGTTTCCTCTACATCCGAAAACCAAAACAGGCAAGAAGTTGCAGAGCAATGGCGTAAGTCCATTCATTTCAAAGAGGTCAATTACGCTCCGTCTGGAATAAAACCAATAGGCAAGAATAAGTTGAAAGTTGAGTTTGACACCCTACCCCAACGCGATGAAACATTGAAACGTCTAGAAAAATCAACCTCAATTCGAGCTGAGCCCACGCGGAAGCTTAAACCAATGGTCATACTCAAAGGAGTATCCAAAGAAGTGTCAAATTCCGAACTCATGGAAATAATACTTAAACAAAACGACGAGGTCAAACAATTACAACCAACTCCGGAGGACTTTAAATTTAAGTTCCAAAGGAACAACAAAAATGAAAAAATGTACAATGCAGTCATTCTTACCTCTCCACCCGTATGGAAAAAACTGATGGAATTGGGGCGTGTCAATGTCGACCATCAAAAAGTACACGTCGAAGAGTTTATACCCCTGCTCCAGTGCTACAAATGCCTCCAATTTGGTCATCTAAAAAATCACTGCACCAGCAACACCAGTTCTTGCTCTCATTGCGGAGACCAAAACCACACCTTCACCACTTGTCCATCAAAAAACAACCTAAACTCCCTTAATTGCTCAAATTGCCACAATAGAAATATTAAATATAAAACAAATATAGACACCAATCACTCAGCTACCTCTGATACCTGTCCCCTTAAAACTTCAATGAAAAACATTGTCCTGGAAAAAATCGATTATGGATTTTAACAAACAAACATTTAAAATACTACAATGCAACTTAGATAAAAGCTACAACAGTCATCACGAATTTATTAATTATTTAACATCCGAAAATTATTCGATAGGTCTCGTCAGTGAACCCTATGTTGGCAATGCGCTTACGGTTAAAAATATTCCAGGATTTGAAATACACCAGTTTCCTCACAACAACGACCGTATTAAGGCATGCATTTTAGTTAAGTCTGGATTGGCTGCCACTTTGGGCATGTCAGCATATTCAACTCCAAACATTTGTGTGGTTCAACTTATCACCAATGGACGGAAATTATTCTTCGTTTCAGTATACATCGAACCAAAATCAGACGTAAATTCCACTCTGAATCGCCTTGAAGTGTTCCTTAAACATCACGACAACGCCTACATCATCGTAGGGGGTGATTTAAATGGTTGGCACCCAAACTGGGGGTCCATAAAACCGAATAAAAGGGGAACAGCTATCAACAACTTAATAATAGCTAATGATTTGATCATCGCCAACACAGGCAACACTCCCACTTTTGAAACAATGTCCCACGGTATCCTTCGAAACTCCATTATAGACATCACATTACATTCCGACAATTTGACTCACAGAATACACGACTGGAGGGTTAATCTTGACGCTAGTCCATCCAGCGAGCATAATGCGATTGACTACATCCTTGACCTAGGAAACATCAAAATACAGAAAAGAAAAAAGCAATCCACATACAGATATTGCACAAAAGACGTTGACTGGTCCATATTTAGCAATTCACTCAAAAACGAAATCAGACAAACAAACATAGAAGACACATTAATCAAAACATTAGATGGTCCGGGAATTGAGGCATACACCTCAAAAATTACAAAAACCATACAAAAAGTCTGTGAAGATACGCTCAGACGTAAAAACAATGCATACTATCAAATTCCTTGGTGGAATAAGGAATTAGATGAGCTCAAAAAGCAAGTCATTAAGTTACACCACAGGATCCAGGATCTAAAACGCTCTGGAAAACCAATTGAAAATGCCATATCAGAAAGAAACGATTTAAAGGTCAAATATGCAGAGGCAATCAGACAAACATCTACTGATCACTTTCGCCAATTCTGCAATCTTCAAGGAAAGGAAAATGTATGGTCACTAACAAACAGGCTTCTAAAATGCACACCACAATCTCACTCTTGCTTAACTGTTTCTTCTGGGAACTCTAAGCACACTGAAACATCAACTGATACAGCTCTGACTCTCTTAAACAAGTTTTATCCTGATGACACTGACGATATAACAGATGAACAAAAACTACTAAAATCCCAGATCAATCAAATCCCCAATACTGAAGATGACTTACCATTTACCGAAGATGAAGTTTTAGGATGCTTGAAGTCCATGAATGCAAATAAAGCTCCAGGGCCTGACCATCTAACGGCTGACATCTGTCTGGAGTTTGCAAAAAACTATAAAACAATTATTACTGCGACAATGAACAGATGCATTGAAATAAATTACTTCCCAAAACATTGGAAAACAGCTCAAGTTATAATAATCCCAAAGCCTAACAAAACTAATTACTCTGATGCATCTTCATATCGCCCCATAGGACTAATAAACGTTTTCGGCAAACTATTAGAAAAACTAATCTGCAAAAGACTTACTTATCATTTAGACCAAACACACCATACCAACCCTTTACAATTCGGTTTTAAGGAACAGGTATCTACAACAGACGCTCTAAAGAAAGCCATAGAAGTTGTCACCGAAGCCAAAAACAATAAAAAACTCGTAATCGCCATCTCCTTAGACATACAAGCCGCCTTTGATAACGCTTGGTGGCCAATCCTCTTCAAAAGACTAAGACAAGTTAAATGCCCCAAAAACCTCTATAAGACAATTATAAATTATGTACAAGACAGGTCCGTAACACTCCACTTTGCAGATACCACAATAAAGAAAACGATGACTAGGGGTTGTATCCAGGGATCGGTGTGCGGCCCCCTGTTCTGGAACATGATACTAGATGACTTATTCGAGATAGATTTACCAGAGGACTGTCACCTTCAAGCATTTGCAGACGATGTGCTTCTGATTGTTCAACAAAAAAACCCAACAGACTTACAAATCGTTGCCAATAAAGCGTTAAACCTTATCAATAAATGGGGGGAAGCAGTAAAGCTCAAGTTTGGACCTACTAAAACGCAGCTTATCGCATTTACACCTAAAGCTAAATCCGCCAAAATAACTTTCAATAACACCGAACTTTTATACGTCAATGATATAAAACTTTTGGGAGTTGTTATCGATAAAAATCTTAAATTTATCCAGCATGTAAAACAAGTAATTAACAAAGCACAATTAATATTTAAAAGATTATCAAAATTTGTAAGGCCTACCTGGGGAGCACAACCTGAAAATATACGCATAATTTACAAACAAGTGATTGAACCAACTATAACATACGCTGCTGGCATATGGGGGTCAGCAACGAAATACCGCACAGTGATAAACCAACTCAAATCTCTTCAGAGGGGTTTTGCACTGAAAATAATCAAAGCCTTTCGAACCGTGTCAGCAACGGCAGCTATTGCTCTGGCCAGATTAACTCCTCTTCATCTCAAAATAAACGAAGTAAGCCTAATAGAAAAAACCAAAACAACTGGAACAACACAAATATTACCAAATGACATAAAACTTGAGAAACCTACCAGAGTATCGGATCTGCTACATCCGGCTGCACGTAAACAAATAGAGTTCACACTTGCTACAAATGAAGACGAAATAAACAATGAATGCACTCATGATTGCGTAAAGATATATACAGACGGCAGCAAACATAGCGAAAATAAAGTTGGAGCAGCCTTTGTTGTGCACATGGTCAACGGCTCCAAAATCATCAAAAAGTTTAAACTCCATCCTTGTTGTTCTGTATATCAGGCCGAACTTTTAGCGATAAACCGGGCGTGTTTGTGGGCCCTTCAAAATAATATACAAAACTTAGCAATATTAAGTGACTCATTATCCAGTTTGCATGAAATAAATAATAAAGACAGTACACAAACTTTAGTAACATCAACCCATTATTACCTCAATGAAATTTCAAAATCAGGCAGGGTTTGTTTCATATGGGTAAAGGCTCACACTGGCATAAAAGGCAATGAGGAAGCAGATGCAGCAGCAAAAGCTGCAGCTGATTCACACACATCATATGAATATACAAAGTTCCCCCTCAGTTATTTAAAACATGCAATAAAAACAGAAAACTTGAGGCTCTCAAATGAAATCTATAATTCTGGGTTACAAGGAGAACACACGCGGAAACTCTGTCCCGGACTCGACACTATTCATGAATTATATTCAGCCATAACACCATCATTCGAACTCACCCAGATCCTCACGGGCCATGGGTACCATCTATCATATTTGCACCGATTCAAAATAAAATCCACGGATGTGTGCCCTTGTGACAACTCATCAAAGCAAACAATAAAACACCTCCTTGAAGAGTGCCCAAAATATATAAAGACACGATCCGATCATATATCCATGTGTAATTTTCTAGAAATTGAAAATCCATTTAGCATTAAAGATATCATCAAAAAAGAAGGCTGCAGGAAAACCTTCGTAACACATGTCAAAAGAATAATTAACACTTTAAAAGAATTTAATAAAGATATAGTATAATATTCAATAATAAACAAACCGTAATACTATTAAAACTAATTTATACATGTAAGGTATACATATAAACAAATAAATGTTAACTTATATATATATATATATAAATTATATATAATATAAATATTTGTGATGTATAAGTATGAAGTATATTTTAAACCTACAATATAATAATATTGCGATATTTGTATGTATCTGCATATTAAATAATAACATATTTTATTATAATATAAAATTAAAACACTAGTATAATGACTTCATAAAAAAACATATTAATGCATCAATGTAATCAAACATTAAAAGTAAAAATGAGTCGCCCGTATCCAATAGCGAGGGCTTATTTTTGACATGATCAAAAAAAAATGTCAACAGAGATTGAAGGTAAATTCCTTATCTCACATAAAAAAAAAAAAACCTAACCTAACCTAACCTAACCTAACCGCAACCTAACCTAACCGCAACCTAACCTAACCGCAACCTAACCTAACCGCAACCTAACCTAACCGCAACCTAACGTCCTTCGTCTCATCTATCCGGCCACGGGAAGCCGGACAGGTATGTGGGACTTGAACCCACCAAAACCACACGGTGTCGACGCCTACCGCTTTGGTGCCGGGACTGTGTGCTATTCTCGCTCCACTGCCCCGGCGCGGCGGCCGCTACCACGGCGGCCTCGGCACAGCACGCTCTCTAGCCCATCTCCTTGGCGAGAGGGTTGGAGCGGCCAGCGGGATGGCCCGTCAGCCTACTATTTCCCGCTAGGGTAAAGGCACGCTCGACACCGGCGCGCCTTTCAACCCGAGCCGTTACGCCGGACGACGAATTCCCGTATCCGTCACCCGACCGGCTGTTGTTATGGGGGCAGGAGGTGCAGGCCGTAAGCCCGCCTTCTGCGCCCTGTGCGCCGGCGGCGGATGGCGAGGTCTGTAGCGTCCTCGCGCTCTCTCTCCGCCGCCTCTTTGCGGAGCATGACGCACTCCGCAAAGGCCTGCACCGCTGTCCACGACGTCTCACTATCGACCATGCATTTGACCACGGTCGGCAGTGAGAGGTCGTCCCCCACGACCGCACGTAACTGCGCGCGGTCTTCCGCCCAGGCTGGGCAGTCCTCTAAGGTGTGCTGGGCGTCCTCGTCCTGGCATCCGTCACAGTGAACCTAACCGCAACCTAACCTAACCGCAACCTAACCTAACCGCAACCTAACCTAACCGCAACCTAACCGCAAAAGTACCCACCGTATCTACAAAGAATCTTAAAATTTTTAGAATATTATCTTTATATACAGGTATAAACTTATTTTTCTTTGAAATTAAGTACCATGATAAAAATGTCCAAGCTGTTTTAAAAACGCGCGTTTGACGAAAAAAAAAATACACGTGATATCTTCGTGATTTTTGTCAAACCCTTCCCCCCCTTTCCAGCCTCACGTGATTAATGGACAATCCCTAACCCAAGCTTTTTTTGAACAGGACTTGAACCTACTAAAACCACATGGTGTTGACGCCTACCGCATTGGTGCCGGGTCTGTGTGCTATTATCGCTCTACTGTCATGGCGCGGCGGCCGCTACCATGGTGGCCTTGGCACAGCACGCTCTCTAGCCCCTCTCCTTGACGAAAGGGTTGGAGCGGCCAGCGGGATGCCCCGTCAGCCTACTATTTCCCGTTAGGGTAAAGGCGCGCTCGCCTTTCAAACCGAGCCGTTACCGGCTGTTGTTATGAGGGCAGGAGGTACAGGCCGTAAGTATTTTGAAGAACGGAACTAAATAGTTACAGGTACCTATATAGATTTATTGTTTGAGAGTACACATTGGTTTTATGAAGAATTAAGGTATTTTCCGACAGTTAGAAGTTTTTTATGTCCTTCTTTTAGGTGATTCCATAATTTCTTGCTGTCATGTGACGTATCAAAGTCCTGTTTATCAATATCTCAACTCCTAATCGACGTACCATGATGGAACATGTAACATTATGCCCCATTAATACAACTTTGAAAATTCTTCGTCTAGTAGTTTTTGCGTGATGTTTGAGAAAACAGACAAGACTAGAATTTTAAAAATTACAGATTTGCATTCTATTGCTCCTACAAAGACCCCTGATATTATTTTTTCTTAAATACCTTCAATGTATAGACCAGGTTATAATTTTAATATCAAACTTAGGCATTGAGAATGCTGCTGTCTTCGGAAAGTCGAGTAAATAAGAAAAGAAATTATTTTATATGTAATGAAATATATATTTTTCATAAAAATATACAACAATTAGTATAAAAATAAAATGGTTAACAAAATCACATTCTTTTTTTATTAACTAGGAATAATATTATACGTACAAAGTAGTTTATAAATAATCAATGTACATATTTTTGTGCACTTATTTGTACATTTCTATCCATATTTCCATTTATACCGGACAGTGATAACCAAGGCAAGAGGCCACAAATATAGTTTCGACATACTACCGACTTCGTTACCGCACGGTTTCTTACTAGACTACGTACCAAATAATTGATTTTACAATAGTTACTAGTTTGTACATAATTAGAGAAATTGTTATTGTCCTCAGATTAAAGGAATAATATCTATATAACAAGTGGAGGAATATAATAATGTTTTTATAACCATACTGATAAATACTTATTTACATGAAAAAAAACTATTTTGAGTTTTAGCAAATACAATTCATACGTGTTAAAAATGCATTTAAAAATTATCAATTATGTCAATAGACGCTGTTTTATGTATTTACAATAATTGTAAAGTTTTAGTGGAGCATTAAAAATAAATTTTTAAATATACATTCATAGATGTACGTCTTTCACTGGTTCGTTAAAAATTCGAGTTGCGAAAGTATTAAAAATGCAAACTTCAAATAGGGCTAAAGGGCTTCAGACGGCCTCCTGAGCGCGCCGGTACTCGTACACACTGCCGCGCTCAGTGAACGCGCCCGGCGTCGCCTCCCCCTCCCCCGCGTCCCCCGCGCCGTCCGCGCCGTCCGCGGGCGGCCCGTACCCGCCGCCGCCCGGCGAGTTCATTATGTATTTATCCTGGAAGCAATTAAACATTAGATAGGCCCGGCAGTACATCCCACCCAAATGTTCTTCGAGGTTCGTTGAACTTGAGCGTACTCCAACACGACGCTTCAGTGTGGATGGAGAGATTTGTGTCCAACCCAAGTGTGGAAAATGTTTATGTTGTCTAATGGTCTACGACATAATTTAACGACTGCCATTTAACTATAACATCTGGGTATGACGTCGATTTCACATGCACTCCGAAGCAAACTCATCCGGCTTGTAGCTGCTAGTATGGAGACTCTTACCCCGGGGAACGCCTCCACGCTCGCCTTCCCGCCTAGGTTAATGATTCTACCGTCAGCCCGCTGCAGGAGGTTGAGACCCCTGGCGCCGGGCATCCCGCCTGCAAAATGAAACGTATACGTTCAGTTCTGATTCATCAAGTTGCATGACAGTATTGAATGTGCTACCACGAGCAGCGTACCGGCGGCGCCGTACGGGCGGAAGGCGCGGCGCTCGGTGAGCGCGGACAGCTGCACGCGCCGCCGGAACACCAGCTCGCGCGCCACGCCCTCGCCGCCGCGCCAGCGCCCTGCGACATGAAAATTTTGTGTAATTCTAGGAGAGTAACCCAAACAAGAAAGTGATCTTAATCGATATATAGTATGAGCAAGGCGTACCTGCGCCGCCCGAGCCGTCGCGCAACGCGAAGCGCGTCACCAGCATGGGGTAGCGCGTCTCCACCACCTCCACGTCCGTGATGCGCGTGTTGGTCATGTGCGTGTGCACGCCGCTCGCGCCGCGCCAGCCGGGACCCTGCACACACACCGTCACCCTCATACACGCTGCGTGTGTATGGTGGCACCACTACACTACCAGCAACCTTCAGCCAAGGTCGAATGCAGTGAGCCATTTCGAGTAACTTTGTGCTTCCTAATCTCACCCCGAGCGAACTGTATGTTTCTCCCGAAGCAACCTCTTACTGGGGTCTAAAGACGACTAGTGTAGCGGACGCAATGTGTGTAACGTAATGTAAGAGAGAGAGGTTACCGCGCCGGCGCCGCCCGCCACCGTCTCGTAGTACCCCCAGCCGCCCTCTCCGCCGCCCCCGCTCCCCTCGCCGCCCCCGCTCTCGCCCACCGTCAGGTTGTTCATGCAGCCCTGCGACGCCGCGCACACCTGCCGTCACACATTGTATACGTCACAATATCATCATCAGTCGGCACATGCAACATGATACACATGAGAGGAGGCACTCGTGTACCTGGAAGGCCTTGAGCACGACGTCGACGATCCGCTGCGAGGTGAGCACGTTCCCGCCCACCACGGCGGCGTCGGGCGCGGGGTCCAGGATGCTGCCGGCCGGGATCACCACCTGCACGGGCGCCAGGCAGCCCTGCCCGCAGTGACCACAGTGACCACAGTGCCCACAGACACACACAATGTAAACACTCGCAAAAACACATGTGTAGTGAGTATAATTCACGTCTGACGCATTCGGGACAGATAAATGTATATTCTCGTGTCATGAATAGTTATGCCGTTAAGTTGAAATTGGAATAGGCTATCTTGTCGGTTGTTTATAGGATGACACAATAAAGTTTCGACTCCACGAGCCACACTAAGATATATATGGATAGTTCGAGCGCGAATAGTGGCTATCAGATGGTATTTGTTTAGTATACATTAATATGTCCCGTAATGAACACTACCTGGTTGAGCGGCACGTCGTGGCCCACCATGCAGCGCAGGCAGTAGATGAGCGCCGACAGCGTGATGGCGCGCGGCGCGTTCAGGTTGCCCCACACCTCCGGGCCCGTGCCGCTGCACACACACACACACATACATACATAGTTACATCTCTAAATTATTAGATTTTTATGTAGGGAAAAATATTACAGAGTTTGCGGATTTATTTTCTTGGTATATATTATCTGCGCATGTCACATGGAAACAAAGGAATGTATTGAAGTAATACATTTAATTGACATATGTACAAGGAAGGTCCTCGCGGATGTGATGTGATGTGCGGACACACTCACGTGAAGTCGCACAGCGCGCTGCCGGTGTCGCGGTCCAGCGTGACGGCGAGCGCGATGGGCGTGCCGTCGTCCATGCGCTCGGTGGCGCGCAGCACGGCCGAGCCCGTCTTGGCGATAGCGTTCGCCGCTATCTCCTGTCAGCGCAATCAGTGCATACTTGTTTTTATGGAACTTTACTAGCCAACAGACAATAATCATACTGATACGTTAGTTAGATAGCGTAAAGCTTTCCACTCTGTTCAAGGTTCTCTGGGGGCGGGGTGCGGGGGGCGGGGTGCGGGGTGCGGGGGCGAGCGCGGTGCGGCGGTACCTTAAGCATGTCCCTGACGGCGAGCTCGGCGTTCCGCTGGATGTGCGCCATGTAGGCCTGCACCACGCGCAGCCCGTACTGCGCGATCAGCTCCGACACCAGCTGGATGCCCTGCCACATTTAACATTTAACGTGAGAGACAATGAGATAGGAAGCATTGTACAGGGGGAGGGCCAGGGGGAGGGGAGGAGGAAGGGAGGGTTGGGGAGGGGAGGGTAGTGGAGAGAAGGGGTGGGGCAGGGGAGAGGGAGCGGGTGGGGTAGGGGGAGGAGAGGGGAGGTGGAGGAGAGCCGGAAGAGGAGAGGGAGGGGGAGGCAAGGGCAGAGAGAGAGTGAGCGGGAGGGGAGGAGGAGCAGGGAGGGAAGGAATTTAATGGTCTCCTGATTTGTTAAAAATACCAAAACTTTAAAGTAACAACCAAGCCAAATTGAATAAAACTTTGCATTACTATTTATCATAAACAGGATATGAT
This sequence comes from Thymelicus sylvestris, assembly GCA_911387775.1. Classification (NCBI taxonomy): domain Eukaryota; kingdom Metazoa; phylum Arthropoda; class Insecta; order Lepidoptera; family Hesperiidae; genus Thymelicus; species Thymelicus sylvestris. Next base: position 11,307,615 of record OU426909.1, on the reverse strand, counting down.
CATCAAATAACATTTACCCGCTGGTTAGCGGCGACCTGCGCCTTCAGGTCGGACAGGTTGTCGGACAGGTTCCTGGTGCCGGAGCAGCCCGGCTCCCGGCCCGGCTTCATCAGCTCTGCAATGTCGATCACAACCTCGTCATGTTCCAAACTACACGTATTGAGCATTACACACCAGGTATAATTAAACCATATGAGGAGGCTTTTGGGAGGCATTAAAACTTCCCCTGACCCCTCCACCAAACTGGAGCGAAGTGGTGGAATATGATTGAGACCTCCTCATTAATTAGTAGTGTTCCTGCTCGGGCCTAAGAAGTAACGCCAGCAGTGATGATGACACTCGATGGCTCACCGTCGACGAGCTGGTCCTGGTTGAAGACGCCGCCGTCGACGAGCAGGAAGGAGGTGAAGGCGGCGCCCTCCTGCGGCAGGCGCGTGGAGTGCGGCGGCATGGAGCCCGGCGTCAGCCCGCCGATGTCCGCGTGGTGCCCGCGCGACGCCACGAAGAATATCGGCTGGCTCGACCTGACACACACACACACACATTCTACCAGCTTATACAAACAGCCGACAAAGCAGCTGACCACGGACTTCAGCGACACCAAAGGCAACACTGACTCGTTGCCGGCAAGAGAGAGAGAATAAAAAGAAAGACAGAACTGGCTCTCGAGCCCCCATCCGGAACACGACGCGTTATTTAGCGGCTGACTCAAGCAAGAAGGTGTGGGGGATACCTTTTCAGGCATACCTCACTCGTGTTAATATTATGATCACACCACAACAACTTACATGGGGCAAGTGACGGGCCAGACCACTCGTCAGACCATGACACGTGTCACGTTGCGTGTGAGCACCGGGCCTAACACCATAATAGTCCAGTCATCTTAGGAATTCAATGCGGGATGAGAGATACCCAGCTGATTTTTTTGTATAAAGTTGTATTTTGGCATTCTAAAACTTGTCTCAAAACCTGCATATGGTAGGGTGACCGCGTCTATTATTATTTGCAAAGAATTGATTTTTATGACCTTTGTCCTCAATTTTTTAATAGACGCGGTCACCCTACCATTTGCAGGTTTTGAGACAAGTTTTAGAATGCCAAAATACAACTTTATGCAAAAAAATCAGCTGGGTATCTCTCATTCCACAATTCTTACCTAATTTTGACTAAGATGACTGGACTATAAGTGTTGCCAATATTATCATTGGTTGAGCCAGTAGGTTGAGAGGTTACAACTCACGATAACTTTTTGACGGCTGCTAGGTATCATATTGAGTGTTTATTTAGAATATTGCGACCGGTGTTTAATCACCGATATGGTATTCAGTATATTTACACTTCATTTCACATTCAGAATAAAGTAAGTACCCGAAAACAAGAAGAATGGGGGGAGGGAGGGTGTGAGTAGTATAGTGGTGTGTGGTGTGCGGTGTGTGGCGTGTCTCACGTATGGAAGACGGGCGTGATGACGGTGAGGTCGGGCAGGTGCGAGCCGCCGGCGCGCGGGTGGTTGGACAGCAGCACGTCGCCCGGCTTCAGCGTCGCGCCGCGCGCGCGCATCTGACACACAGGTGAAGGCATCGCGGTTAAACCTTTAGACAGTAGTAGGTGGATAGGTTATTAAATTATTAGCGGTAGTGAATCATAGTGAACCTGCCTACTTGGCGCGGGGTTTCGGGTTCGATTCAAGACATCTATGTGACGGATAAATATGTGTTTGAGTGGTTTGTGTATCACTGTTCAAGACATTTATGTTCGGAGAGGGATAAACATAATGTTCGGGGCGTTTTGTCATGTCAGTGCAACACTGAATTTTTTTTTACTTGGCTTCAACCCAATAATGGCTCACTACTGGGCACGAATCTCTCCTCTTGAGGAGGCCTAGAGCATACTCTACCACGCTGCGCCAGTGCGGATCGATGGAGGGGTTAGTGGCCAACCCGAGTGTCGGAAGTTTTCAAACCGCCCGAGGGCCTCCGACATGGCTTAACGACTGTTATCTTAAGAATAAAATACCGGGACCGACGGCTTTACGTGCCCTCCGAAGCACGGAAAGGCTCAAGAAATTTTGGCCACTAGCGGTCACCCATCCAACTACCGACCGCGCCCGCTGTTGCTTAACTTTGTCGATCACATAGGATCGACACAAGCCGCCGGGCTATGAGCGCTTCGAATTTTTTTTTTACTTAAAATAAGTTAATTTATAGTGTGCATAGTAATTTGCTAGTGGTAGTGTGTGTGTGTGTGTGTGTGTGTGTGTGTGTGTGTGTACGGTGTGTACCTGGTACTGCACGGCCTCCTGCATGGCGCCCAGGTGCACGGGGATGTGCGGCGCGTTGCTCACCAGCCCGCCGTCCGGCCCGAACAGCGCGCACGAGAAGTCCAGCCGCTCCTTGATGTTCACAGAGATCGACGTGCGCTGCAGCACCCTGCACACACACACACACACACAGACACAACGACATGCATTAAGATATTGTAATTAGTTTGTAGTACAATGTCTTCCTAGTATCCCACCTGCCCATCTGCTCCGCGATAGACATGAAGCGATGCGAGAAGATGCTCAGCTGGATGGCGTCAAGCTCGGTGCCCAGCGCGGCGCCCCCCGCCGCCACCGCCGCCCCCGCCGCCCCCTCGCCCCCCACCGCGATCTTCAAGTCGCCGTCCGCGGTGATGGTGGCAGTACACCCTGAATAAATATTGGCGAAGATTCTTTACAACATTTTTTTTCTATTAAAATTTTCTTATTAACTCTTATTAAACTGGATAGATGGCGCTAGCTGCTCATTTTACTCTTCATATTATGTTAAGAGATGGCGTTTGTTACCACTGCTTTATTTTATTGTTATTATTTACTACAAAATAGTTTTTGAAAGATAATTAAAACTGATACATGTTATTAAATTAATAATTTTATTTTTGTAGTTTTCAATTCTACCACGAGTGAATTGCACACATTTTAATTTTTTTGTAACTATTATTTTTTTAGGATGTAACGAACCTCTAGCGAAACTCCCGACCTGAGTCACGCTATAGGAATATGTATAAGTTTCGAAGAAGATCAGTGGGACCTCGGCCGCTACAGATCTCCCTATCGTGTGTGTGTGTGTGTGTGTGTGTGTGTGTGTGTGTGTGTGTGTGTGTGTGCGTGCGTGCGTGCGTGTGTGTGCGTGCGTCCGTGCGTGCGTGCGTGTGTGTTGTAGAGTGGTGTAGTGGTGTAGTACTATAAGTGTGTGTGTGTGTGTGTGTGTGTGTGCGTGCGTGTGTGTTGTAGAGTGGTGTAGTACTATAAGTGTGTGTGTGTGCGTACGTGCGTGCGTGCGTGCGTGCGTGCGTGCGTGCGTGTGTGTTGTAGAGTGGTGTAGTACTATAATAGTGGTGTGTCGCACCGGGCTCGAGCAGCGTGGTGGCGAGGTCATCCACGACGACGGCGGGCCCGGCCAGCCGCGCGCCCGGCCGCAGCGCCGCCAGCCGCCACACCGCCGCGCGCCGCCAGCCGCCCGGGAAGTACACCCGCGTCTCCTAAACAACCGACAACGATACATCGTTATTGTCTGAAAGGCTAATCAAACTCAAACTCAACCAATACGTTTGTTAACGTCGCTGTCAAATTAAATCGAGTTTTGAAACGTTGATTAGAGAAAATTTAACTATATGGACTTTGTTATTAACGTTCGAATTTGACATGTCCAAATAATCATGCTTTTAGCAACCGGTTTGACACTTGATAAAACCGTAGGTTATTTGATTTTAAGTTAATCAGTGTTCAGAAACCGGCGGATAGTGTTTCAAAAAGTTACTTAACACTACAGCATTAACTGGTGTGCTGCATCTTAAGCTCCACGCCACGCGTACGTGTGTATGTAACACATGGAAATTTGCGAGTTTACGTAATATAAATACGTAAATAAATATGCTCGTCACGTCGTCCAACAAGAAGCGGCCATTATCGGATAGCACTTGTTGAACATTAACGTTCCAGACACATCGAATGAACCGAGGCGGTCCTTTACACTCAGATCTCACCATCCTGTCCACCGAATTGAAATAAAAACACCCAAGGGCATGTCACTGAGTGAGACCGAGATCTCTATCAAAACCTGATGTTATTCACTCCATATATAGAACGAACCTCTTCAGGCGGAGTGTCATCGTCGTGCAGGGCGGCAGAGGGCGCGGGCGCGGGCGCGGGCGGGGGCGCGGGGCGGTCGGGGGCGCTGCGCCCCACCGCGCGCACGCGCACGTCGTCCACCAGCACCTCGCGCCCCGCCAGCGTGAACCCGAACTCCCGCTTGTACCTACAACCAACATATCCAACTGGTTGTACAAATAAACCACAACAGTGACAATTTTATACAACAAAATATCTAGAAAGTTAAAAAAGGAATCTTTCCTTGAGCATTTCAAAGTTTTTTCAAAAAATTCAAAACTATCGAAAAGTATATTGATTGTACTTTTGACGATCTATAATAACCTATCTATAAAAGCGGCGTAGAAGTCCCCGTGTTTCGGGGCGGAGACGCCGTCGCCAGCGCCGCCGCGCGGCGCTACCATCAGGGCGCAGTCCGTGCCCGCGTAGCGCAGGTGCAGGTAGGGCTCCACCTCGATCTGATCCTCGGAGAAACCCTGCAGACGTAAAGTTTACTACTACATTATTGGTGATCCAATGATGATAATTATGTGTTAAAAAACTAAATCCTCCACAGTTTATTTACACTAAACATAGCAATGAACTACCTCGATTACGTCAGCTTTCAAATAAAAAAAAACGCATCATAATAGGTCCCTTCCATAAGGGTCAAAACACATTTATTCGGCTCCATTCGGCTTTTGTCCATAGTAAACAACGATTTTGTATGGAGACGCGTACGCATCCTTTCGGCTTTTCGGCGCCGATTCCGCATTCGCGGTAAACAAGTAGAAAACGACGACAAATGTGTTTTATCTTTCAGCCGCGTACGCCGCGTACGACGTCGAACGCGGCGGAACAGCGCCGCGCTGTAGGTAGGTACATGGAAGATTTTTGACTCCTTGGCCTTGTCGACAGGTTGCGACCTTCATAGTTCCCGTATAGATTATACCTACTAACGTCTTCGGACGGACTTCGCAGCGTATTCAGCGCCGTACGCAGCCGTTCGTATTCTTACGACGCCGTAAGCAGTCGTTCGCATTCTTACGACGCCGTACGCGGCTGATAGAAGCCGAGCCGAATAAGTGTAACCAAAATCATTCGGCGAAACGCGAATGACGCCGAATAAATGTGCGTTGACCCTAAGGAGCTACGATGCCACAGTGAGTGCCCTCTCGTTCCGTCGGGTTGTGTGGTTGTGTGGTTGTGTGGTTGTACGCACCTGCGCCCGCAGCTTGCGCGTGCACTCGTCGGCGAGCTCGTCGAGCTGCCGGTCGAGGTGCGCGTACTGCTCGCGGCCGTAGCGCGCCGCGCACGCGCGCTGCGCCTCCTGCACCACGTGCGCCAGCGCCATGCCGTACGCCGACAGGATGCCTGCACGCACACACACACACACACATCGTGAAATATGTACATACTGAACAGAAAAGTGCGCAATTTGTAATGCCAAGCACAACGAGCACACTTGCAACCTGATAATAAGAGGTCACAATTATTGTCGATGGACATTAGGAACACCAAAAGGATCACTGATGCATTTCTGATAAAGAAAGATAAGAGAGAGAAATAATTGTCATCATTCCCTCCGCAGGAAGACGACGAATTTTTTGGCAGCTGACTCAATATGAAGGGTGGTAGCCTAGGTATGCAGACTTTACGGACACAAAGTACCAGTATAAGTTACTGGTACCATATTAATAAGGTAACGGTACGACAGTGACAGTGACAGTGACAGTCCACTGACCGGCGTACTTGTGCAGCAGCACGGTGGCGATCCCGAGCCGCGCGGCCACGGCGCACGCGTGCTGCCCGCCCGCGCCGCCGAAGCACGCCAGTGCGTGCGCGCGCGCGTCGTGCCCGCGCGCCGTCGTCAGCGCTCTATACAAAATCAAACAATGGATGCAAAAAATCTGAATCAAATCATATACTCTGTATTTGTAAGTACACCAAACGCCTAAGGTGTCGACTGTCGACAGCGGGTACGCCCGCAACCGAGAGCAACATCTCAGATCGCGGTAGATCTTTACATTTTATCGCTCAATCGATTATCTCTTCCAAGTAACGCAATAATTAATTTATTTAATACAAACCATTGCTCAATTAATATGAGGTGCGTGAATCCCCCCGTTATAATTATCCCGCCCCTCACCTGATGGGCCGGCACATAGCTTCGTTGGCCACGTCTATGAATCCCATTGCAACTTCTTCCAGCGTCATCTGAAAAGAAAACACGAAATGAACTGTAAATAGATGTATTCCCTACGTTTTCCTCTCGCTCGCTCCGCAGTCACACTCGCACCCACCTCCCTCCCGCCCCCCTGCTGCGCGAGGAAGGCGTTGATCTCGGCCGTGAGCGCGGTGAACTGGGCCACGGTGGCGGCGCGGTCCAGCGGCTCGTCCTCGCCCGGACCGAAGATCTTGGGGAAGTACTCCGGTAGCAGGCGGCCTGCGGGGACACACACGCACACACACACATTGTCACCGGTCATTTCAAATGCAGGTTAAATTATCCCGTGTGATTTGAGCGAGAAATAACCAAATCAAGCGCATTTAAGGTGTTCTAAATACTCGGACACTCTGTGTGAAATTGTTGTAAAAGTTTACATGTGAAATTGTGTAATGTACAGTATGAAACGTAGGTAAGTGTGATAGCGACTAGCGAGTAGTGTAGTGACCCAGCAGCAGGTTGGCGTCGGTGACGGTGAGCGGGCCGCCGCGGCGGTAGCAGGCGGGCCCGGGGTCCGCGCCGGCCGACTGCGGGCCCACCACGAACAGCCCCGACCGGAAGAACAGCATGGACCCGCCGCCCGCCGCCACCGTGTTGATGTCTGCCGAATGCCCAATTATATACACTTCAAAAACTATCTCAAAAAGGACATTGACAACAAAATAATTATGTTTTTACTCACGATTTTTAACTAGTACAGATATTTCGATCCACCAAGGACAGAATCGCAGTCAATGCGCCGCGGTATAGCGGTGGCGGGGAAAAATTCCATTCAAGTCTTGACCGTTAAGGCCGTACAGCTTTTAACGTGGAAATTTCATAGTGAAGTAATTTCATTTCATAGTTTATGGAATAGTGCACTTACCACTGAAGACATCATCTTTACTTACCAAAAGGTGGGATTGTTGTCAAACAATAAGTTATTTTAGTGTTGTGGCTCACCGAGCTGCGGCGCCTGGATGGTGACCCCGGCGGTGGTGGCCTCGGTCACGTGGTCCAGCGCGCCCGCGTACCGCGACACGTCCGTCGACGTGCCGCCCATGTCGAACCCTGCGCATACACACACACACACACACTACATGGTAACATGGTCACTACATCGGCATAACAAACACGCAGTGCATACGTCAAGCGTAGACGATGAGCCTATTATTGAGGTACCATCACCCGCCTTCTATGATTAACGGTGAAATTTTATAAACTGTTTTGGTTTGGAGCCAATAATAAGCAAGTCTGCAGCTACCTTCTGCCGTCTGCTTCGCTACTGGCTACTTACACAAAAAGTATAATTCCCAATACACTACAGACAGTCCTACATAAATGAAACGTTATGCACCTTAATAATTAATAAGGTAATTAGTGAATGTTAAAGATCATTAATATTTATCGTAACTAGAAAGCTAACCTATAACCGGTAAGTCCGTGTCTTTTCCGTACGACGTGTAGGCGTACCCGACCACTCCACCCGCGGGGCCCGATAAGATAGCTCTCGAACCGTTAAACCTATATAAACAAGTAAATATTCAAATAATTATTTGACGCTGACCGAAAACCCATATTTTTTTTCTCAGAAATGATATTGGAAGGTGATACTGATACTAACAACTCCATCGGCGTGAGTCCGCCGTCGGACTGCATGAAGAGCACGTTGGCGGCGCGCAGCTGGTCGCTGAAGCCGCGCGCGAACCCGCGCACGTAGCGGCGGATGTGCGGCGTGAGGTACGCGTCCGCCGCCGCCGTCAGCCCGCGCGGCACCAGCCGCAGCATGCCCGTCACCGCGTGCGACAGCGACACCTGCCCGAACCCTGACCACACAACACAACCCAATACCCCAATACCCCAATACACAAGATACACTTTGTTAACACTGTTTTAATAACATTGTGTGATTGTGATGTCATTGATCACCGATCGGTATTAGATATCTGTAAACCTACTTGAAACGTGAGCAGTGTAAAATGAACAACGCAGATTACCTAACTCAGATGCAATCCTCCCAATCCTCAGTTCGTGCTCGTGATAAGTGTAACTGTGTGCGAGCACGACGGCGATGCTCTCTATCCCCCTCTCTCTCAACGCCGTCAAGTCTCTCCTGACTTCCTCCTCGTCGAGTTCCTTGGTGACGAGCATCTTCTGCCCCGTGCTGCCCACGACCTCCCTCCAGCTGACCTTGGACTTGTCGATCTGACAGCGGTCCTCCAGCGCTGGGATCACCCTGCAGTCCACTTCCACTACTTCCTTGTACAGGACGCCCGGCCGTTTGATATCCTACAATATCGCACAATTTATATAATAGTACTAGCTGACCGGACAAACGTTCTGCCAAAAATTTAAGGGTAGGGGGATGAAAAATAGATGTTGTCCGATTCTCCACCCTAGCCGATATGCACGCAAAGATTCACGAAAATCGGTCGAGCCGTTTCGGAGGAGTTCAACTTCAAAAAACCGTGACACGAGAATTTTATACATTAGATTTTTCCATTGCATGGAGTAAAGTTCACCAGTTGTACATAATGAAATCTCACAAGTTGAAATATGTGCGGCCTGGCTTGGTTCCCTATGTACAACAAGTCCTTGAAGCCCTTGTTGATGACGAGCGCCATGCTGGCGCCCTTGCGCTCCAGCAGCGCGTTGGTGGCCACGGTGGTGCCCATCCTTATGGACTCTATGAGGGAGGAGTTCACCTTCCCGTCCTTGTCTAGAGCGTTGCCGGTTTCCTGGAACATGTTCCAAGCTCATCACCGCCTGCACTTATTGTCACTAGGTACCTTAACGTTCATAAATACTTTATACTTTTATTGTGCAAGTTTATTTACGTATTTTTCCTTTGTGGGTATGGGCTTGTATTATTATGATCATTTCTAACACATGCAAACAATTCAACACTTTAACGTCGATTCTAGCGCGTCAGATAAGCAGCTTATACAGACAAGTTAACAATACTATAAATTATAGGTTGTTGGTTGAATCACCTCTTGTAAGATCCTTCTAATAGCTTCCGTGGGGGCGTCATCGTAGTTCTGTGGGTCGACGGAGAGCAGCTTCATGACGCGCAGCTTGCCGCCCGGGCAGCGCGCGAACACGTCCGTGAACGTGCCGCCGCGGTCGATGGCGAACCGGAACCCTCCTCGCCCGCCCATCGCACTCGCACTCGCCAACAGCTCGATCTAACACAACAATCAGCTGCCACTTTGTGCTCCTCTGGATATCTGCAAGATGGTCCAAAGGAATAACTTGAAGTCCCACTGAGTTAGTGATGAAATGTTTCAATTCAATACCTATTTTAACCTTACATTATTATTATAGTAAGATAGCATAAGATATGAATTGAATGACATGTCGGATTATCAGTAAGAGATGAACAAATACAATTGTGTACATTACAACAAGACGACTGTGTACATGAACAAGCGTTTGACACAGTTATCTCGGAATAGAACTTGTCACACAACATACAGTTTAGAGTTATGTTGGGAAATCCAAACTTCTAGTGTTTGAAATGAAATGAAATGAAATGAAATGCATTTATTCGAGGGCAATTACAGCACAAACAAAGAAATGAGATGAGAAAAAAAAATTCTTCCAACATTAAGCCTAAATGGGTGCCTGTGCTGCAGCGTGACCCCCGAACAGGCATAAGCTGTGCTGCACAACATAAGCCGTGGCAGCACAGCGCTGATATTTCAGTCTGGTCCTTTTTTTCTTTCTCCCATGAAGGAAGCTCGGCCAGACTAAATGCGCGACATCAGTCAACAACGTACTTTAAACAAAACAATATTTTATTATATATTATTATTATATTTATTTATATACTATATTATTATTATATATTTATATACTAATATTATTACATATTATTATTATATATAAATAATAATTGAGTTTTAATAATGTTTAATGATGTTTATTACAATGAAAGTTAAAGACCATAATTTTTTAAAGCCAATAATTTTTGAAACCAAAAAAAAAATTGTAGGATGAAAGTGAAACCCATTGCAAAAGGAAGAGAATATAACAAAAATAAAAGGAAAGATAATTTACGGGCGATCTGAGGTCGGGAAGTGGGGGGGAGGGAGGTTTAAGGGTAAAAAACGGTTTATCTCGATTTCCGGCAAAACTACAAGTCCTATGGAAAAAAGTTAAATGGCAAAGTTGTAGGTAATAAAAAGATCTACAACTTTTGTATTTACACTTTTTTACATAACCTCAAAATTTATGTGAAAAATTCAAATAACCAAGCTTTTGGTTTTTTATTTTTATCTTTTACAAAGTTCTTTTTTTTATTTCAAATATTTCTTTTTTCACCTTATTTTGACTTAATATTGAAAAAGCACCCTAATTTTCAGCTGAAAATTCTCACGTCAAAATATCTTTTAAAAAACTTTATACATGTTATGTTTTAAACTGTACTTAACAGTAACTGAACTCAACTCTTATCTACGTATTCAACCTTATGTGTAAGAAACAGAGATAATATTATTTAAAAGGTGTGATATACAAGTAGAAAACTAACAAGGCTTTTCATTATCAGTTGTTTCTTTCTTTCTTACTAACCCCACTCCCACGCCACATGGGTGTCATAAGAGGCGACTAAATCCGGCCTGCTGGTGGTCCCTCGGTAATCACTCGGAGGGATTATATTCATAGTATTGATTTTAAAATGACATTAATACCATTATCACTATTATTATTTCGCCTGGATAGCTACCACATTCTTGCTTGAGTCAGCTGCCAAACAACTTGCGGTGTTCCAGCTGGGGGGGGAGGCTTGAGAGCCAGTTCTTCCTTTCTTTTTCTTCTGTCCTTCTTCGCCGGAAACGAATCCGTGATGCCTTTGGTGCTGCAGATATTCATGCGACGATAGCCATTTACCATCAGGTGGATCGTTAGCTCGTTTGCCGACTGTTTCCATAAAAAAACACGTTATAAGCATTAAAATAGTTAGAAGGACTACTTACCGACTTTACTTGATTTTGATTGTATTTTGTGGAATAAACGATTGGTTCAAAACCAAAAGTCTGTATTTCCGAATATTCAAAACAAACACGGAGTCTGATCTAAGTTACACGTTTAAAGCGTAGTATTTTTGAACGTTTTCCTTAGGACACGGAAACTACTAAAATACTACGTATTCAGGAGACCTTCGTCTGGCCCGGCTGTGCTGTGACACTTTAGTAACTTTTTTGATAAGCTATTGATAATGATACAAAAAGACACTTCGTTATCTTCAATACATTGCTTCTGGCTTCATTTCAAATCAAATCAAAGTCACCAGCTGATTACGTTGACTTGACAATCATGTGACAATGGCTGCGTTCCAGTAGACGCTCACATCGCTCACAACGATCAAAACGCGTTCCACATGGCGACCACGGTCGTCATGGTCGCGTTGAAAACGTCATTGATGACGTCATTAATTTCGCTCACGGCACGCTCAAAACAACCCACCTCACGGGGTGGGTCGAAGTGCCCGTTCCACTTGGGTGTATGATTGTAACGCTCACAAGCTAGTGGAACAGGAAAAACCGCGGTCGTGAGCGTGATCGTTGTGATCGTCTAGTGGAACGTAGGGAATGTCATCTGGCATGCCATACTCTACAGGCGCGTTCCACTAGACGCTCAAAACGCTCACAACTGTCAAATTAGTATGATATTTTGATCGTTGTGAGCGTTATGAGCGTCTAGTGGAACGCGGCATACGTTCCCCTAGACGATCACAACAACCACGCTCACGACCGCGATTTTTCCGTTCCACTAGCTTGTGAGCGTTACAATCATACACCCAAGTGGAACGGGTATAGTGAGCGACGTGAGCGTTCAAGCCACAGAGTACTTACACGTTTTAGCCGTTGATACAAAATGTACTCTATGATGTTGAGAATAAGACAAGTCTGAAACTTAGATTAGAGGTTATGTTATAATTTTTTAGCTATAAATAAACGTTACATAATTAATTATCAATTTTATTTTTATACTAGCAAAAATATCTACAAACAAAACATTTTTTTTATGAAAAGATAAATTAATATAATAAAAAATTGCATATTAATTATGTTAATGATATTGACCGACGAGGAAAAATGTATACATGGCTATATGTATAGTGAATTAGACATTAAAATTATTTACATAATTTAACATATTTATATCAACTTGTGACCCCACGTCGAGCATCTGCTGGAGAAACTACTATAATCCAATAAAGTATCTCTCGTCGAATCGTATACAGTAATTTTTTCCATCACCATCCTTATCTTTTATAAAATTGCGCCAAAGGAGAACCCCGATTTCCGGCCACGAATTATATGTGTTCTGTGGTAGGCATAAGAAAAGACAAGAGTAAACTATATACCAAAAAATTCGTCTTATTTACTAGATAAACACGTTTAAATCTGAGCCTCATCTGCATTTGCTAAATTAACAAAATAATAAAAAAAGTTTTCATAGTATTTACCTCATTACAAACGATTTTATAATCGATTAAATCGATTACATATATCGATTAGGGAACTTAATAATATATTTTATGAATTATTTATTACTCATTGTAAGTACAAGATTAATTCCTTTTTTCCTTTTTTACATGTTTCATTGTATAACTAAACTATGTAATATATTTATAATCACCATTAAATCGTTACGCTAATTAAAAGACAATTCTAGTATTTTGACATCGATTTCGAGACATTTGAATCGATTGACAACAAAGATCTCTGTTGTAATCTAACCTATCTAATGTCATTTTGGTTACCATAGCAATTATAAATAACACCATTGTCAATAATCCTGCATCTTTTGTGTATTTTTACTATTAAATTAATATTTTCATCGTATTTGCAGTCCTATTTACTATTGAAACATATCGAAACGCACACAGTTATTTTAATTTTCTATTGCATTCGCTTTCGTACTAGTGTTTTGGTGAATGTGTTTTCGCTATAACTTCTGGATTTGTTGTTGTTGTTTTTTAAACAAATATTGCATGAATATTGGACTCCGAGATCGCCTGTTTTGTGACTGACCTTTTTCTGAACACTGGATGACGTACCCTATATACCTCTAGAAGAACAGTAGGATGCAGACGTTGCACTACCCATACAATACGTATACCTACTGCATAATTTCTAGACGAAATATTAATATAATATTATGATGTGATGATAACTAATAAAATCCCTTTAAAACATGAAATAGCTTTTATTAATAATAATATTCACCCACCTACTTGGTTTCAACCATTACCTACTGTTTAAGTAGTTGTATTTTGTTAGTGTTTATATGTAACTTTAATTTTTACTGCGTCTTATGATCATAATTATTCCTAATACTGTCAATATTAGAGTAGGTGTTTGGTTTGAGGTAGTAAGTCCCTAGTACCAGGCATAATATATTGCTGTGACATGAGTGTGACATAACCATATTTAGGTGGAAATTCTAGGATTTCATTAGTTAGCCATTGCTAGCAGACGTGAAAATTGGAGAAATTAAAGCTTTTACAATGATCTAATTGACCACCAATTTTCATTCTTGTCTAATCTGGGCCGATGTCTCTATGGAAGATGGCGTTCTCCCCATTTCTACCCAGTGTTGCTAGGTCTAAAAACTGGCGAGAGTAACTTCGTCGTATCTGGCAACACTGCAATTCGACCACTTCGACCCACCCCGTGAGGTGGGTTGTTTTGAGCGTGCCGTGAGCGAAATTAATGACGTCATCAATGACGTTTTCACCGCGACCATGACGACCGTGGTCGCCATGTGGAACGCGTTCTGATCGTTGTGAGCGATGTGAGCGTCTACTGGAACGCAGCCATAAACAATTGAATTATTGTCAATATGACGTTGACAGCATGTCGTCATCATACGCGACGGCCGACGCCGACACCCGACACTGACAGCTGAGCTTGAGCTGATAGGGGCATGTTATCGAGGAGAATAGCCCATGAATGTTGATATTTTGTACTTTTACACAGAAAAGATTTATATCGTTGGCTGAAAACTTGAGAAAAATGGGTCGCCGAAACCGTGGTGTTAACAAGTTTGCTCAAAGAAAGCGAGACCGGAAGGAAGAGGTATATTTCCATGGAACACATTGCGGCTATTCATGTTTTAATATATTCCTTATTTGTATCCACGTTTTATTTAAATTTTAGCAACTCAATCCAACACCAAAGCCTACAGGTGACATGCGTAAACCCTACGAAGAAATCGTGAGGGAAAATGCTGTGTTTGAAGAATATTACAAGGTAATGCCCATTTATAGGTTATGTTTTGTTTTTAACCTTGTTTATACCTATAATAACCCTCTTTAAAAACAGCAATTCTGTATGTCTCAAATAACTTTGAGTTACTCAAAGATACCTAGTATTTTTATTTCGAGAATTACAGTTTAATGTTTGTTTTATAATTATTATCATGGTGCCAAGGTATACAATGCAGGACTTTCATGATGTTGAAAGAACTGTAAATTTAATATTATGAAATTTATCAAAACTAACATATCACCGAAAAAATTAATACACTGGGATAGGTGGTGACATCGCAAATTATTCTTCACCTAAACGGCTAATGCTCACTTCATCCATAACGTCTATTTTGTTGCAAATGAATGCTAACATCTCATTTATTACTAAGTCGCAATTAACACACTTGACTTGTGTGGACGCCATTTCTAACGCACGACACAACCGATTGTCACTGCATGCACCGACGCAACTGATGAATAGTAATGAAGTTAGTAATAAGTTTCATTTTACTTTCTAGACACAGAAAATTTGTCCTGAGGAAGAGTGGGATCAGTTCATGGCAAGCCTGAAAGAGAACTTGCCAACTGCTTTTAGGATAACAGGATCAAGGAGCGAAGCAGACGCGCTGCTGAGGATAGTAAAAAGTGAATACTTCTCGGAGCTCCTCAGTGAGCATGTTAAAGCGGAGGGCAGCGAGGAGGAAATCAAACCTATTTGTTTACCTTGGTATGTCTTATTAACAAATCTTAATATTTATTTAAAAAATTGAAATAAAGTTGTCTATATTATCATATATGGACTTCCATCATATAAAAAGTGAAGTGTTGGTCAGGTACCCCGGCGGGCTGGCGTGGCAGCTGCGCCTGTCCCGCACGGACATCCGGCGCAACGAGACGCTGTACAAGCTGCACAACTTCCTGATGGCGGAGACGGCGGCGGGCGGCGTGTCGCGCCAGGAGGCCGTCTCCATGATCCCGCCCGTCGTGCTGCAGGTTGAACCACACCATAAGGTACATATATTTGTCATTTGATTGTCTCCTATGACTAGCCAGTAGCATGTTGGTTGTGCTACTTCATATCTTCAGTAATTGTTCCAAGTCTACTGTAAAGAAGGTTGATAAATTATCATCTACTGATTACTCTGTATTATGTCCTGCATTTGTTTATTAATAAAGAAAATTTATGGTAGCATTTTTCTTAATTCTTTAATAACTTAACTTCCAGGTACTAGACATGTGTGCCGCTCCCGGGTCGAAAACAGCTCAGATCATCGAGTTCTTGCATGCAGATGAAGATAAAATGCCAACAGGTGATATACAGTAGTAGCATTGTCTGAACTCATAATGCTTTACAGTTGCAAGGAGAACATAATGGAATGCTAAATGGGTTTGTTTGATATTATCTTTAAAGTAAAGAGTGATTTGCAAAGCAATATCCTCAGTGGGCAGAAGATGGTGTTCGTTATTTTCTAATCTATTGCTAATGCGGAAGTGTCAGGGTGTACTCAACGTTATAATGTTTAGTGATAGACGCGCGATATTATTCGGAGTAGGTGAGAGTCGGGCGGTGCAGTGGTGCAGCGGTGTACTAATGTTGGGGGTGATGCGTCATGCGGCAGGTCTGGTGGTGGCCAACGACGTGGACAACAGCCGCTGCTACATGCTGGTGCACCAGGCCAAGCGGCTCAACTCGCCGTGCGTGCTCATCGCCAACCACGACGCCGCGCTGCTGCCCAACATGGACATCGCCGACCCGCAGGTCCGCTATCACCCTTACCTTATAGTTAGCTCTCTGTTGAGGAAAACAAATTGCTGCAGTGTGGTTACGCCCTTACTCCATTGAGTGTTGAAGCAGGTATTGAGTTATAACCTTTATTAGTTTTATTTAGTTTATCAGTAACATGGGTTATTGCCTTTTGGGCTACCATTTTCGAGAGCTAAACGTAACATCCAAAGGTTCAATCTTTAAACTATAACCAATCAATTCAGATTCGGATAATTTCTCCCGAATGGCGCGGCAACGCGATCAAGAACCGAGCAAGTTTTCTCCATTTCCTCGCGAAATTATTATGGATAGAATCACCAAATACACCAGTTAGGGAGATAGACCCGTTGAAAGTGTTCTGTCAGTGTCAGTGTCAGTGTGTAGAAGACAAGTGTCGTCGTTACGGTTGCAGGCGGAGGGCGGCGCGCGGCCGCTGAAGTTCGACCGCGTGCTGTGCGACGTGCCGTGCTCGGGCGACGGCACGCTGCGCAAGAACCCCGACATCTGGCCCAAGTGGAGCGTTGGCAACGGGAACAACCTGCACGGGTATACACCACACCACACCACACACACACTACACCACATTACACCACATTACACCACACACACACTACCTTACAGTCTACGTCACGAGACCGCACCGCTATAAGCGAAACACATCACTAACGATCAAACAAGCGGCAGCGCGTAAATCATTATTGTAATGACGTTTAAGTGCCGTAATCAATTAGACATCGAACTTTTAATATTTTAACTTTTTTTCTGTCGTTTACAAACTGCCTAAAGGGGAGGGGTTAGTGGTCGATCAGACAATCTAGTAACGGATACGGTGCTGAGAGGACGTGCGATTGAGCATAGCGAGTGTTCCCGTAGTGTTTAATTGTATAGTTGCACAAAATACAGAGACATCAGAAGTATAGCTCAAGCACAGCACGTAGTCGGATCGATCTTATTTTTCTGAATGCATCACCAGTGTCATTCTTATTTTTTGTGTTCGTAAGCAGTTGTTACTCGAGCGTGCTTGTATGGAGTTATCCTGTGTGTGTGTGTATGTGTGTGCAGCGTGCAGTTCCGCATCGCGCGGCGCGGCTGCGAGCTGCTGGCGCCGGGCGGGCGGCTGGTGTACTCCACGTGCTCGCTGAACCCGGTGGAGGACGAGGCGGTGGTGCTGCGGCTGCTGCGGGCCGCGCAGGGCGCCGTGCGGCTCGTCGACGCCGCGCCTCTCCTGCCCGGCCTCAAGTATCAGAAGGGTACGTCTGCGTCACACCTGCCTATACCATACATACCATTGTGGATGAGTCCGCCGCCAAACGAACCAGTTCTTTCCTGTTTCGTTCTGAAAATGTGAGGTGATGCTTATTGATGATTGCATCCATGAGTTAAGGTGACCACTTACTATCTGGTGGGTCGTCGACTGTCTCGACGGCTAGTTAAATAAAATGTTCGAGTTGAAGTACCGGCTGTTCATCTTGTCATTAAGTCAACGGAACCCTGCTTCGGTTGAGCCCCTTTATATCTTGAATAAAAACCTAACCTAATCTAACGAACGTTAGTAAGGAACAGAATTAAATTACAAATCAAATTCAAGTTCAAATGATTCTCAATCATTTCGATTTGAGATACGTGTATTCTTTAAATAGCGGGAGGTCCAACCACCTCCCCCTCCCCCTCCCCCCTTGCGTGACAGCCACGACGCGAACGTTGCGTTGTATGTATGTCGAATGTATGTTCCCGTGTGCAGGCATGACGCACTGGCGGCCGGCCAGCAAGGACATGGTGTTCTACGAGCGCTTCGAGGACGTGCCGGAGCGCTGGCGGACCGTGGTGCGCCCGCAGATGTTCCCGCCCGCGCCCGACGAGATCGAACAGTTCGCGCTCGACAAGTGGTCAGTGGGCACACTCATACCTTATCAAGCATTACTTTGTTAACTGCTAATTGTTTCACTGCTCTGTACTGCACTTCAAGCAGAAGTGTAGCATTGCTACAATTTCTTACACATTTATGCGGGCTATGCTCTATCTATGGCTATGGACTATCTAGGACAAGGCCTGTTGAAGTGTAATTAACTGGTAACGTCCTCAGCATCAGAGTCCTCCCGCACCACCAGGACACGGGCGGGTTCTTCGTCGCGGTGTTCGAGAAGACCGACCTCATGCCCTGGGAGAAGAAGAACGGGGACGCGCCGCCGGAGGACGGGGCCGAGGAGACGAAGGAGGTGAAGAAGGAGCCGCCCAAGAAGAGAAGAAGAATGGGCGGCTACACGGAGGACCCGTTCGTGTTCTTCTCCGGCGAGGAGGAGGACGTGTTCCCCTCCATCAAGGCGTACTACGAGCTGGGCGCGGGGTTGGACGCGCGCTGCCTGCTGACGCGCTGCCGCGTGGGCAAGAAGAAGAACATCTACCTGGTGTCGCCGGCCGTGCGCGACCTGGTGCGCCGCAACGAGGACCGCATCAAGATCATCAACACCGGCGTCAAGACCTTCGTGCGCTGCGACAATAAGAAGATGTCGTGCGCGTTTCGGTAAGTGCATTGGATTTTATCTATTTTTAGTACAAAAACCGCATCATTAATTTCAATGCTTTTATATGCAATTAGCAAACAAATTACCTAATAAATGATGGCAGGAGTAATGCCGAAAACATCACTGACGCGTCTCCGGTCTAGAAGGGACTGCAACGTCTGGAACTGTCCACGAAATAAGAATCTACTATTGATTCTGAATGGGGTGGCTAGCTAAACGGTTAAAAATGATCTGAGTAACGTTGGGATAACTCCGACGTTATCCATGAAGGGGAAGGTTGACACGTGTCGGTGCGGTGCGGTTGCAGGTTGTCGCAGGAGGGCCTGCCGAGCATCCTGCCGCACGTGGGGCGCGCGCGGCGCGTGGCGGTGCGGCGCGAGGACCTGGTGGCCGTGCTGCAGTGCGACACGCCCACCACGCCGACGCCGCTCACCGCCTTCTCCCAGAGCACGCAGGAGCGCGCGCGGGACCTCGGTCAGCACACACACCACCCACCCACCCACACACACACACACACACACACACACACACACACACACACACACACACACACCACCCACACATACACATAGATACTGACTGACTGACTGACGAGCAGCTGAGCGGAGCGCGACAAATGTGCTGCGATGCAATAATGCATAATCGCTGAGCTGTTCGGTGCAACTCCGAACAGGAGTTGTTGCCGGTTGTAAACATTTGCCTCGCCTCAGCGTCTCGCTCACTCATATGCAGTTACTTCTGCCTAGTATTTAATAACATACAATTTTATTTTGCTTAGTCGACCTGTGCTCGAAGGACCATTTTTTCGGTTCCATTTGCTTTTCCGTACATAGATCGAGTTGAGAACTGGCTCCAAGGACTGTTAAAAAGGCATAAGTGTTGTTAGTGCGTTACCTACCTATTCTGGAATAAAATGGTTATGGATAGACAGATTAACGGGGGAAGAGTCTGCTCGTTCCGTACAGTCAGATAACGCCCCGTGTGTCGTGTGTCGTCCGCAGAGGTGGGCAGCTGCGTGCTGGAGTACGAGCGGCGGGGTGAGGGGGACGAGGGGGAGGGGGGGCTGGTGCTGCGGCTGGTGGGGTGGCGCGGCGTGACGTCACTGCGCGCGTACACGGCGCGCGACGACACCGTGCACTACCTGCGCCTGCTCGGAGCGGACTACTCCAAGTTCGGTCGGTGACACACTCACTTCCACACTGTCTTGTTATATTATGTCTCTGCCATACCTGCGTTCTAACACGCTAACAATGACATTACGTGGGTGTGGTCATCTGTTAGCGCGCTTAAAAGGATTTAATTTTGTGGACACATGTGCGTCCTAGCGCACTAAGAAGAGGCATTCCGACGCAACCGTTAACATTAACGTTAGTGCAGATGTAGCAGGGTCATTACGTGTACTAAGCTAATGTTAGCCCGCAATCCCACCTCATGGTGAGCGGCGATAGGTTCAGGACAGCATGCGCACTGCGGACTCCTGTTGGACGTAACCCTCTGTACCAACACTACCAAACCCACTTACTTCTCTGTCCCAGTGATGAACTTTACTCCAATTTGTTTTCAGATAAAAACAAATTCAAGAAGGCGTCGGCATCAGAGGACCAGCCACAGGAAGTGCAGGAGGAAGCCACGCCCCCTTCCCCCTCCCCCGCCCCCTCCCCCTCCCCCGCCGCGAGCGACGCCAACGGGACCGAGGGGAGACCAGAACAGGAGGACCACACTAAGAATTGTACTTGAGACGCGTTGTTTAGTTGACATAAGTATAAAATAATATAATTTTATATTTCATCTGTTCGTTGTTCTATAATGCTTCACCCGCTCGTCTGCTACAAGTTCCACATGTTACAGTGTACCTAAAGAAAAAGAAACACATTTTCTTTGTACGAGTATTTGATAACGTCCTTGGTCATTTAATTATTAGCTAAATGAATCGGTCAAACAGGTTCATTGGGGCTGAATGAATACACACAAAAATAAATCAAGAAACTTTATTCAATCCACCTCGCCCGCGCGCTCTCTTTTAAACAAAGACGAATCTATGACATAAAAACAATGTTTACAAATTACGAATATAATAATAATGTTCGCTCGCGTCGTATCGCATCCCAGCGTACAACACTTCACTCGATGGTACCAAACAAACTACAGCGCGAGGATGCGGCGATCACATAAAGTAATAATTACAACTTTTATTGCGAACCACATCAGTTTCTAAATGAACTTGCTCAGAGTGCCATAACTCTGACACTTGGTTAAATTACATCGAGAAAGCTTAAAATACAACTAACTCCCTCACCATCCTTCGTTTCAATACATTTCCTAGTCAAAGAGGCACATCTTTCTTATACCCTTAGCTTAACATTAGCTCGGTTCACACGCGAGTCACGTGGTCTACGTTAGAGTTAACTGAGGCAAGTTTGTCGCTGCTCCGTTAGTTAGCTTTATTAATAACAGCCGGAATTCGCATTACTTAACGCCTTAGGTCGCAGATGTGGCAAACAGAAACCGCCACCCGAGCTTAAGCCCAATGCATACGTAAACGACGGGATTTTGAAAATCCCGTCGGCGACGGGGAATGCCGGGGCATTGCCGGGACGGGCCCCGTCCCCGTTCCGTACGGGGAAAAAACCCGTTACATATACATTCGGCTTTAATGTGTAACACCATTAACAGGGCCACGCCCCTTTTAGTGCGCTAACTGTTGCCTACACTTGATTAATGTTTTAACGCGTGAATTAACGCATTAGGACGCAAATAGAGCAGGGACATTAGCGATAGCACTGCGTACAATTTGTGCACTTCTCGATATGATGACTGGCGCGAGCGCGTCCTGCGGGCGCGGGCAGCGATACACACCAAACCTTTGGTATGGTGAGTTACATGCGAAATGTCTTACGATACAATATGTTTCATTAATAGTTAACAATAAATAACAATCGTTTAAAACAACTAAAACCAATGCGCGCGCCGCATTCCATTACGGACATTAGATAATTACTTAACACTGTTACATTACTTAATCAAAATTGCGTTTAGAACAATCCAAAATCATATTCATAATGATTAAAGAAAATACATAAAAAATATATGCATCGGGTACAATCCCTTCGTATAAGAATCAGTCCAATTTTCACTATAATACTTTCTGCGTTACATACTTTACGTAATTTTGAGCCAATTTTATAAAATGAGTAAAATCGTATCCACGGAGTAACATAATGGTCCGGCAGAACTTCATCGAGATAGAATTAATTTTACAGTGTCTGTGGTCTGGTCGCATGTCGCAACTCGCGCTCGAGTATTGTTACCCGACTGCCAGGAAGGGTTATTTTTTTCGCGCGTATCTTGTATGTATGTATGGATGTAATATTCTTTATTACCTCGTATCTTCCAAACCGCTGAACGGATTTTTATGATATAATTAAGATATCGTTGGTTTCGTCTTGATAACCCAAGTGTTCTTAGATACGTGAAATTAAAAAGAAAACAAATATGGTGGCTGTGAGATGCCATTGTTTGAAGTATCAAAAAATAAAAATAAATCGAATAATGCAATATGGGTCTCAAATTAAAGAGCTCACTTTAAGGATTTTAAAAAAGTATATCATGATAGCTTTTCTTAATGGCAGGCGGGTTTTTTTTATTTTTAAATTTATACTAGTTTTAAGATAAAAATAACTATTGTATTAGTTTTAACTAATCATAGTACGAGGTATTTCTATTTGGTCACTCCGCGCGTCGTCGTTTAACATTATAAAAATATAATCTTTGGTCACACAGGATGCATTAATTATAAAAAAAATAATACTTGATTATCTACGTCAATGGATAGCAAAAATGTTATCAACATCGACTTTAGTTTGCACAAGATATGTAATGGGTATATCAGTCAAATGGAATTTATTGTTGCTCTATTATTACTTACTTTCTTAAAGTATGTATTTGAATACAATCCTTAGAATCTATTACATAACTAATTAAAATTACTGTTGCTATTTTATCAAAATAAGATATCAAAAGTATGATAAAATTGCAACTAATTGTCCTCACAGGTAAACGTAATGGAGTGTGATTCAGTCTGACGCTTCTGACGCTCTTGCAGTTCAATATTAAATGTTACGTGGATAAGCATCATATTATATTATCTTTAAGATTCATAAATCAAGTATTTTATAAAAAAAAATTTGATGTTTTAGAAGCTATAATAAAAAAATAATTGGTACATAAGACTGTCAATGCGAATTAAGTTTTAAAGTTCTTAGTTAAAAATATATTAAGGGCCTAGTAGTAGTGAGTTACCCTAAATATAATGTAATAAAGTTAAACTTACGAAGAGTCCACTAAGCTAATATGTATGCGAAATATGCCCCCGAACTACGTACTAAGGAGGGAGGTCGGTCCTCCCGTCCAAGTTACAATTAAATCTATACCTTACGTGTTACACCTTACGGCTTACATTACATTACACCTACCGACAACTGTTTACCGCGCTCATATTAACAGCCAGATTCATTGAAATACTTCGCTCCAATATCACAGCGGTGATGTGGATTTCACTTAATGCTACGCTACGCTAACCTTATGAGTACATACAGTATATTATTACATAATGAGTGTATAAAGGATCCTAATGAGAATGGTGAAATACTTAAATTGAACCTAAGTAACTGACTATAAAATGACACGGACGATTAAATGAAAACTATATTTACGCAGAGATGACGTTCTAATCATATACTTCCAGATGTTCGTTTTGTGATTTTTCACACAATAAAACCAATTGCCAATACAATGTTGCCAGAATTTTCTACTTGAAGATATCTATCTATAAAATACCTATCTAATTAATAATCACCTACTTTATAAATAACGCAAGCTACTCAATCAAAAGTTATTGCGACTTACATCCTGTTGCAGTTGAAGAAAATGTTTAATTTGTTTTTTTTTTTCCTTTTTAGTTTCCCTTGATATAAAAAAAACTTTAAATTTTATTTTAGATTTTCGTTAACACTCTGAGGCCAGGCCTTAGATATTTGTCGCAAACATTCATGCTATCCCCAAACAACAACTAACAATTTATTCTATTCCTACGACTAACATAAAATCCATTTGACTAAGCCACCTAAAACATGAAATAACAAAAGTGTCATCTAGATGTCTAGAACTTACAGATGAACGCGAGCGGTCAGCCAACTGCCGGCTACAGATTACACTGTAAAATTGATTCTAATCTCTGTTCTACTGTGACTGGAACTCCACTACAAATGAGCGGGCTAACTATTTCAATGTTTTACTGCTACTATCAAATTCTTTGCTAATATTGAAAAACAGCTACACGCTAAAAATATCAACGTAACTCTACACAAAGTATTTTTTAAATGCGTGACGCAGTGTTAACGAGTACTGGACGCGGTGGAGACGGAGCGGCGGTCGCTGGCAGTTGGACGGCAGGAGCGGACTAAAAGCTGTGCTTTGTTGACATCTGACGAAGCTACTTCTAAACTGACTGCCAAATTTACTTTATACTAATTTGTTTAATTATATTGTAATACACGGTAATGTTTTGGTGTTGTATCCTACTCGATTTTATTTTGTTTACTTTGCCTTACTGCTTCATAAGGTAGTAAATTAAAACAATTAGATTTCTTACGTAAAAATAAATAGATAGATAAACTTCTTAGTGGTCTTAAAATACTTGCCCTTAATTAATAACATGGACAGACACATATTGTAACCGTAATGTTATGGACTCATAGATACATTTTGGTACAGTTCACAAAGCTTTGTTCCATTATTTTTTTTGTAATAATATAAATTGTCATTCAACCGACAGTCTGTCAGAGCGACACGAGGATACGGATGTCCAAATAGGATCGTGTAAATGTAGTTGGCCGCATCACAGTTACCATCGGATGTCGGGAGTCGTACAAAGAGTGCATTAAACAATAAATTTAGCACGTACAAATTATAGTATCGAATAACAATACAATGAACATCGTTACCGTTCCTCACGTATACATACATCACAAACTATCCCAATACATAGGTACATGGTTTATCGATGGCTGCTGATATCATCAAATTAAGTATGTATTTAAACTTTCAGCAAGCGAATGGTGTCCTCTAAGATGACACAAGGGTACTTATTGGGCAAAGTCAGTATTGTTACTGACAGTAAATACACAAAATACATAGGATACACACAGAAGAATAACTGCATACAAGCGGACTAAAGCAACGCACACGTAGACATCTTTTGCGGACACGAAATACGAATAGATTACCCACTCTTTTGTGTATGGAGTTATATTTCTGGTGTCTCTCTATTTTGTAGTAAAGAAAATCAACAACGTTATCTTCTTTTAGGACAATTCTAAAAACTCTTAATTGTGACACGCATTAAACTTAATAAACATTTTTAAAAAACGAATTTTATATCAAAACATTGAAAGATGTCAGATGGCCATGATTCATGAAGTAGCGTAACGTACAATAGTAGAACGTAGTATTGTATTTGTATGGTATTGTATTTTATTTTAATCACGTACTTAATCGTAATTTCTAGTTTTCCAAGTAAATAGCAAACACCTACCTACCTCGTTACCAAAAATCTGAGGTAACGATGATGCTTGTTTCACTTTTAAAAATTTTAATATGCCCCTAAATAAATATAATGCGTGTTACAAAGTAAGTGATGAAGTGAGACAGCAGTAGCAGTAGCAGTAGCGGTTGTGTTCAGTTCAGTTGAGCTGCAGTCTGGGGTTGCGCGGGCACTGCATGAGGTGGCGCTGCCAGGGCAGGTCGCGCGCCAGCACGTTGCTCAGGCAGTATGGGCACTTCCACTCGTCCAGCCCGAGAGCTGCACCACCAAATTAAACTAATTCACTACCACTGTAATATTCTCGGAGGAGGTTGAAGCCGATCACAATTTAGTCAATTATATGTAAATACTAAATCGAATTGAACCATCACAGACCAACAAATTTGTTGGTACATGACTTAGGTACTATTTGCACGATTGTTACATTAAATTAAATCAAAATCGGGGCAAGAGGTGACATCTAAATGTTGACGTCTCGTCTCGGCTCTGTTGCGCCAGTTTAAACGTACGAGCAGGTAGATACTTACGATTACAATTGACGTGGTACTCGCTGTCGTCGGTGCGCAGCGCGGCGCCGCACTTGGCGCACTCCTTCCACAGCCCCTCGCTCAGGGAACACTCCTCTGTAACGATACGAACGGCAGCTGTCAGAGGTGAGCGTGGTGTGGCGGGGTGCGGGGTGCAGGGGGGCGGGGACTGACCGAGCAGGTGGCGGTGCAGCGCGCGCGCCTCGAGCGCGAGCCGGCAGTGCGGGCAGCGCGCCAGCAGCACGCAGCGCCGCCAGCAGTGCGCCTCCAGCGCCGCCGCGCGCACGCGCCGCCCGCACCACGTGCACGACGTGCAAGACGTGCTGCAACCACACGACACTACATCACACATGCGAGTGCGACCCGGTTCATGTATCGCTCCTGCTACACTGTTGCCGATATCCATCTTATCCGGGTGGCATCTAGCTATAACGCTAGGTACTTCCGGCAGGCTCGCCTCTGGGGTTGTCATCCCGGTGATGACTTGGTCGAAAGCGAAGGGCGAACTCGTTTAAATTACACTCATGGACAAAATACGCGGCATACGAAAGTGTATAAATCAAAATATCATGGAACACTTAGTCGTGCCGTACCACTAGTTGTGCGTACGTAGTTGGTTCGTTAGGAAACCGCGTATTTTGTGACTTGTGAATTATCTTTCATTTTGGAGTTGTTTATTAGTCGTTAATTTAAATTAAAGCCAATGTCGAAAATAAACCATCAAAATTCACAAAATTTTAACACAGAAAAAGGTTTTTTCACTATTTCACTACTACGCAGATCCTATGTGTATGTCGCGTCACGCGTGTGACGGGGACAGTGAGTGCAACTGACTTGCAGACGGGCTCCGGCGTGGTCTCGCTGCTGCCGTCCACGCCGTCCACCCCGTCCACGCCGTCCGCGTCGTACTGCTCGTACGGGCACGGCTGGTCGCCCCCCGCGCCCCCCGCGCCGCTCGCCTGCTGCCGCCGCCCTGTCACAATACCAACAATATCAATATCAAACAGCAAACTGTGTGTGTCTCTGTCGCAGGGAAATGAAGGAATCCGTCGTTTGATCAAATCCCGTAAGATGATAGAATTATTACTCATCGGCAGGGTACCCTTTTCCACCTTCCAGTTCCATTAATACATTCAGAAATTCTGAATATTAGGTGAAATTAATACAGCTGATAAAGACTAGTCTAATGAGCCCAAACTCGAACCATCTAAACAATGTTATTTAACGACTGGTTTAGGTACTAAATAAACCATCATGTTGGGGGATTCGGATTCCTTCATTTCCCTGCAACATCTCTTCGACTCTTAAACAACAAACATATTTACTTGACTCAAAAACACGTGCAACGTAAGCAATATAAAATAGAAACAACATAGGTGATAGATTTGTACCGGGGCTGTAATATCCGCTCTCGTCCATTTGACTGCTCTCATCTAAATGCAAGTTCCTCAAGCCCGCCACCAGCTTGGGAGACTCCAGGGCCGCTTCTCTGTAGTAGTCGGTCTTAACTTTTGGGGAGTCTAAACTTCTGCAGTCCGAGTCTCTGTCGCTCCTCATGCCGTTTCTGGAGAGCTGCGGAGAGTCCATCGGCAAGGAGTCCATGCTGCGGACGTCGCTCTTGGAGTTCTTCGGAGAGCCGAGCGTCGGCGAGTCCCGGTAGTCGATGTGCAGCGGCTCGTACACGGTGACCGGCCGCTCCTTCAGCTGGGGCTTGGACGGGTCGTGGTCGTAGTGGATCATGGAGTGGCGGTTCTCTAAGTTGCGGTTGGTGCGGCGATACACGACTTCGTCGTTTTGATTTTCCTGGAAGTGAACCTGGACGAGGGAAGTTAATAAAAATGTAGGAAGTGGATACACATCCTAAAAAGAGAGTATGAGTATTGGCATGTAGAGCCTCCTCCGTTTAAAAACATCTACATAAGTGCCGTAAAAGTTTTGTTTATAGGGTCACATGATTCACCTAACTATATTATCATACTTTGAGACATCCACTTAATTTTTAGGAGTCCGAACCTAGCTAGTCGTAACTTCGCTCCCGTTTAGGATACGTTGAGAGCTAGAACCATGAGATAAAGATATTGTCCTCGCTTATACGTACAGCTCACAGAATATGCAATTACAAAATTTTTATCCTCGGACAGATTGATTACCTTCTCATTTCCAGCAACAGAAGACCTCGGAGAGTGTTTCGGACTGACGGCACTGTCTAATCTCAACTTATTGTATCCCGGATAGTTGGAGAAATCCTTTGTACTTTTACTGGGAGTGTACTTTTTCGTTGGAGATTTTTTAAGGCTGCTCTTGGTTCTGGAAGTGGTGAAGCTCCCGCTCAAGCTGGACGGTGCGAGCGTGGCCCCGCTGGCGCTCGACCCGAGGCTGTAGGAGGACGTGGCCCCGAGCGATGACGTCATGCCCAGCGAGGTGGCCATGCCGCTGACGGTGGTGCCGCTGCGGGTGGACTGCGCGGCGCTCGCCTCCAGCGTGGAGTCGGCCAGCGACTGGTCGGCGCCGTTCAGCAGCTGCTCCTCCGTTGGCGCCTGGTTCAACATTTTCTGTGAAACATTGTTATTGTCCTAATAAATTATTGTATTCAGGACTTGCGTACAACTGATATAAGTCATGAGCGCACCGACCTGGTGCCCCGCTCCCGGATTTATTATGCGTTAACAATGAGTCTGCAGGAGTTTTCCACCAAAAAATCACATTTGCCTCCCCCAGGGATAATGTTGTGTACGCCCATGGATACCGCCTAGCCAGTTGAAATAAAAACGTGGAACTATTTCTTGATAATGTACCTGCATGTCGATCCTATCAAACTGCTGGAACAGATGTCGGTAGATGAGGTTCCGCCTGGTGACGGCGTCGTCGGGCGGCAGCTGCGCGCGCACGACCCGCGGGGAGCGCGCGTACGCGGCCAGCAGGATGCGCTCGGCGGCCGCGCGCACCGAGCCCGCCGCGTGCTGCGCGCCCGCCGCGCCGCACTCCGCCAGGCGCCGCACCGTCAGCCCACTGCTCGCAGGACACAGACACAAACAGACACACACTCAACATAACATCGACACTAATTACATATCTCTCAGAAGGCACCTACTAGGTAGATTTGTAGTGTACGATGCATGTCCATCTTTTAGTTCGCATAACCCATCGTTGTATCCTTCTCAAACCGTACGAAGCTATGCCGCCAAGTGCCTATTGCCGGAGGTCGTTGGGCTCTGAAAAGTTTTTGACGCGACGCTAACGCCGAGACCACAGTTTAGACCCAGTAGTAGACATTAGCATGGCCTATGTAACGAACAAGCTGATTCGATTGCTTCGTCGAAGAACCAGTAATCAACGTGTTCCGCATTTCCATCTTGATGGGTAAGATGGTGTTGTTGTTAAAGGTGGCGAAGAGTTTGAACTGTGACCTACCTATTTTTATCAGTGGATATTCCGTGGCTGAGAATGAGTTGCTCCAGCATCTGCAGGCGGGAGAGCGCGAGCCGCGGGTGCATGGAGGCCGCCACCGGCCGCACCAGCTGCTGCGGGATGATGTGCAGCGCTCTGGAAACGGGTTGTCGTGTTTGGCATAACAATTGTGACCGGAACATCGGCGAGAGGACGGTGGTGTCAATACGTGTGGTATGGTGGAGTATGGTGGAGTATACCGCACCTGACGGCGGGGCAGTCGGCCACGGTGAGCAGCGTGTGCTGCGCGGTGGAGTGCACGCGCGGCGCGGGGTCGCCGCACGCGCGCAGCAGCTCAGGCAGCAGCCGCTCCACGCAGCGCCCCACCTCCGCCGCGCACACCCTACACAACCCAGACAACACTACCTACATTCACACATACACGATCAACGCAATTAAATTACATTTTAAAATACTTGTACTTCATTTTTATCATTTTGGTCGACGCGACACGGGCCAAAAAGTATAATTTATAAAATAGTGTACAAAATAAAATTTCTCACCATCAGAAATAAAAGTTTTTTTTTTCATTTTCATTTTTCATCTTCAATTTGCCTACAGCATTTTCTATCACCGGGACGACATTTTGGGAAGTACATTTGTCCCACACGTCTAAAAACGAGCTCACCTGTCAGGGACGAAGTCCTTAAAGAGCACCCGAACGACCTCGTTGGCCTGGCTGTAGACGGAGAAGACCTTGTCCCGGAGCGCGCGCTGCAGCAGCGTGGCGGCGGCGCGCGCCGTCTTGTTGGGCGAGGTCTTGGAGCTGCCGGTGGTGGGCGAGGCCAGCTCCGCGCGCAGCCGCGCCAGGCCCTCCTCCTTGTCCAGGTAGTTCTTCGAGTAAAATTTTTCGACCTGCGATATTTTAATATTATTTGGACTTTGGAGACCGTACAGTTCAACACAAAACTGCTCATCTACCTCAGCCACAAAGCTATTCTGCGCGTTCTATGTAATCCAATAACAAGACGTTGATGTTCGAATGGATATCAATGATAAGAATCTTCACTGGGGACAGTAACTGTTGGCTGAGCTGGCAAGGACAGAAAGCTTCAATAGAAAAACAATTCCAAATACGCAGCCACAGAAGAAGTCACCCATTGATGGAAGGGGAGTCATTCGTCCTGCAAGTAGTCCGCGCTTACCAACGGGTAACCAAAGATGAGTATGGGCAGCGCGGCCTGCTTCCTCTCCCGCTCGTTGAGCTTGTGCGCGGCGCGCGGGTCGCGTGGGTCCCGCGGGTCTCGCGGGTCTCGTGGGTCCCGCGGGTGCGACGCCGCGCTGCCGCCGCTGCACTCCTCCTCGCGGGTCTCGCGGGCCTCGCGCAGGTACTCGTTTGTGTGGGAGCTGCGAGACACACCAATTAATACTTTATACCTGAACTTACACTTCGGAAACTTAGTTTTCCAGGCACCTGACGCTAGTTAGTTATGCTGCATAAATTACGAATTAATCTACATACAGTCTTTCGTACAAGCTTGCAGTGGATAGGTGCAGTGGTCAGATTCTATTGTAGTTCGGTTCACTCATCGCCTCAACGTACCATCGTAATTTCTACGCTTTGTTTACAATAATTATTGTATACTCACTGTCTGAGGGCGGGCAGTAATCGTTCCTCGTACGCTTCGAACGTAGACCTGGGACCCGCACTCTTGTTCCTTCGTCTGACTAGCGCACCACCTGCCGGTATGGTAAATACCTACGTCAAGACATTTATTAAGTATAATACACCAATAATTCGTCTAGGCTACTTAGCCAAGAATTGCGTAAAACAAGATTAACGTTTGACCGGAGCGGTTCGGTGTAGTAATTGTGAGAATGACTCCGAAGAAGTACAAAGTATGTGATTCATATTCCTCAAATACGTTCGCTAAAGATCCTCACCGTTTGCAGCATTTGGTGTAATACTTCTGCGAGGACTGTCGGTTTCTCTTTTTAATTCTTCTTCTTCTTTCTTTTGTGCATCTACTTTTTCATCTGGAGTAAACTGCTGGATCGGTTGAGGGGTCGGGTGGACTGTTGTCGGTTGCAGGACTGGCTGGATCAGGTGTTGAATCGGTTCGACGGAATGTGTTGGCTGGGTTTCCAATTGAATTTCTTCTTGTACTATATGGACGGGTGACTGAAAATACGAAATATTTCGACATGAAATTGGTTCATTGGATGACAAGCATAATAATATAACGAGCGGCAGCCGTACCATGGGTATATTGTTGAGTTGTTCATCTTCGAGTCCGTTGAAGTCGGGGTCTGTGGTCTGCAGCGCGAGGTCGGCGGGCGGCATGGGCGGCACGGGCGAGGGGATGTCCAGGCTGGCGGCGCCGCCCGCCACCGACGGCGACAGGTGGTGGGAGAAGTCGTACGCCTGCGGCATGGACGAGTCGTTGCGGGAGTCCGGCTGGAAACAAACAACCACTCCAAACAACTACAAAATATTACCATTGAGCCGTGCAGCCGTCCCGTTAGTTTGATGGCTTGTTTCCGATCCAGTTAAGATCCCTCGTTTTTAGATCGTTATTTAACACGTTCACTGCGTCAACACTTTCAAAGAACTTTCAGCCTGTGCTATGGGGACCTCAAAAACCCCTTAACTAAACTTTCCTGTGGTGCGTTAGGGACCTCTTCAGCCCCCTAAAATAGTAGTTTTGAAAATAATTAATATCTTCGTCAAAACCAATGATATATTTATGAGTTTTTTGTGGCTTAAACATAGGCTATGACTCTATATTTTGGTAGGTTCGCACGCAGTTCTGACATTAGGGTAAATCGCTATTACAAAAAGAAAATTAGGGATCTGTTGTATCCCGTTCCGCAACAGATGATGGTTCAATATGTGCAGCTACTAGTGATGGGAATAAAATAAAATCCCAGTTGTCGATAGGTAAAAAAGTTTTATTACAAAAAATGGTTGTCTGTAAAGTCGGTTTACGGACGGTAGTTTAACGTGACAACGTCATGACAAAGCTCCGCTCCGCTCCGCCCCGCCCCGCTCCGCTCCACTCAACTACGATCACCTATGGCATAGGCTACGATACGCCGATCGTCCGATCGCCCGGCGCTCATCGTTTTAATAGATGTTATCACGTCAGAAAAATTGGTACATATGCATAATTTAATATTTAAAAAAAGTGTTATAAAGAAAAGTTTGTGATGAAGGTTTTTGAAGTTATACTGCTTTAGGCGCGTTGTGAAATAAATGGAAAAAATAATGAGAGTGAAATTTTAAGATTTGTAACACGGACGGTGACACAAAAACGACGGTCACAAAAAACGTCACGTGCGTTTTTAAAAACGCTCGTTTTGAAAAATTATTATTATTATATTGTTTTTTTAATATTGTTAAAATATTATTTTTTAATATTGGTTTTTTTATATTGGTTTTTTGATGCCATAGAAGTATAACTTCGCACGCGCGTACGTAAGTACACGTTTATGTTATTTTTTTCTTACCAGGACGATTAAACATCTCATAATCCGAATCACTATCACTGGCCACTGGCGGGATATTTGTATGTTTTGCAAAATTTTTATTTTAACATCCGCTGTATACGTTCCTGTATAATCCGACGTTGACTTATTTACATACTTCCCGCACTTTTTAGGGTTCCGTACGAAAAAACGAAAAACGGAACCCTTATATCACTCGTGCGTTTGGGCGACCGCCGTTCACAGCCAATTTACTCCGATAGAACTGGACCAAATGAGTTGAAATTTGGTACTCATGTACATTTTTGTGACCCAAAGACGAAGGTATAAAGTAAACAACTGAATTTTGAAAAAAAATATTAACAAATCTGTTTTGCGAACCGTATCGCGTTGTATGTCAAATAAAAGGGCTTGTTGTAATGATCTCATACATATTTTTTTATAGTTTTACAATGGATAGTTTTAAAGTTATTAAAGAAAGAACGAAAATTACTTAAATATTATATATACTTATATATATAATATATACTTAAATATTGCAGGAAAACCTATAAGAAGTCTTAAAAAATGACAAAAATTAATAAAATAGAAAAATAACGGTAAATACATAAAATCAACGTACGGAATTCTCTCCAAGCGAGTTTAACTCGCACTTGTCAAGTTTTTTCATTTTAAAATAACTCATTGTTCGTATTTACGAGCGTAATAATTTGATATCGAAGCGCGAACTTAACGATCGATACATGAACATCCCTAAAACAAAACTTGTGGTGCTCGTGCCTCCAACTCTCCCGTCCTTGCGGCTACGGGGCTCACGATTCACGGGTATCAAAGGAAACCCCCAACGCAAGGAGTGAATATATTTTCACTTCTGTGCGGTAGGGACCTCGTCGACCCCTAAAATATTTTATTACACCATTGATTCAAAATTTAAGCGGGAAGCAAATATGTATATTTGTTTTTATCATACACATAGAACTTTAGATGTTATAGCCTCCCGCACAGAGTGAAAGAACACGATTTTTGACGCCGCACAGTATGAAAGTTCTGCACGGGATCTCGTAGAGATCCCTAACGCACCGAACGTGTTAAAAGGTATTTCAGCTGACGGTCGAAGCATATTTACTGGCACTATGCTAAAAAAACTTATATAATATCTATTTATGTTATTCAATCATCGGTCGAAGGACCTTGATTTATTGTTCATCGTGATCAAGCCAACTTCCTCCTCGAAATCCGTGTGTAAAGAAATCAACCCCGAGACATAATGAAATGAAACGCGCACCCCCTGGTGTTCAAAGAGGCGGCACAGCTGCGGGTCCTCCTTGACGCCGGCGAGCGCGTCCGCGATCCGGTCGCGCATGCGCCGCGCCAGCTCGTAGTCGTCGCGCGCGGCCGCCGTGCGCTTGCGCAGCCGCCAGCGCCCGATGCGGATGCCGGCCGCCGCCAGCGCCGAGCCCGCCGACTTCAGCCGCCGCGCGTACTCGAAACGTTCCTCTGTAACGGGCAAAGGAAACATTCTATAAACAGGAAGCCACCAGGAAGAACGGGCCGAGTGAGCTCTCTGTGGACTGCTAGTCGAATGTCGCCCGGACGTCACATTGTAGCCTGTAAGTAACTAATACACAATAGGTATACATTTAGGCCCCGAGAATAAACTACAGTCTTCAGTAAACTTGTTTTTAGTAAAAAAAATTAAACTGACCAGCAACAGCAGCCTTCTTCTTGTCGTCCAGGCTCCGGACGAGGTCGGCGATCTCGTTGTCGACGTACATGACGAAGGCCAGGTCGTCGTAGGGCGAGTAGCGCGGCTCCTCCCGCGCGGGCGGGGAGCGGCCCCCCCCCGGGCCCCCCCCCTGCCCGCCGGCCTGTACCTCCTCGCCCAGCACGTTCACCGCCATCAGCGCCACCTGACACACACACACACACACACACACATATCACACGTCAATAAATTAGCATTTCACTCGGTGAACATGATAATACTTGTCTTCAGTTTGGTGGAAGAAGAATATAAGGAAACAAATAAAATCTTCGCGAGTATTTTAAAAGAAGTCGACAGTCGACCAAAGTACTCAATGCCATTTGATTGCATCAGTACTTGTAGCTGAGGAGTTGCCCTAAGCTTGAAGTACATATAGCTGTTGCAGGGAAATGACGGAATCCGTGATTTGCTCAACTCCCTAAGGGATTTGATTCCTTCATTTCCCTGCGAAATATCCATCCATGGAGAGTATCTAAGTTAACTTTGTTGCATTCAAATTTAAGCCTAAGCCAATGGATCGGTTGCCAACCTGATCGTCTTCATTCGCTGGAGGATGAGGGCCGGATATTTTGAGTTTGACGAATCTAGCAATGGTGGGTTCAGGTAGGGCGGCTGACCGGAGCTCCCTGGTGCGGGCGTGCGGCGCGGGGCGCGCGAGGGTGACGCGGCCCACGCTGGTGTAGGGGGCGCCGCACGGGGTGGCCGCGCCCTCCGACACCAGCCCGCCCGACACCAACACCTCCACGCATGCCGCTGCTCACCGACCGATATACAACAATTATACAACATACGTTACATCTGTTTCAAATGCTTAGCGAGCGGAAAAGGATCGCACTCGGATTTCTCCGTGGTAGCCAGTCCCAGCTATTGATTTTCATTGCGGACCTATTCTTCGCGTTAGGACACGCACAATTATGTTTGACACGTTTTAGTAAACGCGTGCACTTAGATTGCCTTGGTCGCGGGTGGCATGGACATCAGTAGGGCACCTACTCTTCGCGTCATACAGCTTGCATAACTACATCGTCAAAAGAAGCGCCGTGGGCGTACGTATAGGCCTTACTCCCATAGCCAAACAAACATTTTATCGATGAAATAAATGTGCCCTGGGCTCCTGGCCGCTGTACGGGAATTACACGCCGTTCTAAAGGGTGGAGGTTGCCAGTTACACCATGAGGCGTTAGGCGATCATTATGTTCTTAGGGGTAGCAACGCATCTATAAGCAACTCTGAGTGGGACAAAAATATTTCAAACAGGATTAACTTTCACTAGCCGTCCTAACTTCCACCGATTTCCTACCAACCTATAACAACCACGGTACGAGAACGCATTCAGTAGCTTGACCGCGTGTTTTAATAACTGACAATAACCTTTTGACATACTGACGTCGGCTACGCTGCTCGAGCACTCAGCCTTATATTGAATGTATAAATTACATCGTACATAGGTTTTGGTCCTTCGAGCCGGACTTGAACCACCCATAGAATATAGATAATACCTAATAATGACGATATATGTATAGTCCCTCCTATAATCCTATTCGAGGTTTGTCATAGATATACATGGGTGGCAGGGGGTGGTTTTCCGGAGGCCCTTCGCTTCAATTATAATTATTAATAACTTACATATGTTAATTATTATATGTATGCTATTAGACAAAACCCCGGCAGCAGCATGGTGCGGGAGAGAGATAGAGAGAGGGAGAGACTCACGTATGAGCTGGTGGTGCGCCAGCAGCTGCAGCTTGTGCAGGCTGGTGAGGCAGGAGAGCCGCAGCAGCAGCTCGTGCGGCGGCGCCACCCGCGCGCTGCCGGCCGCCGCACCCGCGCTGCGCCAGCCGCGCGCCGCCGGGCCCTGCGCGTTCAGCTCGCACGCCGGGTACGAGCTGTCCTCGCCTGCACAGTGCACGCAACAACAACAACACTACGACCTCATGCTGAGTGTGCTCCTTTCTCTAGGCGACTGGACACATGCTAGCATAATCTAGCAATCATTTTGTAAGGAGCTGTATGTTTTATTTTTACTTTTTAAACGAATACTGGCAGTCGATTAACTTACGACTACGGAACCCTACACTGCGCTTAGCTCGACACGCACTTGTCCAGGTTTAAACCAGGTGGTTAGGTCAATGATGATACCACAGTATAGTAGATAATGATATGATAAGTAGGGTAGTGTCGCTGTCGAGCGCCAATGTTTCCGGCTGCTACGCCGTAGCGCGACTGCTACGCCGTAGTGCGTAGGCGATGATGTAGGTGGGAGAGTTTTGACTTTGCTCTTATTTATTTAAATGACGAATTCACATAATAATAAATTATATTATCAGTATCGTCCGCGCCGGACGCATCGCATTTGTATCAAATCATATGAGCCTGATACGGATTGCGGATGACGGGTGCGGCCGCATATGTCATCCGCATACACCATTCAAAACAAAACAACCTTTTCAAATTCTATTAAAACGTTGAACTGAAGATTTATGTAAAAATCGAGAAACATTTGAAATCGCTAGAGCAGTGATACAATAATAGTATGTAGTACGCATCGCAAACAAGCAAAGAGCACATTAAGCCCATATTTCAAGAGCCAACGTCAAAGCGATGAATTACTCGTAATTGCAGGTGTGTGCGGGGTGCGGGATGCGGGGCGGGGGGAGGGGGGGTGGGGGAGAGCATCCGTTAGACTGCAGACTGCAGTGTTCCATAATGCAAACAAGTGCACTGCAGTCTGGAGTCCCGTCAGCCGTACCGGGCGGCGGCGGCACGGGGCGCACGGGGCGGCGCGCCCATGTTTACGGTAGATTGACAAACTCGGCTGAAAGGTCGTCAAACACTCCTTGCAAGCTTGGATACCTACAGTTAAAGAGTTTGTTGTGTTCATCTGTTACGCTCATTGCATTCAGAAGTTGTAGGTAATATTTATATACCTACGTAAGTTTTACCATATTGGGGCGGCTTAGTACCTACTAACTACTAACCCCAATCTCACAGGATGGGTGTCGTAAGAGGCGACTAAATCTGGCCCGTTAGTGGTAGGGGCCCTCGGAAGAATTATATTGGTAATATTAATTTTAATATTTCATTAATATCATTATTATTTCTCCGTGGGGTTCGCCTGGGCCTGGGTCCTGCTAGCTCCCACCCTCTGCTTGCATCAGCCGCCAAACGACTTGTCGCGCGTCGTGTTCCTGCCAGTAGTACAGGCCACAGGGGCTTGAGAGCAGTACTCTACTATTTCTTGACCGGCAACGCATCAGCGATGCCTTTGGTGTCGCTGATGTCCATGAGCGACGGTAGACTTACCACTCGTACTAGGTACCCACAAAAAATTACATTAATGTGACACGTATGTTGCCTAAGCACATCCTTACACGTAAAATCGGAATATTTAGTAACATACCTACTGTATTACTGGTTGAATTACGTGGTGGCACCGCGGTGGGAAACTGGGAACGACAATTTCGTTAGCTGTGGGAGTGTGGGCGCCGGGCGGCCGCGACGTGCCCTGCCGACTTGCATCATTACTCTCAAGTATTTAAAGACCTTACATTACATCATTACTCGCAGCAGACAATTTCGGTACTGTCTTTTGTACGAGTATGTATATGTATGTAGAGTATGCCAGGATGTGTATGTGTGCGTGTGTTACATATGTTGCGGCGTCGATTATTGTAGTAGTTATTATACAGGGTGAATTTTTCAGGTTGGCGTGGACGGCCAAAATCGAAACTACGAGGAATAGCGAAAAGTGGTGAAAGAAGTCTCGGGGCGCGATTTTGATGATAAATCTAAAAGTCCATCGTTAGTTTTTTAACTATTAAATTCCTAGCCAGCAATCGTACCGATGGTTTTGAAAAATACTTCGTCTTGTATTATTAACCGACTTCAAAAAAAGGAGGAGGTTCTCAATTCGACTGTATTTTTTTTTATGTTTGTTACCTCAGAACTTTGGACTGGGCGAACCGATTTTGATGATTCTTTTTTTAATCGAAAGCTGGTAGCTGTCATGTGGTCCCACATAAATTTTATTGAGATCTGACTATGGCATCCATTAGAAAACCACATAAGTCGTAAATTTGTGTTAAGATGTGCGCGACAAATTGACGAATAACTCAATATCACGCCAATCGATTTCGATGATTCTTTTTTTAATCGAAAGCAGGTGCTTGTCATGTGGTCCCACATAAATTTGAACGAGATCTGACAAGTAGTTTTTGAGAATTTGAAGTCGGTTATTTTTTGTTAGTAAAATTTAGATTATTACACCATTCGATAGTGTTGCTAACAAGAATCAAATTCTGGGAAGTAATGTATCATACATGTATACGTTATAAGAACACGTTGGTAGTTAGTGTCGATCGATTAAATTGGTTGGCAGCCGTGTTGAATATTAGATGGCATCGTGTCTGACGCCCCCCGAGTGATGCGTGCCGACTGCCGAGTACTGTCGGACCACACAGCACACTGACGACCACGACGCGACGGGACAGTGGCGGCAGTGGCGGGCTGCTCTTCATACGCTGCGACATGGATGCGACAGTTACCACATTTATAATATTCAGCTGTTTTTAAGAATGTTTATCGTTATTTAAGTCATTTCATTTTGACGACCCGTGTGGCGCAATGGTTACCATGCCGGATCGCCGCACCGAGGCTCCTGGGTTCGATTCCCAGCGAGGCGGAAATTTAAATGATGAGTTTGAATTTCTGTTCTCGGTCTGGGTGTGAATGTCCTTGTCTATGTTGTGTGTTGACCATGGCACCCACGACACAGGGAATCCTAGAGTGGGGCTATGAGTGTAAAGCGTTATTATTATTATTATTTCCCCTGCCTCATGGCAGTACAGAATAGGTCAGATATTACAGTAGGACCTGCCATTTCTCTTTATTAGATTCAATAGTTCCTCAGCGGTAAGGCTGAAGCATCTCTCAAAAGAATCTGGCAAGTGCGTGGCGACTGGCGACTGGCGACTGGCGGACAACACCGCAGCACACAATGTAGGGTTCCGTACCGTGTAGCTGGCTGAGAGAAGACATTTTAATTAAAAAATGGCAGATTAAACTGCTTCATGCCAAATTTTATGATTTTAAGTCCCTACAGGTTTTGATTCGTCTGAGAGTATCAAAATATGGCACAAACGACCGTACATTTTTAACACGGAAGCTTGTTTTTTTCACAGTTCCAAAACATTGCCGACCTAAGTATTGCATAATAATTTTTGCCTTTTACATTTATACTTTCCCGAGAAAAAGAGGGTTGATAAACAGACAGATGACCAAAGGAGTGATGTTATATCTACATATAAGTAGGAATTCAGTTTGTTCCTTTTGAGATATTGAGAAAAGCTTGTTTCTGTGAAGTGTGGACCACGGGCACCTGGACATGTGACTGTGTAGCCCCAGGACTCAGGACTCAGGAGCCCCAGTAATGCAACCAACGCATTGCCAGTTAAAGTCAATCGGGAACAAACTAGGTGTCGTAAGAGGCGACCGAAGTCGGCGCGCTAGGTGTTAGGGCAGAGTTAATTCATTGATATTTTACTGGTATCTTTCCGTGAAGCAACGATGACCGCTTTCATGTCTGCTTGATTGTCGGGTATCTAGACACGCGGAGCGTGTCAAGTCAATTTCTTAGCTAACAGAATTGACGAGCAGCACCGTGTGTAATATTACACGAACCATTTGGAGCCACTTTTGACCACCTCATAACTCAAAAACTATTCAACATAAACCTGTCAAATTTGGCTCATTTATTAAGACTTGCGAAATACATACGTCTTCCAAATTTCATAAACACATCTCAAACGGTTATTTAGATATTAACGTCCAAAAATCGAGAAATTTAACACTGACTGACCTATAGATCAAAACTATATCCAACTTCCAGGTGACCTAGAAAGTTAAAATTTGGCATGCAGATAGGTAGTCGGGTGAATACAATGGAATAAATCTGAAAGTAGTAAATTTTTATCAATTTATGATAATTTTTCAAAAAATTGATTCTATTAGGAACACTTACTTAAAATGCCTGAAATTTAAGAGTAGCAATCAAAATTGATGACATCTGGTCATTATGTGGATTCCAAGGTGAATATATAACGAAACATATCAGTTTTAGTACTTTCTGAAGCTTTCAACGGGAGGAAGATGTTCAGTGTCCCAAGTGCCTGTGAGAAGTGCACAGCACATATACATTTACGTGAAGATTAGTGGTTCGTCAGGAGACGTTATTTCCAGTGTATTACGTCGTTTTATTTTTAATGTGTGGAAAATTATTTTTCTCTAATCTACAAGATTACACCACAAAATTTTGTATTATTTCCGTAATTATACCAGTTTAAAATAATTCGAAGTATTGTTTCAAAATTTATTGTTGCACGATGTCATCGAACATAAACAACTCATCTGTACTAATAGTATAAAGAGGAAAGATTTGATTGTTTGTTTGCATTGAATAGGCTCCGAAACTACTAAACCGATTTGAAAAATTCCTTCACTGTTGGAAAGCTACACTATCCCCGGGTGACATAATCTATATTATATTTTCAATAAATTAGGGATCCTTAATAAAACTCCAATAACGTAACCCAAGGTGTAAAAAAATAAGAAAACCAAAGCAAAGCGAGGGCGGTCACTCGTAACTAATAAGAGTATAGTCGACTTTCGTATTTATTACGATATTATAATTGGGATTTAGTATTAATTATTATTTCAATATTTAACGGACATCAATAGTGGAAGATCATTACTTATAAATAATGAAATAATAGGTACCGTATTTCGGACCACGGCGCACTAACTAAAGATTTAGTTGAAGAGCACTATAACAGTTCATGTATTTAAATTAATCAGTAACGTTATGAATAAGTACTTACTAATAATTTCTATACAAAAAGTAATGATATCCCATCAAAAACATAAATTTAAAGTGAGAGTCAATTTCAAAAAAAAAAGAATTGAGATCTAAATGGGTGCCAATTTCTGTGTAGAAAAGCCTAAAATTTTAGTCACAAGAACATGTAATTCAAGCTTTACATTTGACTTGGCTAGTTTTCTTTAGTTAGCAACCAACAAACCAAATTAGAGAAGAGTGTCATAAGCCATCAACCTAACAGATTTGACGAAGCTAATTACATAGATATAATATAGCCTAGGTAGGTACGTGAAAACTAACCAAGTCAAATGTGGAGCTTGAATTACATGTTCTTGTGACTAAAATTTTAGGCTTTTCTACACAGAAATTGGCACCCATTTAGATCTCAATTCTTTTTTTTTGAAATTGACTCTCACTTTACATTTATGTTTTTGATGGGATCTATTCTACATCTAAACACAAAATGTGTTCCGAACTGACGTCCGCTGCTCATGCGAGTAGTTCATGGTCCCGGAGTCCCGGAGTCATGCCGCGGCCGCTGTAATCTCCACTAGGTATGTTTAACTTGTCCTAGGCTGTGTGTGTGTACATACATTGACTACACTGCTGGTATGTATGTAGTATGTACACTGACGGCATGCGGCAGTTCGGTGGATATTCCCCCGTAAATAATATAATATTTTCTCAGTCCGGTTCAAGGTCAGGTTTGTGATTCATTTATTCTCTTATTTCAGAACGATCTTTCTGTGTGTCAAGTTAAAAAAAAATCAAAAAGGTTTTTATAAATTTTAGAAAGACTAAAAGACTTATCGAGCATAAATAAACAAATATGTATAATATTATAGCAGATTTTAGGTTGCGGATGGGTGGAGGCAAGATTTATGAAATTTTGAATTCTAAATAAGTTAAGGGGCTTTAATAAATGTGCCAAATTTCAAGTATACATGTAGCCCATGTACCGCCATGTAGGTTAAATACGAGTATATTATT
Organism: Thymelicus sylvestris; assembly: GCA_911387775.1. Taxonomy (NCBI): domain Eukaryota; kingdom Metazoa; phylum Arthropoda; class Insecta; order Lepidoptera; family Hesperiidae; genus Thymelicus; species Thymelicus sylvestris. Next base: position 11,265,100 of record OU426909.1, on the reverse strand, counting down.
ATGTCTCGACGGCAGCAGGCGGACCAAGCGGCGGCAACTGAACTCGCAATGTACATAATTACACCTAAACAAACATTGTATTTGGATGAAAAGAAATCGTTCTTCCACTCTCAAGTGTATACACTGTGGTCCTCTTGCCCAATACCCGTAATCATACATACAAAAGTACGAATTGTTCTTGCATTGTTAAAACTTACTTGTTGCATAAACTACGTGGAATGCGATTCGCTTCGGCATGTTGAGAGCCGCCACTACCTGCCCGTTCTCAGCACGATCACCGTGTCCACTTCCATCGCTGCAACGCTGGCCGCTGACACCGACCTCACCACGACCGGACCACGACAGAGCAACACCGCGGCGCAAGCACAACCGAGTAGTTACTCATTTTCGTCACAGGACAAGAAACTTTTATCACTAGAATTATGGCCTACATTTCTGTACCGCGATTAGTTTTACATTGATACATATCAAATTAACTCGGCTTTTGTGTAATATTTCCGGGTTACGAAACAAGAGTGACGGAGGACGGAGGGCGGAGGGTTCGGGGACCGCGCAAATGAAATGTGTCCGTCAGTAAAATCAATATGAGCTGCGCGGCCGGAGCGCCGCCATCGCGCCATCTCTCGGGGGGTTCCATTGGATTGGGGCGCAGGGCGGCCCCTAGCGGAACGCCCGCGATTTATAACAGTGCAACGGGACTACGTGCAAATGGAAAACTAAATGCAATTGGTTTCATTTAAAAGGATGCGCGCGCAATTGTTTGAGCGCACAGTAGATAAAGTAGGTACGTACTACAGATCGCGGCTGATGCCCTTCATTATCGGCTAACCAACTACATGGAGGTACAGGTAAAAACAAACACAGAGTAGTTAGTTAAAATATTTTTATTGCCGTTTTGCCAGTTGGTTATCTCCAAGAACACAGTTGATTATTTTGAGGTAAAATAATCCGATACGTTTCATTTGAACCACAAAAGATGGTCCACAAAACTCAGTGTTTGTACAGTACGCTTCTCAAGTACATGTAAGAAAGAAAGAAAGAAAAAATATTTATTTTCGACTCTAAAAAGCACAGATTTAAATAATTTAACAAGAGAAAAAAATAAACAAGTTGCTTAATCTTAAAAGCAATATATAAAATAAAAGCAACACGAAACAAAAAAAAAGTCAAACATAAATTTAACAAAACAAAAAATAAGAAAACGGAAAAAAGCATACAATTATTATTTTTACCCTCCACCAACAAAAGTAGGAAATCTGTGCTGCGGTATAAAGTCGCAAAATGGAGTCACTTAAGTATTGGTTGGAGGGAAGCGCGACACGTTGTGGGAAAAATAAATTCGGAATTAGATGGATCAAATTAAAGGGAAGGTTTACAATTTGGACGAAAGTGATTGTCAATAGACTAGAATAGACTAGAGAGTGTCTGAAGTTAGATGTTGCAGTAGTTGTCGGGAGCTGCGCTGAGGATAAAGTCGAGGTAGGCGGAAACCAGGGTGTTGACGCCGGGATAGCCCGAGGCGCACGAGCGGCCGTAGCTGATGCAGCCGACGACGTACTCCCGGCCCGTCTCCCTGTCGAAGAACATCGAAGGTCCGCCGGAGTCGTCCTGTCGATCAGTTATAACCAGTTACGCACTGCACTACTGTACAGTACTGGCCACTGTTAGCGTCACTCGCCACTCTCCATTCTGTGACACCCACTTCATTTCGTCGAAGATCAAATGTAAAAAATTAGTATTTATGATATTCGCGAAGTCGTACAGTGGACATGTTAAAGTTAAATATATGTAATACCGTGTGCCTTCGACATTACAATAAAACTGTTACATGCATACATCTACAATATAATTATTTTGTAACATAATCTAAATTCTAAATTTTACTAACATAAAATAACTGAGTTTAATGTCACTCAAAAACTACTTGTCAGATCTCGTTTAAATTTATGTGGGACCACATGACAAGTACCTGCTTTCGATTAAAAAAAGAATCATCGAAATCGGTTGGCGTGATATTGATCGAGTTATTCGTCCATTTATCGCGCACATTCTTAATACAAATTTAAGACTTATTATGGTTTTGTCATGGATGCCATTGTCAGATCTCAATAAAATTTATGTGGGACCACATGACAGGCACCAGCTTTCGATTAAAAAAAGAATCATCAAAATCGGTTCACACAGTCGAAAGTTCTGAGGTAACAAACATAAAAAAACAGTCGAATTGAGAACCTCCTCCTTTTTTTGAAGTCGGTTAAAGAAAATTAAATCAACGAAAAAAAAAGCAAAAAATAAAATAAACCATTTAGTATCATAAATTAAATAAATCCTAAATTAACAGTAAATAAATAATTTGAGACGGTGCCAAACAAACTATAAGGCTCATTTTATGAGGGCAGCGGCATGCGATGCACACGGCAGCAGCAGCGCGGCGCACATCTTTTCACCGTTTGTTTTTTCATCTATTTGGTTCCGCCTCAAAATTATTTACTTACTGTTAATTTAGGATTTTTTTTAAATTTATAATACTAAATGGTTCATTTTATTTTTCGTTTTTCAGTTTTTTTTGTTGATTATTTTTTTATTTTATTGTTGCTATGAAAATTAATAATAAGTTATTGGTGGTAGATTTAATTATCAGGTAAAAATGTAGTAGGTGAAATATCAATCATCCCCTATTTTTGTACCCTTAGGGATAAAATTTTGTTTCCAAATTTAAGTTTGTTTATTTGTTTACTCCGGAGATTGGTGAGCAACTAACTAGCCTATTCCGAGTTGAATCCTCGAGTTACCTGACAGGCGTCCTTCCCGGGCGTGTAGGTGCAGAGCTGGTTGGAGGTGACGCTGGGCACGGACGACTGGCACTTGGCCCTGCTCATGCCATCCACTGTCACCTTGCGCAGCACGCGTGACGTGGGCCCGCCGATCTCGGTAGTGCCCCAGCCTGCGACAACGGTTCCAATATAAATCGAGCTACCTATCGTCTTCTATTTTCCTTAAACTCTACTATTTTCCTTAAACCCACACTATGGTTAGTTGTCAACGTCGCCCGAGGACATCAGTAGCATCAAAGGAATCACCGATTCGTTGCCGACCAAAAAATAAGAGGGAAGAAAGGAAAAAACTGTCTCTCAAGCTCCCGCCGCCCGTCGGAACACGACGAGCCGTTTGGCAGATCCATAAGGATGAGATGGGACATTACCCACTTTAATTAGTGAAAACCTTAAATTTCACGGTGACGTTGATTTTCAACACAGGTCTATGATTTTTTTTGTTCGCTTGTTTCGTTCCACAAACGGCACGTTGCTACATGACTACCATAAAGTTCACATGCAAAATAGAGGAAGGGGCCTTAGTGGTCCTTACCGAGTAGTTCTAATTTAGCTCCTGCGAAGGTTTCTCGCCTATCCCTGAACTTGAAGGGCAGGCAGGCGGGGCCCATGGACTCGCTGTACTGGATTCTGCCCACCACGCCCACCACGGCGATGTCGTTCTGGTAGTTAGTGCTGTCAACAATAAATAAATAAATAAATGCTAACACACTCATACCCGCAGTAGGTAATTAGAATTACCTGTGTCGCGGGTGGCATGGACGACACATATAAAACGCGGTATTGGGGCGGCAAAGATTACTAACCCCAATCCCACGCCGGATGGGTGTCGTAAAAGGTGACTAAATCCGGCCTGCAAGTGGTAGGGTCCCTCGAGGGATTATATTGGTAATATTGAGTTTAATTTAATTTAATTTTATTTTAAATAGTTTAATTAAATTAATACCATTATTACTATTATTATTTCTCCATGGGGTTCGCCTGGATAGCTACCACCCTTGAGCATGAGTCAGCCGCCAAACGATTCGTCGTTTTCCTTTTTCTTGACCGGCAACGTATCGATGATGCTTTGGTGTTGCTGACGTCCAAGGGCGACGATAGCCACTTACCATCAGGTGGATCATCAGCTCGTTTGCCAGATATTTCCATAAAAAAATCACTAACACCCACGACCCAAGTACAAATATTTACCTGTCACACAAATATCTATCCCGGCCGGGAATCGAACTCGGGACCCCTCGCTTCCAAAAACTAACATCATTTTGAATAACCGAAAAATAATAATAATTATTATTATTATTATAGCACATTTCCGGCAATCAAGATGAATGCAAACAATATGTCCATGATAAAGTAGCCTGGATAAATAGTGCTAACTATATCCTGCGATAGGCAGTGCTGGATTTAGGCCTAGGCCCGTGAGGCCCGGGCCTAGGGGCGCCATGATTTTGGGGGCGGCAAAATTTTCAGAAAATTAAATACTTAAGAGCGGGAAAATATGAGAATTATTTGTACCTACCTAAAATATTTATGTGAATTATTTTCGCTTCAAATTTATAAAATATTTTTAATGTTGAGTTTACCTTTTAATTTGTCGGTGAAATATGGATTCTTTTTAATCTATTTCAATTTAAAAATTTTCAATTTTTGAGTTGACTTTGCAAGGTCGGATTGCGTTGGATTTTTAAGTTTTTTTTATTTTTTTCTCTATTGGCTCGGGGTTTGACGTTTGGGTTGTGTTTATTCTTTCGACAAGACGGCGGATACCGTGGCGACCATTTTGCAAAATGTTCAAAAAATTGCATTTTTTAAATATCTTGAGGCGGCAATGTATGGGGCGGTTGTAAGACTAGGTCTTAAGTGTTGCCAGGTTACGTTAACTTTTTTTGACTCATAGATATTTCGAACTCTGTTCAAAAATATAAAAAGTATGAGAAACATTTTTAACCAAAAAATTTCAACACAAATTTTTAAATGGACATTTGACCATTTTTATCAAATTTAACTTCAATACTGGTTACTGGATTGTTTAATTTTTCCAGTTTTTTTTACATTTCAAATAACCCAACCTATGGTATTGGTGGAGGGTAACAATAATGTATGGAAAAGTTGCTTGACATGGTGGTTATGGGAAAAATATGTCCTTTCAAAAATTCAAGATGGCGACCGCTCTACAATTATCAACTTTTTTTATTCTTGCCAAGTGGCAAGTGGCGGGTAAGTACCCGACATTGGTATTGTTTTCAGCTAATCTTGGGTTGACTACTACGATAAAGTTGAAAAAAAAATTGAAAAAACAAGATGGCCGCCGAGATATTTAAGTTTGAAATTTTTCAATTATCGAGGTGTCTTTGCGGGGTTACATCGCGGTGGTGTTATAACGTTTTTTGCAATATTTCTTCTCTTTTTGCTCGGGTCTATTCTCAATTTTGCTGTTTGGGGTATATTTTTTTTTTCGATAAGATGACGGACGCCGTGGCGGCCATTTTGTAAAATGTATGAAAATTGGCACTTTTGAGGTGAAATATTTATAAGTTCGCAACATTTGAGTGAGTCTCTTTGTATGAGGCGATTGTGTAACTTGAAGCGTTGCCAGGTTTGGTTTTTTTCTTCGTTCATAATTGTTTTTGGACTTTCTATAAAAAAATGTAAAAAGTAAAATGAAAAACATTTTTGGTAAAAAAAATCATACAGCATTATTTTTTGTGGATGTCGTAATGACATTTGATCATTTTCATCTCAATTAACTGGCAACTATAAACGATAATATACTTTAATAATACATAATGCTTGTCGACTTCTCTAATGCTTTCAACACAGTTGACCACGACATCCTTCTTGGCATCCTTTCCCACCTACGATTTACTCCTGCAGCTGTGGATTGGTTCGCATCTTATCTTCATGGGCGCCAGCAGTCTGTTCGTTTAGGGCAACAGTCTTCTAATTGGGCTGATCTTGCAGCTGGCGTGCCACAAGGCGGCATACTATCTCCGTTAATGTTTTCGATATTTATTAACTCTGTCACGTCTGTTCTCGACTGTTCGTACCATCTGTATGCCGACGATCTGCAAATTTACATCCAAGCTGAACCCCATAACCTTAATGGTGCAATTGATATCATTAACACTAATCTCTCCAAATTACACGACTGGTCTCTGCGGTATGGAGTTTCTGTAAACCCAGTGAAGTGTCACGCTATACTCGTGGGTAGCTCTAGAATATTAGCCGGGATCGACCAAGGTTCTCTTCCAGCGATCCGTTTCAACGGAAAGCAAATACTGTTATGTGAAACGGTAAAAAATCTCGGGCTTTACATCGACAACTCTTTAAAATGGGGTGCTCAAATCGTAGAAACCTGCCGCAAAGTTAATGCTACTCTGCGCTCCCTTTATCGCCTTAAAAAATTTTTACCAGTAAAAACTAAACTATTGCTGGTTAATACGCTTGTATTACCCATAATTGATTACGGTAATGTGTGTTACCCAGACCTGACCGAAGAACTTCTCAACAAATTAGAGCGCCTCCTCAACAACTGCATTCGCTTCATCTTCGGCCTTAGAAAATATGATCATGTTTCCCAATTTCGCCGTCAACTAAAATGGCTCACTATTCGTCAGAGGCGTAACTCTAGAATTCTGCTATTACTATTCTCCATCTTAAACGATCCTAATTCTCCTCAGTATCTCAAGGATAACTTCCAGTTTCTATACACTACTCACGATAGGATGCTTCGGTCGTGTTCTAATCTCAGAATCCATATTCCACCACATAATAGCGGTTTTTTCCACTACTCATTCACTGTGCAAGCAACATTACTCTGGAACTCCTTGCCTGTGGAGCTGAGGAAGGCTCCCAGCAGGTTCTCCTTTAAAAAACGTCTTCGTGAGCATTTATTAAATTCGATTACTGACTGATTTCGTCTCATTTCATTTACAGCATTGTGTGCAAAGTATATATACATGGATATATGTATGTGATTTGTATGTATGTATATATGTATGTATGTATATATATATATATTATAGATATTTATATTTTTGTATTATTAATTTATGTACTATTAATGGTATAATATTTATCATACGTACATTTTTATTATATATTATTTTGTCCTTTTTTTCTGATAATCATGATTTAATACCTACTATCAGCTTTTTCCACATTCACCCAGGGTTGACTGGTGGACAATGCCATTAGGCATTAAGTTTTGCCCTTTGTTACTCTTTTTAAGAGGTGACATAAATTTAAATAAATAAATAAAATAAATAAATAATAATTTAGGTTTTTAAAAATTGCATATTTAATTTCGATAATCAAGTCCTCACAGAGCAAAAAGGGCGGCATATCTTAAGGGGCCTAGGGCGACATCAAACTTAAATCCGCCACTGGATAGGCTGCGTAAGTTTCAGGTTTATTCGATCACCATTGTACCTTATTTAAAAGAGCCAATGAGTTAGTTTTGTAGTTCCTTCTTATCGATGATAAATCCACGGTCGCTGCAGTCTGCCCCAAGGAAACACCACCACGTGCGGCCGCTTTCCATTCTGTATCTCACTCTACACACTCCAAGCCCCACACTAACATTCCCTGTATCGTGGGCCGTGGGCGTCACGGACAACACACTAACACCGAGAACAGAAATTCAAACTCATCATTTAAATTTTCAACCTCGCTGGGATTCGAACCCAGGACCCTTGGCGCGGCGACCCGCATTATCCCTATTATTAATTACTGTAACAGCAGCAAAATTTCTGACACATGGGCTCACATGACATCACCTCAAACAAATCAAATTAAAAACAAAGTAACTTACTCGTACAAACAAAATAAAGTAACTTACGCGGTATATTTTGGGTGAATCTTGAAGGATTCTACTCTGAAAGTCTGCCTGGCCGAAGTTCCGCCTGAGAATGAAATACGTAACTATAAGTCACAAGTAGCTGTGTGAAGCCTGACCATGTTACCACACCTACTGCCGGTTGATGGAATTCAGTAGAGAGGATCAGGGGAGAGGAATGTAAAACCCGGTTGGTTATTGAGATGCATTTAAGAGCTGCGTGATGCTAAGTTCGAACGTGTAAAGTTAGCAGGCGGGCCACCTGATGGCAAGTGCAGTCTCCATCGGCGTCGCGTCGCCCGGCCCGTGGACATTAGTTACAGCAAGGACTGGGTGACCGGGCGGTATGGAGTCCACCAAACACTCGCCTTCTTACAGGAGGCCTGCAGAGACGGCACGAGAAGTGATAAGTAGTTACCGCTCTATTTTGGATGGAGTCTCTTTTAAACATGGCCGCTCTGCAGAATGTCACAGCGGTGATAATGCTAATGGTATCGCCGGCTCTCAGAAGGATACAATGTATGAAACATGCGAGCATGTTGTACGTTAAAGTAAATGTTCCCAGCGTAATGGTGTGTCATTGTCCATTGACAGCACAATATGAGACTCACTCCCGGTGGTGACGTCGTGCTCGCCGACGACGACGCTGGTGTCGGCCACGCGGCGGGTCGCCACGCAGTGCGCGGCCGTCAACAGGTACTTCGTGGAGATGGTGGTGGCACCGCACTTGATGGCCTCCAGCTCATTGTAAATTATGCCGGCCATCATCGGGAACTCGTTGACCTGGGTGGGCTCTCCACCCACGATTCTGTTCTGGTCGGTCGAGTACAAGAGTATCAATTAATCATGCTACTTCCTTCCTTCCGATCTAACCTCGTTTAGTATGATAATTATTAGCACCGATTTAAAAAAATTAGGTCTCTAGTTCATTAGTTCTTTAATTTTTATTATAAATATTTTGATTGCTTTGTTATTATTTAATTCGACGCGACTGTAACCAGCCATGAACCATGAAGCCATGGTTCCTTACAGCTCCACGACAAAGCTGAGTGTAATACCACATAATAAATATAGACTAATCATATACCTACATTAATATAATGAAATAAATGTTTTCTTTCTTTCCTTGAATATCACCAAACGATGTGCTAAGCTTACCACTTTCTTATATCCGCAGTTGCAAGTGGAGTCGGAGATCGGTTGCGCCCGCAGCTCGCAGGAGAAGCGGCCGCCCGGGCTGTCCTGGGACACCGACAGACCTGCGCCGATAACGTCTCGCTCTTACCATGCACTTTGCATATCGTCGGAGGCTTTATGACCATCAAGAACATTCAACATGTTGCAGAGTAACATCACTAACATCAACATCTCCATTGGTCTTGCTATCTATTGGAATTCAAAGTCATCATTCATGTATGTAAGTAGGTATCACTGATGCACTAAACACTGATACACGGAATTAGAATTGCTGGGATGCTAACGCTCGAAGCTGTAGCGTAGGCAATCGGCTTAATTGATTTTTAGGTGGTTTAAAACAAACGTTAAGTGAAACGGTTCCAGGGTTGAGCTCAAGCCGACTTCCCAAGTCGTAGGATATCCTGCTCGACACCGGTCCGGCCATGACATGATGCATCCTTTTTAAAGGCACCTACTCGAATGTCGGTAGGTCCTGAACTGCCTGGACTCTGGACTCCGGCTGGCTACAGGACCACCCTTTCTTTCGAATTCCACCTCGTTCGAGTCTCGTTTTCCTCGCAACGATAACAAGCGTGCGGTGTGACCGGGCCTACAGTGGACTCACCCACACACATGTTCTGTCCGATGGAGAGCACGTTGGTGAGCGATCCCGAGCCGCAGTAGTACGTGGCGTTGGCGAGCTGCGGGTCGCCCGCGCGAGAGACCAGCAGCCGGTCCACGTAGCACCCGTCCGTCTGGAATCAAGCCTGCCAGCTACAACCAGCTCCACGGAAAACACTCAACTAGGCTACAATTTTAAGTGCGTGCTTTTTGTACAAGTCAGACATCAACTAAAACAATATTCTCTTAAGACATCGGAGGGCAGATGACAGAATCAAAGGCTAGAAATGTTAGTGTGACAAGGTGAATTTGGAATGAAAAGCGTATGTTACCTGTGGCAAGGTGATTTCCGGGCAGTCCAGCCGGCAGTTGTACCCCGCGGGGCACGTGGCGCACCAGCGGCACATGGCGCCGCGCGGGTAGCTGTAGCGGTACCCCGGGCTCTTTATCGGGTACACCGACCCCGGCGCCGCCTCCACACAGACAGTTCACATTACAAACTACTACTTATATAAAAATATCCATATTCTTTCAGAAAATAATCGACAGGTTTAAAGTCGACTGGTATCGTCGATATCTTAAAACTCGAAATGGCGATAGTCGATATTTGTTGCCGAATTTCAAATTCGATATTATTTAAAGAGGTTTATTATTATTTAATTTTTTAATATCACAGATGAAATAATAGTAATTATAATATTATGTAAATATTATAAAATTATTACTTAATATTTAATATATTGAAACGCTTCGGCTGTAAAAGCTGTGGCAGCTAATAGAAGCACGTTAACTGTGCTCAGTAGTGGGCCATTAATGGGTTGAAGCCAAATCCATCATGTAGTAGTTGTTGTACTTACGTGCTCCGTAATATTTGGATATAGTGATATGGTTGACTTGCATTAGCTCGTTACGACACAGTGGTAGGGAAACACGTCCGCGTGCGTCTACGGCTGTCTCGTGACTGACCCAGTGTTGCCCCACTACCCGTGCTCTCGAGATAACATGATTACTGCTATAACTATAATAGCAGTACAAACACTACACATCAATTTAGCAATTTATGACTTCTTGTTCAGAGTATTTTTATTTATTTATTTATTTTGTACACACATAAATACATAGGACATAGGATATAAAAAAAAATTGTACAAGGGCAATTCTTATTCCTTATTGAAATGTCTTCAAGAAGGCCCGTTAGTGGAGAGGTGAACAAAAGATGCAAACTTAGTGCGTACAATTATAAAAGTGACTCCAATTAAATAAACATTAATAAAGACCAACTAAAATATTATAGGTATGCGTACATATACATATCTATAATATATACATATACCGAGCTATAATATATATATATGACGGCGAGCGACCTCTTTGGTCTGTCATACGAGAAGTCACGAAGAAAAACCAAATGTTTAGAATTAGGAATGTGTCAATCTATTTAGAATAATATGTGTGGGACATTCTATGTGGATTCGAGGAGTGATCACGGACGAGTACAGATTGTTATTGATGTGAACGTTAGGAAAACTGGAAATATATCATGGAGCAAAGTAAAAGGAATATTATTGAATAACCAACACCGTAGAATACCGCTTCTTCGTCATATATATATATGCATGATGAAATCATTTTATTTATAATAATTATTGACAAAAAAAGTGTGGTTTTATGAAAGTTAGAAAATTATTCGATTTAGGGTATTAAAATTGCGTTTTTAATCTTAATTTATTGAAACAAACAAAATAGCGTGGAGCACTGGCACAAATGAGTAATAGTCTATACACTACACGGTCAGCTGCTGCGAACTATAGGCGCCGCCATATTGGCCTTGGCTGCTCTGACGAGTGCCTTTCACTTTATCCCTACTCCGCGGCCGACCGTCACGCGACATGCAAAACACAGACGAAAAGGTATGAGACGATGTAATAAAAGTTTCACTTTAAAAATAACCGACTTCAAAATTAGGGGTAGGTCACTCAGAAACTACTAGTCAGATCTCGCTTAAATTTAAGTGGGTCCACATGCACAAGCACCAGAATTCGATTAAAAAAAGAATCATCAAAATCGGCGTTCACCCAGTCGAAAGTTCTGAGGTAACAAACATAAAAAAATACAGTCGAATTGAATACCTCCTCCTTTTCTGAAGTCGGTTAAAAACTAACCCTGATATTCAATAATTTTACAAAAAACGCATTACTGTTAAAAAAAATCTGACCTTGAGCTAATATAATGAATTTTCAAGTTCTTAACTTCAAAAATGACGAAGTTGTGTACTAAGTTCCGGTACTAAGTACGGTAGAGGAAGAAATATTAGAGTTGAAAGCACGGCTACAATCTAGTAGGATGAGAAGAGTAAGGGAGTTATTCTCAAGGGCATAAAGAATGTCCTCACTAACATTTAGCAGCGCCGACACTGTGCTGTGGCCAGGCCGAAAACCAGACTGATAGAGGCTAAGAAGATTATTACATAATAAAATTTCAACAGTTGGTCGAGTACCAAATGCTCCAACGCTTTACCAAGGAAAGGAAGAATGGAGATAGGCGATTCAAAATGTGCGGGAATTAAAACTTACATTTATTGAGAAACCGCAGTTCTGCGCCCGCGCAACTCCCATCATCAGGAAGACGACTCCCAAACTTACAATTAGTCTCAAGCCGCTCATCTACGACAGTGTTAAAAGGATGTTTAATAAATGGATCTATCAACAATCGTGAAAAAAGGAAATAAGAAATAATTAAAACAGTGTCCGTAACGCACGGACCTAAAAAAAATACAGACGTAACCTTGTGTAACCGAGAGTGAAGCATAGAAATGGCCGACCGCTTACTACGTGTGCGTAATTTTGGGGTTACCACAATATGAACATTTTCCCCATTTTTTCTTTATGTACCTTGTAGTAAATTCAAACACAAAATGTATTACTTACTGAATAGTTTATTCGGTAATGTTCGGTTTACACGTATTAAGTAGTTAAGTAAATAACTAAATTTTAAGTAAATTAATACGGTAAACGGACAATAAGGTTGTTTTAACTTCACAGCTCCGCCCGGCATTGTAACCTTGAAGTAAAAGCTATTAGACCAAGGTTGCCTTTTTTGATAAAAAACATAAGTATCTTGGTATTTATAAAAATGAAAATAAAACGCTCTCAAATGTTTTTATAATAATTGTTTTATTGTAAAAAAATTACAAGTGTGCATTTTTTTCATAGTAGCGATGAACAAATTTATTTTCCTGTCTGAATTCATGGTTATGGAACTTGACAGTGGCATAAATTCAGACCTAACTAATAAATTAAAAAACAGATTTTGACAAACTTGCACTACATATACTGACAACTCAACTCGAGAGTCCCTAACGGTTACTTTAATCGCTCCTTAGTAATGAATCACCATGCAAATTCTGTACTAAGGAGTGATTTAAGTAACCATTAGTGATTCTGAGTTGTGGCGTAAGTTAATACATACATACGTTAGTTATACACTAACACCCCAACTCACGAGTCACTAATGGTTACTTAAATGGCTCCTTAGTACAGAATTTGTATGGTGATTCTTTAGTAAGGAGCGATTAAAGTAACCGTTAGTGACTCTGAGTTGGGGCGTAAGTTTAATAATTGTAGCAATCTGATCGGAGTTTCTGAAAAATCCGCAGATAAACATACATACAACCAAACTTAATAACATACTCTCATGACACTGCGTTAAATAGACTAACATTTTGTGTAAATATTTTCAGATTTCAAATTCAAATTCAAAATCATTTATTCATGTAGGTATGATTGATACACTTATGCACGTCATTTTTTTAATTTACCAGCTTTTCGGAAAGGTGCTTTGTCATGGAGGAGAAGAAAAGCCGAAAATTTCAAAATTATTTGCACACCTGCGCTACAAACTGATATTTTATAAGTATATCCATACTAATATTATAAATGCGAAAGTGTGTTTGTTTGTTTGTCCCTCTTTTACGTCGTAACGGAGTGATATTATGGTATGAATTTTGGGTGGAGATATTGTAGTTATGAGGCTGGAGAGTAACATAGGCTACTTTTTACCGCGGTAAAATATCTTATTCCAATGGGAAAATCCATTATGTATTTGAATCACTCCATATTATAAGTAACAATGTGTTGGTTCTGCTATAAGTTCGTAAAGGATCTATGGATTGATATAAATTTATTGATATATTTTGGTTCCTCTTTAATTTTTTTGGTTCTTTTATTTTTGAATACGCGGGCGAAGCCGCGGGTAATAGCTAGTATTTTTATAATTGGCACGCTAAAATCCTTTATGAAGAGTCAACTTCTTGTAAACTTGACGTTTATTTTCCAGTGTTTTATTTACAGTTTCCATTTTGGAAATATGATGAAAAGTCAAATCCACATTCAATAAATGCAAATTATTATATTTGATAAGATTAATGAATTTTATTAATTGACGACAGATTAAATACACTGGTTTACCCACTTCACTTATAGGGGAGGTACCTAAAATTTGTCCAATTTTGTTCTACCATTATCTTAACGTAATTAATATACATACTTACATTGATCCGTACCAAATTTCAGCTTTCTAATATTGTTTGTTTGTAAGCAATGCCGCGGACAGACGGACAGACATGGTAAACTTATAGGTAAGGGTTCCTTGTCATTTAGTACGAAACCCCAAAAATATATACTTTTAAACTAAAGTAAGAAACTCGAGCATTATACATACTATAATTTTCCCACACATTCTGGGTATTTGCTTAAGCAATATTGTTGGCAACACTGGCTGATTTTGTGGTTACAAATTTTTCTGGTTTGTTTTGTTAATAACTTACGGAAAAATAAAAGAAATCAGTGATTAAATGACAAGCTTACTTGTGCAAGGTGATCCCTTTATGTTTTTTAACTGAACTACTATTGTTCTTGCAACTTTTAACAGCACACAAAGGCATTTTTAATATTCTTTATCAACTCCCGTTGTCCGTATGACTCGAGTGCGGTCCGGCGCCGGAATGAAACCGATTGTGTCAATGTGTGGGTGTTTACTTGTACGAATAGAGAGTTAGAATTCCGATGGGTGCTTCACTGAATTTGTTCTTGAGATTATGTCCGTCTTTTTTTGAGGTCCGTGCCGTAACGTAAGCAATTCGATCGGTGCATGAGGATATTGAGGATTGAGGATCTGTCTATAAAATAGCTAATTAAAATGACTTACCGTGTGAAACAGATATCGGCGGCTAACTAACCAATTTCATGTCACTTATCTTATAACCTATCTATTTACATTAACACATTACCATAATAATGCAGTGTTTGGTCGCGAGATGCACCTGTGCAAACTGCAAATCGAATAGTGACTTGTAGACACTTGCCATCAGCTCCATCGCCTCCATCCCGCGCTCCTTCAGTGTCCGACCTGATGCGGCGGCGCGGCGGTGGCTGGACTGGCTGGTATCGACCGTCGGCGTCTTCATTGATCGACACCAAACATCAATAAAGTAATTTAACAATACGACTGCGATCATTCAAAGTATTGATACCCGATATCACTTATCGATAATAACAGTCATAAACAATGTGAAACATACAAAGTATACACGTGCTTAATGCAGATAAATGCACACTTTAATCATAAAAATAAAATTTAAAATAATGAAATTAAAATAAATTAATAATTAATTTTCATTTTTTTAATTAAGAGATATAAATTGTATAAATTTTAATCTACCAAGAGAGTAAAACCAGCAAGATGGAGCGCTAACATTGCTAATTTCCTGTGGAAATGTACAAAAATTATACGGTAGTTTAAAATATACCAATTTATACAAAATGTACAGATTTACATCTTAACAAGCATACAAAAATTTGAGAATATTTTTGCTTTCAAAAATACATTATTATATGAAAGTAAAATTCACTAAATAAAATTTTAAATAAAAGCTAATAGTAACAATTTGCATTTAAACAAAATATATTTATTGTTCTCGAATTTAACAATAAATAAACTCATCTCTTCGCCAGGATTTGATATCCGCTATCGCGGTTTATAGTTCCTACCAACTCCCAATAAGCCATAATTTCTTATATTGAAGTTGCGAATTTGTCCTACCGTATGCTACAGCGCCTACAGCCTATCAAATCAAGTTTACTTATGATTACCCACATTGTGTTATTATATTTTCTTTTCATATTGCCGGCGATGCGTCGCGTCGCCACGGCCTATATCCCCACGCCAAAAATCAGGTTTACCCCTCGCGTAAAGATGTTTCACATCAAAAATGTTTCATATTGAAGGGTTTTATCTTAGCAACTATTTTCAGCGTACGAAGTCGCGGGTAACAGCTAGTATAAATATAATTGGTACAATAGATAGATACCTACAAAGTACAGATCGCGGTTGATGCCCTTCTAGTCTACTCAATAAGTTCAAAATGGTTGAAAATAGACATACTGCTCTTATGGTTGAAAATAGACATACTGCTCTTAAAAATACGTGCGATAGCTTATTCTGTTCGGAATGACGTCTAGAAAAATGTTTCGGAAGCGTTTACCAGCACGTAAAAAATTGCAAAAGTTATTGACAAAATAAAGTTGAAAAAAAAAGTATTTTGTTTTTGGTAATAACTCCGAAACTAATAATATTTAAGAAATTTTAAAACAAGATTCCTAAAGAAGAGGAAATTTCCAAACAATGACTCGCGGCTCTCGAAACTCTATCTCCATTATTTATAACTTTAATTTAACGCTGAAAATGGGTCTCCACGCGGCATTTTTAGGTTGCGCGTGCGGCGTCAAAACCGAGTTCGTCACACTCAATAATTTTTTAAGGTATTAATTATTAATTTAAAAAAATAAAAAAAAATATGGTGTATTCGAAACACTTCAGAGAATTTGCTCCCGTAGGAAATTTTGCTTAAAGTTAATTTTTCAACAAGTTAGACGATTGTTAATTAACTAAATTTTCTCGAACTTCCATTTTCATTGTACATTTAAAAAAATGTTTAAGTAATTGTCCTATAAATTTTTCGCTTCGTGGAGCCCTTCTTATATACATGCTTAACGAGATCACGTCATAAAAGTTTAAAAAGTTTTAATACTTTGTGTATAATAATTTTATAAGTTGAACAAATAATTTTTTCGTTTTTTTATCGAATCGAAATTTAAAAATTGAAAAAAGTTTTTATCTGTACTTTGTTATACATCGTTGTTTTTTTATTTTTAGGAGTTTCAGAAAAAATATATAAAAAAGTTGAGAATTTGTTTATAACAAATTGTTAAGTTAAAAAACAATGAAATTGTTGATAAAAAAATTATTTTTTTACATTTCTATAAAAGACGGTCAATTATAATTTTTAAGAAAAAAAAAATTCTTGACTAATTATTCAAACAATAGAAATATTAAAAAACGATTATAAACAATTATATATCATTATTAAGAAAAAATTTTTTTTTTCAAAAATCATAATATTTTATAAAGAATAAGGTAGAAAGTTTTTCTTGAAAGCATTGAAATAGTCTATTTGTTAATAAAAAAAATATAAAAAAATGAGGGAATTTTTTTTTTTCAAGTCAGTAAATGTCTTTTATGAATGCCAAAACGATTATGTAATAATAAATTGGGAAAAAAATATTTTCAATAATGTTATTTGGATTTTTCATTTTTTGTTCAACTTATAAAATTATTATACACAAAGTATTAAAACTTTTTAAACTTTTATGACGTGATCTCGTTAAGCATGTATATAAGAAGGGCTCCACGAAGCGAAAAATTTATAGGACAATTACTTAAACATTTTTTTAAATGTACAATGAAAATGGAAGTTCGAGAAAATGTAGTTAATTAACAATCGTCTAACTTGTTGAAAAATTAACTTTAAGCAAAATTTCCAACGGGAGCAAATTCTCTGAAGTGTTTCAAATACACCGTATTTTTTTTATTTTTTTAAATTAATAATTAATACCTTAAAAAATTATTGAGTGTGACGAACTCGGTTTTGACGCCGCACGCGCAACTTAAAAATGCCGCGTGGAGACCCATTTTCAGCGTTAAATTAAAGTTATAAATAATGGAGATAGAGTTTCGAGAGTCGCGAGTCATTGTTTGGAAATTTCCTCTTCTTTAAGAATCTTGTTTTAAAATTTCTTAAATATTAATAGTTTCGGAGTGATTAACAAAAACAAAATACTTTTTTTTTTCAACTTTATTTTGTCAATAACTTTTGCAATTTTTTACGTGCTGGTAAACGCTTCCGAAACATTTTTCTAGACATTCCGAACAGAATGAGCTATCACACGTATTTTTAAGAGCAGTATCTCTATTTTCAACCATTTTGAACTTATCGAGTAGACTATTATTTGGGTCAACCACAACATGGAGGTATAGGTAAATACAAACACAGAATAGTTAAAATATTTTTATTTCTGTTGTGCCAGTTGGTTATCTCCAAGAACACGTTACAGTTGAATATTGTGAGGTAAAATACCCCGATACGTTTGATTTCAACGCATGTTTGAACAGCCCGGTCACCGTCAACCGCAAAAGATGTCAACAAAACTCAGTGTGCTATACACACAGTGGCGTAACAATAGGGTGGCAGGGCTGGCAAAATGTCACGGGCTCCCGACCCAAAGGGCCCCGGCCCAAGAGGCCAAAAATGCTCGAAAGGCTCAAAAATATTTTTTTAGAGATGTACAGGTTACCCGTGACGAGTAATTTTACGTACTTATGACCGTTAGTCAAAATACCGGTAATTACACTCTATTCATTTTAGAACGAATCCATTAGTTTCTACATATTTTGTCGCGGTACGTTGGCAGCGCGGGTGAGCATTGACGATCGGGGAATTCCCCATTTTATCCCCATCCTACTAGATGGGCAGGACGTTATGATGCCGTTTTTGCTTTAAAAGTTCGGTTTGTTGAAGTCCAAAAAGCGCTAACGAAAACAATTCAATTCGAAAACAATGCAAATCAGATGAAAGAAATGAAGTTGTTTCATTCAAAACGAAGATCGAAAACTTCAATTTTATTATGTTATTGGTTTTCCATTGTAAGATCCTACTTACTATCAATGCAGCCTCTCAAGCACTTCAGTCTAAAGCCACCGATCTTGCAAATGCCTTAGGGTGAATATCAGAAACGTGCAAATTTTTTCAATTTTGGTGGCGAAATTTTCTCTTCAGTTTTCGTGAAAAATGAGGACCTAGTATAAGAATAGAAAGTCTAAGCTAGAAGAACCTTCAAGAGGTCTGAGAATATCTCGATAACTTTTTGAGATATTTAAGTTCAAAGTCTAGTGTGACCACCAGAATTGAAAATCGCCCACCAAAATCGAAAGTACCCACCAAAATTGAAAATCAGTGACACCAAAATTGGATTTTCTGTCACAAAAGCTCTAAAATTAATGAAATAAAGCTCAAAGTGGCTAATCTCATGAGTTCTCGGGAATTATCAATAACTTTCATCGTTTTATAAAACTCTCTATTGTTAAAAAAATATAGATATTATTATTTAACATCTATCAATGCATCATCCCTTGGAGATCCACTGCTGGACACAAACCTCCCTAACTTGCGCCACTCTGACCAGTCCTGTGCCTTCTGAATCCAGCGGGTGCCTGCTGTCTTCTTCAGGTCGTCAGTCCACCTGATTGGGGGGCTTCCAATGCTGCTTTTTCCAAGACGTGGGCGCAATTTGAGGACCTCTTCCCCAATGGTCATCGGTCCTTCGAATTATGTGGCCAGCCCATTGTCACTTCAGCCGGCGTACTTGCTGAGCTATGTCGGTTATTCTGGTTCATCTACATCATTTCTGATTCGATCACGTACAGAAATACCGAGCATAGCTCTCTTCATCCGGTCTCTCTCTCTCTCTCCGTCCTCTGTGTGACTTTGAGCTTATGAATAAGGCCAATAATAATAAATTACGACGTCTCGGAGCCGTATGTCATCACTGGCAACACACACTGCTCGAACAACTTCGACTTCAGGCACTGAGATAGTGTTTTGGACGACAAGATATGACGCAGTTTCCCGAACGCAGCCCATTCGAATTGAATTCTACGAGTGACTTATTTCTCGAAGTTGGACGTACGTAGATATATGATATGGACATTGGACATGATTTTCGTCTTGGCCATGTTCGTCTTAAGATCCACCGATTGTGGCGCTGTTCAAGTCGCCTATCGTTTACCAAGTTCCTCCAGGGATCTTACCAGAATGACTATATCATCCGCATATCGCAAGTGTGTGATCAGTGATGTCACTATTGACCACGATGATACCACGTTGTTTCCATTCCATCAGCTTGAAGACGTCTTCCAATGCAGCAGTGAACAGTTTTGGAGATATGACGTCCCCTTGCCTGACACCTCTCTGCAATTGAATAGAGTTCGTAGCTGTGTCGTATACTCTGACGGAAATGGTACCTGATGATTACAAACACTTCAACACGTCGATATGAGAATTAAGTACCGATACCGATAGAATCAAAGGCTTTCTCATAATCTACATAAGCAACACATAACAGCAGATTATACTCCTTGGTCCTGTTGTTGTATAATCTGCCTCAGTGTGTGTATATTAAGGTCTATGGTTCTGTCGCCTTTCGGAATCCTGCTTGTTCTGCAGGCTGAAACTCGTCAAACCTGCCATGCGATTTGTGAGCGCCCTCGCAAACGGCTTACAAACGTGGTTCAGTAATGCAATGGGCTTTAGTTCTTCAAAAGGGCTTTTTCGCCCTTCTTGAAGAATAGAGTCACCACTCACCACATTTCTGCTGCACGCTTCCGGGGTAGTTCCAATATTGATGACGAAAACGAACAGCTATTGGAGCGTCATTAGTACAGGTTTCCCTCCATCTCTTAGTAGCTGTTGTGAATCCGTCATTTCCCGGAGCCTTGTTCTTTTTAAGCTGTTTGAGAGCCTCTCTTATCTTATACAGGCGGCGTCCGGGATATCCTGTGTGTAGTGTCGGGTCAGTTTAGCTTGATTGTTATTGTCCTCGCAGGCAGCTGGAGCTTAAGAGGAGTCATACGACCGTCTCTCAGAACTTCAGATTTCGACGAAACCATGGTGCTGGACTTGGTCTTCAACCTCGTAAGCTGACTTTGCCCAATAGACAAATCCCTGGCGAACAATTTGAAGCCCTAGTTTCACTCAAGTGGCTCGTTTTAAATTTTGGTCACGCATAAACGCCACCAAAGCCACCAAAATTGAGCCACCAAAATGAAACCATGCATTAAAAAAATCTTTAAAAATAGGGGTTTTATGTTACAATTAAATTTATATAACTGTTTTATGCGTAACCCAAATCACTACCTATATCGTATAGCTTACTATTAAAGCACTTTAAAATAAACAGCAAATCGATCCACCAAAAATTGAACATTTCTTGTCCCCCTGTGCCACCCAAGCGGGTACTTTTGTTTTGGCGGGATATCACAGCTCTAATCACATACCCGTTACACGCAAACGCAACTACACAACTGTGCGATGCGAAATATTAAAACGTGAATGTTCGCATAATCAAGAAAGTTCATGTTTTACTAAGTTGAACCAGTGCACCCAAGATTTTGGTTTTTTCTTGGACAAACTTTGATCGAGTATCCTGTGATGTTAAATAGGATTTTATAATATGGTTTAATTATTTTTAGATAATGTGTCTTATGCGTATACTAACGAAATTATATATTTTTTATTTTAACTTAAATTGTTGCTGTGGTGAATGAAATTATGTCAAAAAATGGAGCTGGGACATACCACCAAACTTGAATTTAAGGGCATTTTTTTTACCCTGATTATTTATATACACATATATTTAAAAAAACAATGTGGCCCCAATTAAAAGAAGTTACGTAGTTTACTATATAAAAAAATTAGAAACATTCTATCATTTTACACCTCGATTCTCAACGTGGACACGTAAAATTTGCCGATTTGATATTCACCCCTTAAAACGTTTGAAAAATTGTCTAGAAGAATTGAAAAGGTATCGACATTAATTTTAAAATTTAAAAATGGAAGCAAATAGTGTAGCAGAAAAATGGTAAATCACCCCTGAATTTTTTTAAACTAGTCAGAGGAAGGTAAAACGCCATTTTGATGAGCTTTGCGAAGATGAGCGTCTCCAAGATCCGGAAAGTTTATTCAAAGTGAACATATTTTATCGAGTATTGGACATCATTATAAACCAACTGAAATCGCGTTTCCTTCCAATGAATGAAATTGTTTCAAATTTCAGTGTTTTGCAGCCTTCCACGTTGAAAGATTTAAATGACACTGATCTATTAAAAAAAGCTCTAGAATTTGTTGAGATATATAAAAAAGGCATAGTTATCTGAATCATTTGCCAGAGAAATTGTCAGTTTTCGATCCACTTTCAGAGAGGAAATAGAAAAATCTTCGTGAATTAGAGACCTTGCTGATTTATTCCATTCCATGACAAAGCACCGTTGCGAAAAGCTGGTTCATTAAAAAAAAATACGTGCATAAGTGTATCAATGATACCTACATGAATAAATGATTTTGAATTTGAATATTAAATCATTTTATGTCCTGCAGCTTTCCTGAAGTATGATGCACTGCATTAATGTTATTTCTTACAATTCCTGTGACTACAGCTAGTCCTGAACGATCATTTTCAAAACTAAAATTGATAAAAACCTATCTAAGAAACTCTATGAGACAAGACAGGTTATGTAACTTGGCTATTCTGTCTATTGAAAATTCTATGGCCCGATCTTTAAACTTTGATGATGTTATAGACACTTTAAAAAAAGATTCTTCTTAATAAATATCTTATTGAAATTAAATTGTTATTTTTATTTCATTGTAAATGTATGCATGCAGGTTTCCTCACGATGTTGTTCCTTCACCGAAAAGCTAGCGAATAGATGATGAATGCACTGAGATATTATGATCTATGGATGAATGTGATGTCTAATACGCATTGGACTAGCGTGGCGACTACACACCATTCCCTCTCACCTAAGAGAGGAGGCCTATGGCCATTAGTGGGACATAATATACAACGTGTAATTGAGTACGCTGAAAATCTCGAAGTTTATTAAAGTTAAACTGAGTACAACGTGACGATTTTTACTGATAGGGCCCCATCAAAAAAATTTGCCACGGGCCCCAGATGGTATAGTTACGCCACTGTATACACAGTACAAAGCGCGACACTTTGCGGACTAAGGTTGCGAAAAAAATAAATTCCGAATTAGATAGATCAAACTAGTATAAATTTAAACGTTTAAAAAAACCGCTTCTTGTAAAAAAAGCTATCTTGGTATACCTTTTTGAAATCCTTATGGTGAGCTCTTTAATTTGATACCCTTATTGCGTTATTCCATTTATTTTTTGATACTTTAACAATGGCATCTCACAGCCACCATATTTGTTTTTTTTTTTTAATTTCACTTATCTAAGAACACTAGGGTTATCAAAACGAATCTAACGATATCTTAATTACATAAATCCTTCAGCGGTTTGGAAGATACGAGGTAATTACAGAATATTACATACATACAAACATACATATAAGATACGCGTGAAAAATATAACCCTTCCTGGCAGTTGTGTAATTAAAGGGGAGCTATAAAATTTTGATGAAAATATGATCATCGATAAATTAAGAAGCGAGAGTCTGGCTGTAGTAACCGAACTGCGCGTTGACCGAGAGAGGAGTCAAGTCAAGTGTCTGAAGTTAGATGTTGCAGTAGTTGTCGGGAGCCACGCTGAGGATAAAGTCGAGGTAGGCGGAAACCAGGGTGTTGACGCCGGGATAGCCCGAGGCGCACGAGCGGCCGTAGCTGATGAGGCCGACGACGTACTCCCGGCCCGTCTCCCTGTCGAAGTACAGCGCCGGCCCGCCGGAGTCGTCCTGTCGATCAGTTACAACCAGTTACGCACTGCACTCTTAGCGTCACTCGCCACTCACCATTCTGCGACTTCATTTCGTCGAATATCAAATGTAGAAAGTTAGTATTTATGATATTCGCGAAGTGGTACAGTGGACAATTATAATTATGCAATTCCGTGTGTCTTCGAATTCGATTTGCTTTACATACATATATAATAAAATTGTTGAGTAGCATTTGCTAGACACGCGCACAGGAGGATCGTGTCTAGGCCACATGTTCGGCAAGAGATCCGTTAAATGTATCTGGAGATTGGTGAGCAACTAGCCTATTCCGAGTTGAATCCTCGAGTTACCTGACAGGCGTCCTTCCCGGGCGTGTAGGTGCAGAGCTGGTTGGAGGTGACGCTGGGCACGGACGACCGGCACTGCGCCAGGCTGATGCCGTCCACCGTCACCTTGCGCAGCACGCGTGACGTGGGCCCGCCGATCTCGGTAGTGCCCCAGCCTGCGACAACGGTTCCAGTCGTTTAAATCGAGCTACCTATCGTCTTCTATTTTCCTTAAGCTCATTTTTTATGTAAATATCCAACAAACGACCTGATGGCTCACATTATGGTTAATTTGTCGCCCGAGGACATCAATAACATCAAAAAAACCACCGATGCGTCACCGGTCAATAAATAAGAGGAAAGAAAGGAAAGAACTGGCTCTCAAGCCTCCGCCGCGGCCGGAACACGACGAGCCGTTTGGCAGGTGAATCGAATTATGTATCTAATACTGGGGCATTACCCACTTTAATTAGTGAAAACATTGAAATGTGTGCTGGAACACATAGAAGAAGTGAAACTTCAACGGACCAGTAGAAAAACGAATGGCAACGGATAAGTAGAAAAACGAATCGAAACGGACAAGTGGAAAAACGAATCGCAACGGACAAGTGGAAAAACGAATCCCAACAAAATTTTAACTTGAAATTTTACAGGCAGATTTTCAAATTAGACAAGTACATCAACAACCTGTAAAACTTCAAGTTAAAATTTTGTTGCAATTCGTTTTGCCACTTGTCCGTTGTGATTCGTTTTGCCACTTGTCCGTTGGCATTCGTTTTTCCACTTGTTCGTTGCTATTCGTTTTTCCACTTGTCCGTTGCCATTCGTTTTTCCACTCGTCCGTTGCCATTCGTTTTTCCACTCGTCCGTTGCCATTCGTTTTTGCACTTGTCCGTTGCCATTCGTTTTTCCACTTGTCCGTTGCCATTCGTTTTTCCACTTGTCCGTTGCCATTCGTTTTTCCACTTGTCCGTTGCCATTCGTTTTTCTACTATATAGAAGTTTTACTTCAAAAATTCACGCTGACGTTAATTTGGATTTTCAACCCAGGCCTGTGATTTTTGTTCGCTTGTTGCGTTCCACAAACAGTACGTTGCTACATGACTACTATAAAGTTTACATGCAAAATATAGGAAGGGGCCTTAGTAGTCCTTACCGAGTAGTTCTAATTTAGCTCCTGCGAAGGTTTCTCGCCTGTCCCTGAACTTGAAGGGCAGGCAGGCGGGGCCCACGAGCGCGCTGAACCGGATGTTGCCCACCACGGCCACCACGGCGATGTCGTTCTGGTAGTTAGTGCTGTCGACAAAACAAGTGCCTTACTTCTCTCAGAATGACCAAAAACTAACATCATTTTCGATAACCGAAAAATATTCGTTTTCATCAGAATTTCTTTAAAGTAGGTAGGTAATTAGGTATATCTTAAAACTACTGTCATAATATAATGTGCATCAGGAGGACTATGTATATCACAGAAATTATTTTTTATATAATTAAAGCACATTTCCGGCAATCAAGATGAATGCAAACAATATGTCCATGATAAAGTAGCCTGGATAAATAGTGCTAACTTTATCCTGCGGTAGGCTGCGTAAGTTTCAGATTTATTCGATCACCATTGTACCTTATTTAAAAGAGCCAATGAGTTAGTTTTGTAGTTCCTTCTTATCGATGATAAATCAACGGTCGCTGCCGCTGCAGTCTGCCCCTAGGAAACACCACCACGTGCGGCCGCATTCCATTCTGCATCTCACTCTACACACTCCAAGCCCCACACTAACATTCCCTGTATCGTGGGCCGTGGGCGTCACAGACAACACACTAAGACCGAGAACAGAAATTCAAACTCATCATTTAAATTTTCAACCTCACTGGGATTCGAACCCAGGACCCTTGGCGCGGTGACCCGCATTATTCCTATTATTAATTACTGTAACAGCTGCAAAATTTCTGACACATGGGCTCACATGACGTCACCTCAAACAAATCAAATTAAAAACAAAGTAACTTACGCGGTATATTGTGGGTGAATCTTGAAGGATTCTACTCTGAAAGTTTGCGTGGCCGAGGTTTCACCTGAGAATGAAATACGTATAAGTCACAAGTAGCTGTGTGAAGCCTGACCATGTTACCACACCTACTGCCGGTTGATGGAATTCAGTAGAGAGGATCAGGGGAGAGGAATGTAAAACCCGGTTGGTTATTGAGATGCCTTTATGAGCTGCGTGATGCTAAGTTCGAACGTGTAAAGTTAGCAGGCGGGCCACCTGATGGCAAGCGCGGTCTACATCGGCGTCGCGTCGCCCGGCCCGTGGACATTAGTAACAGCAGGGATTGGGTGACCGGGCGGTATGGAGTCCACCAAACACTCGCCCTCTTACAGGAGGCCTGCAGAGACGCCATGAGAAGTGATAAGTAGTTACCGCTCTGTTTTGGATGGAGTCTCTTTTAAACATGGCCGCTCTGCAGAATGTCACAGCGGTGATAATGCTAATGGTATCGCCGGCTCTCAGAAGGATACAATGTATGAAACATGCGAGCATGTTGTACGTTAAAGTAAATGTTCCCAGCGTAATGGTGTGTCATTGTCCATTGACAGCACAATATGAGACTCACTCCCGGTGGTGACGTCGTGCTCGCCGACGACGACGCTGGTGTCGGCCACGCGGCGGGTCGCCACGCAGTGCGCGGCCGTCAACAGGTACTTCGTGGAGATGGTGGTGGCACCGCACTTGATGGCCTCCAGCTCATTGTAAATTATGCCGGCCATCATCGGGAACTCGTTGACCTGGGTGGGCTCTCCACCCACGATTCTGTTCTGGTCGGTCGAGTACAAGAGTATCAATTAATCATGCTACTTCCTTCCTTCCGATCTAGCCTCGTTTAGTCTGATATTATTAGCACCGATTTAAAAAAAAATTAGGTCTCTAGTTCATTATTTCTTTAATTTTTATTATAAATATTTTGATTGCTTTATTATTATTTAATTCGACGCGAATGTAACCAGCCATGAATCAGGAAGCAATGGTTCCTTACAGCTCCACGACAAAGCTGAGTGTAATACCACAGAATAAATATAGACTAATCATATACCTACATTAATAGATATAATGAAATAAATGTTTTCTTTCTTTCCTTGAATATCACCAAACGATATGCTAAGCTTACCACTTTCTTATATCCGCAGTTGCAAGTGGAGTCGGAGATCGGTTGCGCCCGCAGCTCGCAGGAGAAGCGGCCGCCCGGGCTGTCCTGGGACACCGCCAGACCTGCGCCGATAACGTCTCGCTCTTACCATGCACTTTGCATATCGTCGGAGGCTTTATGACCATCAAGAACATTCAACATGTTGCAGAGTAACATCAACATCTCCATTGGTGTTGCTAACTATTGGAATTCAAAGTCATCATTCATGTATGTAAGTAGGTATCACTGATGCACTAAACACTGATACACGGAATTAGAATTGCTGGGATGCTAACGCTCGAAGCTGTAGCGTAGGCAATCGGCTTAATTGATTTTTAGGTGGAATAAAATAAACGTTAAGTGAAACGGTTCCAGGGTTGAGCTCAAGCCGACTTCCCAAGTCGTAGGATATCCTGCTCGACACCGGTCCTGCCATGACATGATATGCATCCTTTTTAGAAGCACCTACTCGGATGTCGGTAGGTCCTGAACTGCCTGGACTCTGGACTCCGGCTGGCTTCAGGACCACACTTTCTTTCGAATTCCACCTCGTTCGAGTCTCGTTTTCCTCGCAACGATACAACAACAAGCGTGCGGTGTGACCCGTGTGACCGGGCCTACAGTGGACTCACCCACACACATGTTCTGTCCGATGGAGAGCACGTTGGTGAGCGATCCCGAGCCGCAGTAGTACGTGGCGTTGGCGAGCTGCGGGTCGCCCGCGCGAGAGACCAGCAGCCGGTCCACGTAGCACCCGTCCGTCTGGAATCAAGCCTGCCAGCTACAACCAGCTCCACGGAAAACACTCAACTAGGCTACAATTTTAAGTGCGTGCTTTTTGTACAAGTCAGACATCAACTAAAATAATCTTCTCTTAAGACATCGGAGGGCAGATGACAGAATCAAAGGCTAGAAATGTTAGTGTGACAAGGTGAATTTGGAATGAAAAGCGTATGTTACCTGTGGCAAGGTGATTTCCGGGCAGTCCAGCCGGCAGTTGTACCCCGCGGGGCACGTGGCGCACCAGCGGCACATGGCGCCGCGCGGGTAGCTGTAGGGGTACCCAGGGCTCTTTATCGGGTACACCGACCCCGGCGCCGCCTCCACACAGACAGTTCATATTACAAACTACTACATATATCAAAATATCCATATTCTTTCAGAAACAGGTATCGTCGATATAATATTAACACTCGAAATGTCGATAGTCGATATGTGTTGCCGAAATTAGATATTATTTAAAGATGTTTAAAAAAAGCAAAGCAGCAACCCATAATTTGTCCCACTGCTGGGCTCGGGGTCTCCTCTCACAATGTGAGGGGTATTAGGTCATAGTCTATCACGTTGGCCAAGTGCGGATTGGTAGACTTCACGACACCTTTGAGAAATTTATGAAGAACTCTCCGGTGTGCTGGTTTCCTCACGATGTTTTCCTTCACCGAAGCAAGTGATAATTAACTTCTAATACGCACATAATATCTGAAAATTAAAGGTAAAAGGCGTACCAAGATTTGAACTTGAGCCCCTTTGTTCGGGATACCAATGTTCTAACTGCCAGCCTATCACTGCTCATAAAGAGGTTTAATATTAACTAGCTTTTGCCCGCAGCTTCGCCCGCGGTAGAGATCGATTTTTTACAAATCCTACTTACTTTTACTTAGTTAGATTTAGTTGCCTATGACATAAGTAAACATGTATCATTTGCTAGCGTGATTCAGAACTTGCAAATGAATTTTACTAACGCCATCTATTAACAACACCCGGAACTAAATATCTAGCAACTAATAAAATATCGATCTTCCCATAGGGATGTTTCATCGCGGTAAAAAGTATCCTACGTTACTCTCCACCCTCCTCACTATCACCACACACAAAAACCATACCATATAAAAGCTTCGTTGCGACGTGAAAGACAGACAAACAAACAAACTTTCACATTTATAATATTAGTATGGATTAGTTTAGTAATATTATAGAATATTTAATATTTATATTGTAATACTCGTACTTGATTCGGCTGTAAAGGAGGTGGCCAATATTTACCCCGGAAATGGTTAAAATACGTTTTTTTGTACAAGGTTTTAGTCCTCTGAAAAGACATATTTTCCATTTATTATAACATAACTAGAATTTTAATTTTCTTCTGAACTCCGCCGTGAGTAGTTATAATAAATTAACAATAATAATAAGTTGTATTGTATACAAATATACTTTTACTACCTCCATTGCTATCACCCCGGTCACTCACATGCGCGCAAATGTTTGACATTTTTACGAATGTTTGCACATAATATGTGAAGGGCGGTCAGGCAAATGGGTTCGCATATGAGTATACAAGCCCATTTCCGCTTCCTCCTACACTTTGTTCACGAATGTTCAATCTTGCTGTTGTTATTATGTTGTTGTCATTCAAATCCATTTTAAATACAGAAAATAAATGGTAGTACGATTAGACGCCACGAACCACGAAAAATTAGGAGATACATCACCTTTTTAGTCGTGTGCGCAACTGGTCGCACGAATGTGTGGGAGACTACATGAAGGTTCGAGGTTCGCGCGCTTTGATGTGCGACAAAAAACCGACACAGCTTGGAAAACCCCGAATGCCTCCAAAACTTCGCATAATCATTCGCGAAGGTCGTCCCACACTTGTGGGTTCGCGTATTCGCGCGAATGTGAGTGACCGGCATCACTGGAGGTTGACAATTGGCTGACAGAAGTGCGAATGTCTACTATATTGTCATTTGCCAAAATAATATTTTTCAGTTTCATTTCTGCAAAATATTAATTGTACTTGATTTTTTGCCATGAGGTGAATTAATTGCGCGGTTGATATTGAGCGCATGGCACGTCACTCCATATCTTCCTTAGCAAGAAACCTGCAATCCATATTGGTAGAATGGATCATAGCAGTACAGGTATAGCATTTTTCTTTACTAATAAGTAGTGCTTACTACGACTAGGTTCACGCGGCAATGTACAATATTCCTGTTTTTTTTTTGCAATACGTTTAGAAAATAAGTTCTTTTTTATAATAGGCTCCTAACATTTTTTCTTTCAACTTTTAGGCAAAGGCTACTATACCTACTGTAGATGAGTACATAAATGACAAAGACGCATGGAAATGACCAGCTCTGCAACCAGTTCTGTACAAGCTGTATATTTTTTTGTAATAAATATATCAATGTATTTTTATATTTAAAAGATGTGTTTAGGAGATTTTTTACAGCTATTCTTGTCCTCCATGACAAAGCACCTTTGCGAAAAGCTGGTTGATTAAAAAATTACGTGCATAAGTGTATCAATGATACCTAAACGAATAAATGATTTTGAATTTGAAAAAAAATTGAATGCATCGCCTTATTTGCCTTATTTGATACTATTATTATATTTTATTCCTTAAAGTTTACATATGTGTAACTAAATGTATATAATGAAACACTTAATAATATCAATATGCAGTTTTATTTATATTACGTTTGCTTGTGAATATTTACAGATAGGTAGGTGACAAGTTAATACGTATATTTTATTTAGTACTGTTGGTACTTCTTTTTGTAGGATTAAGGTCATAAAGTCATAATTAAAGTAAAAGACATATTATATTAATTAATTAATTTATCCAAAAGATAAATAGTATTTATTTAATACAAAAATCGCTCTTTAAAACACTTTTTCACGATTACATTTATGTTTTGCAGAATGTCAAACTGCAAAAGCTAAAACTGCCCGTAAAAGGAGAATCCCGAGTTCTAGAGACTTTTATTGATAAAATTATCAAAGTAGATATTGTAAGCTTTAATGTAAGGTAAAAATAATATGTGTACATTATACTTCACAAATGGGGCAAATGCCCATACAGATGTTGGCCACCTCCTTTAGCTGTGTCAGGTAATACTTTGGAGCAAGTAAACCGGGGATAATGCTTCTTATGTCTTATGTCTTCTTATGTCTATATCGGATGAATACTGGTTTGATTAAAATTTAAATGAGAAACCATTGTTTATTTTTTACTTTTCTAATAATAGTTACTTTAATAGGTGGACCGGACGGTATTCCAGCGATAGTGCTCAAGACATGTGAACCCAAGTTGTCTCCTGTATTGACACGTCTGTTCCGCCTCTCGATTGAGACTGGAACAGTGCCTAAATCCTGGAAGCTTGCCAACGGGCAGTTCGTGCCCAAGAAGGGTAACCGTGCTGACACCGTCAACTATCGGCCTATCTCAATTACCTCCTTACTCTACAAGATTATGGAGCGTACATTGAATAGGTGCCTCATGGCATACCTAGAACATAATGATCTCCTTAGCGACCGGCAGTACGGACGGGTCCGCCGAAACCGGTCAACAGGAGATCTTCTAGCGTATACCACACTTACATGGGACGAGGCCCTCGAGAAAAATTGGGAAGCACTTGCTGTCTCCCTTGAAGTCTCGAAGGCCATTGATAAGGTCTGGCACGCTAGCCTTCTAAGCAAGCTTCCAGCTTACAGCATATCCCCTGGCCTTATCCACTGGGTAAAGGACTTCCTGAGCGACCGGTGTTTCCGCGTTGTAGTTAGAGATCACAAGTGTTAATTTTGTGCCGTTTGCGTTGATCTTAGCAGCAGTTCCATGCTGCACAATAGGCTACTATTTGTAAGGTGTTGAAACTATCATCAGTAATAGGTATATTCGGGCAGTATTATTTCATTAATATAATTGACTATTGACTCGGCGTTGGTCACCTACTCTTTGGCGGCCTACTTGCATGTTGGGGTATTTTTCAATGTTCGAGGTAGTTTTTAGTATCAGTGTTCACTGTTCAGTGCGGTTAGTATAGGGTAGGTACGCAGCATGAACTTATTCATTTCAAGTCTATCGGTTGCGTTTAAGAGGGGCACTCAGAGTGGGTTCAGGATCAAGGATCTTATCTAGAAGGGAAACCTATTGAAAAAATTACTTCATTGAAAGGGATTTTAGTTTAAAAAAATGTAATATTGAAAAATGGTAAATAATATCATTTACATTGTATATATATGTCGCTTGTAGCTAGAATACTTTGGTGAGCATTCAGACCAAATAGTTAGCTGTCTAACCAACTGGTGGCGTACCATTTGTAGTCTGAAGTCTAAACAATAACGAACGATCTGACATTGGGGATTTGATAAAATCTATTTTCCTTTCAGCCAATCTCATGGTAATAAGTGATATTTCGATTCAAAAAGTGCGTGATTAAATTAACTTACATTTATTGAGAAACCGCAGTTCTGCGCCCGCGCAACTCCCAACATCAGGAAGACGACTCCCAAACTTACAATTAGTCTCAAGCCGCTCATCTACGACAGTGTTAAAAGGATGTTTAAAATATGCATCTATCATTAATCGTGAAAAAAGGAAATAAGAAATAATGTAAATAGTGTCCACAATAGCGGTGTCCGCGTAAGCAATTCGATCGGTGCGTGAGGATCTAATTAAATGTATGACTTACCGTGTGAAACAGATATCAGCGGCTAACTAACAAATTTCATGTCGCTTATCTTATAACCTATCTATTTACATTAACACATTACCATAATAATGCGGTGTTTGCGCGCTAGACGCACCTGTGCAAACTGCAAATCGAATAGTGACTTGTGAAAACACCTGGAGACACTTGCCATCAGCTCCATCGCCTCCATCCCGCGCTCCTTCAGTGTCCGACCTGATGCGGCGGCGCGGCGGTGGCTGGACTGGCTGATATCGATCGTCGGCGTCTTCATTGATCGACACCAAACATCAATAAAGTAATTTAACAATACGACTGCGATCATTCAAAGTATTGATGCCCGATATTACTTATCAATAATAACAGTCATAAACAATTTTCTGTTCACTTTTCTCTTGTTCCGCGCGTAGGGACCGGACGCCGGACGGTGGTGCGGTGGCGGGTAGGTAATGGTACCTCCTACACGTGCAGGGAGGTGAGTACACAAAACGCACGTCAGTTTTCCCGCTGAACTGAGATTGAGAATGGAGGATCGTGCGCTATATGTGCGAAGATGTCTGACAATTAATTGTTTTAGGCCCTCATTAACACATGAACGACTGATAACGTGGAATCCGGGCGACACTAATCGTTGTTATAACGCTTTTAAATAGATAAGGAAAACAATTTCAGACTGACACAGTTGTTTCCACGTATATCAATATGACGATTTTGCAGTGATTTTACTTATTTTATGAATCTAAGAAATCTGCGGATAATGGTATCGACGACAGTTCTGAAATCAAAACCGGACTGAATTCAAACCGTAGCCGCTCTGTGACTCCCCAATAACTTCAGAGTAGGTAGTTAGGTACCTATCCAACCATACGCCCACTATAATACCATCGTCAATAATACTGTACCTACTTTACATAATAATAATATGTAGGTACCTATGTGAAGCGCTCATAGCCCGGCGGCTTGCGTCGATCCTATGTGATCGACAAAGTTAAGCAACAGCGGGCGCGGTCGGTAGTTGGGGTAGTTGGATGGGTGACCGCTAGTGGCAAAAATTCTTGAGCGTTTCCGTGCTTCGGAGGGCACGTAAAACCGTCGGTCCCGGTTGTTATCATAAGATAACAGTCTTTAAGCCCTGTTGGAGGCCCTCGGGCGGTTTGAAAACTTCCGACACTCGGGTGGGCCAGTAACCCCTCCACCAATCCGCACTGGAGCAGCGTGGTGGAGTATGCTCTAGGCCTCCTCAAGAGGAGAGACCTGTGCCCAGTAGTGGGCCATTAATGGGTTGAAGCCAATATGTAGGTACAGGAGTCTGGAGTATAATTACAGAAGACATAATAAACGCTAACACACTCATACCTGTGTCGCGGGTGGCATGGACGACACTTAATAACACACCCATGACCCGAGTACAAATATTTATCTGTCACACAAATATCTGCCCCGACCGGATCGAACCCGGGACCCCTCGCTTCGCAGGCAGGGTCGCCAACTAGGCTACAGGGTCGTCCATGTATAATTTAGTATTGAACACAGAGATTTTTACCATTGATTGAACAATTAAATTATGTATAAATACCTAAAAGTAGAGAACAGAAAAAAAGTTTGCCTGGACATAGAATGCACCCCTTGTTTTTCAACACTGAAATTCAGAAGTCGGCAAAACGACAGTTTTCAGGATTGTAACTTCCTTTGGAAGCTTGTGTAGTTCACTAGTCACTGCAGTCAGCCCATTTTAGATAACTACATTGTTCTTAGCAGACAAGTAAGGGAGGTCAGTACTCAGTGCGGTCTCCCCCGCGCTCACACTGTCGTGCGATCATAGAGTTATATGCGTGCGATCGACACGCTACTACTAGCTGACTCGGCTAACGTTGTTCTGCCAAAAACTTTCTGGATAGGGACACCCTAATTATCTAGCGGTATGAAATAATATACTTTACATTAACAACATACATAATAACTTCATATAATACTTACGAAGTTACGTCGACCTATTCTCATATCTACCAAATATAAACAAAAATTTCATTAAATTCGGTGGAGCCGTTTCGGCGGAGTGCGACCACAACCACCGTTACACGAGATTTTTATGTATTAGATTTATGTCGAGTAAATTATTATATTTGTCGGCACAGTCTCAAATAAGTTCGTATAATCTATGAAAATTAGGAAAAAGGAGCTGTCATTACGGTAGACAGAATAATTACCTACAGGATCGCGAAACCAAAAAAAATCTAAATAACGTTGAATTCATGAAACCGGGTGTTATCAGGCAATAAACGAAGAGTATCCTTGTGCCTGTCGAACTGTGTGTTTTATTTAGTATCCTGGCAGTCCTGACATATAACTACGCCCACAGAGAGAGATCTATGTTCATAGTACTGAAGTGCTCTTTGAATGTCTTTGATACATGGTTTACAGAGATGATCTGAACATACGAAAGCATACACTCCAACCCAGCCTTCTACGATATATGTATTAAGTATTTGCATTCTCTCCGTCACACTGGGTTGGCTAGTAGGGAATGCCATTAGGCATTAAGTTCGCCCTCTATATCTCCTAGTATAAGGTGAATGCAGTAAAGAATAAATAAAGCTTTCTGAAAGCTTTGCAAAACGCCAGAAGTAGGGACGCCTGTAGCGTCTTCATGGCTCACCTCACTGTATGACTACAAAAAAAAAACATTACGCGACGAATTGATAACCTCATTCTTTTTTGAAGTCGGTTAAAAAAGTAGCCGTGAACGATCCTTAGCAGTTGACCCGAGATAATAAAAGTGTTTCTGAGCCAGGGGCGTAGCTACCACCGTATCAATTATACGGGGCCCCCAGCGTATAGGGACCCCCACTAACACTCCCAAAAAAAAGCTCGCCAGCGGCCTAAGACCACTACAGTTTATATTTGTCCTTTTATATTTGACAACTAACCTTGAAGGGGCCCCACAACAAATATTGATATGGGGCCTCCTTAGGGCTAGCTACGCCACTGTTCTGAGCCTTGAGCCTTGATGGATTCCAATACATTTCTGACTCACAGATAAACCTTTCCACGTGTAATACCTGGATAAAGAGATTAGTTTGAGTGGTAGGTCCTATACTTGATCAATTGTTTTATGATTCGATTTCTAAATCCGATATAAATCAGCTTAGTGCGCGAAAGATTCGGCTCTAAAGTGCTAATTTTGGTTAGAGTCAAGTCAAGGGTCCCCTCCCGCCTTCCAGCTAAATGGTAAGTGTTGACCATGTGAAACAATCACGGTAGGGGTAAGATATAAAATGATAATGAATTTAAATGGTTTGAATTAAATTATGTTTCCCCACGACTTTTATTTACTATTTCAGCTTTACTTTGGAACCCTTATAGTTTCGTCATGTCCGTCCGTCTGTCCGTCTGTCTGTCAGTCTGTCTGTCAGTCTGTCCGTAAGTCTGTCCGTCTGTCCGTCTATCTGTCCAAAGCAAAGCGCCGAGACCCTTAGTGCTAGAAAGCTGTAATTTGGTATGGATAGATGATATTTACTAAAACCCTAAAATCGTAGAATAAAACATTAAAAAACATTTTTTTCAGAGTACCTCACCTACAGCTAACGTGAGGATGGATTGTTTTCGTCGCATACCCTATAGTGTGGCATCTTTGAAAAATTCTTTCAAAAATATTATGGGTCTTCTAAGACCATTTTTGGAAGCCGGGATCCGTTTGCGAAATATTTGGCTTTAAAGTGCTAATTTTCGTTAGAGTCAATAAGTTTAGTGTCGTTCAATAAGTTAGAGTTGGACAAGTGAAATTAAAATATGTGCGGGGACACATTGAAGGAGTAAAACTTCAACGACAAGTGGAAAAACGAATCGCAACGACAAGTGGAAAAACGAATGGCAACAGACAAGTGGAAAAACGAATCGCAACGTAAGTGGAAAAACTAATGGCGACGGACAAGTGGAAAAACGAATCGCAACGGACGAATGGAAAAACGAATGACAACAGATAAGTGGAATAAGGGTTCCGTTTTTTGCCATTTGGCTACGGAACCCTAAAAACGAATCGCAACAAAATTTTTACTTGAAGTTTTACATGCAGGTTTTCAATTTGGACAAGCAGTGGCGGATTTAAGATTGATGTCGCCCTAGGCCCCTTAAGATATGCCGCCCTTTTTGCTCTGTGAGGACGTGATTATCGAAATTAAAAAATATGCAATTTTTAATAACCTAAATTAATATGTATCACATATTAACTGAAATACGTTTTATTAGTTAACATAGAATTATCGTTTATAGTTGAGAGTTAATTGAGATGAAAATGGTCAAATGTCATTACGACATCCACAAAAAATAATCCTGTGTGATTTTTTTTACCAAAAATATATTTTTTTTTCTTTTTAATTTTTTTTTAATAGAAAGTCAAAAAACAATTATGAACGAAGAAAAAAAACCAAACCTGGCAACGCTTCAAGTTACACAATCGCCTTATACAAAGAGATCCACTCAAATGTTGCCAATTTGTAAATATTTCACCTCAAAAGTGCCAATTTTCATACATTTTACAAAATGGCCGCCACGGCGTCCGTCATCTTGTCAAAAAAAAAATATACCCCAAACAGCAAAGTTGAGGACAGACCCGAGCAGAGAGAAGAAATATTGCAAAAAAAAACTTTATAACACCACCGCGATGTAACCCCAATTCGACTTTTCGTAAAACAAAAAAAAAACAATCCAGCAGCCAGTGTTGCCAGTTGACATCGACGAAAATGGTCAAATGTCAATACGGTGACCACTTATATTTTTGAATAAAAAGTCCAAAACATTGTATGAACGAAAAAAAATCTCAACCTGACAACACTTTGCCTCGATTCCCACAACCACCCGAAATAAAGGGATCTGCTCAAATGTTTCCAACCTGAAGAAAAATAAAAATGTACACAAAAAATAACATTATTCGTACATTTTTCAAAATGGCCACCACGGGGTTCGCATTCTTGTTGAAAAAAAATTTCCAAAATATTAAAATTAAGGATACACTCAAGCAAACACAAAAAAAAATTAAAAAAAGTTGAAAAACCACCCCGATGCTACTCCGCAGTCACCTCTAAAATCGAAAAAAATCAAACTCAAATATCTCAGCGGCCATCTTGTTTTTACAATTTTTTCAAATTTTTTCATAATTCTCCTCCCAAACATTACGAAAACCCCCAAAAATATTGGACGAAAAGTCATAAACAAAAAAGTTGACAATCTCAACTCGGCCGCCATCCTGAAAATGTGAAATGTCAGATTTTCCCCGAGGTCATGGGAGGGGAAGGAGAAAACCCGCCATAGACAACAAAATCCCATCTCACCTCCTTCTGGGAGAACAATTATATGTATGAAATGAAATGAAATGAAATTGAAATGAAATGAAATTAGTTTTATTCGAAGTAGGTTTGTTACAAACACTTTTCGAAAGTCACTCAACGCCATCGCTTCAACAAATCCCTACGGTGAGTGGTCCCGGTAGAAGATATAATAAGAAGATATAATATATAAGAAGATAGAAGGTATAGTTATCACGGTGGTAAGTCCTCCTTATTGCTATAGGTTGAACAATTTTTTAAATTTAATTATAATATATTCATAAAGGCTATTGAGAAATAGCAAATAATATTTAACTGTCCGCTATAAAAATTAATAATTTGCGAAAAATCTGAAAATGATCGTTTTTAAAATAATATAGATTAAAAAAAAACCATATTGCATCGACAAATTAAAAGGTAAACTCAACATTAAAAATATTTTATAAAGAAGCGAAAGTAATTCACAGAAGTATTTTAGGTAGGTACAAAATATCATTCTCATATTTTACCGCTCTTAAGTTTTTAGGTTTCTGAAAATTTTGCCGCCCCCAAAATCATGGCGCCCCTAGGCCCGGGCCTCACGGGCCTAGGCCTAAATCCAGCACTGTGGACAAGTAATGTAGGTAACATTAACAGACAGAAAAATCCTAAGTAATACCCCGTCTACGAGCATACAGCGTTATTCTATAAAAGCGTGGGGTGCATGGTGTCAATGAGTAGAAGAGATAATATTTTTAAAAACACCCCACGCTTTTTTTACAATTACACGATTCTTAATCCAAATCCGCACCCACGAAAAAATATAGCGTTCCGCGAGCGAGAGAGCGGCAAAAGCGAGAGAGAGGCACTATCGGCTACGATCGCCGCATCGTAGCCGATGCCGTAGGCGATCTTAGTTGAGTGGAGCGGAGCGGGGCGAAGCGGAGCAAGGCGGGGCGGAGCGGAGCTTTGTCATGACGTTGTCACATTAAACTACCGTCCGTAAACCGACTTTACAGACCATTTTTTTTTGTTGGATTTTCTATAAAAGCGTGTTTTTTAGTTTTTTTTAAACTATTATTTTTTATTTTTAGTTAATTGTTTATAATTTTTGCAAGCGGAAGTTGATTTTTTTCAAAAATCATCTACATGCCATTCCGAATAGAATACCTCGTTAATATTTTTCCGAGACTGCTGAAAAACGTTGACCAAAGAAGCATTAATTGTTGACTAGACTATTAGGAATACTTTCAGTAAAGTTTGTGAAAAGTACTATAATATTTTAATTTACCTAAATCCTTCTTTAATTTTATCCTCTTCCATACACCGGCAATACATCGGCAACTATTTTCATAAGCTTTAGTCATGTCAAACATAATACTAGTGGCAAACATAATACTAATGGCAAACATAATACTAATCCGTTGTGAATCGCTTATTCGAAAATTATATAAACGCCCACTGTGTTATTATTTCCCGAGCCACCCATTTCTCCGATAAATACTTTTCCGTCACGGTAGCTTAAGCTAAAAGGCTAACATTGACGTAATACTAAAAACACAATATGCATATGTACAATAACACCTTGAATTTTGTTCAAATACATGAACGATAACAAAAGGACGCCGGCGCTGGTATGGGGGCCGTGGGGGGCCGCGGGGGCTCAAGAGACAACATCCAAATATAATATAATTGGCAAACCAATAAGCGTCACCGTCACCGTCACCGTCACCCGCTGAACAATCACCACATAGATAAATACCAGTTATCCGCAGTACCAGCAGGCAGCAGCCAGCCACCTGAAAATGTTGCCTTGAACTTGGTTCAAGGCGCCTTGTTTTTGACTCGACTGTTATTCAGTCTTCCTAACTTCAATACCTACCAATTTTCTTAATAATATTTGATTTTAAATCTTTTCTTATCAATGCCAAAAATAATCTGAGAGAATAACCTCTGATGTCCATGGGCGATTGTCGGTGAGTCCATGGAAGACCGAGCGGCCCAGCACTACATGCCGCCACTTTTAGACCAGATCCTCACTATAATGCCGTTCACAGTTCGGTCTCGGTTTGATAAAATATTATGCAGTATAAAATATATGTGTGCATTCATACTATCCGTGACAGTCAAGTTTCGCTCCAATTGTATAATTTGTACGTGATACGACTTTACCAGACCGAGATCGGATCGAGAACGGACTGTGAACGGCATTATAGTGAGGATCTGGCCTTAACGATCTCCGAGACCCTGACCAAGTTATTTGGAGCCTCCGCGGAGGTCGCGACTCGCGAGGCGAGCGATAAGAGTTTCATGAATCAAAGTCACTAGTAACGTCGATGTCTTTATTTAATATTTAAACGTACATAATACATCTCTTTTTGAATAGCAAAATCACATAATATCTCTACGTATGACTAGTCTATCGGATGGGTCTGCTCATCTGCCCCCGGCGCGGCGGCGGGAATCGAACCCCTCGCTAGAACGTCGTTACAAGCCACGCTCCAAGGTCATTTTAGCATTCGACATATTTTACATTGTATTTAGATGTTAATACTACAACACTTGAGCAAAATGCTAATTACTAATTGTACATTATAATAATATATTATTGATCATTACTAGTTTCATTATACAACGCCGCTCTGCAGCTTTTGCGATAAATTTATTTTACTACATAAAACTTTTACTACATACTTGATGATTAAACGAACTTACCTGTAAGTGAAGTTCAATCCCAATTATTCGAGAGCTTCGTTCGAAGATATTAGCATAGCAACACTAGTAGTAGCCACGTACCGCCCGCCATTTCGCACTGAATTTTAGAGGTAGATAAAAAATAAAACATGAAATTATCAATTTTTGTAGGGTAGATTTATAAAACCTCACTTAGCTGGGGCGCTCTCCTCTTAGGTTCGTCATTCAGTTCAGAGATTTGCGGAGCTGTTTCATGTTTCACGACTAGGGGTGTAGTGTATATGACATGTACACTAGGGAGGGAGGGATGCTAATATCTTCGAACGAAGCTCTCGAATAATTGGGATTGAACTTCACTTTTTTTTTTTTTTTTTTTTTTTTTTTATGCCTTAAGCAGGCAAACGAGCAGACGGGTCACCTGATGGTAAGTGATCACCGTCGCCCATGGACATTAGCAACACCAGGGGCGTCACCAATGCGTTGCCGGCCACGAAGAAAAGAAAAGATCCGCTTCTTGAAGGACCCCATGTCATAGCTTAGCGGGAACACCGATGCAGGAAGTTTGTTCCACAGTTTACACGTCCGTGGCAGGAAATTACGTGAAAACCGAACTGTGGACGAACGCCAGGTGTTTAGGTGGTGTTGATGGAACCTGGTACGTGAAGTACGGTGACGGAAATCAACCGCAGGTATTAAATCAAACAGTTCTTCAGAACACTCCCCGTTATACAGACGGTAGAATACGCATAGCGAGCCTATGTCTCTCCTCAACTTAAGCGACTCTAATCCGTCTGTAAGCTTGGGATCGTCGACAAGACGAATGGCTCGTCGTTGGATTCGGTCAAACGTGTCCACTTGGCCAGCTGGGGCTCCGGCCCAAAGATGAGAGCAGTACTCCATGTGTGGTCGAATTTGAGCCTTATAGAGCATCAATCTGTGCTTAGGCATGAAGTAATGTTTAGCTCTATTGAGCACTCCCAATTTCCTTGCAGCTAGTTTGGCCTTACCAACCAAGTGGTCCCGAAACTGAACTTCATTCGAAATGTCGACACCAAGGATCCCAATACTTTTGGAGATGTTAAGAGGAGTGTTCTGGAACCGAGGTGCCACGACGAATGGGGTTTTCTTAGCGGTTAACGCGCAAACTTGTGTCTTCTCGGGGTTGAACTGGACTAAATTTAGTCTGCCCCATTCCGAGACCCGCTCCAGAGATGTCTCGACTTCAGACACAAGTTCCTTCCTCTTCTCCTCAATCTGCACCCGAGAAAGATTTGCTCGGCCTGTATAGCGAGCGTCACCCGTACTGTCATCAGCATAGCAATGCATGTTCCTGATGTCAAGCATATCATTGATATGCATGATGAACAGTGTAGGTGAGAGCACAGAGCCTTGAGGGACGCCAGCATTTATGGGCTTCGTGTCCGAGCATGCTCCGTCAACAACGACCTTGATGCTCCGCTCCGATAAAAAACTGGCAATCCATCTGCACAATTTCTCGGGTACTCCATAGGAAGGCAGCTTAGAGAGTAATGCCTTATGCCACACCCTATCGAAGGCCTTTGCAACGTCCAGACTTACAGCCAATGCTTCTCCCTTGCTCTCAATCGCTTCTGACCAGCAATGAGTAAGGTATACTAAAAGATCGCCAGCCGATCTGCCGTGGCGAAAGCCATATTGACGGTCGCTAATCAGCTGGCGATCCTCTAGATACCGGAGTAGTTGGGTGTTTATTACACGCTCCATTAGTTTGGAGAGCAGAGAGGTTATCGCGATTGGTCTGTAATTGGATGGACTTGATCTATCTCCTTTTTTGGGGATAGGGTGGACTAAGGCTACCTTCCATGAAGACGGCACGATGCCGGCAGAATAGGAAAGTTGGAAAAGGCGCGTTAAAACCGGGGTCAACTCCGGAGCGCACGTTTTTAGCACAACAGCAGGTATACCGTCCGGCCCATTCGACTTGTTGATGTCGAGGGAAAACAGAGCTTGACGTACGGCATTCTGAGTAACACAGGTAAGTTCGTTTAATCATCAATTATTCTTCGAGTTTCGTTCTCGATATTAGCATAGCAACACTAGTAGACGTTTAGAGAAGGTAGTCGTGAAACTAATGATATTATTTGCTTATCATTATTTTTAATTGTAATATGATAGCACTATTTTACTCTTTAATTTCAATCTATTGAGCAATATATTGGTGACAACAGTATATACCTAATAACCGTATATATAACACACTCGGGAATTATGCTACGGATAAGTAGTTAACTTTATATTTTGCTATGAACATGAAGAGAGTAATGTTAACTGAATAAAGTGGAATATCCACTGAATTCTGAAATCTTTTTGTAAAATATTCATAAAAATATTTAAAATTACATAAATGAGGTAAATATAGATTTGGCAATATTATCGATAATATATAATGTTATCCTTTATATGTAACCCTTGCCAGTACTAAGAGAGTAAGTAATTTGATGATACTTGTATTGACTGAAATTAGTTTTTTCCGAAGGATCCGATTTTTTGTAGCTAAATTCGGTCACACTACTACAGCGAGTGTAGCAACGAAAGCAGCAACTATGTCACCAACTATAAGTTATTCCAAACCTGTAAGTAGGAATAAAAAGTATATATGAAAAAACACTGTCTTATTAAAAACATTATCTATCTATATATGTATATAAAAACAAAACGTTTGTATGGATGTTCTCTATAGACTGTGAAACCATCCGACTGACATGCCTTTAAATGGTTTCATTTGAAAGGCAATAATCCGAAAGTCGTTTGAGGCCACTAAAATCCATCCATTGATAAAGTCGATTTTCCATTTTTCCCATAGAACCATTGAAAAGACTGATAACACAAGAACACTGATCTATAATTGTTATCAGAAATATTGTAAGTGTAGTGGAACACGCTGAGAATCCACCAGTCCTGTATAAAAAACAAAGTCAATGTATCGACTTCTTTTAGAGTTTTTGCCGCCAAAAATCAC
Source organism: Thymelicus sylvestris (assembly GCA_911387775.1). Taxonomy (NCBI): domain Eukaryota; kingdom Metazoa; phylum Arthropoda; class Insecta; order Lepidoptera; family Hesperiidae; genus Thymelicus; species Thymelicus sylvestris. The sequence goes on along the minus strand of OU426909.1, from coordinate 11,221,810 downwards.
ATGAAATATATGTGCTGTAAAAGATACTAAATTGAATAACATTGGATATAATTATGTTCTAAATTAATTAGTATTTAAATAGTAGGCCGCAATGAAAATATTTTGTTAAGAAAAATATATAAAATATAATCCTTATTTGTCTAGACTGATTTGACCAATTAGCAAGGACCTGGGTGAACTGTGGTAACCTTATGATCCGTAGAATTAAAACTTTTGTGAATCAATAAGGGAAATTCGATTACAAAGTATTGTAAGTATAAAATTGGTTTCTTGACGAATTGACGATACGCGAACTACTGCCTAACCCAACTCTGCATAATTGTGTTTTCCACCACATATGCAGTACTATGCATAAACAGTTGGGATATTTCTATAAGGGAAACAATATCCGGACTTCAGTCCTATAACGAAAGTGTGATTAATTAAGTATATAATATATAAAATTACTCCATGTTAAAAAAAATATTGGTGGAGGCCATTAAGAAACAATCTCATTGTTAAGTTTAAGGGATGACAGATATATGGGCGGACCGCAGTCGTAAGACTTGAATATAATAATATCAAACCACCATATAATAATACCATAAGTGTACCTGCGTCCTAGAACTGACACCTGCAACATTAAAAACAAGTAAGTAAAAAATAAGTACGTTAAAAGTACAAACTCGTATATTGTAATACACGAGAACTACTGGCAGACGTGTAAAGCATGCAATTGTACTTGTTTGTTGAAATAAATAAATAATAAATACATTATTGTTTGTCTTATTTTACAATATCACTCGATGGCAAATTTAAACGCTCATTTGTTGAGTATAATGTTGTCTTAGTGATAATGTCTGGTTACTTTGGAGCTGGAACCCCGTTGTTGAGGCATGCACATACGGAGCATAATATTGTATAATTGTACAATCTGCGGTATACATGTATATTTTGCATGTATAGAAAATGTTTGTATCTCTAGCCTGGTAGGCAAAAATGAATCAATCGTCCGTTACCACGGAATTATTCAAAAATATGCAATATTCAAAAATTTTACTTTTAATAGAGCAATACATAAATTACTAATACATTAAGCAATGGATAATATAATTAATCGTACATATACAGGGGGTATACTACTGTATACCTACTTTTGTAATTTCATTATCATTGACCGGCAGGCCAACCAGAAAATAATTAACTCAAATAAGTATATTTGTTTATTATTATTATGTAGAAAAGACAAGTATTCCATACGCCTCAGTAAGTTAAAAACCCGTTAAAAATATTAGCTATATTAAGCCAAACGGTATTTACATACGGTGTACAAACAGGATGTAGCTTATTATTTTCTTCAATTCGGCTGAAATTGAACAACTGATCATATCAATTTATAAGAGTTTATAAGAACTTAAGTTTTGAAATATAATGAAATTCGGAATTAGTACTCATAATTTCATATGCCAATATAAGTATCAATTTGTAGACATACATTTATTATTTTACTTTCAATCTAATTAAATCCATACTACATTATACTTCAATGTCTGAATTGTTATTGTCTTTTTTATTGGAATATGTGCGATGTTATTGTATAATTAGGTACATTTATGCCAATTGTTCTAAACTGACATAAGAATGGTATGTTCCCGAATTTATCAACAAGATAACCTTTCGTGAATCAATAATAGATTTGATAGATAAAATCTCTTAGTCTTATTATTATTATATATCCATATCGTGAGAACGTTTTAGAACTTGCGTCTACGGCTGACAGTTTAAGGCGGTTTTTAGGCTGGCTTTGTTTTCAGCATTAGCTGTCTTTGTGTGAGAGTCACATATGCATAGTTCGACCAGCAGGTTGAACAATTTTTACGCTCCTTACGGCGGTTGTCGGAAATATTACTGAAAAGTTACTGTTTCTTATGGGCCTGATGACAGGCTTAGCTGGTTATTGATTCGCAGACTTCATGATCAAAGAGGAATTTAATTCACAACCCACGAAAAAAAAGGCATCACCAACGCGTTGTCGACGGAATAGACAGCTACTGTTGTTAAGGTATCACCGTCAGTATTGAGTACCACCGTTGCAGTGGTACGGTTATCAAAAAACTTTTAAAAGTTGATACTATAATAATTGTTATAACAACTTCACATTACTTGCCTGTCGGAGTTAACACTCGGGTGAACTTCAAAGTTCTGGAGGATGAAAGTAGTGCAATTTTCATTGTCATTATGTGTATGATTTGCTACGCCTCGATAACCTTGAGTAACACGTAGACCCGATGGGCTATTATAATGCTGTATATATAATATAAGGGCAGGTCACATGGCCCTATAACTTTTATTGCTGGTAATTGAATATATTATAACTATACTATAATGTACTCACGTGCGTCGACGAAGGTCGTTTGCAGTACCAAGATGCAATTTGCAGATGGTGAGAGAATCACCCTTGATTCGTGTAAATTGAAAACGGTGTTAGGTTTAAATGAACCTGTTATGTTTACATTTATTGTGAATAAATAAATAATATACAGCCCTTGCTCGTTGAATAAAAATCCTTCGCAGTTTCATGCGAAAAAATAAGTACTTGTTTCAGTTCACCATGTGCTGTGCAGCGTGACATGAGTTCCTTTAGAAATATATATATATATATATATATATATTTTGTTTGAGCAATTATCCCAATGGTTATCAAGTACTTTGTGTAGTTCAACGAATAGCTTGCAATATTAACTCCGTATGGAATATACGCTAGTCAGCTGCATAATGCGGTGAAGATTCTTTCTGGAACCCATGTACAATGCAGTGGGAATGCCCCATAGGTAGATCCGATTAGCGAGTACTTTTTGTTGCAGTTGTCTGCGTAACACGGTGAGGATTCTTCATGAAATATATGTACAATGCAGAGGAAATACCCCCCAAGTAGATCCGATTAGCGAGTACTTTTTTTTTTTTTTTTTTTTTTTTTTGTTGTCTGCATAACGCGGTGAGGATTCTTCGTGGAATACATGTACAATGCAGAAGAAATATCCCTCAGGTAGATCCGATTAGCAAGAACTTTTTGTTGCAGTTGTCTCCCTAACACGGAGAGGATTCTTCATGGAATACATGTACAATGCAGAGGAAATATCCCTCAGGTAAATCTGATTAGCAAGAACTTTTTGTTGCAGTTGTCTCCGTAACATGGTGAGGATTCTTCATGGAATAAATGTACAATGCAGAGGAAATACCCCACAGGTAGATCCGATTAGCGAGTACTTTTTGTTGCAGTTGTCTGCATAAAACTAATTCAAAAGTAATTCCAGCAGTGAACCCCACAGGAGTCCCCAAAGGACAATTCGATTATGTTTTGTATTTATATACTATTTCGATATAAATTCATTACGGAAAACTAGTACTAGTACATAATAGCGATGGAAGAACCTTATAGGTAATTATTGTTAGCAGGCACTTTTTATTTTAATGTAGAAGGCCTTCAAAAGAAAACGCGATTAGATTTTGTAGTTGTACACTACTGCAATATCAATTCCTTACAGAATACATGTACTAGCAATTAACAGGTACTTTTTTATTTGGAATCCCTCAAAGAATAATCCGAGTACGTTTGTATTATATAATGTTGCATATAAACTGATAAATTCCTTATGGAATACATTTACTAGCTGTGGAAGAACCCCACAGGTAATTCCGGTTAGCAGGTATTTATTTGTAAGGCCCCCAAAGGACAATCCAGTTATGAATTTAAATAATATTGTAATATACTTTTCATACGGAAAACACGTGCTAGTAATGGAGAGAATAAAAGAGGAATCCCTGAGGGTATTCATATTTAAATTATATATTCATTGATATATAACAGATTTCTGCTTAGTAATTTCGTGTAATTTCCTTGCGAATTACATTTGCAAGCAATTTTTAACCGACTAAAGTAGGGTTATGATTTTTAGTTACTTGCTGTATTCATCTGTATTTGAATACTGGAATTCACCTACCTGCTCATTATAAGCGGTGATGAATCGCTATCCAATCCAACGATTTCCTGTACGAATCCAACGAAATCCAACGATACACACTGTAGATCACTTTTACTTTGGTTAATTTTTCGTTTTAACCTTTTTTTTATTTTACACAAGTAATTGATTTCTTCCTGACTATTTAAACTGTAATTTAAGCATTTTCACTTTTGACTACAATTTTGCGCCCGTGCGAAACAGCGGAGCACTGAAACGTGAATGACGAACCTAAGAGGAGAGCGCCCCAGCTAAGTGAGGTTTTATAAATCTACCCTACAAAAATTGATAATTTCATGTTTTATTTTTTATCTACCTCTAAAATTCAGTGCGAAATGGCGGGCGGTACGTGGCTACTACTAGTGTTGCTATGCTAATATCGAGAACGAAACTCGAAGAATAATAAATCTTATGACCTTATGGTTCTTCTATAATCTAATGACTAGATGTCATATCGTTTACTAATTACAAAAAAATAAAAATGTAGGTGCGCCTTTACTAACACTAATCATCTTCAGATCCTAGATCCTACATTTCAAGTTGTACATTTGAATTATTTTATCTCGCAGACCCCGGGCAGCGCAGCACTCAGCAGGACGACGTGCTAATATCGACAGTCAGTGAGTAATGCCACATATTGTGAGCAGCCATCATAATTATATTATCATTATTCATTAAGGCAACTAAGTACTTATAATATTAAAGGTCTAATCGGCAACTACTCCATTTACGATAAGCACTACTCTCTGCGTAAATTTGTACGTGCGCGTCACGGGACCATTGCGCACAAACTCTACATTATTTATTTATTTATTTATTTATTTATTTATTTATTATGTTTCTATCCCAATTTTTATAACATAAGTTTGTAATTTCTCCTTGTGAATCTGTCATTTTCATGTCTTGGTGTTCCTCCTGGCCTCCCGCTGCTGCAGGTGCCCCCCGGCGGCGGGCACCGGCCGCGCGCTCGGCCTGGGGTCCCTCTGGTCCGGGGGACCGGCCGCCGCGGCCCGCTCGGGACGCTCGGCCCGCTCGGCCCGCTCGGGACACTCGGACCGCTCGGACGAGTCCGACACGATACCCTGGAGACGGTGGACGTTTGTCTGGCTGAGCCTGGAATGCAGGTAACGTTGTAAAAGACCGGCCGCTACGTAAAGATGATATCTAAGGAATGACTTGTCACAAAATCTGCGGTCAACTGCATCAGTCAAGGATTCTGTAGGGAAGAAATTAACCTCCAGATAAAGAATGCATAGTCGAACTTGGCGACCGTTGTGGTCGCTGCTACCCTTCGCCCCATGTCTACATCGCACTCACCGCACCTCCTCGACGTCGGCCACCTGGTGCATGAGGCTGCTGATGATGTGGTCCTTGCGCGCCAGCTGGCGCCGCGCCGCCCCCTCCTGCTGCACCATGCGCCGCTCCAGCTCCAGCAGCGAGCTGTGTGCGCCGCGCCGCACCGCCTGCACGCACACACACACACACACACACCGTCACAACGCGACCTGGTGTCCCGCTCATATCAGGCTAACCGTATGCTGTAGCAGGGCGGAGGTGCGAACCTTGATCTCCAGCTTGATCTTCTCGAGCGCATCGAGCGCGCGTCGCAGCTGCTCGTCCCCGCCGGCCGCGCCCGCCGCGCCGCGCCGCCGCCCGCTGGCCGCGCGTGCGGCGCGTGCGACCCGTGCGGCCCGCGCGGCCGCCGCGCGCGCCCTCTGCCGGAACACCACCGCCGCCTTGCGGTACAACCTACCCGTGTCACATTAGTAACTACAACAACATCTCAACCAATTTTTTTTAATAAAAGTATAATTCATCAACATGAGATAGTGGAGTCCATACTTAGCGTTCCGCAGCGCGGTGGCCAGCTGCTCCTCCGCCGCCGCGAGCCGCGCCGCCAGCCGCGCGCGCTCCGCGCCGTGCTGCTGCTTCAGCTCCTCCAGCAACCTGCGCGGTACACCCACCCGCACGGAACGTGTCAGTAACGATCTACCCTCTAATCATAGTGCAATGCATGTATGTACATAAGGAACATTACCGCCTGCAGTGTTCGAGGCGCTGCTCGTGCAGCTGGGCGGGCACGGCGCGCCCCCCACCCCCGCCCGCGCCCCCGCACCCCGCCGCCGCCGCCAGCGCGCTCTTCACCGCGTAGTACTCGCGATGCACCGTCTCGTAGTCGCGCCTCATCGCCGCCACTGCCGACACGTGACGGACTTCACTTATCTATCGCTTCCTGAGCAGGATCGATGCAGGAGCAAGGAGCAGGAAGGATAGACTCTAGCCAGACGGGTAGAACACCTGGCGCCTTAACCTCGTCTCTTACGAGCAGGGTGCACCGCCAGTAGGGCAGGTGAATTGGGACTAAATATAATGTTATAACGGTGGCTTGTGTCGAAAATTTGTTGAACGTTTTCATGCTTCGAAGGGCACGTTAAGCCGTAAGTCTCGGTTGTTATCGTTAGACAACAGGCGTTAAACCATGTCGGAGGCCCTTAGGCGGCATGAAAACTTCCGACACGTGGGTTGGCCACTAACCCCTAGACCATTCCGTACTGGAGCAGCGTGGTGGAGGATGCTCTAGGCCTCCTCAACAGGAGAGACCCGTGCTCAGTTGTGGGCCATTGATGGCTTGAAGCCAGCCATAAAGTTATGCCATGAAATCTTTCGAACAAAACTCACTTTTATCTTCATACAACTCGTACACCTCCTTCAACTTCGACTCGGCCTTTTCAGCTCTTTCTGCCAGCGTGACCTTCTCGATATCCGCCGTCTCCTTCTCGAGCACGAGCTTCTTGCAGCTCTGTCTCGCTCGCGCCAGCTCCTCCTCCATAGCGCCGACTCGCTCGCTCAGACACCTGTTGTCCGCGACGATCTGCTTGGACCGCCTGTTCATGTTCTCGAACTGCTTCTCGTAGTCCAGGATAAGGTTGTCCTTCTCCTGGAGGTTCTCCTGGTACGCGTCAAAAAGTGGCGCTGGAATTACACCAGAAAAATATTTTACATACATGCAACACTGAGAAGAGCGGCCATACCGAAAATATAACATATTTCCAGTATTATTTACTCATACTTATATGTACAGGGTGAATTTTCAAGTGTGCGTGGATGGCCAAGTTCGAATCTATGAGGAATAGTGAAGAATGGTCAAAGGAGTCTTGTAAATGTAGATGTACATGTAAAAGTGAATATTACTTAAGGGATTACTTATGGGATAAATAATAAAAGTGAGTTTGGCGGTAGTATTGAGTGACATGGTAGACGTACCCAAGGCCTGCGCGCTCAGCAGCCCCGCCAGGTCGGCGGCGCGCGCGGCGGGCTCCTCGCGGCCGCCGGCGGCGGGCGGGCCCTCCTCGCCGCGCGCCGCGTCTACAGCAACACACTACTAAATAACTTGCCAACCCTTCACCAACATCTCGAGTCTTCTCAACAATATCCATAGGCCACTGGTTCTATCCGGCTCGAAGGACCAAAATAAATATACGATGTATTTCATACATTCAATATAAGGCTGAGTGCAGAAGCAGCGTGGCCGACGTCAGTATGCCAATATACGTGACTACGTCCTTCTTCTAGAATCGAATGTGAAAATGTTTTATGTGATTCGGCCCGAGTGTTGTGGAGCCAGAAATAATAATACGGGTCCCCCGCTTTATTTTGTCCGATAACACATTGGTTGTTCCTCGATGCTGCTGAGGTCTGTCGGCAACGACGATCACGTACCACCACGTGTCTAATCTATAGACTACATTTAAAAAATCACCTTGCTTCCGCCCCAAGCTGGCCGTGATGAGAGAATCAAATCCGTCGTATTTATCTCCGAGTCCGGGCGCGTCTCCCCTCACATCCGCCGCCAGAGTCGGCACGCTCGAGCGAAGCTTCTCCTGGTAGCGCGACAGCTGGACGTTTAGTCTGTAATATGTTGTTCACAACTCAGTTGGCATGGTGTTTGTAATGATTCAGGTATATCTCACTCAACACGAGAACCTATAATGCGGTCCCGCGACGAACGTGGAGCATGATCTTGCACGTAATTGCATGGAATCGTCTAGCTAACCTAAATGGTGCAGTGAAGAGGGCTCCTACTCGATACGCAAAAGTACCTATGGCATGTGCCATGCTGCATGATCGTCTAGAGCCGTGTGCGGTGTGACTAGTGTTGTGTCACTCGTGTACCTGTACAAGACGTCCTTGAGGGCGAGCATGTCGCGCTGCAGCCGCGCGGCGTGCTCCCGCGCCTGCTGCAGCAGGATCTGGCGGCTGCTGCAGCTCATGCACACCTCCACCAGCGGGATCGCCGACGACGGCACCGGGGGCTCTGGAACAGATGGTACGGATGAGGTATCCGTACTTCATCTGTAGACCACATCTGACAGACATCTAAGATCCAGTTGAGTCATCGATCAAAATAATCGAAATAAAGTTCATCATTGGATAAAAAATAATAGAAAAGCCGTCGAATCAGTGCCGGTTTTAAAAATATTTCTCTATTTACACCCAATCACTCCACTCACTCCCAATCACTGAGTAGGCTATGCTCCAAAAATACCACAGAAGGACCTTTACTGCACTGCCAAATGCCCATCAGGCGCTCAAATCATGGTGATGGAAAAGACTGCAGTACTTTAGCTACAAAATATCTGTAACCTTAATTTATAGTCAACGCATTTATACTCAATTGTATCATCGACCATAACATTTCATTTCAAAAGTATTGAGTGAGACGGCCACCTCGCCACGTCAACGCTCTTTGGTTTTGTTTTTAAAAGATCTTTATTTATTTAAATAGTTCACAGGATATATTTACAACAACTTATAAGTATTGCAAATACTAATAGCGCCTCATTAAACAACTACCAACGAGTGTACGTTATCAGCTCACCTCTATCCGGCACCTCATACTGCTTAACCTTCTCCTCCAATCTCCTGCACTTCCTCTCCGCCTCGAGCCCGATCTCCTGCTGCTCCTTCAGGGCTCGCTTGCAGTCCTCGGTGTAGCGGACGAGGGCGGCGTGCTCCGCGCGCAGCCGGTCGTTCTCGTCCGCGAACAGCCGGTTGTACTCCAGCACCGACTTCAGCTTCTCTTTCAGCTTCGTTATGTGAGATTCCTTCTCTGATATCTGGGGGAGGATATAAACTAGATATTTGATGTAAGTTCGCCAATCACTAATGTAGAGGGCTACTTGGAATTGTTTCGCGCGATCAGAGACGGGTTCGGGTGACGATCATTGTTTGCCGCGATGGCGCGAGTCAACGGGAGCTGAGCGCGAGGATGCTCCCAGAGAGCGGGTGGAGTAGGAATTAGGGCTTGAATATCGGAATCTCGGAATCTCGAAATATCGGAATCTCGGACCGTGAAACCCGATATTACAATTCCGATACTGAGTGATTCGATATCGTAATATCGGAATCAGTAATTTTTTTATTTTAATTTAATCAAAATGATTTTAATGCGTGCCACAAGGTATATTGGCCACTAGGTCATAAAATTGAGCAAGTAAGTATAAATATTTTAGCTGTGTAGGGAGGTAGAGTTAATATCTTTAACCGTATTCCTGTTGTGAGTCTGCTCAGCCTACTGCACGAATAATGCGACACGGAAAAAATCTATTCCAAACATAATTTATCTCCTTAATCTCGGTATACCTAATAATTTCATCATCTTCTGCAGATCATCTGTACGAATCTCTAGTTGCTGAGAATTCGCATCTAACCGTCAATGGCCATTTACCGCAGATACCTCATTGACCATTGTATATCGGAGGTTCACATCTACAACAAAGGTTTTTAAAACCTTTCGATGTCTAGACGTAAACAAAGCTAGTGGACCAGATGGTATTCCAGCTCTCTCCAGGTATCTACTGTTTTGCCACGCTTGGTTCGTCTCTCAATTAAGACGAGCATAGTGCCTCAGGCGTCGAAGCTTGCCAAAGTGCAGTCCGTGCCCAAGAATGGCAATCGAGCTGACCCTGCTAATTAACGACCAATTTCAATTACCAACATACTCAGGAAGATTTTATTATTGAACATGCGCCTCGTTGCATACCTAGAACACAATGATCTCCTTAGTGACCCTAGCGCTATAACCTAACGCATACCACTCTACCGCATTCTAGCGCATCTCACCCACTCGTATCTGGGGCGAGGACCTTAAGAATAATGTAGAATTGGTTGCCTTTATCCCTTGACATTTCGAAGGCCTTCTATACGGTTTAGCATGTTAGCCTATTGATCATGCTTCCTGCGTATGTCCTATTCCCTGGCCTGATCAGCTGGGTTAAAGACTTTCTGAGTGAACGTTCATTTAGAGTCGTTATCAAAGATTATTCGTCCCAAGCAACCTTACATCACATATTACAAACAATGCCGGACTTTCTCAGAGATCTTTTATCTCCAGAACTCTATTCCTGCTGTATATCAACGATCTGGTCTAGCGATACCTGGCAAGCTTCCGACCAGTAACGACCAAAATACAGTCTGAAGAGAGTGTAGTGTCTGTATTAAGTCTTATAAAAGTAAATTGTATAACGATAGGAATTCAGTAATAAACCGGATACCAATAAGTAAAGTTGTCCGCATCATTTCTCTATCCTTACCCCCCGCGCCTCAACCGCCTCATGGCGACCCTGCTGGCCATGCCTTTGAAGCATGAGCGCTAAGCAGCGCGTAAAATTTCAAACGTGAAGCCGCGACGCCGCAACAAAACGTATATACCTAGTTGTCAGCAAGTTTCGTTACCAACAGCCAACAGCAATGGAAAATTCCAGTTTTATCGTGATCATTCTACTTTACGGTAACGACACGGCACTAACTTATAGAAATGGGGAAATCTTGCTCAAAATGTGAGTGCCAGAATAAGGAGGTGATCGTCAACCAGCACGGCGACAATCCCTCAAGCCAGAGTGATTTATCTACGCATTTCCAAACCAACAATATATTAATTTCTACAATAATTGCTGGTTGCGGAATCGCCATTTTGATCCTGGTATATAAAAACTACAAAAAATGTCATTTGGAGTTGGTCAGAAATGAATTAAGAGAAGACGCCTTTCGGAGGATCCGGATGCGGCTATCGGGACGTGGTTCTACCAGGGAGCGCGACCCATCCCCGGCCTAGAAGACTACATACCATCGTCCATACGTCGTGTATAGTGCAGTGTTGTGAAAAAAATAAATAATGTGTGTGTGCGCGTAACGAAATAAACGTATAAAAAGTGTCGACGGAAAATGGACAAACTGGTAAATTAAGTTTAATTAATTTAGGTATCCGGTAGTAAGTGTAGTACCTAGTAACCAACCAAGTGGGGTTAGTTAATAATTGATACATTTTAATTTCCTTAAATAATTTTTTTTATTTCTTTTTGTTTATTTTTTTTTCTCAATGAATGAGCTTCACGCTATTCATGATAAGTTAAAAGATACCCAAATATATCTTAGAAAGTTAGGTAAGCGGAGACATGAAAAACCGCAATCTGTAATAAATAAAATTACTGAAGCACCCGTATAACTCGGGTTATTTAAGAATTTAATTACTAATATTCCTAAAATAAAAGATATTAAATATTCAGAAATTATATTTGATAATTTAGTCGATAATATAGAAAATCTTTATAAAAAGATATTATCATATACATATATTGCTTCTAGTTCCAGTAGTGAAGGCTCTGAGTGCTATTCAACCATGGATAGTTTTGATTTAAGGACGGCTGCAAGCCTCATACCGGTCATGGATAACAGTGAATTATCTGTTGAAAAAATTATAGACGGTATTGAAATGTATCAAAATTGTTTAAAGAGTAGTGAATGTAAAAAACTTTTAATTACATTTGTACTAAAGACAAGACTCAGTAAATCAGCTAAGCTCAAATTAAAGTCAAATTACACTTCTTGTGATGATTTAATCAAGGACATGAAAATTCGTTTACTTACTAAGAAATCTGCAAATTCTTTGTTACAACAATTAAATAACACTTCCCAACGCGATTTATCTATTTCAGAATACGCTAATAAAATTGAGGAGTTGTTTGTCGATCTCACAATTTCACAAGCCGACTCAAATGAACAGGCTTATGAAATTCTGAGGCCGATTAATGAGAAGTTAGCTATAAAAAAATTTGCAGATGGCTTAAGGAATAGAAGACTAAGCACTATAATTTCAGCCCGCGACTATACCGAGCTCAAGGACGCAGTACGTGCGGCGCAGGACGAGGAGCTGTCCCAACCTTCGTCTTCAGACTCGATAATGAGTATTCGAGGTAAGTCGTATTCTAGTTCAATTAATAAAGCCGTTAATGCGAGTCGAGGCAGTAGATCTTTTCATCGTGGAAAAGGAAATTTTCGTGGTTATTCTAACCAAAATGTAAGAATTCCATCCAATTCTTACTGGAATAATAAATCCTTCAGGAATAATAACTACGGTACGCAGAGTAAACCGATTCGAGGTTATCATATGCAATCGAGTCGAGTTCGAGGCTCACGAGCAAATCGTAGGGGACTTCACAGGCAAAACATTAACTTTGCACATGTACTAGCTGAGAATTGTCCTGAAACTTCTGATACATCTGAAAATCATTCAAATAATCAGTTTTTTCGGTCCTAACAAGTATTATAATATTTTAACTTGTGATTTAAGCAACGCGAGTTATACATCTTTGTACGTGAACAATGTCAGGTGCTCATGGTTACTTGACACCGGAGCATCAATATCAGCGGTAAGTACTGAGGCGTTACCTAGTCACATTCCAGTATACAAAGATAAAATTATTATAAACGGAATTGGTGGTAAGATTTTTTCGAAAGGTTATGTTTATTTAACACTTAGAAATCGAAATGGATTAAGTTTTGAACATAAATTTTATTTATTTGACAGATTGCCCTGCAATTCAGATGGTATTTTAGGCCAAGATTTTTTTAACAAGTTTGACTCTATTACATTTAATTTCAAAAATTCTATTCTTATACTTAAAAGCTATGAACAAGAACACGTAATAAAATTGTACAAGCAAGCGGAGGTTAGTAACCAATTTTTGACTATCCCCCCTCGCAGTGAATCTATTCACTATATACATTTAAATAAAAATATATCTAGGGATTGTGTAATTTTTTCAAAACAAATACAGGAAAATATATTTTTAGCTAGTTCAATAGCGACACCGAAAAACAACATAATACCTATCAAAATACTTAATTTGAATGATAAAACTATTACATTGCCTATCTTTCAACCAGAAATAGATTTTTTAGATAATTATAACATTTGTTCGTTTGATAGATGTGCATCGAGTTCGGAACGTACAAAGGCTTTGCTACCGCTATTGAAATTAGATCACTTGCATTCCAGTGAAAGACAAACAATAGAGTCTATTTGTTCTAAGTATTCTGATATTTTTCAATTACCGGGTGATAAGCTTACAACTACTAATTTATATGAGCAATCTATAATTTTAAAAGAGAATGCAAAACCTGTTTATACAAAACCTTATCGTATTCCTAATAGTTTAAAGCCAGAAGTGAAAAAGCAAATTAATAAGATGTTGAGTGATAAAATAATTGAAGAGACACGTAGCGAATGGTCTAGTCCCATTCTGTTAGTTCCCAAAAAGAGCGAGTCTTCACTATCACATAACCCTGCTAGTAAAAGCTGGAGGTTAGTAGTGGACTATCGTAAATTAAATAACATCATACAAGACGATAAGTTCCCACTACCTAACATCAACGAAATTTTGGATTCTTTATCGGGAGCAATTTATTTTACGCACTTAGATTTGAGTCAGTCATATTACCAAGTACAGCTTAGTCCAGAAAGTCGTAAGGTGACTGCATTCACGACTGATTGTGGTCAGTACCAAATGCGACGATTGCCAATGGGTTTGAAATTGAGTCCTAGTGCATTTTCACGTATAATGACAGTAGCAATGTCAGGGTTAACATACGACAAATGTTTTGTTTACTTAGACGATTTAGTTATATTTGGTAGAAATTTAGAAATCCATAATAAAAATCTTTTAGACGTTTTTGAAAGATTAAGGTGTGTAAATTTAAAGTTGAATCCAAGTAAATGTCAATTTTTAAAAACAGAAATTTTATATTTAGGTCACTTAGTGACTAAGGATGGTATTTTACCAGATCCTAATAAAATTACAATTGTGAAAAATTATCCAACACCAAAAAATTCAGATGAAGTTCGACGGTTTGTTGCTTTTTGTAATTATTATAGGAAATTTATACATAATTTTGCAATTTTAACATTACCATTGAACAAACTTTGTCGGAAAAATATACCATTCGAGTGGTCAATGGAGTGTGAACAGTCATTTCAATCATTAAAGAAGGCACTAATGTCCCCGCCCGTTCTTCAGTATCCTGATTTTTCAATGAAAAATGAGTTTGTACTGCAAACGGATGCATCCAGCTTGGCTATCGGAGCAGTTCTTTGTAATAAAGATTTGCGACCCATAGCTTACGCCAGCCGACCTTTAAATTCTGCAGAAAAAAATTACCCTACTATTCAAAAAGAGTTACTAGCAGTTGTCTGGGGAATAAAATATTTTCGACCATATTTATTTGGAAAAAAATTCACAATTATGACTGATCATAAACCATTGATGTACTTATTTAGTATGAAAGACCCTAGCAGTAGATTATTAAAATTTAGACTGACGTTAGAAGAGTATGATTATAAAATTATATATGTGAAAGGGAGAGATAATGCCGTAGCAGATGCATTATCAAGATTAACAGTGACGTCAGAAGAGTTGAAAGAGATGAATAATAAAATTATGGCAGTTATGACTAGAGCTCAAAGAAGGAGAGAAAAGGAGAAGAATGAAAGATGTTCTGAAAGTAGCGTTATTCCTAATATTGACACTGACAAGGGGCCTGCGCAACCCCGAGTTGTGGAAATATTAAGAATACCGAGTAATGCTGTGGAAATGGTATTAGTGAATGGAGATAAAGTGAATGAACTGCATAAAAGGAAACTGATAGAAGAAGAAACAGAATGTTTTAACTATGATAAAAGTAATAAAATAATTTACATTAACACCAATTTTAGATTGCAATTTACGCGAGTCGAATTTGTAACTAAATTGAGTGAATTTTGTAAAAAAAATTATATTGATGAAATATGTGTTATAAAAAATGATGACAACGAGTTGTTCATCAAAGAAATTATCAAAGAGATTAAAGAAAGAGAAGTATGGACCGGTCCGCGTGTATGTATTTTACGAGGTGTTAAAAGAATATATTGTGACAATGAAAAACGATTCATTATTAACGATTACCATCTTCTACCGACTAGTGGCCACTCGGGCATACGAAGAATGGTTAATAATATAAAAAGACGATACTACTGGCCAGGAATAGAAAGAGATGTTAAGAATTTTGTTAGTAATTGTGACAAATGCCAAGTAATGAAACATTCGCGTAATATCGTAGAACCATTAGTCATTACGACTACGGCTACGTCAGCTTTCGAAAAGATTTTTTTAGATTTAGTAGGTCCTTTAGACCGCGACATAGATGATAATAAATATATCCTCACTCTGCAGTGTGAGCTAAGTAAATTCGTAGAAGCGTATCCTCTAAAGAATAAGGAATCTGTTAGTGTAGCTAAGGCTTTAGTTAGTAATTTTATATTAAGGTTTGGCATACCGAAGACAATCGTGACGGATCGAGGTACGGAGTTCACCGCAACAACTATGACTGAGGTATGTAATCTACTACATATTGATAAATTACACTCTACAGCATATCATCACCAAACTATAGGTTCTTTAGAGAATGCACACAAACACCTTGGTTCATTTTTAAGAATTCAATGTGATCATCATCCAGACACTTGGAGTCAATGGTTGCCTTTTTGGTGCTTCACATACAATAACACTGTCCATTCATCGACAAAGTATACACCGTTTGAGCTTGTCTTTGGTAAACAATCGGAATTACCTTGTAGAATAAGTTCTAGAGTAGAACCATTATACAATCCTGATGATTATTGTTTAGAATTAAGGTATAGGTTGCAAGTAGCCCATAGAGATGCCCAAGAAAATTTAATAAAATCGAAATTATGTAGAAAAAATAAATATGATGAACATGTAAATCCTGTGACATATAAGAAAGATGACTTGTTATTAGTTAAAAATGAAAATCCTAGTAAATTGGATTGTTTATATAATGGACCGTATAAAGTAATCAGAGTTGAAGAACCAAATGTTGTAATTTTAGTAAATGACAAACCTGAAATAGTTCATAAGAACAGAACAAAACCTTTTGTGTCCTATAGTTAAGGTATTGGTTAAGGTATTAGTATATAAAAAAAAACTAAAATGTAATTTTATTTTTTTTATTTTTTTTACCCCGATGGTGTAGTGTCTGTATTAAGTCTTATAAAAGTAAATTGTATAACGATAGGAATTCAGTAATAAACCGGATACCAATAAGTAAAGTTGTCCGCATCATTTCTCTATCCTTACCCCCCGCGCCTCAACCGCCTCAAGAGGCCCGGGTTGAAAGAGTCAATCACTGCCTGAAGTCACCGAATAGGGCGACGCCAACCTTGTGAAATTCAACGCCACAAAAACAGAAGCATTTATTTTGGCCCTACTTTTCAGAATGTATCCTTGAAATACTCCCACCGCAAGAAATTGAGATATCCTTGAACCTTAAATTTGAGCGGTTTATTGAATCCTAAGTTAAGGCAGCTGCCAGGAAACTAGACGTCCTAGCAAATGTGTTGCGATATTTCAAGTCACTTCAGCTTTTATCCTTCTATAAAGCATAGCTTCTGCCGTACAGCTGTCACATTTGGTGCAGCTGAATTTCATCTATCAGTAAAAACTATTTTGCGATTCAAAAATACTAAAAAAATTATGGTAGTGAATTTTTAACGCGAAAACCAAACCGAATTGAATAGATTTAGGTGATATTTGCAACGAACGGGAATAAAACAGTATTAAAGACGTTATTATTTCATTATCCTATTGATTAAAAACCTTTTTGCTATCCAAGACGTCATACTTTTACAATATAAAATTAAATATAAATTATTAAAAAAATAATTGTATAATTCCGATATTGATATCGGAATTCCGATATTAGCATCAAATATCGAAAATCAATATCGATATTGAAATCCTTCCGATATTACAAGCCCTAGTAGGAATGAACCACGTAATCGAATTACTTCGATGACTACTTCCGCGATAAACTGTTACGAGTAAGTAGTAGTGTTCAATCATTCCATAAAGGGTTAATTTAGGGGATGGAACTTGTTACGCAACTTCGTAATTTTTGAAGTTAAAAACATGATTTATATGTTAGCTCCAGATTAGAAACAAAATTTGAAAGTATTACGTTTTTTAAAAAAATCATCCCCGAATTGGTTAATTAAGGGGGTGCAAGTTAGTATGCAAAACTTTGTCAGTTTTGAAATTGAATGGGTGAAATATATGAGCTTATAGTTAGACACAAAAAAAAGTGTATCGCGGTTTTCTCAAAATTCATCCCCTAAGGGCTAAAACTAAAGGGTTATAAATGTTTAAAGAACTTCGTCATTTTTGTACTCGGAAATGTGAAAATTAATGAATACATATGTGAATACATATATGTAAGCTTATAATTAGAAACAAAAATTTATTGTATTTTTTTTTTGGAATTTCCACTATTTATTTTATTTGTATTTTGTTAGTATCTTGGAGTTACCACTGTTAGTTAGAAACCAAAATTAACTTAAAGGGAAATGGGAATTAACTAAAAGAGAGAGAGAGGGAGCGGGAGAGAGAGGGCGAGATAATTGGCGATCGTTAGGCGATACGAAGTTCGTCGGGTCAGCTAGTGTTCAATAATTTATGTGAACATAATATTATTGATTCGATTGACAAACTAAAAATACATTAACATGTGTTAACAAAATAAACTGAAAAACAACATAAGAGCACTACTGTATCAAAAATATTATGTTCTTAATTGCCACGATGACAACAACACAATAATTAGGAAAATTAATTCAGTCCTTGTTGTACTTACTGACTTACGCCCCAACTCAGAGTCACTAACGGTTACTTAAATCGCTGCTTAGTACAGAATTTGTATGGTGGTTCTTTACTAAGGAGCGATTAAAGTAACCGTTAGTGACTCTGAGTTGGGGCGTTAGTCAATGTTATCTGTTAAATGTAATAAGTACCCAATCAAGCACAAATAGTTCATTTCTTTCATTTACTTAATCAACAACCAATTACATTTGATTGACCGGTTATCACGGGTCACGGCTGGGCGACCGGGCGTGTCCTGGTTTTTATTTTAGTTAGATAGCAGCTTTCACCCTGCCCGTGCCTACTAAAAACAATGCAGTTGTATTGTAACTAGCCTACCCTAAAGCAGTGATAGCCTAGCGGTTAGAACGTTGATCTCTCGAACGGAGGGACCCGAGTTGAAATCCTGGCACGCACCTCTGATTTTCAAATATTATGTGCGTATTAGAAGTTAATTATCACTTGCTTCGGTGAAGGAAAACATCGTGAGGAAACCTGCACACCGGAGAGTTCTCCATAAAGTTCTCAAAGGTGTGTGAATTCTACCAATCCGCACTTGGCCAGCGTGGTAGACTATGGCCTGTACCCCTCACATTGTGCGAGTTGTTGCTTTGCTTTGCTTTTATATACCTATCGACGCCTTACGGAATCAGTTGGCACTCATATTCTCTACACGAAATCGCAGAATTGCTTCACGTGATAAACAGGTGAATTTTGTGATGGAATTTCATGGAAGAATATCGGGCATTTTACCCACTTGGAAAATTTGGAACAACTGGGATCAATCCTATATACCTTGCGTTACATACATTTTTAAGCAGTCATATATGTAATAGGACAAGAATAACTTCCTCGCTTCGGTGTTCTGGTGTATTGAAGATCAACTGCCAAGAATACCTAACATTGCAATACAGTGGTTTTCACATGACACCTACCATGGAAGACGGTAGTAGATACTATGTAGAATAGAATAGAATAGAATAACTTTATTTCATAAGTTAACTGCAATCACAAACAAAAGAAAAAGAAGTAAACTTAAAAACTATGATAATATAGAATTGCAGTCAAACTATATGAAAAGGGACCCACTCAGCAATGGCCGCAGGAAAACTACGACCGCTGGTTTTCAGGGCGATCCCGAATTCGCGTGGTCAATACAAGTTCCAAAGAGATGTACAAACCAGAACAACTTGTTCTTCACATTTGTCCATCAGAGCTGTGATGAGCCCTTCGTATTTCTTTGTAAGTTTCCTCTTCTGCTCCTTGAGAAGAGACCGTCCCTCCTTCGCGGTCCGAGGGGAGGTGACTGCCAAGCCTTGGATGTTCCGCTTTCTTGGTGGCTTCGGGGGTTTGACGCCTGAAACAGATTTTGATATGAAGCAAATTCAAAAAACCGTGCGTGTCTGGCTACGCGCAATGTAGGGTTCCGAAGTATCGACTATTACTCTTTAACTACTTATGCTAACATAACCGTGATAGTTTTCCTTGTAAATTCATTATTATAACCTATTTTTGAGAATTTTTACACTTGTTCAACTCCAACCGTTTAGCCGCTGGGGGGGGGGGACACTTAACTCTAACCAAAATTAGCACTTCAAAGCCAAGTACCTATTTCGCAAACGAACCCCTAAATCCAAAAATGTTCTTAGGA
The DNA here is from genome assembly GCA_911387775.1 of Thymelicus sylvestris. Lineage (NCBI taxonomy): Eukaryota > Metazoa > Arthropoda > Insecta > Lepidoptera > Hesperiidae > Thymelicus > Thymelicus sylvestris. The sequence continues at coordinate 11,202,134 of OU426909.1, read as the reverse complement.
GGATATTGATGAAAACTAACTGCAAGGAATTGAACCCGTTGATATTGAAAAAAAAACCACTGTATTATTACATCATTCGGGAGTGTGGCTAGCGAGGATCTAATTCTGGGAAGTGGTATCAGTACTATTTTACCTGAACCTTTACCAATAACATCTCTTGGATCTTCATACAATGGGTTGGCCCCATCACTATCCTGATGCTCCATCATAATAGACTCTGTTCTCCTGATAACAGAGTTCAAGATGTCTTGACGCATGCTGTCTCTCTCTGGCATTATGTCAAAGTGCCTGTGTTTCTCTGTGAAGTTTGCTGTGAACGTCAGCTTCTGAGGCCATGTCTTGGATACTTTCCCATATGAAGCACTCTGCAAACATTTTATACTCTTCCTAATTTATTTTAAACAAATATTGATGTGAAAATAATATCGCATCTTTGGTGGTACAAGGGCACATCTTACAAGAAATCGTAATGACAAAAATTAAACAAAAAAATATTTTACACCTGCAAAGTACATGGCCATATTCACAAATAAATGGGTCGTATCTCATGCAAATCACACACACTTTGAAGCAATAAAAAGACGAATAATACGACTCGGAATGCAAAAAAAAACTTTAAAATGGCTCTCCTGTAAAATTACAAAAGTGCAGTTGAGCCCTTGTACCACCAAAGGTGCGATATATTGATTGAAGGTATTCATTGATAGATGGAATATTGATACCACATTTATTAATTATTTATTATACTTATGCAAGCAGAATTCTTTATAATATTTGTTCTTCTTATGTAGATGGCCCCCAGAGGAGCCACCTAATTACCATGTATCAGTATGTTTAGTAAAGCACAGGGAGACTTAGTGTAGCAATGAGATTAAGCATTTTTTGAATGTTTATCAATGATATTATAAAATTGATGTTTATATTGAAAAATAATTAAGTATATTATTATACTCATACAAAAATGTAATTATAATAAACTCAAATTCAAATTGAAAATATTTTTTCACGGATTATGTCTGGCTACTATTGGGGTTGTCTATCATAAATCGTCATATCATATAGCAGTAATAGCGTGGCGGTTAGAATATGGGTTTTCTGAACACGGAGGCTGAGCTCAAATCCTGGCATACACCTCTAATTTTCAAAAATTATGTGCATATTAGTGGTTAATTACCATTTGCTTCGGTGAGAGAAAACATGGTGAGCAAACCTGCACACCTGAGAGTTCTCCATAACATTCACAAAGGTATGTGAAGTCTACCAATCCGCACTTGGCCAGCGTGGTAGACTATGGCCTAATACCCCTCACATTGTGAGAGGAGACCCCAGCCCAGCAATGGGACAATTATGGGTTGTGACTGACTGACTATTGAAGTATTTGACTATTAAAGTTATACTGTATCCTAATGAAATATATGAGGTATACTAAAATTATGGACTAGTAGTCATGTAAGATTTATTTACCTTCAGATAGCCTCGAGCACAGCCATCCATTATCGGGTATCACAAAAATTTAACAAGCCGACAACTTTATCCATTTTTATAGAAATTCTTTAGTATTTAGAATTTCACGAGTTTCTTAGTTAGGGATGATAGGTATTTCTTTTCTTCTTGAATACAATAGTAGGTCACAGAAACAAGGGGAGACGGTAAATGGGTCACCTTTCCTAAGATAATTGCGAAAATATTGACAAAACTGCGAAATATAGGACACACTGAATTTGAACTGAAACTACACTAGGTAGGTACTAAACGTTTTTAGTTCATAAAGTATTATCTTAAATAGCATGAACACAATTATTTTTATTTATTTTCTCCCTCAATTTTTTAATAAAACTAAGATGACTTTATTGTAGAGTCTACTTTCAAAAACGTAAACATACATTTTCAAATGACGTATCCGTTGCTATGGAAACAGTGTTGCACCCAAACATTGCAGATATTAGCTTATCTGTAGGAAAGTTGCCGTTCGTGTCCGTGTCACGAAATAAAGAATTTTGGGAAGTGGGAACCTTTTGAATTTTCAAAACATTTTAATAATGCACATTACATAATGAATTGCTTTTTCATAGGTACTTATAGTATGTAAAAATGAGGCTATCATCGGATGCTAGTAACTTACTACACTTACATCAGTTATGAATTTTTAGTAATGAAATGAAAGTTAATAATAATATTTCCAAATTCGACGAAACTACACATTTCATGATTTAGCATCACATAAGCAATTTTTCTTCACAATATCCGATGTTCAATTTAAAACAAAGTTTGAAAGAACAATTTGTTTGAATTTGCTGCCAATTTAAAATTCTATTGTGCCAACACTGACAAAAGTTGGTATGGAATGTAATGTACTTTCATAAACCTAGATGGCAGCAGGCGGGATATAAAAGACTAAAGAAAGTAAATGAGAAAGGCTATAACTGTTCGTGATATTACTGTTTGAATAGGAACTTCTAAACTCAGCCGAGTAATAATAAATGTGAGCGTGCGCGGAAACAGCTGAGCGAAAATAGCGACATTGCGGCTCTTTCTTGAACTAGTCAAAGCCAGTCGCATCATGTCTGCCCGCCGGCTCGGTGTATGACGCTCGGTGCTTTTGCTAACCTAAAACACTTTGCTGTCACTCCGTCCCTTCGAATTTGGAATTATTTAGCTAATTTTACATCACTGTTATAAATTCGTGTTGAGTTGAAGTGTTAAATTGTGAAACATCTGTTTACAAATACTGGGTACGCAGTGTGATATCTGTAGGAGTTTTGTACAGCGTTTATTGATTTTCATTTTACAATGACCGTAACGTTTTGTTTACTTTTTATTAGTGTGTAATATTATCTAAAAGTTAATAAGATGTGTAAAGTTCGAGGTTAGTGTTGTGCCGTGAGATTGATTCAGCTATGTGCGAGAGTTCGCGTGAGATTGCGTGTTTTGGATGACAAAAATATGGAATTTGAAAACGACTTCAGCTTGAAAGAATGGGCGAAGGACAAGCCTTTGTCCATTCTGCAGCTGGATCCGGCGGACCGGGCGGTGCTGAGGATAGCAGGTTGGTTGGTTTTACTTTTACTCATCACCCTGCTGTTACGCCGCAAGGCGCAAGGCGCAACCCTTCCGTGTGAATGCGTAAGTTATAAATGCGTGCTGTTATCAGTGACGTGTAGCACATTATAATAGGTAGGTATATAAAAAGTAAATACCCTGATAAAAAGCGGATCATTGTTCCATAATTGCTAGCATTTTATAGATAAAACGCGATAGAAATGAAATCTTAAACTATAGCATAGTTTTTGTAGCGTGATTAATTGCGGCCTCGAACAGTTTTCACTTTCGACGTGATTATCGTTGCGACTTGCGGGTTTGCGGGTATAACACACCACACACACCACACATCACATTACACATTCAAAAAAGAAAAGATCTTTTCGTGGTTGTTGAAAGTAATTTTATTTCTTTACTGGTGAACAAATCGATTGTCTTTTCCCGGCTTGTTCAGGCGAACCAAGTCTTTGTTTTTTTTCGACAAGGTTTCTGTTATATGTAGTTAGGGGCACTGGACGTTCCGGACTTTCGAAGCTAATAATTAACAGTTAAATAACTTAATTTATTCACCCTACCCACATTTTGAGTCGATCACTATTATTTTAACACCAAAATATTGAGAAATCCCAAACGAAGGTTAATTGCCGAGCTACTAGGTACATTTCTTAAAGTTTATTAGGTATTTAGATATCTACGTTCCTAAGGTAAAATTTTGATTTTCTTTTTGGCCGGCAACGAGTCTACGATGTCTTTGGTGTTGCTGATATTCATAGGCGATCGTCACCCATAACCATCAGGTGGTTCGTATGTAATTATTCTAATTATAGGTAGGTAGATTAATGTATTTAATAATATTGTAAGCTTAGAAGCTTACCTTATTTAGGTTGGTATCATCCACGTTAATGCAATACATAGTACGAATACTGGAGTAGGCACATAGGTATTACTCTTGAATAAAAAATTACTTAAAATAGTCCACGGTTATTAACCTGAAAAGAGAGCCGAATAAAGCACCTATAAAGTGTCGTTCTGAGTGATGAGATGACCCTGGACACTGGTCTTCTGATAATCATCGACTGTGTTACCTAAATATTACATTAGTATTGCGACAATTCATAGTCTGTCGTACCTACTTAGTTTTTTTCCCTTTTGTCTAGATTCAAATGGGTGATATACAGATCAGCAAGCCAGAAGAAGCAGGCCCGAGCGCGTTCGTTGCCCAGCCTCATTGGGAAAGATTAGGCCTGGAGAGAAGAATCAGTGTAGCCTTAGCTTCCACGAATTTTATCATCATGAGTATTGTGGAATCACTAATCGCCTCTATAATTACCTGTCCTTTCAAGTGTAGAAGCACTAATTCATAACTTGCCTGCGTCCGCGTTCCTGCCCTCCTAGGTATAATGCGGAAGGCAAGAAAACTCCATCGATCAGGAGGGAAGTTGGTAGACGACACAGACGACGCGGACGACTTGTGATATTATGATAACGCAGAAGGTAAGATACTGGTAAATCAATGTCCGAGACGGCAGACGCTACTTGACGAGCTGATTTCGTTTCATCGCACGTAGCGCGGAGCTCGGGTACAGTTAGATTGAGTGTTATGGACTGAGTTTCCGCCTGCCGCCGTAATAGGCTCATGACATATCGCTACATGCCATGTATCCAGTATCCATCCAGTGGATTATCATCCAATACGCCATAGACTTACTCATTAAATCGGGGTTACTCCACAAAATTGTATTCGATTTGTTAAGTTTATGACCCGTGAAATGGGTTATCAGAATTCGGTAGGTGTTGCCGTTAGATAGATAACGTCCGAATTACATATCTTAATATATACAAATTACGTGTCACGTTGTTTGTCCGCGATGGACTCCTAAACTACATAACCGATTTTAATCAAATTTGCACACCCTGTGCAGTTTGATCCAACTTGAAAGATAGGATACCTTACATCTCAATAAAATTTATAGTCGCAATATTATTTTATTGCGATTTTTTTTGACAGAACGAAGTCTGTCCGGGCAGCTAGTTCAAATATAAAACAGAACCTGCTCTCCCAGGCCAGCTAGTTAGTTTTATTATTTACCTATGATTCGGAAAGTGTGTTGTGTTTCTAAATATCTAAATACAATGAATCATATTTGTGAATACCTACTATACCTCTAACCACACCATTTAGTGAGCCGCTACTACAATAATAGTTCCTCCACTTCTGGTATCGCAGTGTCTAAGTAACCCAGTAGTGGAGCGGTCGCGCCTCCTGACTCCTGAGTCCTGAGTGCTCAATGCTCGGGGGCTTCGGGGCCCTCGGGGCACTACTAGGTAGCGACGCGACGCGACGGTAGTGTCGATAGCCGCCAGGCGTCACTGTCGCCGCCGGCGAGGGTTGACTAAATAAACACGGTATTCCTCCAGTTCGTGTCGTGCGTCATGTCATGGACTATCGATCCGGCCCAAGCGTTGCCTTTTCCTGTCCATATGATATATCTAGGCAGGCCTAGGTACATTGTATGCGCACCATCCATTGCATGCAATTGTTTTACCTAGTTATAATTTTGACGGAACTTGTGCCTTGAAGTTAGACTAAGATGGTTAGTTAGTTACATACATAGGGCTGTCTTGAGGATCTCGCAGTTCGCAATACTTATCGACGTAAAATCGGATTAAGCCAATTAATTACAAAACTCTTTGTTCATTGACCCCTATCAGTCTAATCATAATTATGTACAAGGGTATTCCATAATAGTCTACATATAATCCGCTAATCTGCTTTTAAGCTCTAGTTCACCCTTTGTTTCACCCTTCGTCATGGCGGCGGCGGTCGCGCGGCATGCGGCAGTTGGCACTGTTGCCAGTAATTGTCAGTGATAACGACGAGTGTGTATGTATACGCCATTACAAATATCTTTTTAAAAGCCTATACTTACCCTTCTGTTTCGTCCTCTGTGGACTAATCCACCTTGGTTTTATTCAAGTCATAAGAGGGACGCGTCGGACCGCGGTATGTGGAAAGACCTCAAATTATTTTATAGTAACGCAGTGGGTAATAATGGACCCACATTATTTTTAGTAATTTGTATGAACAGGTGTTTTGCTACGAGGGTTGCCCATCGCACACTGGAAGTGTCTTTAAGCTTTAATGTGCCTACTTAAACTACCAAATACTTCCTCGGTTTTCCAAGGACATAGAATTTCCATTCTCTGAAAGCAGCTCCGTTACTTTGCAAGTGACGCGTTGGCGGCGACTATCTTTTACTACTACAATAAGTTGGTCTGGCAGGTGGCACTGGTGGCAGGGCAGGTACAAAATCCTCGACGGTTTCACTTCCAGCCGTTCTCTGCAGCTGCCTTGTGTCATCGTGCGCGTTTCGTGCACCACTATAAGCAGAAGTAAATCATTCGAGAAGTGTCTCGCTTTCACCGGCCGATGGCCAATCGACCGCCAAGGTCCAGCGGCTACAGCGCCGCGGATGACGCCGTCGCCGCGTCGTGGTACACGTGGACGTTGTGATTGTAATTAATTAGATCCGACCTGCTGAACATCCGGCACCGTGTCGATTGATTCCTCTCAATAACAATAGTTATCTTATTTATATAAATACTAGCTTGTACCCGCAACATCGCTCGCGTTAAACTCGCCGATTAGGCGTGAAGAGGTAACAAACCAGGAAACTCACTTTCGTAGCTATTAGTTTCGTATTTCGTATGGGTTCAACCAAATACGAACATTCGGCCGAATCTTGGATAAAAATATGCCGCACCGAATATTAAAAACCTAGCATTCGGCGCATCTACAATTCCTAAGTTTACTTTCGTTTCAGCGATGTTACGGATAGTATCAGCCTTTTAAAGTCCACCTCTGGACATATACTTCTCTAATTGGTGCTACTCCGACCGGTCCTGTGCCTTATGAATCCAGCGGCTTCTTTACGGACTTTAGACCTCATTGGTTATCAGTCCTTCGAACAATGTGGTAATCCGATAATCAATCTGACATTGCTGAAGACTGCCCAAAGCTCGTTAGAATGCTTTTTCATAGTCCTTAAGCCACATGCAGCGGCAAGTTATAGGTACTCCTCGGTCTTTCTCCAGTTTTAAGAAGCTCTGTTAGGATTCTGTCATCGCCGATTGGTGCCTTGTTGTTCTTAAGCTTCATAATATTGAGCTATGATGAAGGTCTACATTACACACACGGAGCCTGTGGCCATGCACATTCAATTATTTTGAATCCTCTCCAAGGAGTTGATGGTTTGCGTGTTACGTCAAAGACCACCCTGGCGTAAGTCATAACGGAGGCTGCTTATCGAATGATGGGATCTGTCGACCCCGACTCCCGAGTTGAAGTTGTTGAGTTGAGTTGAACTCGGGGCGATCTGTCATCGCATGATAATGGCCGCCCGACGTGGCTTGACGGCGGGCACTGTGTTTTATTAATTATATTTTATCTCTTTAGTTCCATTGTTCCATGGTGGCCTTTTCAAAGATAAAAATAATTTTGATAGATTACACTATCATATTACTTAAGTAAATATTGATTTTACATATACTACGTATTATACATCGCTTTACAAAGTAGTATTCATTTATGTATGTATTTCATCGCCTGTTGATTATGATACAGGTAGGTGGTTAACTTTAAAATTCCACCTAATATACAATATTATATTAGCATGTTCCGCTGAGTTCAACATGCAGTGTGATCTCCGCTTAACCTTATTGTGAAACCTACATTAAGACCATGTCACTCCTTGTCCCTGTTTAATTCTATTGCCGGCGAAACTGTTAAGTAACTCATTTATGTCTCAAATGTTAACCGGTTTTAGTTGCGCGTTGTTATCGCCAGGACTTAGGAAATGGCGCGTAATATTACAGTGGCCACGCTGGCGGCTGTAGTTTACACTTGGCTTGTATTTTGTACTTCGAATGCAAGCAAGGTAGTACGAGATGTTTTATAAATAACAAATCCTATCCATTTAATTTTCAAAATTAAATGCCATCCCACTTATTAAGCCGACTTCTTTTATTACAATTAATCAATCATGTTAATTAGGTATTTAATGTTACTAATTCAAGTCAAGGAAAAGTCCGTTACCATTTAAGTTGTCCGTTACGTTGGAAGATCGGACGAAGTCTTGAGGTAAAGAACGTAAAAAAAGGACCTCCTCCGGTTTTGAAGTCGTTTAAAAATGGAAGTGTCCCTTTACCGGCGCGCTTGGTGTCAGCGGTCTGGCTGGTGGTAGTGCCGTGGTGGTGGTGAACGAGCTCGTTATCATCGTGGCATCGCTGTCCACCGTGGTCCGTGCCCACAACGACACACCAAACCCTACGATTGGCATACTGAAACAATTAGACAGTAGAAGCGCGCCCGTTTATCATTAGACGGAAGGTTTATCGGTTATCCAATGCCGGAATCAGTGGTGTTAAATAATTACATCTTGAAAAAGATACATGACTATATTTTAATTAGTCTGGAAACTTGCAGTCGATCTATGGGATCAATCCTAAAATAATAATTCATTTCAATTTGTCAACCCTCAAGTGAAATTTTTGAAGACATGAACCTATCATGTCTTCAAAAACTTCATGAATAAAATTACAATAAAATTTATAATAAATTATATTAAGTAAATATTGTAATGTCATGTCTTTTGGGAGATCTCTGCCGTAGCAAGGAGATGGGAGACAGCCTAAAATCGTAACATAATTTTAATCACTACCTCGGCAAATGGTTGGATCAAGATATTTGTCAGATAAACTGGCACAAAAATAAGAACCGTTATTAGAAAGGTAGCAAAGTTTCGTGCGTAAAGCGAATTAACTATAAATCACCACAGACGTAACTACATTAACGGTTAAGGTTATTCTAATTGAACATTACGACCGCGACAAGTGTAGCATCTAATAGCGCTAACAGACTGACGTAAGGTTCCATTCAAATGTAAATTGGACCACGAAGAAGTTTCGTCAATGAGTGGCCCTTGTTACCCCATTTAGAAAGTATAGCAAGCAAATGCGCGGTAATTCCGCTAAGTGCCGCGGCCGCCGCACTGTCCGCGTCGCAGGTAATGGTTCGACAACAATAGATGCCCTCCAAGTCCAAACACAATACTGCTGCTAGTGAATGACTGTTTTTCGTGTTAAGTGTCTAATGCGTCGAAAAGGACATGTTAATACTCAGAATCCGGAGGCTTATTGTTTTTCTTGTACAGTTGCAATTTGGACGCACATTGAATACGTACCTTTTAAAAGTTTTAATTGACTTACAGTTTGTCTGCAGTACACTGTACACGGTACAAGACTACAAGTTAGTGTCCTATTTACATTTACAGTATTAAGCATTGTTGGAGCGGCGAATTGGTTCCGATGGCGCGATGGCGCGGGCGCGATGCTCGATTCTTTGTTACCGCAATCTCCCTCTCTCGCGCTCTGCCTCGGTCGTCCCAAAAACGGATAAGGAAGTACCTAGCTACAGAGGCTCCTTTGTTTCACACTTAGCTTTGTTTTAAATGATGCCATTTAAAATTAAGTAGGTTGGAATGCTGGTACCCACAAAGTTTTGTCGTGTTTAACTTTCAAGCAGTTATAATATTATTATTAATTTATTAGCTTGTTAGTTAATTAGGTAGGTATAACCCGTTTAACAAATGTTTATAAATCAATAGAAATATTGAGTTGGAATCCTTCAAATTTATCAGTAAAAAAAATTAAATTTTTTATTCGCATATTTTACTGAGCCTCACTAGACTCGCGTCTTTCATTGATTAGATTTGATTTCGAAAACCCATATGTTTTCCATTGAACCATCCCTCAGTCAATATTATACCGATTTGACGTAAATAATATTCCTTATTCTAAGGTAGTAGGTATGTATGGTGCTTGTTGTTTTTGCGTTCATGATGTCAAAGTTCGGTATATTATTGAAAGTGTTAGGCTAGGATGCCAAACATACTCGTACCTACATACCTACCGCTTATAACTATTACAAGACTTTACTAGAATAGCGTGCTGGTAGCCTGGTACACAGCACACAGCATTCACAACTGCGGCCTACATCTATGACGAATATACGAAGTTCGTTAGTGCAAGTCCCACGATATATTAGTGTAGAATTGTAGATATATGAAATATGTCGCAATCGTCAGAGGATGCTCTTAACAAGTTCGTTGACATTAAAGCGCGATTTACATTTCAATAAGTACAGTAGCGAGTTAAGTAATCAGACAGTTAAGTAATAAGTAGTAAGTTGTAAGTAGCGTCCAAACGTAAGGCGAGTGAGTAATCATAAGTTGCCGTTCCAACAAGAAGACTGGTCGTGCGCGTGTGTTTTTTTGTTCCACCGAAACCGTTGTTTTAATCCAGAAAATGGACGTTGAATTAATTAATACCAATTTACTAGATATAATAAGAGATATAGTACCAATTCTTTTATAAAACATTGAAAATGAAATATTAATAGAAATGAATTATTATACTACTACTTAATTATTATACTTTTTATTTTCGAGAGAGCCTCCTTCGGTCCGAAACCACTTATATTCATAACCTCACAAAATATTAATAATAGCTACATCTCTAGCTTGTTTTATGCGGTAACTGTAGCATTTTGAATTATATAAACATTCATGTTTCAAGTACTCTTGTAATGAAATGAAATGAAATGAAATAACTTTATTTGTTGAAATGTGGTTATACAGTTGGTCAAGTATTATACAATCTATCTCACATTTGCCATATTATGGCGTACAAATAGTTTTAGTATTAGGGTAAGTTTACATTATTTATATTATTATTACATTTTAAATGAGAATCTTATTTTATTTATACATAATACATTATTTACATCATATTAAAACAAATTTCAATATCAAATGTCAAGGGAGAATAACAATAATTTAAAATCTTTATATAAATTCTTTTATTGAATAATAGCATTTATTAGTTAACAATTTATGTAATTCTGTTTTAAATTTATTGAAAGTTAATTTTTTTATGTTTTCAGGGATTTTATTATATATAGTTACACACATGTGGGTCGAATTTTTCGAACGTATCACTGATCGAGAAGGTGGTACACATAGTCGATTAGGGTATCTGGTCGCAAAATAACAATTATCTTTCTTTTCCTGAAAAAGGTGCATATTTTTTCTTACAAAAATACAGACCTCATATATGTATATACCAGTTAATGTCAATAATTTTAGCTTTCTAAAGAGAGGTTTGCAGCTTGCGTCTGGGGTAACATTACACATAGCGCGTATACATCTTTTTTGAGCAATGAAGACTTTATTGCAATCTGTAGAGTTTCCCCATAAAACTATACCATACCTTAAATTAGAGGCAACATAACCGTGGTAGGCTTTTAAGGCTGTTGACATATTACTTATTTTTGGTAGGCGCCATAAAGCAAAAACGAAACGAGAAATTTTTGTACAAAGTTTTTCTATGTGTTCTTTCCAAGTAAAAGATCGATCTATATTAATGCCTAGGAATGAAATGGAGTCGGTTTCCTCTATCGTATTATTATCGCAATGCACTTTTAGATTGTGTTTTTTTGATCCTCTATTTCCGAATTGTATATATTTCGTTTTGTTTATATTAATTTTGAGATTATTGTCTTTGAGCCATGTCACTATTTTGCTAATTGTATCGTTAATTACATTATTATAATTTATATTAAGATTATTATGTACAATTACTGCAATATCGTCCGCAAATAAGGAATATTGTTGATTGGTGATTTTAACAATGTCATTTATGTAAATAATAAATAGTAGCGGTCCTAAAATACTTCCTTGAGGAACTCCAACTCTATTATATTTAAGGTCAGATTTAAAGGATTCCTCTTCTCCGCTAATCGAATTGATGTTCTGTATTTCAACAAATTGCTTTCGGTCACTTAAGTAGCTATTGAGCCATTCAAGTGGTTGGCCACGAATACCGTACCGTTCGCACTTCCATAGTAACAATTTATGACAGACAAAATCAAAAGCCTTGCTCATATCAAAAAATATTCCCGTTGATACTCGCTTTTTGTCCACATTTTCAAGTATCCTACCTACTAAGTGATAAGCAGCTAATGTTGTCGATTTATTCTTACGAAATCCGTTTTGATCTGGAGTAAGTATATTGTTTTTATCAATAAAATTTGTGATTCGCGCAAACATGGCCTTTTCGAAAATTTTTGAAAATATGGATATAAGAGCTATAGGTCGGTAATTATTCATACTTGTTTTTTCATTCTTCTTATGGATAGGTTTTATTATAGATACTTTAAGGATCGTAGGAAACACACCGGTAACAAAAGATAAATTTATAATATGGCTTAAGATTGGTGCTATCAGCTTAGAAACAATTTTTATTATCTTAGTTGAGATCTGGTCAAAGCCAACAGATGAGGTATTATTAAGTTTCATTATAATATTAAATATCTCTTGAGAATTAGTAGGAGTCAGAAATAAGGAATTATTATTAAAATCTATTTTATGTTTGTATATGTCATTCGTAATAGTGTATTCAGATGTCAAGTCAATAAAAAAGTCATTAAAATTATTTGCAATTTCAATTGGATTAGTAACGTTTAAATTATTGTATTTAATTTCATCGATATATTTGTCATTTTTTTTATGAATCGTATTATTTTTTATAATGTCCCATGACGCTAGACATTTATTTTTTGCACAGTCAATATATTTATGATTGCTTATTTTATGTGAAGATAGCATACATTTTTTAAAAATTTTATTATAATTCATGTATTTTATTTTGAGTCCACTATTTTTACTGTTTTTGTAACATTGGTACCTTAGTCGACGCTTATGTTTGGCAGAAACCTTTATACCTTTAGTAATCCATGAGACCGTGTTAGAAGACTTTTGAAGTTTTCTCCGTAAAATAGGAAAGCAAAGATCAAAAAAAAGTTTAAAAAGTTCATGAAATTTATTGAATGCTTTATCTGTACTTGACTCATTATAGACTTCCAACCATGACAATTTACTAATACAGTTGCAGAATTTTAAAATATTATCTTTGTCAAAATCTCTGTATTTAATGAATTGTGCTTTTGGAGTAAGTTTTTTGCCGCAAACTGGAGTGATTAGTAGCTGTCCAGTATTATGATCAGATAAATTTAGATATAAAAGTTCACCTGATGCTTCAGGAACATTGCTTAATATTTGATCGAGGCAGGCATTGCCCCGTGTAGGTTTCCTAATGTGAAGAGTCATGTTGTAGGCCTCAGTTAATTGAATGAATTGATTGGTAATGGTGGTATTTTTTAACAAATTTATGTTAAAATCTCCTGCTAAAACAACTTTTTGTTTTAATTTATAGCGAAGACTAGTTAAAAGTTTTTCTAATTTGTCTAAAAATATGAACGGGTTACTACTGGGCGTCCTATAAATGCAAATAATTGTATACTTAATATTAATTAATTCTATACCGCAAATCTCAAAACACAATTCTTGGTCGAGATCATTTTGAAATGTCATTTTTTTGTAAGGGATTCTGTCATTACACATAATACAGACGCCGCCCCGTCTGTGCTGCGCTCTTGAGAAGCTAGCTGCTAACTGGAATCCATTTAATTTTAAATTTAACTCCTCACCCCGTTTAATGAAAGTTTCCGACATACAAACAATATCTATACACATCTTTTTGTCACGTAAAGTCTGTAACGCAACTTCTAAGGTGTCTTTCTTACTTATGAACCCAGCTATGTTTTGATGCAGTATTAACAAATTACTACTGTTATACTCATTATTTACGAAAAAAATTTTTGTTTGAATTAATGGTCGGGGAAATTTCAAGTTTGCTCGGAAAGTAATCTAAGATAGATTTTTGTTTTAATTTATTTTTTTGTACATTACTTGAACATTTTAACGTAGACTGATGTATCTGCAAGCGTGTTTTTAATTTTTTCACGTCAAGGTATGAGTTTTTATAGTCAATATAGTCAATACATAAGTTTATTTTAGTGCAAATATCAGTTAGATGATTTCTAAAGTAACGGCTGTTTTCTATATAATGACAGTTTTTATAAGCATTACAAATTACACGTAAATTATTGTTTAACATTTTCTCATTTAGATGTTTATTTTGAAGGACATTTAAAATAAGCACTGAACAGTTCTTAAGTCGTTTTACAACAGCGCTTAATTCTGTGGTGATTTTCACGGGGTTCGAGTCATTTTCACCTATACATATTATGACTTTATGAGCGTCTTCTGGGGTTAGGTCGGTGTGACAACCTTTGAGAACTTCTTCGGAGTCTGCGTATGGTTTTGTGAACGAAGATACTTTGTATTTTTCATATTTGGAGTTTTCCCTCGATTGTAATAAGGCCAAGGCTAAACCCGAGCATTGTTGTGTCCCATATATATAAATTTTATTGCTACTTTTTTCTTTAGAGTTTATCGTAGTGTCTTCTTTCTTCGTTACTTCCATTGAGGGTGAAAGCTGAGAGTCTGTTGTTACTGTCGGTGTGTCAATTTTATTGTCTTTAATTATTTCTGAACGATGTTTTTGTAGTGAAGGACTGCTTGGATTTGATTTTTGAATACCGGATGGGATGGATGCTTTCGTTTTCTTTTTCTTGATAGCCGGAGTTGGACTACTAATTGCTAAGAGAGTATTTAGTTTGAGTTCTTGATGCGAAATTTTCTCGAGTAAAGTATTTTTTTCTAGTATTAAGCTGTCAATTTCTTGGTGGGCGCTTTCTAGTTGTATTCTTAACTCTTGGATCGTATTTTTTAGGTCATCTACGTCTTCATTGACCCTGGTGGATAAGTCTGGCAAACTTCTTTGAAGATTGGAGTCTGTTGAAAGGAAGGAGCTATCCTCATTATCAGAGTGTGAGTGAGAGATAATTTCCTGTGTTTGTATAGTTTCCTTCTTTTGTCTTAAGGTTATATTTTGAGAAGAGAGTTCTGTAATATTACAAGGAGAGCTGTTGTTACGGTCGACAAGTGTACTAGTTGAGATAGTGTTATTTACTTTTGAGTTTTTTGCTATTTTATTTTGGCAGTCCTGACATATCCATTTTGTTTGTTGTTCTTTACTCATAGTCTGATATCGTTTTGTAGAAACTAATGCACACTCTAAATCCAAAACTGTTTTACATGTGTTACATTTCAAGAACAATTTATTCGTTAAAGAACATTTGCATTTTTTGCATACAGTAGTAGGTTGTTTACGTTTTAAATCTTTGATTGTTGACATAGTTAAGTATTACAGCGACCTCTGTTCATAAAATACTGATTGTTTCGATTGTTTGGAGTTGTTACCCGGTGTTTAGCGTACTCGAGGAAGTAGTTGGTGTTAATTTTACTAGATGTCGTTAGGTGCTTCAGGGTTACTTGAACGATAGAAATCTATAAAACGTGTTCTTGAGATAATTCTTTTACTCTTCGTAAGATGTCACTAGATCCGCCTACATTAATAATAAAGTTTAGTTAAACGGTCATATTTGAAATATTTTAGCTATTTATTCAAATTTCTTGTTTTAAAACGTTAAAATTCTGTATTAGTTTTGAACACTTTATATGGAACTACACTTTTAATAACACTTAATGAAGAAATGTATTGTTTTATACACTTTGCACTTGAAAAATACGTTCAACGGGTTGGGTTTTAAACTTTCAAGATTTTTGCTTTATCCGCGCACAGTTCTCGGAGATAACACTTTCACTGTCGAATTATGACTTGATATACACTTTGAATATTAAAGATGGTAAATATGATTATTTTTTCTAATTTTGCGAACAAGAGACCTGTACGACGTGTTTACTAAAGAGCGCCACCTAGCGTCCTGTACAAAGATAAACGTAGTAATATCAGACCACTTCATTTTTCATTAAATTTACCTACACGTGTCTGCGGCCACAGTGTACAAACTTATGCACTGTACTAAACTCGCCCGTCTAGGCCGTCTACATGGCGGCCAGTTAAGTTAGCGGGGTGCGGGAGACGCGAGGGAGGGGCCTACTTCGCACTGGACTCGCCAAAAAATAGGATCGCGTTCTATTTGAATCAACTTAACTGAACCACTTACTACTTAACTCGCTTTTGCCGTTCAAACGACATAACAACTTAACTCGCCGGTGTCGTAAGTTAACTCGCTACTGTACTTATTGAAATGTAAATCGCGCTTAATGGCGCTCGCGCCAGTAGCAGTCGTTCTGTAGCTGGTGTTGGCGGTGACTGTTTTGCATATCTATCTGGTCCGGTAACGTACCTATTCGTACTATACTGATATTTGCGTTTGGATATAAAAATGTCGTCAGGGTTTTGATTTAGATGACCTAGGATTAAACTGGTAACCACCATCCCAGTTACTTTCAACAGGGACCGTTCTCAGTGGCCACATCCGATGGTCAGCATGGTACCTACACCGCGAAGGAGACAGGTAGCTCGGGCACGGGTCTTAGATCATAACCCCCGTCCGCTGGACTCCACAGTCTGATAAATGTTTTATATTTTGTTCTCGGATCAATACAGTGAACATGCAAAGTGAAAATATAGTTCTTGTTCAGTGTCGTGGTTGGTTGAATTGATAAGAACATGGTATTAACGCGGCTCGTAGTTATACTAGTGGTTAGTGTGCAACGACCACGTGAACCGTGAGTCACGAGCCCCCTACGCCCCCATACGTTAACTACATAGTTACATACGAAGGGCAAACTCGATCAGAATTAATTAACCACGTAGCTTATTTTCAGTGCTGCACCACAATATGCTAATGGTAGACCTGCCAATGTCACGCGGCCAACAAATGACTCAACCAAATTGATTCAGTTTATAATCTGAATTTTACCAAGAAAAAAATAACCGACTTCAAAATAACCCAAAAACTATTCGTCAGATCAGACCACATGACAAACACCAGCTTTCGATTAAAAAAGAATCATCAAAATCGGTTATCCCAGTCGAAAGTACTGTTCTGAGATAACAAATTCAGTCGAATTGAATACCTCATCCTTTTTTGAAGTCGGTTAAAAAGCAGCACAAATGTCAACTACAACGATATATTTTAAGCATATTTAAACACGCAGAATTGTTATTTATCAACAGTTCCTACACAAAAACCAAATCCGCGACTCTACCTACGGCACGCTAGTCGCTAAATTAATATTTCAGTAACTACGCCCCAACTTACTCCTTTCAATATCAGCAGCTAGAACGTACTGCGCGCGTCTAGAATATCTAGTTATTTTCTCAATTTACAAAATTAAACCTTGTCTGTAACCCTGTAAGGTCAGATGTCGCTCAGCACCTGACGCCGCAATATGCTAGTCCTTACACAAGCTGGTGCAGTTTGCAAAAGCAATTACTTAGTGAATCATTATTTACCAACGATGGCATTGAACTTGCAGCGCTGAGCCCTCGCTCACAGCGCAGCGGCGACAACAACAATAAAAGAATAATTTCTCTTGCATCACTTTGATTGAGAAACCTTCGCGGTATTCGGTTCGTGTTATAAGCAATCGTGATCCGAGCGCGGGAAAATGACATATTTGTTTGCAATTTGTTTGCCTCCAAGCAAGTTCCTCACGTATTCCTCCCTTACCTCAACTCACTTACCTCAAGTTTACTTGTAAAGGTCGTGTCGTGAATCGTGATTATTCGTGATACTCGTGATAGTTAGGTAGTCCAAGTTACACTGACGATTTATAGAGACTCGGACTGAATTAAACTTAGTGTAGTACAGTCTAATACAGTTCTATTATTTATTCTGTGCCAGTAGTAGTTACGTGACTACGTGGTCCCGTATACTGAATTAATTTTGTTACTCAGGAGAAGTCCTATCCGTCAAACTATGGACTCTGGCTCAATCTCTCGGCCAGGGTCCCACGTTTGACAACATTTGTCAAAAACACGTGAATGTTGGGTTTTTTGTTAGGCTATCGCGTATGTGTTATTGTATTACGTATGTGGAATTTATACAATAACTCATATCATAATAAAACTAATCTCCTTATTTCTTCGACCTTTCAAAGTACCTGTTTGTCTTGACTTAAATGAAATACAGCCTTTTGTTGATAACGACGCGGACGTATGGCACCTGTTCGGGTGATGGGACTTATTTTTAGCACTCGCTATTGGAATTTTATCGCAACAGGTGTGGAGTGGTGTTGGTGTTTTCATCTTCGAGGAAAATTACACCTGTAGAAACACATTCTATATTGCGGATATTTACTATGAAATAACTGTTCTGTAAAAATGTTTGAAGCCCGTCCGTCGGCTTACCTATCAGTTATGGTATTAGTCGCCCAAGTCATGTTAGTGGTGCAATTTCAGCCGCCCACATGTTCCGTGCTACGGAGGGCACGATAATCCGACTTCAGCATCGCTAATGTAAATAACTTACAATTAGAAACTTCTTCTTCTTTTCCTTGTAGGAAAATGAATTCCCTAAATAAGTGATTTTCACATGTGACATGAGTGAGAGTTTGAGGTTGGTTGTAGCGGACCCATGCGGCCATGGTGCCGCTGTAGAGTTGCAGAGCTGCGGCTACTTCAATATCCTTTTATCTTCGATCACTAATAAAAGAACCTTTTATTAATATGCACAGTTCAGTATTCTTTGATATAATCAACAGTTTTTTATGCGTCAAAGTTATTAACCTATTTTTTTTATCACTTATCTCTTGCTTCCTGTGGCCTTTTAATTTATTGAATTAATTTAATTACTTATGAGTAATGACTGTAATCAGATAAGCGCTTCGAAATATACAAATAACTACATACTTATCTTATACCATTGAGGTCGGAGTAGTAACAAATTAAGGTTAATGAAATGAGCCCTCAAAGAATTTTTGATTTTTAAACGTTTTTCACCATCTAAATGAATATTTTGACATTATATCTACATACATTGCAATAAAATACTGAATACAACGTTGCTAAAATCGAGTTTGAATAATTTCTCTAATTTTCATGAAATGTTTCAAATGTAGTAAGTATTTTTGTATACCAATAAATTAATAAACCTTATATAATATGTATAGCATATTGTTCTTACATTAATTACCTAATGTGATTTGATATAAGTAATCCAAGCAGCGTGTCTACATATTTATAATATACAATGACATGTCGGTTTGTGTGTTGTAACTTGTAGGTTGAAGTAGACCCAGCTCAATAATGTTGTCGTCAGGCCTCACAGTAGGAGACCTAGGAGATTCTGGACTCTAGACCCGAGCAACGCTAATTCGGTCCCAGTCTTCGATCACTTTTAGTGATCGAAGGTCCCAGTCCCAATTATTGCCGTTGCAGCTTCTATAGGTAAATGTTCTAGCATTTGTTTTGCACAATAAAATGATATTGAAAATAATCCAGTGCATGAGAGCGTGGGCGCTGGACACAGATAACGAATTCGTGGAACTGGAATGACCACATTCTATATCAATAAAATTATTTGGCACAAAACGACGTTACAATTTATAATAGTAAGCCGGTCGAAATCCTTTAAGTTATGCCAATTTTATCCTGTTTTTTTTAGTTGTTTATCAATGTCACTGTAGGTTTAAACGTTTTCTAATCATAATCGTCATATCTATAACAAGCAAACAAAGTAAAAAAAAAACAATGTCAAATCAAAATACATTTATCGTTCAAAGGTTACGTCAAAAAAAACATAAAAACTTAATACAATCTACAATTTACTTAATTTATTTAAATAAAGAATTCAACAATTCGTGCATAAATCACTAATTCGTTCACAATACTCAGATTCACAATACAGGCATTCTGTCAAGATCGTCTTCCATTCATCCGCAAGCCGCAAATAGGTCAAAATTAGGGGAGGTGTCCAGGAGAGCATTGAGTCTGTTGAGAGACCGTGGTAAATGTGCCATTGTGCGACACTGCGGGACAGCAAGGAGGTCGTGCTTTCTGGCCCGACGGTAATTGTCAGGTCCATAATATAGTGTACACAGCTGGGCGTGTAGATCCGGTGCATCAACCATACCTCTAAGTATTTTGCACATTATTAATATAATTGGTCTCTGTTTCTCCTCACTTCCAGCCTTGCGGCTTGCCTTCGACTTCAAGTTAAGTATTGAAATAAGGTTGAACCAACAGAAGTGTGTTTAGAGTAAACTACGCTTCAATGTGCATACTTTATTTTAAGAATGTAAAAGCGAGATTCAATGTCATAACCGCCGACTAACTACATTATGCATACTGATGGCGTCGTACATTTCCCAGCGGGGTAGTGAGTGTCATAACGTGCATGCGGCGTACGCGGTACGGCGTGCAAGCGTTATCATTGAGGGTTAAACTGCGTTTATTGTGGAAGACGATCCCCTGCAGCCGCCGCGGCCGCCGCGGCCACCGCGCCGCGTCCGCCGACCGGTCCGGAACGGAGCCGGTTTGCAGCCGCACTGGTCCGGCTGACCTTTGCCTTTGTCGCCCATTGTTCCCTTGTCGCTGCGGTCACAGCTGACGGTCAAGAGCGTCGCTTCTATTGTGGCCGGTATTAAATAATAGCAGCTGCAGACTGACTGCAGCAGAGGGCCAGCTCCGCAGAATTGTCATCCGAGAATGACTTCTCTCTTCGTAGTAGGTCCCTCGGACTGCCGCCTACTGCATTACGGCTTGTCCTAATTTGTTTATATCGTAATTAACCTATTGAAGCTAAGCCATATCTGATTGAGATCTCATTCTAAACAGACCGCATGCTGCGTCTCTCGTTTAAGATTGTGGGATACGAGTAATGGATCATGCATTGTTTGAGAATGAGATCTTTGACGGGTCAAAGATGCAGCGCCTGCATTGATAGACTAATTAAATTATGATTAGGATTCTAAATAAGTCTGTAGGGGTATAGAGTCCTTATATATGACAATTTGGGCTGACCAATAGTGTATTCCAATGATATAATATAATAAATATCATTGATTACATACTAATATTTCAGTACTGGTTATGTGCAATAGGCATGATGACAGATTTTGAAATACGGTTCTATATTGTTGGGAAATATATTATAATTAAAACGTATATCATATTTCCGCAAAAAAATAGGGTTTAGTATAAAATAATTACATTTCAATTTATAAGTTTAAAATTCGCACCAAAACGCTTCAAAGTGTCATGGCGTGGTAGTGACGTCAGTCCTCAGGAAAACAAAACACAATCCGTCATTATTAGTATGGTGATATTCATTTGTTTTAAGGCGTGTGACGTAATTCGCGCTAATTGAGACTGACTGGCGTTTTAGCTAAGACGGCGGCTTGCCGTATTTTGTAGTTTTATTTTATCAAAAATATTGTGAAAATCGCTAATAATAACACGATAAATGCGTGTTTTGTAATCCATTAATAGGATTTCATTAGATGAATACATAGTTTTAGTGATTTTTACTTACTGTCATCATGCCTATTGCACACTGTATACTTACGTCATTAACGTCATTTGGCCAGCTCGCACCGCGCACGTCACCGGGGTCGATACTGAGACACGTCGCGACTCGCGGGCCGCGGCGCAGCGCAAGTTCAGTCGACCCGGCTAGACTAGCATGTTGGCACGGCCATTGTCGGCAACATTAGCATTGTTGGCTTATAAATACATAAATAATACACTAGCTTGTTACCTGCGGCTTCGCTCCCGTTAAACTTTTCTGGGCAAAAGGAATTCTTACCTTCTTCTCAACAATTTGATCAATCAATCTGAACAAAACCATTATTTTAAACCCTTAGGTAATTTGGTTTTTTAATACACAATACACATGTTTCTTTATTTTTGTAAAGTGTTGAAGTAGGGACGTAAATTTAAAGACAAAAAACCACCTTAATAGCCATGGAAACCCACAACCCCTATTTTACATGCTTCGAGGTTGAATTTCTCTAATTCTTATTGCTTGCCTATACCATAAAAGGTACCTATCTGTTATCCGAATTTGGTAGTTCTAGCATTAGTAGGTAAATAAATTTCGGAATTCGAATCTTCCTTGACGAATCACACACGAGAAAAATAGTATTACTGAGTGGTGTACGGTGTACCTATGTAATTCTGTCGTAATTTCGCAAATAGATTAAGATTTCATCAAAATTTTACCAAAAAATAACCGAATTCAAATACATAAATAGGTAGTCTTCGAACATGGGGCCAGTGTGGAACTAACTACCTATCATGTTTATACACTTTACCTTTGCCATAGCGATATATAACACTGTTAGCAAAAACATAACAGGTACACTACAGTCTACAGTCTACACCGTCTCAATACCACTTCGCGGTGTAATCGCTCGTTTTACGCTACTCACGCTAAATGCACTAATTTGTATGATACCTGGTGAGTCAGTCGCGCAACACAAAGATTGGTCTCACACGTCTGTGGTCTCGACCATTTTATACAAAAAAGAAATTGTAGCTTGTACCTCGCTCTAGCCGCATCATCTCCCACTATTCTCCCACGCATCGTTACTGACAAAGTCACTCTCACACTCTCGATTTCGACTTCGAACATCGTAAGGAGCTCGAACGAATCTAGTAAATCGGAGATGAATTTTTTGCCGTCTTCCCCACAGTGTGGTAACTGTATCGGATATCGTTGAAAGTCTTTGAAAATATTGTGGATATGGCAAGACCATTTTTGGATTCAGGGAGAGTTAGCCCCCCTACCCACTAAATGGTACATGTTGGACATGTGAAAAAATTCACGACAGTTGCATAATAATGATGAATGTAAAGGAAAACTATTACAGCTAGAATAGATTAAGTAGTTAATAAGTAATAGTCGATGAGCTTGCGTACATTGCGCGTGGCCCGACCCGACACGCACTTGGCCAGTTTTTATTGTAGCATAATTACCGGTAACATTATTGATTGTTCACGAGCATTTGAACGAACGGAACCGAACCGAACGTGTTGAAAGAACAAGGCGTGAGTGTGAGGTGCATATCGTTACATGTGAATCAGAGATAAACATTGGAGAGGTCGCAGGTTCAAGGTCGCGGCACACGTGACGCACGGAGCGCGGCGCGGTGGGCGAGCGATACATTTCACCGCTTGCACACACATAACACAACGTGAAACGTGAATAACAGGATTGTCACGCTGTAGGGCCCGCTGCTGGATTGGATCTCCACACAGGACATCTGTCCTGGTTGGCGAACTAAACATGATGTCTTGTTCCAACCAGTAAAACCTTTACAATGTTCGCTTGTGATGTTACCAACACGTCCACCGCCGGTTTCTGAAAGGCTGATCTACTTAAAATTAACTATTATGAATTAACTGTCTGTATTGTCAAACGCCAATCGGGGCGTTGAGAACATGATTATTTGATCAACGTGTCAACAAACAGAGCTCTCTTACACGTGTGTTTTGATTTTGATCAGCTTTTCTGAAACCAGCGCCGCGCCGCGGCGGGTAGTGTGTCGAGAAGAAACTCGGTGCTTAAATATCAAAGAAGCTGTCTTTTGATATTCTCATGCACTGCGCAAAATACAAACTTTTAACGAAGTATTTCGATAAATTTTATGATCGTGAAACATTTTGTAGCACTTTATACACGACAAGAAAATGGCATGTGCAGAGGCACTGCAGGGAAAATGCAACACGCGAGGTTAGGTTAGTAGTAGTTCTCCTGAATGCAGCTGTTGTAAAGTAGAACGATGGCTATCTGGAAGGCGGAGATACAAAATTGATATCCTAGCGTTGGTGGGCTGCCAGCCTCCCAGCCAGCCAGGAGAGTAGCCGTCGCGCCCGTCGCCCGGCGACCTACATTGTGGGGGAGGCGACGGGTCGCCCGGGCGCCCGCCTGGCGGACTGACGTGATCTTATTCTCGACTTGGCTGGACGGTAACTTGGAGTACATATTGAAATTTTAATGTTAGGTGTAAGTTATATACCTGCGAATTAAAGGAATATGGGTAAATTAAAAATATCTGACTACAAAAAGGCATTCATTATGTATGTGGTAAATGCTGTTTGGCCACAAATGACAAAAACTAATTTTGTTCAACGGCGAGGTAAACATAATGTAGGCAATGCGTCAGATCGAAATTGGATGTCTTAGAAGACCAGCAGTACAGCAGTACGAGAGACGAGAATAGCTCCACAGCAGCGAACTAGTTAGGGAACGTTCCCAAACCACGTGACACATTTAGGGGGGGGAGGGGGGTCTGCAAAACACCACGCTTGGTCACAGGGGGGAGGGAGGGGGGTTAGGTTTTTGTCACGTGGTCAGTATCCAATAAGGGAATCTCCCGCTTTCTCGAGCTATATTTACTCACCTACAGGAAGTTGGCGCCACACTTAGAAGTTACAAACATTTTGAAGGTTGTTCTAGGTTTGTTCTACATTATTCCAAAACGCCATAGGGCTGAGAATGAAACTTTCAGAGAAAATCCAAAAAACGCGAGTTTTGAGCTAGCACCGCACTTTCAAGGTATCGCGATTCTGGCGACGATGACGATGCACAGAAATTGCATTGAATGGTTTTGGTCAGAGACCATAACGCTCGGCTACCTTCTTGAATAATTTAAAAATTATCAAATAATAAAATATATTTGCGATCTTTACAACAAGTCCAGTCCAAGTTCCTTTCATTTGACATGCCACAGGTGACATGACACAGTTTACAAAACAGTTTCTTTTAATTTTGATTTCATGATTTTTTTTTAAATATAAATACTTTAATGTCTTTGGGTCCCAAAAAAAGAACTTGAGCACCTTTAAACTCATTTTAGTCCAGTAGTTTCGGAGTAGCTTGTTTTTAACCGACTTCAAAAAAGGAGGAGGTTCTCAATTCGACTGTTTTTTTAACCGACTTGAAAAAACGGAGGAGGTTCTCAATTCGACTGTATTTTTTTTATGTTCTTTACCTTTACCTCAGAACTTTGGACTGGGCGAACCAATTTTGTTGATTATTTGTTTAATTAAAAACTGGTGGCTGTCATATGGTCCCATATAAATTTTATTGAGATCTGACAATGGCATCCATGATAAAACCATATAAGTCTTAAATTTGTATTAAGTAAACGCGACAAATGGACGAATAACTCAATATCACGCCAACCGATTTCGATGATTCTATTTTTAATCGAAAGCAGGTGCTTGTCACGTAATCTCACATAAATTTGAACGAGATCTGACAAGTAGTTTTTGAGTAACATTGAAGTCGGTTATTTTTTGTTACTAAAATTTAGATTATTTATGTTTGTTACCTCAGAACTTTGGACTGGGCGAACCGATCTTGATGAATCTTTTTTAATCGAAAGCTGGTGCCTGTCATGTGGTCCCATATAAATTTTATTGAGATCTGACAATGGCATCCATGAGAAAACCATATGTCTTAAATTTTTTGTATTAAGTATGTGCGCGACAAATGGACGAATAACTCAATATCATGCCAACCGATTTCGATGATTCTTTTTTTAATCAAAAGCTTGTCATGTGGTTGCACATAAATTCGAACGAGATCTGACTAGTAGTTTTTGAGTAACTTTGAAGTCTGTTATTTTTTGTTAGTAAAATTTTGATTATTAGGGTTCCGACACCATAAAATCAAAAACCGAACCGTTATAGGATCACTCACGTCGTCACAAAATTATTATTTTTAGGGTTCCGTACGAAAAACCGAACCCTTATAGAACCCCGAACTCGTGCGTCTGGGCGGCCGCCGTTCACAGCCAATTTACTTCGAAACTACTGGTCCAAATGAGTTGAAATTTGGTACTCATGTACTTTTTTGTGACCCAAAGACGAAGGTATAAACAACTGAATTTTGAAAAAAAAATTAACGAGATCAAAATTAAACAAGAACTGTTTTGCAAACCATCTCGTGTGGCGTGTGGTATGTCAAATATAATCGAAATTTTACTTACAAAAAATAACTTACTTCAAAATAACTCAATAACTTCATGTCAGATCTCGCTCATATTTATGTGAGGCCACATGACAAGCACCAGCTTTCGACTAAAAAAAGAATCATCAAAATCGGTTCACCCAGTCGACTGTACTGAGGTAACCTCACACATAAACAGGTAACAAACATAAAAAAACAGTCGAATTGAATACCTCCTCCTTTTTTTGAAGTCGGGAAAAAGGGCTTGTTGTCAGGATCTCAAATAATATATTTTAGTTATAGTTCTACAATGGAAAGTTTTAAAATTATTCAAGAACGAATGAAAATTAAAGCCAAAAATTGACCCCCCCCCCCCCTATCTCCGAAACTACTGACGCTTGAATTAAAAAAAATACAGAGTTCTGTACTTAAATATTACAGGAAAAATAAGTCAATGGTCTTAAAAAACGGCAAAAATAAACAAAAATATGAAAATAACGGTAAATACATAATCAACGGACGAAACCCTCTTTTAAAGTTTATTTTATTATAGTTCTGCAATAGATACTAATTTATATATTTTTTACTGTCTGCAAAAAAAATTTTGTCACGTGAAAACTAGGGGGGAGGGGGGGGTCTTCTCATATACCACGGTCGGTCACCGAGGGGGGGGAGGGGGGTAAAAAATGCTAAAAAATGGGTCACGTGGTTTGGGAACGTTCCCTTACCATAAAGGGGGCGTCCATAAATTACGTGAGGTGTTTAAGGGGGGGAGGGGGTCGAGTCAAATCTCATCTAATCTTACGTTGGAGAGAGGGGGGGTCTCGGCAAATATCACGCTGGTTGCGCGAGCGATATGCATAATATGTTATATTAGTTATGCCATTTTATCGACCTCTGCGGCGCTCCCACTGGCCAGTGAAAACCATATAAGGAAAAAAAAAAACGCCAGATTGACGCATGAAAAAAAAAACAAAAAGAAAATAAAGAATTTTTTCTCTCGTGTCATCCGCTACATAATTATCTTACGCCCGCATATTTTTTTAGTTCTATTCCGCATAAAGTTTTCTCCGCACATCGCTTAAAGTTCGTCTTCATCACCGCTTCATATTATCATTATACCGCCGCGCGGCTGGTTTGTGAGTTTCCTGTGGTTCCTCAAGAGTGGCAGCTGCGTGGGACACTGGTGAGTCGATTGATGTGCTTATCTGTTATAGCTTATTTTGTTTATTGCTCCGCACCGCAACGCTCCGCAGCGCAGCCATCATCGGCTTATTTTAGTTTCTTTCCTTTTTTTCCTGGAGGGGCTATTTACACGCTCCTCCATTTATTGGTCCATTCGAGCCTGATTATTGAATCAGTACATAATTATATTTTCCCGCATTCATTCCCGCATTAATTTATTAATTTTCTTAGCTTTTGCTTCCTCCATTCAAAATGGAGACTCATAAAATAAAATTACTTCAAGCTAAAGCTGAGATCATTTTCCAAAGGGTCACTAAATTGTGTGATCAATCTAAAAAAGTAGTTGTCACTGCAGATACGCGGTCAACAGAAAATTTCATGGCAGAATCGGAAATGGTCGATGAAATGCGCCATGAATTCATGTCTATTATTGACAATATAAACGATTTAAATTTGATTTTAAATCCCGAAGCTGAGCCTGATTTTAAAGGTTTAATTTCGTTTGACGACGCATATACTCGTGTAAAACGTGTCCGCAACAACGTGAATTCCGCTAAACAAGTCAATTCTACACCTACCATTACGCCATCACAACCAGTGAAAAACGTTGTTAAATTACCGCCTATCGTTATTCCTTCTTTCGATGGTAAGCCTGAGAATTGGCCAGTGTTCTATGAGTCGTTTAAGGCTAATATTCACAACAACCAGCAGCTGTCTGACTCGCAGCGTGTGCAGTATCTGATAGGTAGACTGACGCATGGTGCGCAGCAAATGGTTGCCGGTATCGTACCAACTGGTGAAACTTATCACATCATTTGGAACAGTTTAGTAAAGAAATACCAAGACAAACGGTCATTAGGTACTTTCTATTTAAATAATATCTTGGAATTAAAGAATTGCACGCAGACAGTTAACAGTTTAAATAGTTTTATTGAAAAATACTCCGCTTCGATTGCCGCCTTAAAACAATTAGATATCCCCGATTTAACAGATTTCATTCTATTTAATTTAGCTATAAAAAGGTTAGATTTACAAACGGTGCAGTCTTTTGAGTTGTCCGTTCGCTCTTCAGAAATACCTACCTCTGAAGAACTTGTGTCATTTGTTCAAGATCAAGTAAAAATATTAGAACGATCAAGTAATTGTAATAGTTTTTCTCAAACTCGCAATAACCCGCAAAAGTCAGATTCCGATACTCGCAAATCTCTGACTTTCATTAGTCAACAAAATACGCAATCTTCTAAAACCGCTCCTTGTGTCATGTGTAATAGTACCGAACATTTACTTTTTAATTGTATCAAGTTTAAAAATCTAGATTCTCCTAAAGAGCGTTATGAGTTCGTAAAATCAAAGAATTGTTGTATTAATTGTTTGAGCTCATCGCATTCAGTTTCGCATTGCAATTCGCGTAATGTATGTCATTATTGTCAAAAGAGACATCACTCACTTTTACATTTTAATAATTTACAAAGAAGTTCAAATACTTCATTTGCATCGGTACAATTACACGCATGCTCGCGCGAAGTCGCTGGTAAGGAGAAGACGACCCCTTTGAATAATGAACCGTATGTTCATTCTAATATGGTCGCTAATTCAATTAAACCTGCTCCAGTGCATTTGATCGCTACGAGTGACAGTCTGTCGCCCGCTACTATGGTATCACTCGATAATAATAATTGTAAATCTCGAACAACCATACTATTGTCGACCGCGCAAGTTTATGCATATAATGAAAATAATGAACGGAATGTCATTCGTCTATTACTGGACAATGGCTCCCAAAATAATTTAATTACATTAGCTTGTTGTAATTCACTCAACTTATCTGTAATTCCGCTTTATAATTCTTCTCTTAGGGGCGTAGGTTTATCGTCTCGTCCTATTCATGGCTACGTTGATTTGACAATTGAGTCACGTGTTTCACCGCATAAATATAATATTCACGCGTTAGTTGTTGATAACATAACAGACAAATTGCCAGCATTCGAGATTGATGCTCGCAACTTTGAATATTATAATAGGGTACCTCTAGCGGACCTCACATGGAATACCCCTGGCAACATTGACATGGTCATTGGTGCCCAATTATTCCCATATATTTATTTGGGTAAACAATATAAACCGAATATTTCATCTTCACTTCCGCCCGCTTTTTCGACCACTTTTGGTTACATTTTAATGGGAGACTTTCCTTCGTCGTTTGTTGATAATAATAATCAACCCGCTTCTTGTTCTTTTACCGCGATTACATTGAGTAGTCTGGAGTCTCGTCTCCATAAGTTTAGGGAATTGGAGGAAATTCCTGATAAACGGTTTCTTTCATCTGACGATGCAGAATGTGAAAATTTGTTTTCTAGTTCTATTGTTCGCAATAGTGATGAGCGATACGGTGTAGCCCTTCCCTTTAGTCGAAATCCGGCTTACCTCGATAGTTCCCGCACAGTGGGACACCGCCGTTTACTTGCGTTGCAACACTTGGAACGTAAGTTTAAACAAACTACCGCTTTACGCGCTGATTATAACCAAGTCATCGTCGACTATATTAAATATGGTTATTATATCCCGCACCGCGCCGTCATACGGCAAGATAAAGCAACGGCTAAGTTGCGAGTTGTGTTGAACGTAAGTGCCAAAACTCACACAGGGTTGTCACTTGATGATATTTTACATACATTGCCAACCCTACAAGCTGATCGCTTCTTACTTTTATTCGATTTTCGTTTATTTCCGATTGCATTAACCGCAAATATTAAGCAGATGTACTTGCAAATAGGAGTTCCTGAGTCATATCGTCAATATTTAAAAATAATATTTCATTTTTCTGAAAGTCAAAAATTACGCACTTCTCAATTTAACCGCATTCCTTTTGGTCTTAGGTCCAGTCCATTTGTGGCAATGCGCACTGTACACCAGTTAACATCAAATGAGTGTTCTCGTTTTCCTAATGCCGCTTCTGTCATCCAGTCGAATAGTCTTTATATGGACGATTTGGTGACGTCCCTCTCTGACAAAGACAGCGCTATAAGCTTAACTAACGGGTTAATTTCTTTGTTTATAAGCAGCTCTTTTGATTTGTTTAAATGGGCCAGCAATTCTTCCGAGTTTTTTGATAGCTTGCCACGCTCACATCGCGCTCCAGTTAATTTCTCTGGCGATTTTAGTAGTAACTTGAAGATATTAGGTATAACTTGGTTTCCAGACGAAGATGTATTTCAATTGTCTACTCTTTGTAGTGAAAATAAGTGTACAAAACGCACTATACTTTCTTTTGCCGCTCAACTTTTTGACGTTTTGGGCCTGGTATCTCCAGTGGTAGTACGTGGGAAATTGCTTATCAAGGATCTGGGGATTAGCAAAGTGGAATGTGATTATACGCTTCCAGAGGACATAGTAAAATATTTTTTCATTGCTCTTTAAGGAACTACCTTTACTATCGGAAATAAAAACACCGCACCATATTTTATTTTCTAATAACTGTAGTTTAAATTTAGTTACATTTTGTGACGCAAGCCTCAACGCTTATGGTTGTGTGATTTATTTACACATAACTGATGAGGCCGGAAATATCATTTTGAGACACTTGTATTACAAATCTAAAGTTTTTCTTGTGAAAATTGATAAGCTCGTTCGATTAGAGCTATACGCCGCTCTTTTAATGTCCCGCTTAGTAAAAAGTGTTATTAATACTTATAGTAAGAGTAACCGCATTTCGTTATGGAATAAATGTTCGCTAAATTCGCGTCCGCTTTGTTTGTTGTCATCTGACCCTCAACCTGAGGTATTGACACCCGCTCATTTTTTAATGTCGACTCCTATTCAATATTTTCCCGCAAATGATGTTTCTGATAAACGTGTTAATTTAATCGACCGCAAAAAACTGTTAGACGTTCTAGTACAGTCATATTGGAAAAGGTGGAGGTCTGAATATTTGCAAACGCTACAAGTCAGGCAGAAATGGTGTACTCCTAACAATCCAGTTCGTGTTGGAACTGTGGTTCTAATTGATCAAGATGACATACCACCTTTACGTTGGCCATTAGGTATTATCCAGGAAGTTTATCCTGGTAGTGATGGTGTAATTAGAGTCGCATTAATTAAAACGCAAAGTGGTACGTTTAAACGACCTGTCGTTAAACTTTATCCCATACCTACACAATAAATACTTATAATTTTCATTCATGATTTTTATCAGTTTATTATAATGTAATTTTCCTTTAATATCAAATTAGGATTTCAAGGATCATATCTCTTGAATTTACACCGCATAGCTTATCTTGAATTTCGTTTATTTTCTCTTTTTCCTTTTGAAAGTTCTCCAAACTTCCAAAGCCGGGGAGCATGGTTGCGCGAGCGATATGCATAATATGTTATATTAGTTATGCCATTTTATCGACCTCTGCGGCGCTCCCACTGGCCAGTGAAAACCATATAAGGAAAAAAAAAACGCCAGATTGACGCATGAAAAAAAAAACAAAAAGAAAATAAAGAATTTTTTCTCTCGTGTCATCCGCTACATAATTATCTTACGCCCGCATATTTTTTTAGTTCTATTCCGCATAAAGTTTTCTCCGCACATCGCTTAAAGTTCGTCTTCATCACCGCTTCATATTATCATTATACCGCCGCGCGGCTGGTTTGTGAGTTTCCTGTGGTTCCTCAAGAGTGGCAGCTGCGTGGGACACTGGTGAGTCGATTGATGTGCTTATCTGTTATAGCTTATTTTGTTTATTGCTCCGCACCGCAACGCTCCGCAGCGCAGCCATCATCGGCTTATTTTAGTTTCTTTCCTTTTTTTCCTGGAGGGGCTATTTACACGCTCCTCCACACGCAATTTTTTTTTCTGATTCAAATAAAAAAATATATACTATTTTGGTCCATTTAATTCAGATTGTACATGCTTAAGATTTAATCTTAAGCGTAATCGTAATACGATTAAGATCATTCACTAAATAATAGCACGAAGCAATTTTTTTTTTCTTTTTACAATAACAATTCAACGCGTTTACGTAAGAAACCCACATTTTGAAAAATCTCACGTGAGATTGGGGGATGGGGAGGGGATTGAATAAAATCTCACGAAATCTCACCAGGGGGGGAGGGAGGGACAAAAAATTTAAGAAAACACCTCACGTAATTTATGGACGCCCCCAAAGTAGTAAAATAAATATAATTACAGGTGACTGTTACAAAATCCATAGCACTACCATCGTGTTTAAGAGAAGGAAGAAATAAAAACAAAGAAGCAAGCAAAGCAAGTAGAAAAGTACTAAACAGAATAAATAGTTTCGTGACCGAAAAAAGGCTAACGACGTGAATGTCTCGTAAGAACTTCGGAACAGAATGTGGCATGGTGTCGTACAGTACCATTTCACATTAGGCACGAACAATGGCTCCGATTCTCTCACGGGTTCCTTCACCGTTAGCGGGTGGTCGACGTGGTGACGTGGAATAGCTTAGTAATAGCTGTTGTGTAAATTGTTGGTCTTAGGTCCCTGCTCCACGCGTTGGACTTACATTACGCAGGTGCGGCCAAAAGTTAACGTGCTATACGGCGCGCTTCGCCTCGTCATTTATTATACGTACATCGAAGGATTGGAATAAATTGCCCGCGTCGGTGTTTCCGCTCGATTATAATTTAAGTGTCTTCAAGGCAAGAGTGAATAGGCTTTTACTAAGTTAATGCGTTTTACCACCCATGACTACATCACCACTTACCATCAGGTGGGATAGTAGTCAAGCATTAACTTATAAGATACATAGTTTTAACGCCATTAATGTTTTAATTCTACTGGCCACATCTGCGGCCTAACGCGCTAAGTAATGGGCGCCATTAACGATGCGATCGATCGGTGCGATCCGTCGTTGCCGACCGATCGCAACGACGGATCGGTATTGTATGTTAAGATTGTTACCGCTCATGAGTGGCACTTTTGAACCGATCGATCGCACCGATCGATCGCATCGTCAATGGCGCCCATAAGATTGTTACCGCTCATGAGTGGCACTTTTGAACCGATCGATCGCATCGTCAATGGCGCCCATTTCGATGCAGCCATTGTAGCATTACTAAAAAATTACGTTGTCATTTTGTATGACGCTTTGGAATTTCTTTACAATGAGTAACCACATCAAGGATACGTCTAGAGTTGGAGACGTGCCTAGACCTGGATCCACCAGTTGGCCGACAGACTGATATAATTGATTACGTATTCAGTAATCAGTTAATAGTAGATACTCGTTCTGTCAATTACAAAATAATTAAAACTTGACTTTTAATTTCATTTGCTACACGATAATTATTGTGCCTTAAAGCGCACATAATATACAGTCGTAATGACTCGCTACATGCAAGATTGTGCGGGGAGGGGAGGGTGTCGGGGACCGGGGTACTCGGTATTGTTCGCGGCATCTCTCTCATTGTCGACTAGAAAGCACCACGTGTGAATGGACACGTGACCGCAACGGGAGCACTTTCTCGTTCTCGGCGCGACATCTGTTGGCGTGTGACCCGCGGGCCGCGGCGGTAGCGGCTTCGGTGGTTATTGCAGCAATCTTCGGTACTATCGGTGGAACTTATCGGCCCTAGCAGGAAGGGTTGGATCAGTCCGCTACTGGCAAACGGACCCACACATTGACCAACAGGGCTTAACCTTACCCGACGTGTAAGGTGAAGCGTTCCCAAATTTCTTGCGGTATTCCCAGAAATTAATTGAGTGTAAAGGCATTTTTTTGTAATAATTATTACGTACCCCATCGAATTGGCGTATGCGCCATAAGAATGCAGAATAAGTATCGGGTTTATTCAGAGCCACAAATTATAGTAACGCTGTTTTATACTATCCTGTCACTGTGTGGCTCGTCAAGAGACAGCTAAAGCTCATAAACTTATGTTAAATCGATCTCTATGAAAATGTGTATTCATAAGTCCCGTTTTAAGTACGAATAAACTTTGTCGTTACTAATATGTTTGTAACTTACGGTCAGATACTGCTGCAGAACATCACCTATCGTTCAGCCATCAGCCATAGAACAGCTGAATAATCTAAATTTTACTAACAAAAAATAACAGACTTCAAAGTTACTCAAAAACTACTTGTCAGATCTCGTTCTTTATGTGGGACGACATGACAGCCACCAGCTTTCGTTTAAAAAAGAATTATCAAAATCGGTTCGCCCAGTCAAAAGTTCTGAGGTAACAAACATAAAAAAATACAGTCGAATTGAGAACCTCCTCCTTTTTTTGAAGTCGGTTAAAAATGGATTCTAACCATTTTCAACCAGTTTCACATGTTCACTAGCTTCACTACAGACGGTGTAGTATAGATTTTAGATAACATACTATTCATTCATCATTGATTTATGAGTAAGTAGCATAGGTAAGTAGTTATTAGTCGTAATTTAATACATAAATGTATTCCGGCAGGATAACGGACGGACAACGATGACAAAAAGTTAATGGTTGGCAACTGGCACCTAACAGCAGGTGGACAGTGGACTACATACTGGTCAATTCCATTCCATGTTATGTAGTATATCACACATTTATCAACGCAATCAATCTTAACCAAGTGTCGTATCACGATCCGTCTCCGTTGTCTCGTCCGATGGAGTCGTCAAACTTGACAGCTATGTGTTAAGTGTGTGTGTGTGTGTTTGTGTGTAAGTGTTGCTGTTCTTTGCTTGTTCATTCAGTCGAGTCCGCAGTTTTGTATTGATTGAGTTGTTTTTGACTAAACAATGAAAGTGTTTCATTTGATGTTGATGCAATCTTGTCGCGGGGAAAGTTATTTAAAACAAATTAAGTGATCGATGTACCTACCTACCTATTATTCAGTAACAAAAGTAAGCATGAACAGCTGTCGACTGATGCCCATAATTATAGTGCAGTCGATTGAAGTAAATAACGCTGGTGGTGTGGGTTGAGTGCTGGACACCAATCGTGCAATATAGTTGCAATAATAGTTGGATGTAATGCCAGCATTGTAGTCGGCAGGTCTCTCTGTACCCATATGGCTAATAACTGTTTACATCCCCAGCTGCCGGGCACAGTGGCTCCCCCATTCGGGTAAATGTCCTCCACTTCTACTGAAACGTATCAGATCCTAAGCTGGTCGCGGTCACTTGGTAGACCTGTTCGTTTGACTCTATGATTCACAGATAAACAGGGTATTGTACTGCTCAATTGTATCATATCTGAGATCGCAGAATAGTGTTTGTGAATAACACTTGAGATCGTTTTACGGTTTACATACTAGGAGTTCCGTTTGTTGATTGAGTGACAATAGACCAAGACTAGGTGCGGTCTACCTGGCTCCTGGTCAGTATTCTGGTTTTAAATGGCTACTGCAAGCCACGCACATTTGTAGTGTCCTTTGCGAGACAACAGGCCATAGCACTATTGGTCTGATCTTACAATGTACTTGAATGTACGTACAATACATTATTTATTACTCTTCAGATATTGTACATACAAATAATGATGATACGTATGTACGTGATATTTTTGTTTCAATTGTGCTAGTTGGCCAACTTACGCATCACAATATTATTATTATTTTTTTTTTTTTTTTATAGCCTGAAGGGCAGACGAAAAAGCTTACGGGCCACCTGATGGTAAGTGATTACCGTCGCCTATGGACATGAGCGACACCAGAGGAATCGCCAATGCAACGCCGGCCCTGAAGGAGAACTCTTTTTACACCTTTTTTGAAGAACCCCATGTCATAGCGCTCCGGGAATACCTCAGAAGGAAGTCCATTCCACAGTTTGCACGTACGTGGCAAAAAAGTTCGTGAGAATCGGACCGTAGAGCTTCTCCACAAGTCCAATCGGTGTGGATGGAACTTCAATCTTCGGCGAGTGGTGCAATGATGAAAAGGAGACGTAGGCATCAAGTCGAACAATTCCTCGGAGCACTCACCGTTGTAAAGACGGTAGAACACGCAGAGAGAACCAATGTCTCTTCTGAAACTCAAGTGTTCTAACCTGTGAGTGACTCGTGGGTCGTTGACAACTCGGACCGCGCGCTTCTGTATGGCGTCAAATGGGTTAAGCTGGTATTGCGGCGCCCCAGCCCAGAGGTGGGAACAGTATTCCATGTGGGGCCTAACTTGAGCTTTATAAAGCATAAGCAGTTGCTTCGCAGTGAAGTACTGCTTAGCCCGATTCAGGACACCAAGCTTCTTGGAGGCCAGCTTAGCCTTGGCCTCTAAATGACGCCGATACTGCACATCGCTCGAGATGTCAACTCCCAGAATCCCAACACTTTCACTCACGGTGAGCGCGGTACCCTGGAATTGAGGCGCTATGACGAATGGGGTTTTCTTAGCGGTAAACGCGCAAACTTGTGTCTTCGTGGGGTTGAACTGGACCAAATTAAG
Organism: Thymelicus sylvestris; assembly: GCA_911387775.1. Classification (NCBI taxonomy): domain Eukaryota; kingdom Metazoa; phylum Arthropoda; class Insecta; order Lepidoptera; family Hesperiidae; genus Thymelicus; species Thymelicus sylvestris. Next base: position 11,165,735 of record OU426909.1, on the reverse strand, counting down.
TCGACCCCATTCCGAGACTTGCTCCAGAGAGTTCTCGACTTCAGACACAAGTTTCATTCTGCTATCCGCCATTTGCAACTGAGAGGCATTGGCAGGGGCTGTGTAGTAGGCATCCCCTGTACTATCATCTGCATAGCAATGGAATATCCACAAAGTATTGACGTGTACCGAAACTAGCTGTTGTGATTTTTGTTAAATCAACAAATTGCTTTAATTTTTGCGTTGTGTTGCAGCAACGATGCCGTTTAGTTGTTATTTCCTACTTAATTTTTCTTCTTTACATCACTTGTTATTGTGACAGTTATTTGGCTGAATAAATAGTTTATTTAGCCTATTAAACTGATACGCCTTATTTATGATGTCGCTCGCAACCTTAACCTTTAGACCGGAATGCAACATAATTTTTTACGTCGGGATAATTAGCAGGTGTGGCGGTGAACCAACCGTAACATCCATACATTCTATTATAGCCTGTAAGTAATCAGAAGTGGGATGGTTACTCATCTACAGCCAGTGACCCGTCACGGAGCAACTCAACGCGACTAGTGGGATAGACCCGAACTGGCACTTGTGAGAACAATGTTAATGAGAATTTACATTAGTTCCTTGGTTTTAATTGTTATCTGAAGCAGAAAGCGAGTCCCTCGTGACCGCCACCAGGGGGTCGCTGACCACTCTACAAGATTCTGAAAGCGTGAACGTAGCGCGGTAGAAAGTGATGTTAATGCATAATTGACGGCGAGGTGCCAATTATGTTGTAACTTTTTTTAAAACATTGTGCAGTTGATCTATCGCACCGATTGAATACATTAACCGGGTATTTGTATGTCATTTGCATATATAAAACTGCTGGTTGCCTCGCTCGTATTGATGCGTAAAAAAACTTGAAACCGAATGTTGTATCACGTGTGTTCCAGCATGTTTATGACCCGAGTATTCATTTCTTCTTTTTGTTTCCTGTCTTTTAAGAAAAGGTTACAGAATACAGAATAAAGAGTACCTACAGCTTATGTACTTCTGTACTCTTTAAGTACAGAATTCAAATAAAAATGATTGACATATTCGTAAAATGGTCGTAAAATTGTCGTTTGTCAGATTATACTAAAGTGCCACGCCGCCGCGCCGTCTGCTCCGCAAGAACGGGGAACACATTTCAATCTATTGTCAAACTTATATGGACACTTTTAAAGGGGAAAGGGGATCTTCCTGCAGTAATAATTCACCCTTTAGGCTACGTCCGCACAGACAGATGGCTTGCTTAGCGCCTAGAGCCTAATTAGTCACCTAGCGAGTAGCTTCTTTTATCGAACGCTCTAGAGTGTTCGCGACCGGCCGCACTGCGCGCTTGGTGCCTAAATAGTTGCTTAGCGTGTATCGAAGTAAACAAACGTGTTGGTTTTTTGTCACTAGGCGCTAGGCATTTTTGAAGCAAAAATGACATTGACGGTCGGGTTGTCATGGATATAATATTATTGATGAATGTCAATGGCATAAACTAAAAGCTGAAACGAGAAATTGTTGCATTTATTTCATTAATTTTGTAAGATATTTTTGAGAGTGACATTTCGTCAACGTGCCGACCGACAAGCAAAATGACCAAGGCACCTAGTGACCCACCACGCAAACCACCTCTCAGTGCGGCCACCTTGTATCCTAGCAAGTAGTCAGAATGCAAACCACTAGGCTCTAGGCGCTAAGCAAGCCGCCTGTCTGTGCGGACGTAGCCTTAGAGAGGGTTGTTTGTTGCTTCCCCTCCGGTGAGAATTTGCTGCAGTTCACACGGTTAATGTGCGATATTGAGGTAGGTTACTGAAATCCTTTCCTAATGGCTCTCAGGTTGGGACGAATACAGTTTTTTATTGATAAGTCGCCATAAGGAGTTAGCAGAAACCTGTAAGCTATTGCCAAATAATCCTACGTGCAAACTTCAATTCCATAATTAATAGTTTGAATTTAATTATTTTTGCAGTATCTAGTTAAGTGCTAAGTTAGTGCTTATTCGAAACGATGACGTCATGTCAATATAATATAACTAGTCGTATAAGTTTTATGTCGGACTATAACAGTAAAGGTATATTGCTAGATATTGTAGACATTGTTCTACGAATGGATCCTGGTACCATAGTCGGTCATAGTCCATAACGTCACATTTATTACTGATAAATTATTAGCATGATGATGATTAGTTCCTTGTGTAATTATTATACTGTTTACTTCTTCCAGTCCTTATCGCCTGGTAGATTGTTATTATCTTCAGATAATAATATAATAGGTATACTTATTTACGATATTTAATAGTTCATGGTAAGACAAGTCACCATGCTAAGTGGTGTGAATGTTCCAATCCAATTAGGAATGGCACATTTCACCTATCACTGAATATTTCACTTGTTAAATAAACTTCACCTTGTCACACCAGTGACATGCATCGAAACCGTCTGTTACATTTAACGGGACTGTGAATTCACCACAGTATTCCTTTTACTGTGACTTAACGCCGGCCACCGGCCAAAATTCACAGAATTCCATCGTGCGAAAAAGAGAAAGCAACATTTGTGACTTGAGCCGTGCGTGAGCGAGAGCGACACAGTGCCACCAGCCAGCTAGAAGAGAGAATTTGTTTAAGTGAAATTGCATCTTATACTCAACGTTATTAGACTTAAGTTTGTCTGATTTCTTTCAACTTGCTTCGTTAATAATATCGCTACGATACAAAAACTTCAAATGAAAATGAGTCTTATTTTAAACAGTGTAAGGTTTTGATTAAACTATGTAGGTAATTGATATTTACAAGCACGTCGTGTCTCGTGAATTCGTGAATTTCGTGAAGCGAAGTACGATACGGTGACTCGGTGAGATTTCGCTTCACAGTTCATAATCATTTGTAATCTTTACTCTGCGCGCCCGTCTCGCGCACGGTTTCGTTGATATTTTAAACATACCTAGTGATAATAGTTAATAAATGAATACTGTTAGTTAGTAGTATAGATAGATAATAGTGTACTTGAGTATTGACAAGCCTGTTGACAGTGACAATTGGTGATTGAGGAGTTTTGACGGGCGGCAGTTTGACGGCTAGTCTGTGGTAGTTGCCAAGGACGCTGTCAGACAGATGGACCAATCCTCGGTCGCCATTAGAGTGACTTTTTAAATCGCTGCGTTAGGTTCTGTAGTCTGTGGTCTGTTCAGTCTCTTGTCTCTGTCAATTTGTGGCGAGTATTTATTTTTTCGTTAGATGGGACTTCTGAATTTGTAATTTCTTTAAGAAGGTTCAGGACTTGTTTATAGAATAAAATATTAAATCATTCCACTCCCTTGATTTTGAGTCTGTGGTTGGACCATAGCCGGAGGCGATATAGTCTGTGGTAGTGGGACGTGTCTGTGATTGATGGTTTTTCAGTCGGGGTTAACAGCGTAGAATTTTTCCCAAATATCGGGGTCTGCTATATTGGGAAATTGATTGGGCATATATATTGTTTTTTCATTGGGCAGGATAAAGTAGTCAGAGGTCCTGGGACTGACTGGCCAACAGGAGTTTAGCCATTTAAATTCAAAATATTGTATGGGTCAGCCCTCTGGAAGGGGAGAGGTCAAGGTGTGAGTGCAGGTCTGTGAATTAGTTTGCAACCTTGTTGAATTCGGTTCTCGAAATTGGTTGGGTTGTGGGAGTTTATAATAAATACATTTAGAGGGATGTCTGTGAGATTTAAGTCATCGTGGGTTTTTGTGTCTAGTTATGGGGAAGGAATAATTTTTTGAGTAGGGAATCCCCTTTTACAACGTCAACAAATCGTCGCCAGTAAGTTGACCGCTGAGCCGGCTGAGCTTTGGTAATGACTGAATCAAGTCACTATCACTGCGAAATGTAACGGACGGAATAAAATGCACCCACTGTGACAATACTCGTCAATAATGAAATATACCAGTGGTGATTTTTCACGGGTGATTTAACAGTGACAAAAATAAATAATTTCACGGACTTGATAGTGAAATAAAAGTAACGATATTTCCCATCGCTAAATCCAATGCAAGACGGTTTAACGATTAGCGTATTAGCCAAACGGCTCATAAAAATTTATAACCTATTATATTCTATTGTAATGCCTCACAAGTGATAAACTCCCCCACACGATACAAAGTTGCAAGCTTCTAAGTTTGTTTTTAGTAGTTGTAGTTCGTTTCGTAAGCGCTTAATTAAATTATTCTCGACGAGTATCCGCCCTCGCTTTGCTTTGGTTTTCTTATTTTTTTACACCTTGGGTTACATTACTGGAGTCTTATTAAGGATCACAAATTTTTCTGAAAATATAACTTAAGACAGTGAAAGAATTTTTCAAATCAGTTCAGTAGTTTCGGAGTCTATTCAATGCAAAGTGCAAACAATCAAATCTTTCCTCTTTATAATATTAGTATAGATAAAGTTCTTTGTTGAAAGTTGAAACTTCACAATCAATTTTATTCACAACAAGTATTTTATATTGTTTAAACTTATAGTTTAACAAAGTCTCATTAATCGTTTATTTGCATTAATAAACTTGACATTGTCAGTTTACTTATCAATAAAATATGCGACGATTGATACATAAATACATAGGCGGATCGTGAATTTGTGGGGCCCTGGGCTGAAACAATTTAGGGGCCTACCAAATAACTAATAGCCATTTTGTCAAAAAGTTGTTTTCGATAGTAATGTAGATATACCTAATATAGAAAAAATAGGACAATAAAATAATTAGAATGTGACTTAGTGTTTTTGTATACAGACAGCAACTGTACAACATTATTGTAAAATAATTAGACAGGTTATGTGTAGTTACGTTATATAAATTACTAGCTATTACCCGCGGCTTCGCCCGCGGGTTCAAAGGGAAGTAACAATGAGTTGTTTAACATGCATGACTCTTTCCTAGATATAATAACATAATAATTAATAATAATAATTCATAAATAAGTAACAGATCCAAAATCAAATTAAGTATGGAAGTTTGGAAGTATGGATAGTATGGATGGATATGGAAGTATAGAAGTATGGACAAATATGCATCATAATGGATCTTTCCATGGGAATGAGTTGTTTTACTGCGGTAAAAATTAGCCTACGTTACTCTCCAGCCTCCTACCTATCTCCACACAAAAAATCTTACACACAAAAAAATCTACCATAACATCGCTCTGTTACGACGTGAAAGACGGAAAAACAAACAAACAAACACACTTTCGCATTTATAATATTAGTATGGATATCTAGAAAAGAGTCATGCATGTTAAACAACTCATTGTTACTTCCCTTTGAACACGCGGGCGAAGCCGCGGGTAATACTAATAGCTAGTGGAAGTATAGAAGTATGGACAAATACGCATCATAATGGATCTTTCCATAGGAATGAGTTGTTTTACTGCGGTAAAAAGTAGCCTACGTTACTCTCCAGACTCCTACCTATCTCCACACAAAAAATCTTACCATAACATCGCTCCGTTACGACGTGAAAGACGGACAAACAAACAAACAAACAAACACACTTTCACATTTATAATATTAGTATGGATGAAGCAAACTTTCTGCATTTTTCTGCTGCAAATTCCTTTATTTGCTCATCACTTAAATCACAATTTATAGAAAGAACCTTTCCCCGTGTGGTGTCCGGGTTCACTTTGTAGAACAGCACCATTGCCGTTCTTCCTGGGATGTCGTAAAAGGCAACTAATAGGACAAATCCAGAAGATGGGCAGCAGCATCTTCCTGTGTTGACGAATACCGGTCATGTCACCTGCGGTCACCAACTCGCAATAGCCAAGCGCGGTGACTATGGCTATTACCCCCATGGCAGACACGGAAAAACCACGGCCTTAGTAGTTGAGCTTGAGACCTACTACAGACGTTTGTTTACCTCCTCATGCGCTCCTGTCCACAGACAGGCGAATGACAAGCGAGCTAAGTTGACCCGACACTGTACCGAAGATATCCCGGACGTCAGTCTGTATGAAATTAGGGGGGCCCTGAAGCAGCTAAAGAACAACAAGGCACCGGGCGATGACGGAATCACAACTGAGTTGTTAAAAGCTGGAGGAAAGCTTATATTGCTAGTGCTCCAGAAGTTGTTTGATTCCGTTATCAGTAGCGGAACTACCCCGGAAGCGTGGAGCAGAAGTATGGTGACGCTGTTCTTCAAAAAGAGTGATAAAACCCTATTGAAGAACTATAGGCCCATTGCACTTCTGAGCCACGTGTACAAGCTGTTTTCAAGGGTACTCACTAATCGCATAGCACGCAGACTTGACGAATTCCAGCCTCCCGAACAAGCCGGATTCCGTAAAGGCTATAGCACCATGGACCTATGTGTACCTATGGACCTATGTACACCTATGTACACCTATGTATGTGTGGACCTATGTACACTCAGGCAGGTGATACAGAAATCCGAAGAGTATAACCTGCCGCTATGTGTAGATTACGTGGACTATAAGAAAGCCTTCGATTCTATCGAGACCTGGGCGGTACTGGAGTCTCTCCAGCGGTGCTAGATCGACTATCGATATATCGAGGTGTTGAAGTGTGTATACAAATCGGCCACCATGTCAGTTCGATTACACGACAGAAGCACGAACCCCATCCAATTGCAGAGGTGTGTCAGACAAGGGACGTTATTTCCCCGAAACTGTTCACCGCTGCTTTGGAGGATGTGTTCAAGCTAATGGAGTGGAAAGGGCTTTGCATTAACATCAATGGTGAACACACACCTCACAAACCTTCGATTTGTCGACGATATAGTGATCCTGGCGGAATCGCTGGAGGACCTCAGTACTATGCTAGGGGACCTGAACAGTGCCTCACAACGGTTGGGTCTTAAGATGAACATGGACAAGACAAAAATCATGTCTAATGTCCATGCGTACCGGTAGTTGTTGACGGCATTGCTCTCGAAGTTGTCGACGATTACATTTACCTGGGACAAATGATCCACATGGGTAAGTCCAACTTCGAGAAAGAGGTCACTCGAAGAATCCAATTCGGCTGGGCAGCGTTCGGGAAATTACGACACATCTTATCATCCAAAATTCCTCAGTGCTTGAAGTCGAAATTTTTCGAGCAATGCGTGTTGCCAATGTTAACATATGGATCCAAGACGTGGTCTTTTACTGTTGGCCTCATTCGAAGGCTCAAAGTCACACAGCGCGCTAAGGAACGAGCTATGTTAGGTATTTCACTACGAGATAAGATTCGTAACGATGAAGTCCGTAGGCGAACAAAAGTTACCGACATAGCTCGTAGAGTTAGCCGGCTGAAGTGGCAATGTGCAGGTCACATCGTTCGAAGGACAGATAACCGATGGGGTCACAAATTCCTCAAATGGCGGCCATGTCTCGGTAAAAGGAGCACTGGTCGCCCCCCGACCAAGTGGACTGACGACCTAAAGAAGACGGCGGGAAGCCGCTGGATTCAGAGGGCCCAGGACCGGTCGGAGTGGCGCAAATTATGGGAGGCCTATGTCTAGCAGTGGACTTTAAAAGGCTGTTAGATAGATAGATAGATAGATAGAAAGAACTGACAAATGATTACATTGTTTTCCTATACTTATTTGTTTTCTATACCTATATGTACACGCACATACACGCTATATGCACGTGAGTTGATTGATCTCAGAGTTGCCAACCTTATGATCGGATTTTTTAATTTTTTTCTTTTAATTTTAAACATTATTTTTAATTCAAAATATCTCCTATTGTTTTTAGTGGGGGCTGGGGGCCCTTTGTATCCACGGGGCCCTGGGCTGCAGCCCAAAAAGCCCTTAGGTAGATCCGCCTATGCATAAATAAATGAATTAATATTTAATTGTATAATAACAGTCGTTATCGTAGAAAGCTCAGCGCGGAGCGGTCGGTCGGTCGGTCGGACCACGACCTTGACTTGATTGACTGGTGGATTAGCGATTGAAGCAGTTTTAATCAATTATTATTTGTATATCATTAGCAATTAGCTTGTCGTACTGTCGCACTTATTTATCTAATTAATAATTATGTAGCGGTTGCATCGGTTGCCTGTAAAGTGAAGAGTGAGAAGAGGGTATTCGAAGCGATATTTTGAAAGAAGGACCGATCTCTGTTTTGTATTGTTTGTCTTTGCACAACATTTGTTAAATAACATTTGAGTTGAGATTGAGGAGAGCTGATTCTTCTCTCTCGTAGGTATTGAGAATCGGTTGAAGAAATACATTCAAGGGTTTTCATTGTATCGAGAACGAACGCTACTTCTACTTCTTCCTTACTTTATATTTTTCTTTATATTTACTACATATCATATCCTGCAATCCAAGAAAATAACCTATTTTACATAGTTCTTTAATATGAATTCGTACTAAAAACTAAACTACATAAATTGTATAAAATTGCCCTCTCAGGTAAAGTATCAATACCACCTCTACATTACCAAAACACCTCGCACAAAATTATTATAACTCTAAGAGAAAACCGGTTTCTGAAGCACCTTGGCTGTACCTACTTAATAATTTTTATTAGGTTCGTAACACGTAAAAATATAAAGTGCGTCTCCGGGAGCCGCTCCAGTATGCGGCTATGCGCCCACGCAACACTCATACATCGTGCCGTACGCGACGCGCGGCCGCGGCCGTCGACCTGCGCCGGCGCAGCCTCGAGATTGTTGGATTACGCACTAAATCACGCGGGAAAACGTGCTTTGAATTTACGATACATTTGTTTGACGGAACTCCCGTTTGTACGAGTAGGCCGGAGCACACCATGGAGCACACGAGGCGACGACATTACGTCTGCATGTTTCAAACGCTCTGTTGCACTTTATATTGATCTGAAGGTATATTGGATTTCTTCAAGGGCTGTAATGCAGTTCTCACAAGTAGCGCTTTCATGAGGTTAAACCGTTGACCTAAGGTTACCGTTGAGGTAAAAACCGTAAGCAACAGTAAATCAATGTTTTCTATTTAAACTATTTTATTTTCATTACCGTTCATCGGAGTCATGTGTGTGAACGCCCTAACGCTAGTAGCGACCAGTTGTAAGTTTATGGGAGACTATTTTGGATGGTGCCTTCTACGGAATTTACGATTTGTCTTTAATTGGACTGTCTTCCGTCTTTTATTTTTATGGGTTAGCTTACTTAATGTCGACTTATTTAAATTGAATGAACAATTATTAGAAAAAAATGATATCAGTGAGACATTTTAGAAGACATACCCGTCCATACCGATCATTAAAATATCCCCATATTATTACAATAAAATTAATTGTCTAAAATGAAACAAACTGTAATGGCCTCGTCAGCAGCGCCCTCTACCCAATACACAAAAAGAACACTGCATTGCATGTCATTGACGCGCACGCCGCACGCCGTGGCCGCACAACCTTGCTGGTCGCGTTATTATCATAATAGAGCACGATTTACTTTGAATTTATGCAAAGTATGCCGGTTAATGTTTACGTTACACTGTTTGTTTTCCACGGCCACGTCGAAGGAGGTTGCGTGCGCGTGCGCACGTCAGTCTAATTTATCTGCTTGGATTCTTTAAGTAAAAGTAAAGTCAATGGCAATCATTTAATGATTAATCACTTGGTCACCAATCACCATCATTTTGATGTTTCCATCGACGCGGCGTCGGGCAGAATTAACGCGAATCTTTGGATTCGGATTTCCTTCGTTGTATAAAGAAAATCCGCTCCCGGGCCCCACCTGATAAGTTGTAATTTTTATTTATTAGTTTATGGAGTTCATCTCCAGAGCGAGTCTCGGAATGGGGCAGACGTAATTTAGTCCAGCCAGAGTAACCCCGAAAAGTCGCCACTTCTCTATTTCCATTCAACCGATTCCTACGCCGAGCTATTCGTCTTTTCGAGTTCAGAAATGGTTTGAAGTCGCTTGAGTTGTGATTGTTGCTTTTGATGTAGGTACTTAGGCTTTTTCTGCGTATTCTACGTTCTAATATAATTTCTATATAATGAGGAATGTTTGGTCAACTTTCGTTATCGTTCAATATGGTTTACAACACCACCTGGATACGTCACGTCCTCCATCGGTCGGGTTACCTGTGATGGACTGTGGATGGAATTAACTTTTTAAATCGGTGTTCGCCCTGTGCTATGCCATAAGGGTCCTTCAGGAAGGAAGCGGGTCCATTGCTTCTTGGCTAGCCCCGTAGTTTTGCTAATGTCCAAAGGTGGGCAATGCTAAACGCATTCTTTTCCAATCCATCGTGCAATGGGAGATTAACGTTGTGGTATATGCGTACAACAATATAGAATCATTCCAATGGCACGACATCAGTGCATCCATTATTTATTATTCTTTCCTCAATCATCCGAATGACTATAAGTGCAACCGATGTCGCTAAAGTTATATTGAAGATCGCCCAGTTGAAGGGTTCTCAGTACTTCTGCGTTGTACTGGAGATCAATTGATGCAACCAAGTGGGGATAATGGCCCGTGACGTCACCTGTCGCCGTTAATTGGCTGGGTGAGGCTGGCGGACGGTGGATTGCTATTGACGACTTCTGCACAATGATGCCTATCTGACTAGGTAGTTAAATGTTACCAGCATTGTGTTCTGATTTAATATACGTCAATTTAAATGCTTAACATTCCGACACTCTTGGAAGTTGCAATGCCAATCAGGATTATGCATTGCGCATATCACACCTCTAACTGGTTTATGCAACTCATCTTAGAAAAACACCACAAAGGATAGGTAAACTACATGGTTGGTACATACAACCAGGTGAAATGAAGGAAGACTGAATTGACAGAATGAAGCATTACTCTGTAACGGACTTCAGTTTGTCTCGGTGGTCACAAATAAAAATTTTGTTTGCTGTAGCTTAGGCCATACTTAGATAATTATTCATTTTTTAATTCCTTGTTTATAACCGAAATCTGACAAATATTATTTTTTATTATTAACTATGACTTTGATAAGTAAACTTACTTAGCTAATTTAAAGCGAAATATCTAATTACATTCTAGTTCAAATGTCTATTTATCGGTATCTGTTTCATCTAACGGTGATAATCTAAGTTCGTTAAAGATAACATGCGCAGATAAACAAGTTTCTAATAGCCTACGGTTCATTCCATCTTTAAAGCCGTCGTTATTTATGAACGCCTGGTAGTTCTAGTCCATTAGAAACTATTAAAAGTATAATAAACCTTTATATTTTAATTATTATAATTAAAATAATAACAGGCAAGGTAATTTAAATACCAGATCCATTTAAATATGGAACGTGTAAAACGTCGGTCACACACACTATTATTAACAAAGTAATCCGAAACGAAAATCATATAATTGAGTTATTATTATTTAATGCAAAGTCAACCAACGAGCAGACGAGCCGCCTGATGGTGAGTTGATCACCATCGCTAATAGACGTCAGTCACAGAAGGATTTATCGATGCTTTGTCGGCGGGAAAACAAGCTGGACATATTAAAGACAGAAGTTCTTTATGACAGAAGAACCTATGTTTAATCTTGTATTAACCATACAAGGTTAATGCATATAGCTAAATGAAGCGAAACGAACTGTGTCCCATGCCGCCTCTCCCTTTTGCCGTTTCTTCTTCGTGTAATCTCACGACTAACGTTCTCGGTAAATTAATTTTCTTTTCCAATATGATTTATTCATGTTACCTCGAAGGAACTCTTAAAGCTGTAAAGGCACAACGCTCTCGTTTCATTAAAGTAGAGCACATTAAAATATTCCTGTGATTTGTAAATAGCATCCGAAGAGCGTTTCTGAACGTGGCAGCCTTGAGGCAGTCCCGTCCATCGCCTTTGGTTTATGAATACCTGGTACCTACTGTTAATTTATATTCAAGGGTACTTCTTACTTATCGACTGGACGTGTTTTTTATGTTTATTTAATTTTCATGAATTAAATATACTTAAATAAGATACTAGATATTGCAATTGAAAAATTTTGTTCTTTAGATTCGACTGATTCAATAAATAAAAGTAATATAAGAATTTTATCAACTTATTTACCATTAAATCTACCGACCGACGTTAGAAATAAAACCTGTTTTTTTCGTTTGTCAAATTTAATCCATAGAATTCCATTGCCTTCTTCCGGCACTGAATCAAACTCCAGATAGCTTATCAGAGTAATAAATGTCAACATTTTAGGTTCTAAGAAATTTAAAAACTAAATAACATTATATAAATTATTGTACCTACATACCTAGTTCGAAAAATTTAAATGTCAAAAAATGCCGTGAAGCCTTTTGGGTCAATGTTAAGAACATTATTATGATACCTAACAATAACATAGATTAGAAAAACTAGCGCTTGGTAGGCAGAAATTTTGATATGTTATTATTACTTATTATTAATATTATATAATAACAATGTCGATTACGATATTGACTCATGGTGATCATACATTGATAGACTATTTAACTTTATTGCATCTTTTAAGAGTACTTACAATTCATTTATCTGTAATTTGAATCTAGTGGCAAGTTATTAACGATAATCTAACCTCGTTAAAGATAAGATATGCAGATTATCTTACCAGCTCTCGAAGACGCGCTCCATTCATCCTCTTTAATTTATGGGCGCCGGGTATTTCAGTGCGCACGGCACCTGGTCTACGATGTTATCTCGGTAATTGGACTCCATGCATTATCAGTTATCTATGCAGGTGGCAAGTTTTAACTGATCTATTTTTTTTTAATAAATGGCTTTGATATTTTTATGTTTGGATTTTTTCAAAGGTTTGTCCTTTTATATTGTTTAAAATGCCCATAAGGCAAAACCTTAGGCATTAAAACCTTCAACAAAGTGAGTGAGAGTTCGTTGACCGCGAGCTGCGAGGCGTGAGCCGTGGGCACACCGCACAGCAATGGTAATCGATTCCTCTGCTCAGATGACGTGATCCTGAAGCGAGCGCAACGCGAGCCGCCGCGCGCCGCGCCGGATCGGATATCCACCGATTGTATGTGCTCGTGTTATTTTGTTAAAAGGCAATCGGCACGCCTAGTGAGCACCTGGTGTTCCTGGTACCCGAGTACTTCACCTCGCAGACGTCTGCAGCAATATTGTGTTACTGTAAAAACAATAAAGAAAAACTAGTTATTTCGCCGTGACGCTTTACAACATGTACACACATCAGAAGTAGCAATATGCTAATTGCGGCTGATTCAGTAGACTATAATGTTAAAACAATACAAGAATAATGATAAAACAAGAACTTCAAACGTTGAAAGATACGCGTACTTAGATATTCGTAGACGTTCGTCGTTACAGTCCTGAAGATTTTTTCTAGCATGGCATCTCATTCACGACGTCCTCGTTGGTAAACTGTGCCATTTCGTTCAGTACGAGTCTCTAAGGCCTAGGCACTCGAGTACCTCGAGGTAAGAGTTGAATAAGATTCCTTGAATGTTTATCATCTTGCAGGTGACCGCAATAAACTCACCTTTTCTATACAAAAATTTTAGAACAGGTCACAGTGAGTCTTTGATAATTTTTTGTATCTAGGATAAGCCTCCAAAGATTTCCATATGTCTGAACTCTCAAGTACATTATGTGAAATTTTTCAAACAAATATCGAATTAATAGCGACAGCTATTCTAAACTCATACTAATTTTGATCACTGCAAGGCTATTCTGGTTTGTAACTTGAAAGCGGAGTTTCAAAATTGACGTTCGAGTTCTAGGAGCACTTCACTTCGCAAGTGCGTACTAGATGATTAGATAATGACATGTCAATATGATGCAAGTTCGCTTTTGTTTTGTAACTTGACAGCGGAATCCACGATGAGTTTCTAAATTGAAGTTAGAGTTCGAGACTTCCTTCACCTCGCAAGTGCGTACCAGGTGATTAGAGAATCACATATCAAGATCTCGGACTCGAACTTCAATTTTGAAACTCATCGCGGATTCCGCTATCGAGTTACAAAACTGAATAGCCTTGCTGAACTCCTTCGTGTGTTGTTGTCAAAACAGCCCGAATAACTTATTCTTATTCAAGTTCTATTTTTAAATAAAAACAGTCTGGTCGAGCAGCTGGGTTTATTATAGTTTGTTTTGAGCATCGTATTACCTTGTGATTGCGTTACCAACATAACACCATGTAAAAGCAGTAACAAGATCCATCTACCGGATAATAATATCCGCGCCGAGAGCCGAGAACACCGCGCCGCGCTCTGCGGCTGGACGGTTCCACTCTCGGTTTCTCTAGAGAATCGGCCTTTTACTTTTCATGAGGTAGTCTGAAACAAAGCCATTATTAGGAGGCATTCTCCCGAGAAATCTTAAAGATGCCCGACTTCAGGGGTTGTTTGTACCTTGCACAGTTGTGGCTGTATTTGGCTTCAACTTGATGGCCTAGGGGCACGGGTCGCACAACTAAGGAGGCCGTACAGTATACTCGACTACGCTGTGCACGAAGCTTTTATGTCACCTGAAGACCTCTGATATGGCTTACCGGGAGTCGGGACCAACGGGTTTTTTGCCAGTCACCTTCCGTCTTAACTTCGTCCATCATCCTAAGATCGGTACAATTCACCGAGCTTATGACTGGTTCCACTAGTATTATAATGTTACATACTTGTATATTAAAATCTCCGAATGAAATTGCTGTGGCCGCCTGTGGCACACGAAACGCATCAGACGTGATAATAAGATTTCTGCATCCCTGTTACCGCACGTCGCACGTAGCGCTAGTCGTTAGAGAGTCCTTAGCGTGGCACTTGAAAGTGGCCTCGCTAATATTTCACGGTTCGTTACGTTTACAACGTTGTGTAACTTATGTTATGAGTAACACTCACAACAGAACTCAACATGTGTACCGAATCAGTTTTTTCATTAACTGCAATTACATTCAAAACTACAAAATTATATTACACAAACCAAAACTAGAGAATTTTCTGTCTCTTAAGAATCGGGAATTGACGCCAAATCTTTTTAACCGACTTCAAAAAAGGAGGAGGTTCTCAATTCGACTGTATTTTATTTTTTATTTTTTTATGTTTGTTACCTCAGAACTTTGGACTGGGCGAACCGATTTTGATGATTCTTTTTTTAATCGAAAGCTGGTGGCTGTCATGTGGTCCCACATAAATTTTATTGAGATCTGACAATGGCATCCATGAGAAAACCACATAAGTCGTAAATTTGTGTTAAGATGTGCGCGACAAATTGACGAATAACTCAATATTACGCCAACCGATTTCGATGATTCTTTTTTTAATCGAAAGCAGGCGCTTGTCATGTGGTCTCACATAAATTTGAACGAGATCTGACAACTATGTAGTTTTTGAGACTTTGAAGTCGGTTATTTTTTGTTAGTAAAATTTAGATTATGCTCAGTTCCAACGGGAAGAACAATACACTAGTAATTGCTTCGTCTGTTTGATCTGGTCAGTAGGATACAATAACAGCAGGGGTGACTTGTGCCCGGCGACAAAGGAAACTCAAAAATAAAGTCACGTCTCGGCGCGGCGGTGTTCTAATTGGATCAGTGACGTGTTCGTATAATTCTGGTCGTCAATGGTCAATGTAAACAACAGTACCTGATACTGTTCATTGATAAATAAGTCACGGCCGCCAGCCCGCCACCCACCAGCCCGCCCGCGGCCCGTCACCTGTCGCTGTGTCGGTGACCAGTCGTGCGGAACGCAGCGGTATTGTACCGGCTGGCGGCTGCTGACTGTGCTAACTGTGCTCCACACTTACATTGTTGAGGACTACAGCCTTAAACCTAGGGACTTAGGCTAGTGGTACCAGAGTACTACTGAGAGCAGGAGTACCTAACTCGTACGTAATGTTATTGAACGACACAATCACAGCAGGTATACATTATACTAAAATGTGGGTACTTTATTAATTTACATAATGTTTAAAGACAATGCGCACGATTAGACACAAATGTAACACATAAATCTTATACAAAACAAAATTGTAAAATAAAGAACTACATTACAAGTACAAAATGGAAATACCAAAATGTACGAGTATGTGATGTGCATAATAATTACATACATTACATGTGTGACGATTTGGGTATCCGTTCCGTAAGTCACACACACACACACACACACACACAGTTAACCCTCTGTTTGTAAGATAAACAGGAGACTTGTCTGTGGTTATTATCACCCAAATTGAACAGTACAAGGTCTTCAATCAGTTGTTTTAGTACAGCGTCAGCATAGTACATTATCAACCTCCCTCAACCTGGTTGCTGGGTGTGAGCTGCGAGTAACAGTGTCCAGATCCGTGATGTCCGCGAGCCTGCTAACGGTCTGTTCTGCTGGCGGCGGCGGCGCGTGATCTGAATGCCAGCGCTAGGGTTCTCTGGGATCGTCGCGCCTCACTAGTCTCACTACGTTATACACTGTAGAGATGGGCGATTGTTGCAAAAAAAACAATCGACTGAATCGAAAATTGTGCCATTGCGCATTCGATTGTCGATTTAGTAGTTCCTCGCGATGATTATTCGAATGACAATCGACAAACTACTAACTGAACTACTAAATACTAGTTGTAGGTATACTCAATCAACATTCAACTGCTTTGCGCTGTGCGTAGTGCGTAGGTACTGCGTGCGGCGAGACGGTGTTGCGTCGATTGTTTTCAAGTACCTATTACGTATTACTTCAATTTGTTGTTACATAATTGGTTTTTGACTTTATTAGAGTTATTCTTGGCTTTATTATTGTTTTAGTTAATTTAGTTCTACTAAACCCAGGACTGGTTTAAGTATATTGTTAAAAACGAATAATTATAACTTATTTTACTTTTTTTATTCCAGTCTTTTAGTCTCCTTACTTATGCACGATCTTTTTAACTGACGATTTGTCGCGCAGCGCCATCACCAACGCGACACCTTTTGTAATTACTATACGCGTACTACTAAATTAGTTGTAACTGCGTTACGCTATAAATTAGTACTATAGTAGTTCACATAACTGCGCGGCGCTGCGCTACGAAGTAGTAGTTCGCAGACACTAGTAGTTACACGCGTGGTGTCAGTTATCATTGTCGCCGCACCGCGCCGCGCGCCATCCAGTCGATGACAATCGACTAATATCAATTGTTATCGACTTTTATCGACTAAACTGAACAATCGACTAATTCGATTAATTTAAGTAATAATCGCCCATCGCTAATACACTGTAGTAATGCACGCTGTGTTGCCTGCGAAAAGGTTTTGCTTATTCATGCAAGTTAATGCTGGACAATATTCTTAACTGATAGTGGAGTAGGAGGTGTTGGAGAAATGAAGATACAGTCCAAAAAGTCTTGTTGTCGTCGAAAGTATTTACTAACTTATATCCTCCTTTCTCATGCTCTTTAACTAATTTAAATTAAATAAGAAAGTTTATATCGGGGTACTTCAATACAAAAATTACGATCGTCTACGAAATCGGCAACGACTGCGAAACATATTCATTAGGAAATGACTCTATTTTCTAATAAATAATCGTAAAAAATATTGCGAGCTTGGTTAAAAACTTAATTGTTTAGTGTGGCCAACTGGCCACTAAACACTGTAATGTTAGACCAGAGGAACTCTCGACACACTAAATATTTCCTGGACAGAACCATTCCCGTAACAATCAGTCTCACGAATGTTTTTCTTCATCGCAGGTATGTCGGAGGGACGGCGCGGGCGCACGGTGCACGGCGGAGAATGCGCGTCGAGTCGTGTAAATGGCAGCACAATTTGTACCGGGAACGCCTGCTAACTGTTAAAAAACCTGGGACACGTTAATGGTTCTTATTGTTTCGCGGAAGTGATGTGATACTCGCTCCCGAGTCCCGACTACTACGACCCATACGTCGTCGACAGGTGTGCCAAAGAACCGGGTGTTTTAAGAAATTACTAAGGATTTATTGAAAAAGAAAAAAAAAAACAATTTCGTTTGATTTTGTTGTATTTTGGAAATTTAAGATAAGAATTGCGTGCACGAACTCTACCCTTTGTATTTTTTGGCGCACAAATATTGGGTAGAATAAGTTTGATCGTTCACAACACAATGGAATATTCAGTTGTTTCCATTTCCTACATAAGATAAAAGTTGTTAGAAAACCTGACTTTATTTTCATATGGTTGTGGTTTCATATTCTAAACTAGGCTGATGGTACAATTCTCGTAGAAACCAATAATGTCCGACTCCACTACCGCTCTACGACGGACGTAAGACTTACCTATTGGGTAGTAAGCTTCAAGTATTTATCAAAGGCAGTAAGTAATGAGGAAATTAAAACGTTTTCTTAAAGTGATTAGTCCACCGTTTAGTATTCGTCATTATAGACGTTACAGCGAATACTTTTCTTGTCAAGTCCGAGAGATCGATTATACTATTTACTGCACATGCCACATGCCACATACCACATACCATCACATCCGATGAATGATGACGTGAACGACTGATCGTTACCATCGTTACGAACTTCGGTTACGCGGCTTTATAGCGATTATGTACAGTTTATCGTGAGTTAGTGACGATATGAATCTGGAATAATTATTATTGACTTATTTGAACGTGATTTACTTGTATTTCGGGTTGGACGCTATAAACATTGTATTGTTTCCACTTTCCCGTCATCCTTATGTTAGGTAGTTTTATCTAGTTTTAAGTGACAGTCAGTGACGGATTACGACTACTTGATGCCCTAAGCAATCCACGCCTGTGGGCCCCCCTATCCGTATGTCAACGTGGTTTTTTGTGGTTTTTTGTGCTTCTTCTGGTGCCTCCCCAGACGTGATGCCCTAGGCAATTGCTTAATTTGATTAAGGGTTAATCCGTCACTGGTGACAGTGGCCTCACCACATAGTTTGCATGTCTCGGAAAAAGGAGCTTAGGGTGTCCCCGTTCAGGTTGACTGATGACCTGAAGAAGACCTGAACAGCTGGTATGCACTAGATTCAGAAGTCTCAGACAGAAAGTAACTGGTGAAAGTGGCGTTGGGAGAGGGTTGTGTCCGGCAGTGGACTTGTTAAGAACAAAGGCTGATGGATGGATAGATGGATGATTATCTATTTTGTGCGTGAATTTCACTATAAATAAATAAATAACGCTTCACACTCATAGCCCCACACTAGGATTCCCTGTGTCGTGGGTGCGATGGACAGCACACTAGACAAGGACATTCACACCCAGACCGAGAACAGAAATTCAAACTCATCATTCAAATTTCCGCCTTGCTGGGAATTGAACCCAGGACCCTCGGTGCGGTGCATGGTAACCATTGTGCCACACGGGTCGTCGAATATATATACTGCGAAGAACTGCAGTAAGCTGGAGTAGAGTCGGTATTCCTGTCTGCTGCAACATGGGTTCATAAATTTCATAATTCACATACATACAAAATAGCTGTCGGTAAGTCTGACCTCAATTATGCGAGGTACCCGAGCTGAGTGTAATTGTAATGATCTACACAGTTCATTATAATTAAGTCACTTTTCGTCTTTCACTTCGTCTCATTCGGAGTAGTTGCTATGCTGCACTTGCTGTCTACACACATACATTAGTGCATCGAGTGGTACAGTTTATCTCGACACGTTGGGTTATCGGTCAAAAACCCGTGTACAGATGAACTGTGAGTCGGAATCGGTCAACGAACCGCGGTAACTAGATAGCACCACTTGTTCCAGTTGGCTTCCATCACGTCGGGTTTGTAGCGAAAGACGTTTGGTACCGGTACAGACAGTAGGCCGGCTATTGACGTGAGGTCATGAGCCCGCGACAGGAGGAACTTATCAAAAAGCTGTGCCCACTTCTCGCCCACCTCCGACACGTTTGGCACTGACCTACACCAATGATAGGATAACTGCAGAAGGTATTATTGGTTTCGCTTTATTGCCTACGCGCTACATGTACCAAACATGGTGACTGATTAGGATTTAGCTGCAATGTTTCTCTAAACATCTGCTGGAAAACATCAAAATGTCTTTTATTATCATTAAATAATATTATCTCATTGAATAGAATTGGAACAACATAGTCACCTCTGCAATTGGCATAATCTACACCGGTTGCCGTAGGTCGCGAATCGTGTGTGATGGCGCGTCAAGTCAAACTGCAAAGACAAGTCAGACTGAAGACTTGATCAAGTACACTTGATCGTGTATTTAGTGAAATAAAATTGGACCATTCTGCTGCCCGTCTGCTACCTGCTGTTAGTTAGAGGTACAAAGTACAGCAACTGGCTGACTGGCAACTAAATATATACGTTCTGGGCCACCAACATTTGAATTCTGCATTTATCGATAGACTTATCTATATAATTAAAATTGAAAAGAGATACACTGATTAAACAAAAAATCTCAGAAACTACCGAACCGATTATGATGAAATTTGGCAGGGAGATAGCTTATGCCAAGGAGACGTCAGCTAAGAACGGATTTTTGGAAATTCATCCCCTAAGGGGTAAAAATACGGGATAGAGGTAATTTTCATACAAACCAACTTCGTCAGTTTTAGAGTTATAATTATGAAATTTTTTATGTAAGTTTATAGTAATAAACAAAAGTTAACTTTAACACATTTTTTTGGAAAATCATCCCTTAAAGGGTTAATTTAATGGATGGTACTTAGTAGGCAACTTCGTCATTTTTGAAGTTAAAAACATGAAAATTTACTTATTAGCGCCAGATTAGAAGCAAAATTCAAAAGTTATGTGGTTTTTTTGGAAAATCAACCCTTAAAGGGTTAAATAAGCGTGTGGAAGTTAGTATGTCAACTTCGTCGGTTTTAAAGTAAGAAGGGTGAAAATTTGTATATAAGCTTATAGTTAGACACAAAAAATAACTGTATCGCTGTTTTCTCGAAATTCATCCCCATAAGGAGTTAAACAAAGGGGTTGTAAATATTTAAGAAACTACGTCAATTTTGAATTTAGTAATGTGAAAATATTAATTTAGCTTATAGTGAGAAAAAAAATTAATGTAGAGAACTTTACGGATGGGAGGGGGATGGGAGTGTGACAGGAAGCGAGAGAGGGACTGGGATCTTGAGAGGAAGCAGGAGAGGGTGCGGAAGAGGGAGAGGGGCAGGGAGCGGGAGAGGGAGTGAGAGCGGGACAGAAAGCAGGAGAGGGACCGGGTGCGGGCGGGAGAGGGACTGAGAGTGGGAGAGAGAGGGACATGAAGCGGGATACGGACCTCGAGTGGGAAAGGGAGAGGGACAGGGAGCGGGAGAAGGAGAGAGATTGGGACAAGAAGAGGGAGAGGTAGAGGGAGAGGGGAGGGAGAGAGAGTATATGTAACTCTTGAACGGATGGAAACAACAGAACCGTTTTGAAGATATTTTTTACTGTTTAAAATTATTGTCTGCCTGTCTATCTGTTTGTCTGTCCGGGAATCACATGAAAACCCTTGAACTTATTCGTAGTATACACGTAGGTTTCAGTATGTAAATTCCTAAATATTAGTACTCCAATATAAATAAACCTGTTTTCAAATTTTCTTCTGTAAGGCGTACAAATATGATAAATAAGCATAATTTCCGCGTGCGAAGCCGCGGGCAACAGCTAGTGTTATAATAAAATTTCTAAATACTCATGAAAAACGGTACGGCTTTTATACTTACTCCAGTTCATGAGTATTTATGGAAGCAATTACGGGATTAAATTAAATAGGCATTTAAATGCTATTCCTTTACATCTAATATTTTATATGATTTTTAATGATGAATGAATGAAAGCCGGTGCTGCAGTTTTAGTTTTCTAGAAACTTATTGCAGATTTTTGTAAGTATTATAAGTTATAATTTATAACAAAGCGCACCTCATGGAATGCGATGAGGGAGGCGAGGGAACGAGAGTGGAAGTAACGGATCTACATCGTTTTTACACCACGATATCGATTTTATTAAGTAAAATTTTAAGCGGAGCCAGAAACTACAAATCCGGCATTCTATTAACTAATTAACCAGAAAGACACTCGGATTTTTTTTAGGTATACGAATTAAAACGAACGATGACAGCTGTCGTCGTTGCCCTCATTATTTTTGTTAGCCAACATAATAATATACAACATACAACAAACTTAGTTATTTTTAACCGACTTCAAAAAAGGAGGAGGTTCTCAATTTTTTTATGTTTTTTAACTCAGAACTTTCGACTGGGTGAACCAATTTTGATGATTCTTTTTTTAATCGAAAGCAGGTGCTTGTCATGTGGTCACACATACATCTGGACGAGATCTGACAAGTAGTTTTTGAGTAATTTTGAAGTCGGTTATTTTTTATTAGTAAAATTTACCTATCATTTTGCGGTGCTTGTTGCAAAATATAATCCCTCTCTACGGACAACTAGGAGATATTTTCCGTATTCGTCGCAATTTGATATTCAACATGTTCAGATCAATTGTAATAGCTTTTTATGAGGTTATATTGCGTATTGGTTTTACTTCTTGTATGAATTTACGTTATACATATATCACGTATTACCAAGTTATTTAGGTACATTATATTATACACATTTTTTTATAATATTTTAACTAACATGACAATCAAATTGTCTGTTATTGTAATATTCCGTGAAAAGTGAGACATTGGTCGTACCAACATGCTGCGGTAAAAATCACTTTCATTAAGATCAGTAAAAATGATTAGGCGCAACACACACACGGCAGATAAACGCGCCAAACGGTGACGTGTTGATACGCTCGCTAAATAGATGGTGAAGTGGTGAGACATGAAACATCAAACAATTATGCAATAAATTATTCCAATATAAAATGTTGTAGCGGCGGTCTGTGTAACGCGTGATAAACCAACATTACACGTAACACGAAACTCAATTATTCATGAACGTAAATATATCTTCAAGATCTGAGGCGTATGGTCCAAGCCAACACAAGTACCGACTACCGACTAAACTTTCAGTGCGCTTTTAGTAAGGGCGTAATAATTGTTATTTTATTACAATCCCACAGATATCTTTTTGATAATGAGTAAGAAATAAAAATAAGTAATGGACATCAGCAACACCAAAAGCATCACTTGCCGTTGCCGGCCAAGATAGAGAGAAGAAAAAGAAAGATAGAACTGACTCTCAAACCCCCAGTCGGAACACGTCCAGTCGTGTGGCAGCTGACTCAAGCCTCTGACGTTGGATTGAGGTTAGTATGTCAGTCGCCTCCATAAGGGTAAAAAATAGTATACTTTTGTAATCAGCTTAAAAGTATTATAATATGTCACTCGTAGGCTGTTTTATACATAATTTACATGGTCATAACGGAACAACATCAAACAAATCATTGCAAAGCCGACACAGCGAGAAACACAAAATATGCATAAATAATTTATGTTTTCAGTAGTCCAGGAACAAATCACGTATACTGTAAAAATTACCTCAACCCTTGAACCTTGTAATCAAATCCGCTGTCCGCTAATAACTAGAGGCGCGTTGCATAAAACGCGCCCGCCGTACCGCGACCAACACTTTCCCAGCGAAACTGAGATCCACTCGCATGTGACCGGCAAATCGGGTTAACGATCACGTGTGACGTTTGACGTGTGATGTGACTGAGATGCTCGCGTCCACTTACAGTTACTGACGCTGAACACTTGGAGCCTTTCTGTAGTTTTGACTTAGTGCTCATAGCCTTCGTAATGACTTCATACATTATAACTCCTTTGTTTGTGGTAATTATTTTATTACCCATTTGTAATCATGAAATTCTTGAACCTGAATACCTGGGATATTAAATAACAACTGGATTATTGCATAATAAATTATTATCTTCTGTAAGATAAGAGAAATATTCTGCTTCAGTCACAACTCGCAAGCTAATACATCATGTCTCGTTAGTCGTAGCATAGCATTTCTTCAGTAATAATAATATATTAACATTCCAGCAAGGCTATTCTGTTTTGTAACTTGACAGCGGAGTTTCAAAATTGAAGTTCAAGTTCGAGACTCACTTCACTTCGCAAGTGCGTACCTACTAGATGATTAGAGACTGACATGTCAATATGATGCAAATTCGCTTTTGTTTTGTAACTTGACAGCGGAATCCGCGATGAGTTTCAAAATTGAAGTTAGAGTTCGAGACTCCCATCACTTCGCAAGTGCGTACCAGATGATTAGAGAATCACATATCAAGATCTCGGACTCGAACTTCAATTTTGAAACTCATCGCGGATTCCGCTGTCGAGTTACAAAACAGAATAGCCTTGCAGGTCTATCTCATTTATCAAATAATGATTATAAATTAAATTTATAAACACTTTGTAACAGTCACTCGCTTCAATTCAAGAAATATCTACATTCCATATACTGCTATTTATTTTCATCAAGCGTTCTGTAAAGTACATTGTATATTAATTACATTTATCGTTAAGCTGATGTTGTTGATGTTGATGGTCATGCTGAGGCACTGCAAATGTCACCTGCGAATTTTACATTCATGTCGTTCCTTGGCTAATGCCTCACTCAATTGTGCAGAATTCTATTTTCAGAACTTTTTGGGTTCCGTCCCCAAAGAGTAAAGGGGACGCCCCTGTCCTGGACTACGAGTATAACTGCCATAACAACAAAAAACAAAATCATAATAAAGTTGAAATTAAAAGAGGTGGCTAACTGCCCACTGCCCATACAAGAACCATGTTTTAACGGCATAGTGATAAGCTTTTTTTGGAACCTGTTTAAGATATAAAACAATATTACCTATAACTGTCCCTAGTGGCCTTTAAGCACTCCTATTATATTTAAAAAGGAAGGAAGGTCAAACCGCGCGTTTTAACCGCTGCGTCCGTAATTTTCTTTAGTAACATCATGCTCTTTTATGGAATTTTATGAGGACTTCAAGTCCAAGGTAATCAAGTCCGCTGTCGGTTCAAAAAATTACATTAAATACGACGCCACCGTTGGTCGAGGCCTTGAGATAAGCATGATTAAGGACATACATTTAATTCAGACATAAGCAAACAAATCTGTTTCTAAGTATTTCATGACTTCATCGTTTGATGATGTAGTTACTAATGTGCTATAAATGGACATAAATATGCCATAATTATACCAGAAGCGTTACAGTGGAGCGCTACAACTATTGTCAACATTATAGTGGTGAAAACCAAGCCATTTTCTGTACTGTACAGGGACACGTCTTACTTTGGGGGCGTCCATAAATTACGTGAGGTGTTTTTTAAATTTTCTGCCCCTCCCTCCCCCCTGGTGAGATGTCGTGAGATTTTATTCAACCCCCTCCCCCATCCCCCAATCTCACGTGAGATTTTTCAAAATGTTTCTTATGTAAACGCGTTGGATTGTTATTGTAAAAAGAAAAAAAAATTGTTTCGTGCTTTTATTTAATGAATGATCTTAATCGTATTACGATTACGCTTAAAAGATTAAATCTTAAGCATGTACAATCTGGATTAAATGGATCAAAATAGTATATATTTTTTTGTTTCAATCAGAAAAAAAATTGCGCGATATTTGCCGAGACCCCCCCCCCCCCCTCTCTCCAACGTAAGATTAGATGAGGTTTGACTCGACCCCCTCCCCCCCTTAAACACCTCACGTAATTTATGGACGCCCCCTTTCCGCAGTACAAAAATAATTAGCGATTGTTCGAAATGGTATTAATATTTAAGGCAGGTCTCAGACCGATTCCGATATCCGAATTCATACCTGATAGACCTCAGTGTTTATTATTATTCTAAGACCTCAGTATAATGTGGACATCGTCCTTTTTCTGTCGGTTCACTCTGCTCGGTACATTAACGCCACTGCACGTTGTCTGTGACGAAACACGTTAAAATTCCACAATACGAGACTCCTACAGCATACTTCGCACCTCCAGAAAAAACGCTATATTTATGTGATACGTGGTAACGTGTGATGTACGCTTCCCATTCCATCCTATGTAATTATTGTAATGGTGTATGTGAGTACATATACTGCAACGGGCACGGCCATCGGCCATCCGATGATGTGAAAGTATTTTTAATTATTATAGTTTTAGTTTATTTATGATAGAGTCCGACCGAAACTAGTTTTTCAGCCGAAACCGAAACCGAAACCGAACCTTCGGCCTTAGGTCCAGTTTCGGCCGAAACCGAAACCGAAACTTATGTGAGGCCAAAGTCCAAACGAGCGTATTTTTGGTGCACAGCACGTCAGTCACGTGAAATGAGCTGGTTTCATACAAAAGTTCTAATTCAATTTTTCGAAGTATTTTACGCGATTTTACGATTTACGCTCGTTTGGCTACACCATTAGGGTATTTTTTGAGCTGCTCATTTGTGGACTAAACAGAAAAAAGTAGGTTAAAGGAGCCGAATTTTAAAATTTTACAAAGGTCATTTTTTGACATTAGGTAGGTCAACCCTCAAGCTATCTGTCCCCTAACGTTGACCCACTACTTACGGGACACCCTGTATAGGTACTGAAATCTAGCGTGTTTTTTTACACATTTTTATTTGTACATTTTTATGTGTATTAACTGCCTTCAGTTCGGTAAACTTATCTTAACGTAAACGACAAAATTCGAAAAAATGTGGGTACCTATACTACCTATGGCTGAACGCTGTTTTTAACCCCTGACGAAAAAAGAGGGGTGTTATAAGTTTGACGTGTCTGTGTATCTGTGTATCTTTATATCTGTCTGTGGCATCGTAGCTCCCAAACGGAGGAACCGATTTTGATCTAGTTTTTTTTGCATGAAGGTGACTTAATCGAGTGTGTTCTTAGCTATGTTTAGTGTATATCAAACTGTCGGGGGTTTTTTAAATTTTAATTTAAGATCATTTAAATAGATCATTTAAATCTTAGCACAATTTTACTAAATACGTCAGTGAAAACCGCATGCCGATTTTGAAATTACCCTGAACAAATGCACATACACACAAACAGACGAAAATTCTAAAAATAAATGCCATGGTCTCTTTTGCGTTGACAAATACCGCTCGTGATAGATTTTCTCAAATATCTTCCATGTACAGACATATTGCTCAGTTACCGTTTCATTGTAATGGATGATTTGGGATTTAGACTTCAAAAATACTACTACTGAATGTCCTCGCTTTGCTTCCGTAAACCTTTCGGTAAGCCCTCACTCAATAAATCTAAGTATGGGTGAAATTGACATAACGTAATTTATTTATTTGTAAACCGTTTGAAATAAACCAACCACTAAATGTTAACCAAAGCTCACTACAATACGTATGTATTGTAAGTTATAAGGGAGTGGAAACCACAGGTAAATCTGTTATGTCGTTCCTGAGAGTAGTCAGAACAAACGCACGTCGCACAAATAGACGAAAACTACTTTTTATATAATCTATTACGTCTAATTAATACCCCTAGTAAAAGTTTTACTTAAATATCTTCCAGTTACAGTTTCATTACCATGCTTGGATATGAATTCGAAATCATTATCTATACAGCATTAGACACTATCTTATGACCTTTTTTTCTACCTGTTGCCGTTATTAATATCGAGCAAAAAACGGCTAAAATCAAGCGCCAAAGCACCCTGTCAGACGCTCTTCAGATTAATGAACAAATATAATAAACATGTTAAATCAATGACTTCACTTCACTTCACGACGCACGAAAATTCAGGAACACAGAGTTTCGGTTTGGCCGAAAGTTTCGGCCAAATTTTTCCAAAACCGAAACCGAAACCGAAACTAGATTTTTTGGCCGAAACTGGCCGAAACCGAAACCGAAACCGAACCTTCGGTCGGTCTCTAATTTATGAGCTTTATTACCCGACTGCCAGGAAGGGTTATATTTTTCGCGGGTATCTTGTATATTACCTTTATTACCTCTTATCTTCCAAATCGCTAAATGGATTTATATAATTAAGATATCATTAGTTTCGTCTTGATAACCCATGTGTTCTTAGATAAGTGAAAAAAAAAACAAATATGGTGGCTGTGAGATGCCATAGTTTGAAGTATCAAAAAATAAAAATAAATCAAATAATGCAATATGGGTCTCAAATTAAAGAGCTCACCATAAGAACTTCAAAAAGGTATATCATGGTAGCTTTTTTGATAGCAGACGGTTTTTTTATTTTCATTATTTTTTTTTACAAAATGATAATGTCGCTCTATAAAGCAGCTAAACATTTTAAAATAGCTTTAATATGTTACAAAGCTGATGTCAACTGATTGAGGTTCCGCCCAAATAGCATGATGTAGAAAGAGTTACTTGAAATTTCTCTTCACATATTATTATTGCGGAAGGTCGCATTCCGGTCACACTCCATCAAGATGTGTATTACATTAACTTGTTTGGTACAACTGCATTGATCAAAGTTCGGTGACAGAGTTTTTATGCGAACTTCTTTAATAGAATGTGACCAGAAGTAATCATAACAGATGACTAATCATATTGTACATTATTGACTGTAACTCTGATAAGATAATATACCTCAGTCAGTATAATTTTATAAGGAATGCTTTGTTTGACGTGACTGGTACGCACGTACGCTGACAACAAACGCAGTTCGCGGACTGTTACGCTTGGACGAGTCTACGATACTATACAGATACACGGTACACCGTAAACTGTACCGAGTGTCTCTAATTGTAACATTTATTATGACACGATATTTCAGCTGCTGCTGTGAAAACATTTCGTGTCGAAGTGTCTCCAGAAAGTTTGCTCTACACTCTTGCGCAACATTCGCTGAAAATCAGCGTTACCAACGCGTTATCTAACGTTATCAAATGGGTTCTTATATGCCAACTGGTAACATTACTGATATAAACTATTAATAAGAGGGACCAGGTGCCTTACCATGAAATCTAATAAAATGTGTCATGTTCAGGACAGGTCAGCTTGTAGCTAAAACCTGACAGGAGTGTATTTTGTACCATGAACGTTTACGGATGACCTGCAATGCCTCTACTTCTGTCCTGCATCTTAGTCTATGACATGCAAGGTACTTGATTTGTACTAATTATGTTCTGAAATAGAGCGTTTTATCGGTTTACCGGTTTTCAAATGAATGCGTAATATTGATGTTTTTAAAAGTTTAAAATAACAATCTCAATTGAAGATTTTGAGATTTGTTATAAATACATAAGTGTTGTGATTTATTAACCTTTCGTTCTCTAACGGCCGGTCTCAATATTATACTGTCAGTGGAACTCTGGTACATATCAGAGATAAAAAGTAAACATTGATCTCCCGCTAACTGCCGTCTCACAAATCAAAAGTAAGCAAAAAAAAGTAAGATCATCGGAAGATAATATTTCAGTGACATTTCTGCCTCTGGTTTTTATGTTCCTCTGAAAATTTCGTTTTCGCATAACAATATATTTTTTTTTTTTTTTTTTATTATTATTTTTTTTACCAAAAAAATTATCGCTAAGTGATGCTTACATTTGTGAACGTAATCTTACACCACTTGACACTTGACACAGTGACATGTCTAAATGTCTATTAAAATGTGTGATTTATAATGCCGGTCACTCACATTCGCGCGAATACGCGAACCCACAAGTGTGGGACGACATTCACGAATGATTAAGCGAAGTTTTCGAGGCATTCGGGGTTTTCCAAGCTGTGTCGGTTTTTTGTCGCACATGAAAGCGCGCGAACCTCGAACCTTCGTGTAGTCTCCCACACATTCGTGCGACCAGTTGCGCACACGACTAAAAAGGTGATGTATCTCTTAATTTTTCGTGGTTCGTGGTGTCTAATCGTACTACCATTTATTTTCTGTATTGAAAATGGATTTTAATGACAACAACATAATAACAACAGCAAGATTAAACATTCGTGAACAAAGTGTAGGAGGAAGCGGAAATGGGCTTGTATTGTATACTCATATGCAAACCCATTTGCCTGACCACCCTTCACATATGTGCAAACATTCGTAAAAATGTCAAACATTTGCGCGCATGTGAGTGACCGGGGTTAGGAGCGATAATTTAAAAAGCATAAGTACAATGAATGTTTTTAAAATTTTCCAAACAAATGAAATGTATTTATTTTGTGATGATGGTGTATATGAAATTTGCCATGGCTGCATCCCGTCGCGTTTCATCATCATCAACGAAATCGTCTGCGGAAAAAATATCGAAAACATTTCATCGAATTACAATTCACCGAACACAATACATCGAAAAAACATTTCGTCGACTAACAAAACGTAGAACAAACAAGTCATCGATTGACATTTCTTCGAATAGCATTACGTAGAACAACCATTTAATCGCATAACAAATAATCGAATTACATTTCGTCGAATGTCATTTCATCGAATGTCATTTCATCGAATGCCATTTCATCGAATGCCATTTCATCGAATGGCAAATCATCGAATGGCGATTCATCAAATGGACTGCCATTCGATGAACTGTCATCGAATGGCAATTTTTCTCGTTTAAAAGATTTTATTATTAACAGAAACAATTTTATGCTTTTTATAACTTTTTTGTATTTCTTAGTTTTTGATCAATAACAATTTAATATTTTTCTGTACATAAAAATTTTAGGTTTACTTTCTTCCTTGAATCATTTTCTTTCAAAACGTTTACGTTAGTGACAGAAACGAATCGCTGCAAAACCGACTCCACGTAGTCTTATTTGCCCTACCCCTAGAGTGTAATGTAAACCCGCGTAGGCGAGGAGGGGCGAGGCGGCCCGCGAGTTAAGAAGCAGGTGGTTTTAATGCTCGCCGCAGCAGCTGAGGCTGGCCGGCGCAGCCGGGCAGCAAGCCGAAGCCGCAGCGCCGGAGCCGTGACAGAAACTGTGCTTGCTGCATGTTGCATGCTGCTTAAGTCTTAGTGCTGCCTTTCAAGGATGTGTGACGTTTGAAATAATAAAAAAATATTTATGAATGATCATATGAAAATTATATCATTCGATTCGGCCAATTGTGATTCGATATATTGTCATTCGATATATTGTAATTCGACATATTGTCATTCGATATATTGTAATTTGATATATTGTCATTCGATGAACTGTCATTCGATGAAATGACATTCGATTAATTGTTTTCGATGAAATGTTAATTCGATTAATTGTGTTTTCGATGAAATGATCATTCGATTAATTGTGATTTCGATGAAATGTCGATTCGATTAATTGTAATTCGATGAAATGTGTTCGATTAAATGTAATTCGATGAAATGTTTTCGATGATTTTTCCGCAAATCCAACGAAATAGCCGAAACAGGACAATAAATGTTACTTTCGGTGAGCTGTAATATTTTGACGTTAACATATGCCACTTTCTGATGTCAATACGTCAACAATCGCGTCATGGTACACGAATTGCAGGGCAGAAGATCATTTTTGAAGTCACGTGACCGCTGTCCTGTTACGGTGACGTGGTCGCTGGCTGCCCTGTGTTTTAGCCAGATCATGGTAAGATATAGCAGGACAGGCCAATTATCGGCTAATATTGACCTGTTTTAAGAGTTCATGGTAAGCCCCCAGTTCACTGTCACTTGTTTGATTTAATCAATGTAAGCACAAACAACTGACATGTAAGAAAATGATTATTCAAAGTAAAAAATGATTAGCGAATGGGATACGCGTAGTGAAGTTGATTGAAACGTAGCACCGGAAAACTGTAATTTGTGGCTGTGCCGGATAATGACTGCAGTTTTTGTAGCCGCGACCGCGCACTATAGGTATAGCTGTATCGTGGAAGTTGTATTGACGTACAAACATGACCAGTGGTTGTATTGTCATTTCGACTCTACATCATGCTAATTAATATACACGGATTTAAACTAATAGCGGCCCTAGGGCAAAGTCTACCAAATTGCTCCAGAGCTTTAGTGGAATAAAGAAACGGAACTTTTTTGACAGCTAATGTTCCCAAGCCATGGCGAGCTCATGGAATTTAGCCACTAGTGGTCACCCATTCGACACTACAGGATGTCCAGAGATTGACCCGTCTGGCATATTCTTGACAATGGAATGAATGACTCATCATCGATAAATGTTATTTACCGTACAGCTTATAACAGAAACACCTGAAAGAACACTCAACACTCCCAGAAACTATCGATCATACTATGATACTACGACACCGACCGTGCCGCGTGCGTGACTAATGGACCGTTCAGAAAGCAGTCCCAAAAATAAACTTGAGAGGTGTTTGTTTGGTGAGGCCGCGCGGCCGGTAATGGCTGGTGTTGATGTTAGCGGCATCCCCGAGAGCTGGGGATCGCGGGGTGGCCGAGAGCGCTTTACCGTCTATATTTATGTAACACTATTTAATCTATTTATACATCGGTCCGACGCGACGACGACGAGGGCTAGGGCGGCGCGACGCGACGTGACTGGGGCGGTGTTAATGACGTCACTAAAACTAAGTAATTGGGGTCCGTTTATTGAGAGCTGCCGCGTGGCTAGCTGTTATCAACTTATTACTTAGCTCAACGTCTATCGGAAACATGCATTTATTTATGTACTTTGTAAATCTAGTCGTTATTCATCACACTCAATCTTAAATAAGATTTTCGAGGAATTTTTCATAGCCAAATTGTGTATTAAGAATCTCACTAACAGAGCAGGCATCGTAGTGAAAAAAGGTACACGCAATCACCCCCTGCCGATGTTGCTCGGTGTAAACTATTTCATTTATTATAACAATTTTCACAGTCTGCAATGAGTAATATTCAATTATTTCGACAGATCTTACTTCAGTCTGGACAAAGTATAACTGCAGAATATAGATAACTTTTTTCTATTACTTTTGTAACAACACTCGCAACAACAGATTGTGTCTGAATTTGAACAAAAACATCTCGCAACAACACACGTTCTGTGTGCTTAGTGCGAGTTTTACGTGACATAACGGGCTCGCTACGTAAATGCAAATTTGTATGGGACCGAAGCAGAGCCATCTAGCGGGAAAATGAAGAAAAAAAATGCGCGAGTGCGAGTTTCATGCGCTCACGTTCACTCGAGTGAAGTCTTACTGTCAGTGGTTAATGTATTGTTCCTCGAACATTGCGCGAGTGCGAGTGGCTTTATTTGACAGTTCCAATACGTAGCTTGCGAAAACTATGGGACCACGTGACCGAAAAGTTTTCACGTGAAATTTACAAGTGAAATCATAAAAAGATGGTTTATTAATTTAATTACACTTTTTTTCTGTTTCTTGAAAATTATGACTGGATATTTATAATTGCTCGGAGCATGTTTGCGGCCACTAAATCTTAAAGTGAATAAAATTATTGTTAAGTAGTATTTGTATTGTTCATGCAAGAAATAATTTCCGGTAATCCAATCACAGAGTACTTAAACACTACGCAATCTCAGTCACAGAGTACTTAAACATAAACACTAATCCAATGGCGAATGTCACCAAGCTTTTAAAAAGGTTAAGGAGATATTTATAAAGACAATACCTTTTAATCTACTTGCAAGGAACTCGATAAACCTAATATTATTGTGTCTTGACTTGGACTCTTGGAATTAAAAGGTACTTACATTATAATCCGTTCACAAATCTTAGAGACTAAACTGACGTTTCATGGGTGACCAGTTTCGGGTGCAAATTAAATAGTGATGACCATAAACCGAAAAGTAAATCGGAAAAATTTTCACAGCTTTTAAGGAAGGTCGACTATTTGTGTGATTATTGATTGAGTCCCTAAAACTAGTATAAAAACAAGTTTAAGCAACCATTATCATTCATATATCCATAATATATTTGCCCTTACTTACTAAATTTATAAGTTATTTTGCTTACAAAAACGAGTATTTGGCTATGGTTACATTCGGTATACAGTTAATTTTATACTATTTAGCCAAATACTAAATATCTAGGTAGATATGAGTGTCGCTAATAATATGTCACTATTCTTACGACATAGTTTACGATTCAAAAAACCGAAAAAGTAGATCGCACAAATTTAGCTGGTATCATTAATTCGAACTTTGACATTAGTGGTTGTCATTTTAGTCTCTAAGATTTGTGAACAAGGTATACCTACATAATTAAGATTTAAATCAGTCAGGCGCGTGCGCTCTTGGTGTGCTGACGCGTGCTAAATTGTAGGTAGTGTAAAATATTGTAAAAAGTATCCGACGTAACGAGATAGTGGTAATCATGTTGCAGTGTAAAAAATGCAAACAATTCGTGTCCAAAGCTAAGGACGATTTGCTGCAGTGTGAGGGTCCGTGTAAGTCGGCTTATCACAAGAAGTGTGTAAAACTTCCAAAAAAATTTTTGCACAACGGGTTATGTGAAGAATGTAGGGCCCCTGAAGGTAGCCCGGAGGAGCAAAGCCCAGCATTAACAGGGCAAAGTCCAGCCGTGGCCCATTCGTTAGACGAATTAAACAATAAACTGGAAGTGGTATTTAAAATGGAAAAGAGGATTGAGGAAATGGCTAGCAAGATGGACCTGCTTACAGAGAGATACCAAGTGATGGTGGAGTTCAAGGAGGCAGCGGAAAAGAAAATATCAAGTCTAGAAAATAAAAATATATACCTGGAAAAATGTAACAAAGCGCTTGAAGAAAGAGTAGCGGCAATGGAGATGAAGGAAAAGGAAAATAATATTGAATTAAGCGGGCTGGACGTTACTCATGACGAGAATATTAATAATATTGTGGTAAAAGTTGCAAATAAGTTAAACCTTGACGAGAAATGCATCAAAGAAGTGCGTAGGGTAGGCTCGATAAAAACGGCGGAGGCAAAAAATCGGCCGCGCCCAGTGATTGTAACCTTAACTACACGCGAAGCTAGAAACCAATGGATTAAGCAAAGAAAAGCACACATAACAAATCACGATATTTTCGAAAACAATAATAAGTCTTTGATTTATATCAATGAAGACCTTACGCCCGCTATAAAGCAGCTGTTTTGGTTAACTAAATCCCAGCTTAAACCTACATTCAAGTACATATGGATACAAAATTCTAGAATACTTGTAAAAAAGAGCGATGTTGAGAATAAAATCCACAACATTAGATCCGAGACTGACATCGAGCGCTGCGGTCAGCGATAGCAGTGGACTATTAAGCCATGGGCACACCTACGACAACTTATAAATTAGTAAAAGATATTGAGAATGATATGGAAGCTTCAGTATTAAGTAATCTGTTCATAAAATTTGAAGACATCTCATCATGGGGACAGCACGTATACGAGCAAGGGTCTAACTTTAATATCATTCATTTAAATATACGATCATTGAGGAAAAACTACGCGGAATTTTTATTACTAATGGAAGCATGCAAGTACCAAATTAAAATTGCTATATTAACTGAGATAAACGTTGCAGAAGAAGAATTATCTATGTAT
Source organism: Thymelicus sylvestris (assembly GCA_911387775.1). NCBI lineage: Eukaryota > Metazoa > Arthropoda > Insecta > Lepidoptera > Hesperiidae > Thymelicus > Thymelicus sylvestris. The sequence continues at coordinate 11,130,515 of OU426909.1, read as the reverse complement.
AAAATTAAAGGATATAACATGTATTCAAGAACAAGAAAGGGGAAAAGAGGTGGGGGAATACTTATGTACATAATGGAAAATATAGATGTGAAGATAGAAAACATGAGTGTTTCACAAATGGAAATGTTGTGCATTCAAGCGTGCATTAACTCCTATTGTTGTAATATTATAGCTATCTATAGACCACCACAGACAAATAGAATAAAATTTATAGAAGAACTTGTGACTGCGTTGGAAGCGGTGCCTCCTAACCAGGATGTGATTGTCATAGGAGATACTAACATTAACATTATCGAAGAAACTACCAATAGTGTTACAAGCAAATATATGAACATGATGTGTGAGCGGGGCTTTATGTGTCTAGTGAATGAAGTGACGCGCGAGGAGGTGGTGAGCGAGACCGCAGTATCGTCGTGCATCGATCACCTGTGGGTGCGTAGCCGGCTGCGGTCGCGCGCGCACTTGCTTGCGTGCAGGATATCAGATCATTATTTAATCGGCGGTAATATCGATACGCATGTTTGTCATGGTCAGGAGGAGGTGGTGAAAAGTAAGTGCATTTTAAGTAATAGACGAGTCGAAGAGCAACTAGATAAAATAGACTGGGAAGTGTACAAGAACATGACTTGTCCCATTGAAATTTATAATAGACTATATGCAGATTTTACGCGAGTGTATAGCAACGCTGAGATAGTGGTTACGCCAAATAGGAGCACGGCGCATCCATGGACCGATAAAAAGACACTTAGTATGATAGATAAGAAAAATGAACTCTTCCGTAAATGGAAGTCAAAGCCAAAAAACATGAACTTTAGACTGGAATATACTCGGTATCGAAATAAAACGAATAAATATATTAACAATATTAAAGATAGATATAAGCGTGGTGAGATAAAAGAATGTAACGGGGACACTAGAAAAGTATGGCAAAAGGTCAATAGTTGGCTAGGGCGGGAAACTAATAATATAGACGACGTAATAAAAAGGTATCTGGGAAAAAATAATGACATCCATGACATTTGTAATTCCTTTGGAAAATCATTTGCTACAGAAATAGTGAACATTAGGCACGACTGTTCAGTTAAATTATTAGATAGATCTGGCTATGTTAACGAATGTGACTCATCTCTTCGCTTTACCGAGGTAAGCTCGCGTGATATTATGAAAATTATAAGCGGGTTGAGCAGTCATAAATCGCCTGGCTGTGATCAGATTAGGACAAGAGATCTTAAATATGTAAAAGAAAAAATTAGTCCTATTTTAGCAAATTTCATAAATTTATGTGTAAAGCGAAATGCTTATCCTTCTTTACTAAAAATAAGTTTAATTAGACCAATATATAAACATGGAAGTCATTTAGATTACTCAAATTACAGGCCAATATCAATATTATCTGTGATAAATATTATAGCTGAAAAGGTAATAGTGGCACAGCTTAGTAAATTCCTGGAAACTAAGAACGCTCTGGCAGACGTTCAGCACGGCTTCCGGCCGGGCCGAAGCACCACATCAGCCCTCCTGCGCTTCTCGGACTATGTCAATGAAAGTCTGCATGAAAGGAAGCATGTGGTTGTAGTCTTCATCGATTTCCGCAAAGCTTTCGAAACTTTGGATCACGCGAGCTTACTTCAAGCTATGAGTGAGTGCGGGATACGAGGCCCCATTAACGAATTCTTTAAAACCTATCTTAAAGGCAGGCAACTTAAAGTTCTCATTGCGGGAACGACTGGTACACTTGAAAACTCCGAGTACGGTGTTCCTACCGGCTCAGTGTACGGACCACTAGGATATGTAATGCACGTTAACAGCCTATGTAACGTTGTCGAAAGATGTCGAATGTATATGTATGCTGACGACACATGCTTAATTTATGCAGATAGTAATTTAGATAACGCTGTAAATAATGTACAATTTGACTTTAATAATATTTGTAAATGGGCTCATGATAATGGGTTAATAATAAACTTAAACAAAACTAAGTGCATGCATATCCACTCGCCTTATATGAAGGTACTGGGCGGGTCAGTAACCGTTAAGGGCCACACGTATGATTGTCTTCATAGTAATTTCTTGCAGTGCCAATGTATACCTCTAGAATGTGTCACCTCTTACAAGTACCTAGGGATGATCGTTGATTGTAACATGTCATGGAAGCTCCACGTTGAAGTAGTATGTGCAAGGTTAAGATTAATGTTGACTAAATTTTATTATTTAAAGAGTGTAGTAAGTAGAAACACTATGCGCTGTTTATATTATGCGTTGGTAGATTCTGTAATCGGGTACGGTTTGAGTTGCTACGGGTGCACTTTTAAAACGCACATAGAAAAATTAAAAAGGCTGCATATTCGAGTTTTAAAGCAAATATCAAGTAAAAAGGTTCTCAATGAGTTTAAGTTAGACCGCCTTCAATTATATAAGAAAAATAGGATACTACCAATAGAGAGTAAGATTAAACTACATATAATAAAGGAAAATATCAACAGGAAAGAATTATTCAAAATTATACCCCGTAATGGCCCAACCCGTACCAAAAGAAATAGGTTTAGTAAAATTAAAATAAAAAATTACTATGGCAAGCGTTCCATGAAGTACATGGTGCCAGTTATTTGTAATAGTCTTCCCTTTTGTGCGACAGAAATCTCTTCATATAGAATATTAAAAAAAAAGGTTGAGCAGTATTTCTTGGAGTCCATAACCTAGATTCAGTATCTTGAGTTAGATGTAAGCATATTATGTTTGTTTGTCAAAATTATAAATAACATAACTCAGTATTTTATAAGACCTAGTGTAGTATAAGACCTAGTTTATTTGTCAAAATTATAAGTAATAATAGCAGAACATAAATAACACAGTATTTTATAAGACCTACTTTTGGTTAACTGTTGTTTTAAATATTAGAGCGAATACTCTCCGCCTACAAACTAGTTCATAGTTTGGCGGGATGTTTTGTAATAGTTATATAGCATGTGGTTTTGTGAATAAACGATTTAAAAAAATAAGTTTATTTAAAATTGTCTACAAGTATGGACTCAATGAATTATTTTATTATGCAACTTAATATTGCCAAAGGTGATAATATCGTTTGCATACGAGCCCTCAAGGATCAAGGAAAATATTTATTAAATAATTACATATTTGATAAACCCATAAACTGAATACCCAGCTGTGAGCTTAACATTCAATATATCTTCTTGGGACTATATTAACATTATGTATCAGTACCTACACTTTTGAGATACTAAATTATATCTATGTTCATAATGCTTATTTCTTGCCAAGCCAATATACCCAGCAAGATCTGTTGATAGTACTTCACTATATTATGCCATGCCATTGCAATATGCCAAAATGATATGGGCCTTTTTTATTTCAAAATAGATAGAGAATAATTTAATAAGGCATAATATAATAAATAAAACATAGATATTTATGTATTATGTTTTACAAACATACATATATTTAATCCTTGTTTTAAAAGATTTCAATATACTGCTGAACACAATAAATTTGTAATATAATATTTTTATTAAAGGAAAGGTGTTGAAGAGCAAATAAGAAGAATACAATAACAAAAGGGGAAGATTGAATTACAACTAAGACTATTGACATCCAGCTGAATACTGTTGCCCGGAGAAGAATTACAAAAATATTATATTAAAAATTATTTACCGTTCAACGTTTTATTTCCACTCTTTAAATCAAAATCACATAATAATTATGCTGTAATGCCTCATTAATTTAATATTCAACATAATATGCCTCCTAAAATAAAATTATCAAGAAAACCACAATCTGTCTTTTAAAGTTTTATTTCTCCCACATGTTATACCTTCAATTCCAATCTCATTAGAAAACCAATGAGTAAATTACAATGGTCATAGACTTCACATTTCATACACTGTAATATAAATTAATGAGTATATATTTTGTAGCGACCTTATTCTGACATATCTTCTCAATTCTCAAATCCATGTTGCTGTGTTTATACTTTTACTTTATATACGTATTTCTTTACTCGTTTACTCTTAAATCACAATGGGGAAAATGTTGCATTGCTGTTGTTTTGTTGGAAGTAGTAGTCTCCGCTAGTGCTGTTGAGACAAGTTTGATACTCTGCCATCTATCTTGAATTGTACCTTAAATATAAAGATATGAATAAATACTAGGAACATAACATTTCTTACTTTGTACACTTCCTCATGTTGTAATATGTTAGGTATCATAAAAACTTTCTTTTTTCAAAATAGACATGATTTGTCCATTTGTTGTTTATCGTGAATAAGTATTTACAGCCAAAGGTCACTGTGCCTAAACATATAAATCCTATTAAATAAATATTACACCAATCGTGAACTTGTTAATTATTGATCTGAGCTTGATAAATAAATAATAAACATTCACATAACCTCACCATACAAAAACTTTTCCATATCAAATTTATCACTGTAGCTATGTTCCATTATTTAATATTGCCTGTTTTCTCGCTTAAAATGCCACAATATAATAAGATTGATAAGTAAGTACTGAAAAATATTATATTTATTAATATGAAACAAGCAACCAAAACACTAATCTATAGCACGATAGCAAGTAAACTACAGTATAACACCACTATTTTAATTGTAGCTTGATACTATTGCTCCAACTAAATAAATGTATTATTTTCAATTTGGTTGGGTTCATTCACGACGTTTAACGAGATTTAACGACGTTTTTGCTGCCAACATAATAATAGATATTTTCAGTGAACTAACGTGGAATTACACACGTCACGTTTTGAGACTGGCACTCGCAATTTCTCGTTAGTCATGTGTTGACGTTAACGAGGTACGGTAACTCTTCGATGCAACTCGCACTAAGCACACTGTATCTGTTGCGCGAGTGGGAGAGGGCGATGCCCTTTGTGTCGTTGTCTCATGTTTCATATAACAATAACAATCATATAAAGTAAATTCTCATCTGAAATTGCTTCACCCGGACCCGGACCGCCCACATTGTTATCAGATTGATCAACGTTTTGTGGTGTGGCGTAGAGTTCAAGCGACCGCGGGTTTTAATTGTAATTATCTGTAGTAGGTTCTGCAGTAGGTTCTTACCTGACACCTGTGTCGCGGGTGGCATGGACTACACATATACAACATCACAGTAACACCCTGCACCCGAGTACAAAATATTATCTGTCATATTGTCGATGTTTATGATCATTTAAATTGTGAAACTGTTTTTTGTGACAAATAAATCTTTAAATCTTTAAATATATTTTTTATATAAATATCTGCCCCGGCCGGGAATCGAACCCGGGACCCCTCACTTCGCAGGCAGGGTCGCTACCAACTAGGCTACAGGGTCGTAATATTATTATGTATCACGTAATAGCCCTAAAATTCTATCTAGACGCTAGTTTGACTTTACTTCTTGCATAAAAACTAAAAAGCGTCGAAACACTGACGTAACGTAGGTATAGTTAGTGAATGTACGTTAGTATATTAGTTCATTGGGTATAGTGCGTTTCAACTTTTGTAGTTGGCTGTAAGCCTGTAATGTTGGTAGAATTGAAATAAGTATCTTTTAAATTCCAAAAACCATTATATTATGGACATAAAAATAGCGCTGTTATCAAGTTCATCAAAGGTAATAACGACATATTATATTACGAGATAATATAAAACATTTAATATAACATTTTAATTTTTATGCTACCAACATTATAGCCAACTGCAGATTTAGTTGAACGCACTATAAACTAAACATAGTTGACTTGACTCGCTTACCGCTAAACGCTGTCAGCTGTCGCTCGCGCCGCGCGCCGCGCCGGGCGGCCGTTGTCGACGTCTCAATCGGTCGGTCGTCGGTTCTGCACAATCTGCATTTACGGGCCACTCGCCTCACTCGCCTCTACACCTGCTGTTTACAGCTACAAATTACGTACAATTTATTACTTACTCAATAATAAAATACTTGTTATAAAGTAAAGGTAAAAGTTCAAGAAACATTTTTCTTCAAAGATGCCTATTTCCAATGGAGCTCCTAAATTTTTTTCAACAGATTAGAGACACTACACGATATGACGGACACCCGTGCGGCCGTGCTCACTCACCAAAAGCGTGAAACACATATTCATAATTCATATCTGCAACTCACTTGGCTACGACTACGATAAAATAGTATGATTGAAACCGTTTCAATCTCTATTCCAGTTTCAAGTTATACATATATGTATAAATCGGTTGGTAGGTAGTACTAATTAATTAATGTTCATAAGTCCGGCAACAAGTTGACAAATTACGTTGGCGTGCATTGACAAGATTAATGGTACCACAGTCCACATAGGATAGGTCGTCCCATCACTCCCATCACACGTTCATTCACACACACAGGTACCGTGCCGCGTGAAGCTTTTACATTTACATAGTTTTTATGTTACATCCGTGACTGTACTCACTACTCGTACACAGAGTGGACTGATTACTGTTTCCATTGAAAGAAAAATATGTAGAGTGCAATGTTTTTATATTCAGTGATGCTCTGAAAATGGGTAGTTTCAACTCTGAATGCGGAATATAAATTGCATTCGATATGTAGGTGGATTATTAAAATAAGTTAATTTGTGCGAGATGAATGAAAGAGTTGTCTTTAATTAACGTAATTAGTTTTACCTTTTTAATAAAAGCCGATAAACAGATAAAAATAAACGGATTCGGGCTCTGATTCTGCGGCTGATGATGATACTCATGTAAAAAAATATGTTTTGTGATGCAAAATAATTCGAACATAAAAAAAAATCTGATCCAATTTTGGTAAAAAATTTAAAATGCATGTGGCATATTCTCATTGTTATTCCAGTACATGATAGTTGCCAATAGGTCAGGAACTAGCCTGAGTGTAAGAGTTTATGAAAGATCAACTTCTGTTATAAAACCCGGGGTTAGAAATCTTGGGCCCTCAGGAACACTCGCCGAGAACGTTGGCTAATTCCACACAGTAAAAAGTTAAAAACACATTGCACCTGCCCCGCGGAGGACTGAGGAGTAGTGGACCCCTCGCAACAGTCTGATCCTTGTTCAACTGTGGACCGTAAGTTGTCAGCCGTAAGTGTCAATTAGCGGTCGTCGGCAGAGCAGTGCCGCTCCCCTGTTATTGTGTTCACGGTCCATTTGGAGCGACAATTGAGTTGTCAAGTGGCAGTGTACTGTGTACTGGCGGCAGGCTAATGCGTCGTACCTTTGTCTTGGGTAGCTCCAAGTAACGGTGCTACGGTCGGTGGCGCATGCCATTATTGCCTGCTACTGGTGACGTGGGCCGGAAGTCGTCTCTCTGACAGGTGTACGAGAATATTGAAAACTTTCCTAATGAATACTCCACGGACTTAAGCAAAAAAAAATCAAAATATGTATATGGAATACTTATCTACAATTTATTACACTTTTTGTGTTCCCGATTATAAACTACACTTACGTGAATGTGAAACCGACTGAACTAGAAGATTCCCACTTGTAAATCACAGGCATAACGACATGCTGGCACGCTGAATTAAAACATCATTAGCGATTGAAGATCCTTTGACCTACATCATTGGACTGATCTTGTCGCTGCAGCTCTCCCCACGCCCACGCCCACGCCGCGTGATGGCTGCGGGAAGCTGTCAGCTGCAATCTATTGCACGATTGCAGTGCATCATCGGCATCATCGTGCATTCAATAGTTAAACGCAGGGCACTGGCCGGCGCCGGCGTGACCTCACAATTTTCCCTTTCATAGATTCAACACAGGGCTGGTAGATTGTCGTATTTGTTGGGAACCCAACCAAACATAATTTATTACCATAAATTATCCACAGACAACTTGTATTTTTAATCAAGCCTGGTCCTTCGAGCCGGATCATATTTTGATGCTGGTTTGAGGAAGAAAACTGCAGATCTTGAAGCTAACTAGATTTATTTTATTTAGAAGGCACAGTTCGCACTTACACAGCACAATAGCACAGCCGGTAGTCGACAGAGAGAGAGAGAGAGAGAGAGAGAGAAATGCAAACATTGCAGACAAATCATGAAATTATAGAAAAAAATACAGATTGTGTGGGGATTGCACAGAATATTAAATATAAATAATTTATGGTAATAAATTATATTTGGTTGGGTTCCCAACAGTATTTATTACGAAAATAGTTAATTTGTCGGGCATTAGCAGCACCAAAAGCGTCACTGATGCGTACCGACCTAAACAGAAAAGAATAAGAAATAAACAACTGGCTTTCAAACTATTACAAGGAACACGGCGAGTCGTTTGGCGGCTGACTGAAGCAAGAGTTTTTGTTTTTTATGACAAGAGCCAGTGAAAAAGAAAATAGTCTGATGGTATTTAAGTTGTCACGAGTGTCACGACCACGTCGTCCACCCATCACATTAAAATACCAGAGATATTAAATGTTTGCTACTCATAAAGGTCGCGGAAAAATCGCGAGTCGGTTATTCTCTGAGGTTATTCTTTCCTCACTGAGGACTCTTCAGAAATGCAGGCGAAACACGTAGAAAAACTTCGGCAGAATAAAATCCCTTATGTTAATCAGTATGTTCACTGAATGAGCTGGGTAGAGCAACAGAACTTACTCTAAATACAGTTTCACCACAATCAGAATTGAATTATTGTGAATGAATGGATGGAACCACAACGGAAACCTTAATTCTATGACGGCAGAATTCGTAATTAGCAGGCAGGTGTCACATAAGTTTAGTAACTATTGACGTCACTTGGCAGCATACCATTGCTTAGTAGCAACTATACTACACGGCTCTACATGAAATTTATCAATAACGAACACTTCAAGACTTATGAAAATCCTTCACTCGAGGAGAGTTTTACACAACCCTACCGAGTGATGTCACTCGATCAAAAGGTGATGAGTGAATGGCATGAGGTCGATTTGCGGTGGGTGACGTCACCAATCAGATGACACAATCGCCGTTGCATGCAGCTTCCGCATATAATGGCAACAAAATGATCTATTACTTATTACTCGGATCGGTTTCCTTAAACGATTTTAATGGAATTCATAAGTAACTGTTATCAATGCTTGACATTCATTTCACTATGCAGTCATTTCACCGGAGGATGATGATCAATCCAATGGAAACTCGTATTTTTCCCATAACGTGGTTCCTTCAACCTTATATTGTTGAACCTGTGTTCGATTCCCGATTGGTGCAGGTATTTATGTGATAGGCATATTTTTTATGAGAGTTGACTATTGGATTGCCTTGCACAATCATTCCAAACGGTCCTCGGCCTCAACAGCAACTTCGTTTCTTCCTTTTCCTTTCTACAGTTTCTTGCACAATGTACAACTCTCACAACTCTTCGTTAGTGTGACCAGTGACCTATGTGTGGGCGAAAGTTATCAGAGGCCATTAAGTATTATTCAAGTTCTATGGAGTACTTCTCGACTTCCTGGAGGGGCCCGCGCGAGCACAACACTACGACAACTTACATTATTTAAATTGGTCTAATTCGGCTTCGTTTACGCTACTATAAATCACATTAAGAGCACCGCTTCTAAATGATTCGTAATTTGTAGGAGGCTCAAGGAGCTGTTTAGTGGTCGGTTATTTATAGATGAAGTGGTGACCGATCTGCGGCTGCCGGCTGCCGGCTGCCGCGCCTTACGAGATGGACTGCACTCATCAAACGTCACCGAGACGAGAGCGTTCAGGAATGCTCCAGCTCACGCGTGTGCGAATAGTCGTTATGCAATTATGTGACACTCGGGTATACACTCCATATCCTCGCATGCTCGCATCCACATCAGCTAGAATATTCAAAGGCGGAAAATGTCCCATTACGGTAGCCAGCAAAGCCAGCTAATGGCCTCTTGGGAAATCGTGTGATAACTTTCAGATCCTTAAGTTGATATATTGTTACGGCAGCGCATTATATGCCCTCGGGTACAATCTTCAAAAATACAAAAGTGTTTTATTTTCCTCTTGCTTGCTCCACAGTATGAACACCCCCTTACCCGTTGAGACGAGAGTTCTTATTTGAAGTGCTTGCTCGTTCATTTAGTGCCGTTTACTGGGAGGGGAGAGGGGTGAGGGGGCCCAGGGGATCTGAGGCAGTTACGGACTAATTGCTTGTTTGAAGAAAGATAAAGGAGATGGACTTGAAAGAAAATATACGTAATTATTATGGGCTTTTTTATAGAAATGTAAAAAGACTACCTAGACTACATGCGTCAAGTACGCTTATTTGATTCGAATGTTTTGCGGAGTGCGAGAAAAAACGAAAAAAACATCGAAATGTGTCGAAATTTCATCCATGGCTGTTCTAAATCGAGGCTAGCTCTGTGTTGTGAGTTGTGACTTATGACACACATAGTTAACGGATAGATTAATCAAAACGCATGCGCATGTTATGTGGCGGTGGTGGCGGTGACGATGGCGGATGGCGGAAGGACGTGGACAATTTGCCGCGCGCGGGAAGCCCAAAATTACCAGTTGAATATCTTGTAAACGACCGCGCGGCCGGGCGGCCGGTGAATAGGACTCTGGACAAGGCAGATTGTGCTGGACGGACGAGTGACCCCGCATGTTTCTGTCCGCGTGAAGCTGTAAAGGCCACTCCGGCCAACAGGAAGGAACAGGAACTGTCCATTCGAAAAAAATTAAAATGTGTGCAATTCACAAGTGGTAGAAGTGAAACCTTCAAAATTTTTGTTTTCAAGATAATGAGACGAATGTAAAATTTCGGGAAGATGATAAATGTAGGTTTCACTAATCTACTTCACTCCGCTCCGCCCCGCTACGCTCCCCTACCCCTCACTCCCCTACCCCTCACTCCCCTACCCTACCCCTGTACAATGCTTCCTATCTCACTTTCGAATTTATGTGTTTGTCTCTTTAATGGACAGTTTCGTTTCATAAAATTTCAAGTCACCCCCGTACTAAAGAAGTTTTCACTTCAAAAAAATTCTATATTATCATCATATGCACAGTTTCCCAAGTTTAATTAGTGTATTGCGGCATTTAAGGAGCCGAAAACTTCGCACATCTTCGAGTTTGTTATTGTTATGGTAAACTGATGAGTGACAGCTACAGTTTACAGTGCTATAGGTTTACTGTAATGGCCGGTTCCTATTACTTATTGGACACCCTAGGTAGTAGGTATAGATTTTGAAAGAAATCAGAATTCGAAATCGGAATAAAGTCACTTGAATATTTTACTAAACTAATTTGTTTTTAGTTTGTTTGAATAATCACCTAGTTCGCGTTGTGTGGTTCTAAGTTCTAAACTTCGTACTGTGTAAACTAACACACCTACAAAAGCATACTTAAAGCGTTAGCGTTAGATCAGTCCTCTTAGCGTCCACGTTACGTTATTTGTATTTCAGGTAATATCTAACGAATCAAAATTCACCTCTCAACTACTGTAAATTGAGCCTTACCTTCTTAGTTTCATAGTTTAATTCATGTTGCAATTACTTCTAGTAAACATCGAAAAGTTATCCAAATGTGAATCGTAAGACGTGGTATTAACGTAAATTTTTCGGTGTGTCGTTGTGTGTTGTATCAAGTTAATGTCCGTCTGTTTGCGCTGCCGGTTGATGTATCAGCGCTAATCACCAGAAACAACCGTGAGAATGTGTACTCGATTCATTACAGCCTTGGGGTTTGTTATCACTTATCAGCTCCTGGTTTACTTGACTATTGTGGGACGATATGTGTGAAGGTCACGACGATGTTTTCTTCACCTGACATTGGGTGGCCAGGGCAGTCAGTATTGAGCCGAAAACCAAGCAAATGAGCCACCTTATGGCAAGTGATCACCGTCGCCCATGGACATCAGCAATACCAACAACGACACCGATGCGTTTTCGGCCAAGAAAGAACAGAGAAGGAAGAAACAATTATTATTGAAGTGAAAACTTCTTTAGTACGGGGGTGACTTGAAATTTTATGAAACGAAACTTGGACAGTTTCGTTTCGGTGGAGACTAGAAATGAGTGGAGACCGACTTGAGTTGAGTTGAGTTGAGTTGAGTTGAGTTGAGTTGAGTGGAGTGGAGTAGCCGGAGGCTGGAGCAGCCCACTGCTGGGCGTAGGACCGTCGAAGCGATCCGTCCAGTCCTGGGCCAATGGTTGGCTAGGCAGCACGGTTCACTGACATTCCGCTTGACACAGATACTATCCGGGCATGGTTGCTTCGGGGGGTATCTGTGCCGAATGGTGGGTCGGGAGCCGTCTGCTGTTTGCCACCACTGTGACGGATGCCAGGACGAGGACGCCCAGCACACCCTAGAGGACTGCCCAGCCTGGGCGGAAGACCGCGCGCAGTTACGTGCGGTCGTGGGGGACGACCTCTCGCTGCCGACCGTGGTCAAATACATGGTCGATAGTGAGACGTCGTGGACAGCGGTGCAGGCCTTTGCGGAGTGCGTCATGCTCCGCAAAGAGGCGGCGGAGAGAGAGCGCGAGGACGCTACAGACCTCGCCATCCGCCGCCGGCGCACAGGGCGCAGAAGGCGGGCTTACGGCCTGCACCTCCTGCACCCATAACAACAGCCGGTCGGGTGACGGATACGGGAATTCGTCGTCCGGCGTAACGGCTCGGGTTGAAAGGCGCGCCGGTGTCGAGCGCGCCTTTACCCTAGCGGGAAATAGTAGGCTGACGGGCCATCCCGCTGGCCGCTCCAACCCTCTCGCCAAGGAGAGGGGCTAGAGAGCGTGCTGTGCCGAGGCCGCCGTGGTAGCGGCCGCCGCGCCGGGGCAGTGGAGCGAGAATAGCACACAGTCCCGGCACCAACGCGGTAGGCGTCGACACCGTGTGGTTTTGGTGGGTTCAAGTCCCACATACCTGTCCGGCTTCCCGTGGCCGGATAGATGAGACGAAGGTCTTTCCACACGTTAAAAAAAAAAAAAAAAAAAAGAGTGGAGTGGAGTGGCGTAGTAAAACCTACAATTATCATCTTCCCGAAATTTTACATTCGTCTCATTATCTTGAAAACAAAATTTTTGAAGGTTCTACTTCTAACACGTGTGAATTGCACACATTTTAATTTTTTATTAAAGTCTACCACCAAACAGAAGGGCCGGCTTCTGTCAACCTACGGCACCCTGTTCTACTGGCATATAAACAACTACTGGCATATAGACAACGACAGAACAGACGGCCATCGTTGCTATTCCTCTTTAGGGTAACCCGCGTAAGCAGTGATAGCCTAGCGGTAGAACGTTGGTCTCCCGAACGAAGGGGCCCGAGTTCAAACCCTGGCACGCACCTCTAATTTTTCAAATATTATGTGCGTATTACAAGTTAATTATCACTTGCTTCGGTGAAGGAAAACATCGTGAGGAAACCTGCACACCGGAGAGTTCTCCATAAAGTTCTCGAAGGTGTGTGAAGTCTACCAATCCGCACTTGGCCAGCGTGGTAGACTATGGCCTAATACCCCTCACATTGTGAGAGGAGACCCCGAGCCCAGCAGTGGGACAATTATGGGTTGTTGCTTTGCTTTTTTTTTTGCTGCTATGTTGTACCTATAGGTGAGTACATTAAAAAAACAAGTCTCCCCCTCCCTCCCCTCCGAATCCCCCCCTCCCCCCTTGAAAAGTGTGCCATTTTACAGATTTTCTTAATTTTCAGAAAAACAATACAAGTTAGAATAAAATGGTCAAAGAGTAAATTATTTATTGATAAATTACCTACAAATAAGTTCCTACATTCATTTTCACGAATTACGAATACGAATTATAGTTTCTAAGTTATGATGCGTCAAAGATTAGTAAAAATCTGCGCTTAGCAAAAATTCAACATTTAAGAGGCAGAAAATTATAATAATTTGTAATTAATACAAGAAAAGCGTTATAAAAATGTGTCCCCCCCACACACATTTTACCACTTTGGAAGTGTCTCTCGCGCAAACTATTCAGTTTAAAAAAAATGATGTTAGAAACCTCAATATCATTTTTGAAGACCTATTCATAGATACCCCACACGTATGGGTTTGATGAAAAAAAGATTTTTGAGTTTCAGTTCTAAGTATGGGGAACCCCCAAAATTTATTGTTTTTTTTTTCTATTTTTGTGTGAAAATCTTAATGCGGTTCACAGAATACATCTACTTACCAAGTTTCAACAGTATAGTTCGTTTGCAACAATCCGCGTTTAACATGTATGATGGTATATACTTTAAAACATGCGTGGCACCTCCCTCCCTCCCACAACGGAAACATGCACTACAATAATTAAACGTATATACCAACATACATACCAGCACCAACACGTGTTTCGCCCCGAAACGGAGCATCATCAGGGTAAGTTGACTCTACGATGGTTAGTCGGAAAGTGAGCATCGTTCACTGAGCGTGGCGTATTTATACTAGAGACCGACCGAAGGTTCGGTTTCGGTTTCGGTTTCGGCCAGTTTCGGCCAAAAAATCTAGTTTCGGTTTCGGTTTCGGTTTCCGAAAAAATTGGCCGAACCTTTCGGCCAAACCGAAACTCTGTGTTCGTGAATTGTCATGCGTCGTTTGGTTAAGTTCGTGGCTAACCCGTGGCCGCTGACGGTGATCCAAGCATGGTAATGAAACTGTAACTAGAAGATATTTAAGTAAAACTTTTACTAGGGGTATTAATTAGACGTAATAGATTATATAAAAAGTAGTTTTCGTCTATTTGTCTGTGCGTTTGTTCTGGCTACTCTCAGGAACGACATAACAGATTTACCTGCGGTTTTCACTTCCTTATATCTTACAATACATGCATATTGTAGTGAGCTTTGGTTAACATTTAGTGGTTGGTTTATTTCAAACGATTTACAAATAAATAAATTACGTTATGTCAATTTTGCCCATACTTGCATTTATTGAGTGAGGGGCTCAGGGCTTACCGAAAGGTGTACGGAAGCAAAGCGAGGGCATTCACTAGTAGTATTTTCGAAGTCTAAATCCCAAATCAATAATCATCCATTACAATGAAACGGTAACTGATCGATATGTCTGTACATGGAAGAATTTGAGAAAATCTATCACGAGCGGTATTTGTCAATGCAAAAGAGACCATAGCAATTATTTTTAGAATTTTCGTCTGTTTGTATGTATGTGCGTGTGTTCAGGGTAATTTCAAAATCGGCTAAATCGATTTGCATGCGGTTTTCACTAACGTATTTTAGTAAAATGGGGCTAACATTTAAATGATCTTAAAATAAAATTTAAAAACCCCCGACAGTTTGATATACACTAAATATAGCTAAGAAAACACTCGATTAAGTCACCTTCATGCAAAAAAAAACTAGATCAAGATCGGTTCATCCGTTTGGGTGCTACGATGCCACAGACAGACATAAAGATACACAGACACTTCAAACTTATAACACCCCTCTTTTTTCATCCATAGGTACCTACATTTTTTCGAATTTTGTCGTTTACGTGTTAAGATAAGTTTACCGAACTGAAGGCAGTTAATACACATAAAAATGTACAAATAAAAATGTGTAAATAACGCGAGATTTCGGTACCTAGACAGGTTGTCCCGTAAGTAGTGGGTCAACGTTAGGGGACAGATAGTTTGAGGGTTGACCTACCTAATGTCAAAAAAGCGACCAAGTGCGAGTCGGACTCGCCCATGAAGGGTTCCGTAGCAGCAAGTAACATAATATAAAAGATCTTGTAGTTCGTTGTAACTTTGATCGATGCTTTTTGTGGTTTACGATTTATGACGTATTAAAAAAACTACTTACTAGATCTCGTTAGAAACCAATTTTCGGTGGAAGTTTGCGTGGTAATGTACGTCATATATTTTTTTTAGTTTTATCATTCTCTTATTTTAGAAGTTACAGGGGGGGGGGGGGGACACACATTTTACCACTTTGGAAGTGTCTCTCGCGCAAACTATTCAGTTTAGAAAAAAAATGATATCAGAAACCTCAATATCATTTTCAAGACCTATTCATAGATCCCACACGTATGGGTTTGATGAAAAAAGATTTTGATTTTCAGTTCTAAGTATGGGGAACCCCCAAAATTTATTGTTTTTTTTCTATTTTTGTTTAAAAATCTTAATGCGGTTCTGCGGTTCACAGAACCTACTTTTTTCTGTTGAGTCCACAAATGAGTAGCTCAAAATAAATACCCTAATGCTGTAGCCAAAGAGCGTATTTTTTGAGCTGTGCGTCGCGTAAAATAGCGTAAATCGTAAAATCGCGTAAAATACAAATTCCAAAGAGTTGAATTTGAACTTTTGTATGAAACCGGCTCATTTCACGTGACTCACAGCACCAAAAATACGCTTTTTTGGCCTCACCCTAAGTTTCGGTTTCGGTTTCGGTTTCGGCCGAAACTGGACCTAAGGCCGAAGGTTCGGTTTCGGTTTCGGTTTCGGCTGAAAAACCAGTTTCGGTCGGACTCTAATTTATACCCAACTCGCCCACTGATTATCTAATGATGTTGTAATAATTAGTAATTAATTAATTATTCAATCAATTAATCAATCGATTAATTAATTAATCAATCAATTAGTGATTCACGCCGGCAGGAACCGGGTCTGACGTAATCTGGTGATGTGTACTGTTGAAAATCCTTAGTAAATAGTAGTAGTAGTAGATTACGTCAGACCCGGTTCCTGCCGGCGTGAATCACTAATTGATTGATTAATTAATTAATCGATTGATTAATTGATTGAATAATTAATTAATTACTAATTATTACAACATCATTAGATAATCAGTGGGCGAGTTGGGTATAAATACGCCACGCTCAGTGAACGATGCTCACTTTCCGACTAACCATCGTAGAGTCAACTTACCCTGATGATGCTCCGTTTCGGGGCGAAACACGTGTTGGTGCTGGTATGTATGTTGGTATATACGTTTAATTATTGTAGTGCATGTTTCCGTTGTGGGAGGGAGGGAGGTGCCACGCATGTTTTAAAGTATATACCATCATACATGTTAAACGCGGATTGTTGCAAAGTAGACTAATACTAACTTAATAACAATGGATTTCCGCAAAGTATAGTTCGTATAGTTTCGGAAAAAAGTGGCTGTGACATACGGACGGACGGACAGACAGACAGACATGACGAATCTATAAGGGTTCCGTTTTTTGCCATTTGGCTACGGAACCCTAAAAACCGGTAAAGTATGAATGTGTTAGTGTTTTAAAAAAAAGTGTTTGTGTGTTTGAAAAAAAAATTTTTTTGGATCATTTCGAATGTCTTTTTTTATATAAGTTAATGGAGATGACAGTGCGATGCAAAACGGCCAAGCATGACCAAATATATCGTTTATGACCAAAATGTAGGGTTTGTAGATTACAAAGATATTTAACTACAAAAGCCATTAAAGTTGATAAAATACAATTATTTTTGTAATAACACTGAACCAAAACAACTACAGCCTTAAAATATGTAAACGTGACATTTTTAATAATAACAAAATCAATTAAAATACCTATTAATGGTGTTACGTGGAAAATTTTCAATACGTTTATGGAGTTTTACGACTGACTGTCTATTTTAGAGAATCTTTTACGGAGTGTCTATAATATTTTAGTAATTAAAAGTATCCACTTATTATTTGATTGTTATATTGTAGGTGTTTTATTGATGTTTTATTCAAAATGAGCATCGATAGTCGCATCTAAAATCATAAAGATAAAAATAGGAATTAATAACCAGCCTGCACTT
The DNA here is from genome assembly GCA_911387775.1 of Thymelicus sylvestris. Taxonomy (NCBI): domain Eukaryota; kingdom Metazoa; phylum Arthropoda; class Insecta; order Lepidoptera; family Hesperiidae; genus Thymelicus; species Thymelicus sylvestris. Next base: position 11,112,845 of record OU426909.1, on the reverse strand, counting down.
TCAAGTCTTAACTACTATTTAACTTTTAAGTAAAAGCTACTGCTACAATTTCAGTGAGACGGGGCAAAAATAAAATAAGTTGGTGAGAATTATTTTAACAAATTAAATTATGAACTTAATTCTTCCATTGCAACTTTCTTACAGTTGGAACAGTTAATCTAGACACGCGGAGCGTGTCAAGTCAATTTCTTAGCTAACAGAATTGACGAGCAGCACCGTGTGTAATATTACACGAACCATTTGGAGCCACTTTTGACCACCTCATAACTCAAAAGCTATTCAACATAAACCTGTCAAATTTGGCTCATTTATTAAGACTTGCGAAATACATACGTCTTCTAAATTACATAAACACATCTCAAACGGTTATTTAGATATTAACGTCCAAAAATCGAGAAATTTAACACTGACTGACCTATAGATCAAAACTATATCCAACTTCCAGGTGACCTAGAAAGTTAAAATTTGGCATGCAGATAGGTAGTCGGGTGAATACTAAGGAATAAATCTGAAAGTAGTAATTTTTTATCATTTTATGATATTTTTTCAAAAAATTGATTCTATTAGGAACACTTACTTAAAATGCCTGAAATTTAAGAGTAGCGATCAAAATTGATGACATATGGTCATTATGTGGATTCCAAGGTGAATATATAACGAAACATATCAGTTTTAGTACTTTCTGAAGCTTTCAACGGGAGGAAGATGTTCAGTGTCCCAAGTGCCTGTGAGAAGTGCACAGCACATATACATTTACGTGAAGATCATTGGTTCGTCAGGAGACGTTATTTCCAGTGTATTACGTCGTTTTATTTTTAATGTGTGGAAAATTATTTTTCTCTAATCTACAAGATTACACCACAAAATTTTGTATTATTTCCGTAATTATACCAGTTTAAAGTAATTCGAAGTATTGTTTCAAAATTTATTGTTGCACGATGTCATCGAACATAAACAACTTATCTGTACTAATAGTATAAAGAGGAAAGATTTGATTGTTTGTTTGCATTGAATAGGCTCCGAAACTACTAAACCGATTTGAAAAATTCCTTCACTGTTGGAAAGCTACACTATCCCCGGGTGACATAGGCTATATTATATTTTCAATAAATTAGGGGTCCTTAATAAAACTCCAATAACGTAACCCAAGGTGTAAAAAAATAAGAAAACCAAAGCAAAGCGAGGGCGGTCACTCGTAACTAATAAGAGTATAGTCGACTTTCGTATTTATTACGATAGTATAATTGGGATTTAGTATTAATTATGTATTATTTCAATATTTAGCGGACATCAATAGTGGAAGATCATTACTTATAAATAATGAAATAATAGGTACCGTATTTCGGACCACGGCGCACTAACTACAGATTTAGTTGAAGAGCACTGTAACAGTTCATGTATTAAAATTAATCAGTAACGTTATGAATAAGTACTTACTAATAATTTCTATACAAAAAGTAATGATATCCCATCAAAAACATAAATGTAAAGTGAGAGTCAATTTCAAAAAAAAAAAAGAATTGAGATCTAAATGGGTGCCAATTTCTGTGTAGAAAAACCTAAAATTTTAGTCACAAGAACATGTAATTCAAGCTTTACATTTGACTTGGCTAGTTTTCTTTAGTTAGCAACCAACAAACCAAATTAGAGAAGAGTGTCATAAGCCATCAACCTAACAGATTTGACGAAGCTAATTACATAGATATAATATAGCCTAGGTACATAGGTACGTGAAAACTAACCAAGTCAAATGTGGAGCTTGAATTACATGTTCTTGTGACTAAAATTTTAGGCTTTTCTACACAGAAATTGGCACCCATTTAGATCTCAATTATTTTTTTTTTGAAATTGACTCTCACTTTACATTTATGTTTTTGATGGGATATGAAACTACGTCATATGATTCCTTCCTCGGCCGCACCGGACTGTCGCGATGTCGGACTCAAGTTAAATGCAATGGTCATGTAACCGTCGTAATCCAATTAGCAGTGAGCAGTCATCATGTCGAGGAGCTGTCATTACAGTCATTTGTCTTGACGCAACAATGGAGGGCGCGTGTCACTTATGAACTGTTGAAATATAACTGTAAATCTTTACGTCAGTGTCCACTGTCCAGTGAGTCTATTACAGGATGTAGACATAAGTTGAAATGTAGGGTATATGCACCCCATGTTTCCACATTGGCTGGCAACGCGTCGGTGACTTCTATGGTATTGCTGATGTGCATTGTTGCGATAACATAACATCTATCTAAATCTAATATTCTGTTCTATTCTAATACCTTGCTAATGATACACGGAAATCTCGGCAGTTATTGTCATAAATCTAGTTGTCCGTGTATTGCGTGTAAGTCGGTAACACGTTTTTTTAATAATTTGTCGACTTGAGTTTCACATGGCGGTGTGTGCGGTAGTTCGTACCGTATGTAAATCATACACATATAATTCGCTTAATTACCTAATAAATTATGGAATTCGAGTTGCAGAATGTTATTGTGTAAAGTAGGTTCATTTGTTCTGTGCAGTTCTGTTCAGCGGAGACGTGGCCGCGAAAAGAGCGATTTATGTATATTTAAAAGGAGTTTTAACTATCGCAGATGATTGCATATTTTGTACATATTTTATCTTGTTTTAAACGTAACGCAGTAAAAAGATAAGGTTTTGCAAATGACACACTTTTCTTCTAGTCAACAAAATATGTACACTTACTTTTTTATGGAAATGCCGACGAACGAGCTGACTGATGGTGAGCGCCTATCGTTGCCTGCGGAAGTGCGGACATCAGTGACACCAGAGGCATCAATGATGCGTTGTTGGCCAAGAAGAGAGAAGAAAATGTAAGGAAAGAACTGGCTCTCGAGCCGCCCGCGCCAGCTGGAACACGACGAGTCGTTTGGCGGCTGACTCAAGCACGAGGGTGATACGCGTAGCTATCCAGGCGAACCTTACGAGTTACGACGCCCATCCTGCGTGAGATTGGACTGATTGTGATTTTATTTAGTATTTATTTCGTATAGGCTAGTTTAGTAGCTCAACGTTCTCACGGCGCAAGCGCCGAGCCTCGCCGCGCCGTGTGAGGAATACGAGATACGAGCCAGCCTATTGTATTTCAACTGCGCTTTTCAAACAAAAACGCTTTTGACGAAAACAAAATATACCTAATATTTATAGATCTACATTTTAAATAATTGTATATGTACCTACAGTGCAGGCGCCGCTGACTGCAACAATCGAACTGTCTCATAGGCCTAGGATTCCTTTGCCACGTCTCTGGTCTCGCGAGTTGCTGGCGGCATAAACAAGAACCCGTGGCCGGGTAATTAACATTTATTTGTGACTGTAAGGTTTGTCATGGCCAGACATCCAACCCTTTCTGTCTGTTCCTTTGCTCTACAAGGCCTATAGTAGCAGAGTTATGTGGCTATTAAATAATCTGATATTTGATTAATTTCGATTACATCATACACATTTGACTCACATTGAAAGGACACGCGAGTGGCACAGTCAGGGGGATGACGAGCTATTTTGTCGTTGGAAAGCCCCAGTGTGCGAGGACAGTTGAGCAGCCGTCGTCGATGTGGTCTCCGATTACACGGATCGGAATGTTAGAGCGGCGCCGGCCACGCTGATCACATCACAGGTCGCAGCGAGCGCTCGCGCTGTGCGGAATACAAACTGCTTTACTTATCACCACATTTCTAGTTCACAACCGGTATTTTGTTTTGTAAAAATAGCTCGTTTGCCAGGTAATTTATTTCTAGTTTTGTTTAAAGTACGTTGTCTCCAAGGATTTACCTTATTGAAGTGACGAAATGTACTCCAAACCACCTTGAGTACGTGAAAAGATCCGTGTTTTGCCCGCCTAGTGCGGAGGAATTCAGAAAACTTTTTACTGAAAACAGTAGATACCTAAGCAAAAATTTTTGGGTTGATAGCCGGCTTTCCTTTAGTCTACAATGTATGTATAGTTCTACCAAATTGCAAATGAAGTATAATTAAGTACTGTTTTATTATAGTCCTACTCATGTGTTTGTTTGAGATCTTTGCATACATGTACAATACTTAGTTTCAAATTACCCGGGTGTTTGTGTCCTGTATGTTTCGGCTGTCCGTCCGCACTCCGCACCCACACCACTGCGGCACCGCACCGGGTCGGGTCACGTACGGAATATCAACTGACGACTGAGTTTCTGGGCCAGGGTCCGCTCCGCTCGTAGGTACTTGGGAATATGCCAAATATAGGAATTTATTATCAGTGTGTGACGATTATACTGCAAAAACTGCAGTAACATGTATTGCAGGTAAACAATAGCATCGCATGTTAAGTACAATAATTGTAACAGGTTTAAATAGGATCCTGGATAATTATTAAAAATGTTGATTGCAGTGGCCACGCCGTATTGTAAAAATACAATTATATTATTTGCTTAGTTTGCGGGTTGCCTTCTCTTCTCAGCATGGAGCATTATATAGATTTTCAGTTTTAAATACACCACATACACTGCCATCTAGCAGAGACGGCTGCAAACGAAGAAACCGACCGATACAACTTGTTATGCGGTCTTTGTAGTTCGTGTGGTTTTACAAAGATGGCGTTGTTCACATAATTTATGATTAATGTTTCTTGTTTCAGGTAAACTTTACATTCACATAAAATTCCAGACTTCATGTGACGAAGAAATCACAATTTTTATAGAAATTTATCAAGATTTTTATACTGTAATAGGTAAGTAGTGTAACCTTTGACTAGATTGGGGTTGCAGTTCCGGTAACGACGCAACAACTGCACGTGAAATTTGACAGTCGCTATCACTTATCAATGATATTATGTACGTTAGTATATTAGTTCATTGATGATAAGTTATCATGTTTGATAATCTCCATTTATCTATAGGACTTTGATATTGTTTAACAACTTGCAAAATGCGTGCGTCACGATCTTGGTCACGTAGGTTTTTGAATTTTTGCTCATTTGGGACTATATTTTTGTAAATTTAATAAATGTGTTAGGTAGGTACCTATAACCTACCTTACCTACCCAAAGTACATACGTATAACGTAGACATTAATGAAATAAAAAAGTGTAGTGTGAAAAAGTGTTTTGTGGCAATTTGATTTTAATATGTGTGTTTTACTCAGTGCTTCTATGTGCTTCTATTTAATGATTTTAATGATAGTGATTATAATTAAATGATGAGTCGCAAAAACATATTTGCTGACGAGAGGTAGTTGCGTAAGCTATGGGGCAAGTAATAAAATCATAATTAAAAAAACATTTAAACTTAATCCCGTTCGAACATAAAAATGTTAATAGTGATTAAAAGCGAATCGATGGGTCCATAGTGCCATCAATCATCTTATTCGGCCTTGTGAAGATAAATACGTAGTTAATATGCGATACGTACGTATTAAGGATCACACGTAACATTACATAAATATTGAATATCACAAAAAGTTATTTGTATTCAATACTCGCATGTTTCTTACAACTCCGGTTTTACACGGTCTTTTACTTGTCATATTAAATACTAGCTTTTGCCCGCAGCTTCGCCCGCGGTAGAGATCGATTCTTTACAAATCCTACTTACTTTTACTTAGTTAGATTTAGTTGCCTATGACATAAGTAAACATGTATCATTTGATAACGTGATTCAGTACTTGCAAATTAATATTTTACTAACGCCATCTATTAACAACATCCGGAACTAAATATCTAGCAACTAACAAAATATCGATCTTCCCATGGCCTGGGGATGTTTTAACGCGGTAAAAAGCAGCTTACGTTACTCTCCACCCTCCTCGCTATCTCCACATACAAAAACCATACCATATAACAGCTTCGTTGCGACGTGAAAGGCGGACAAACAAACAAACACACTTTCACATTTATAATATTAGTAAGCAAGTAAGCATGGACTAGTATGGACTAGTATGGATTGTAATAAAAACGGAAACTAGCTAGAGCCTATGTTATTATAAGTAAGTACCTATCTTATCTATCTGAATTATTGGGGCTGGCGGGAGCTGGAGATAGCTCGAGACAGTTCTTTCTTTCTTCTCTCTGCTTTCTTGGTTGAAAATGTACATCGCACAGTGAGTGATGCTTATTTCATCCAAACATTTTTAATTAAATTGGTGCTGAAATGCGTTGCGAGTGCGACTCGGCTCTACTCTCGGTACACATGACAGACACCAAACAAACTAGGAAGAACTAGGTCGGCCAGCGCCAGTAGTGTCAGTACCAACACTCTGGTACCGTCAATTCCGTAATCATAAAACCAGATCTATAGGATCTACTTGATGTAGAATGAGGTATCTTCGCAAATTGGGATGGGAGTTTAGATTATAGATATAAAACAGATGAAAAATAAATTGATTCCACTTCATCCATGATCGTAAATAAGCCTATCGCTAGTCGTTTAAAGTTTTGTTTAAATACAAATTGGGTCCAGGAGTCCAGACTTGACGCGAACCTGTAATGGTTCCAGAAACATTAATAAAGTGACTAACTTACAACATCACGTATGAAATTTATTTATTCAGTTCATCAGATTCTCGAGCTAACTGCTCCGAGTTGACAATGAGTTGGCCAGTAGTTTGCACGACGCACATCCGTTAGAGCAAATCCCATCAAAAACATAAATGTAAAGTGAGAGTCAATTTCAAAAAAAAAATAATTGAGATCTAAATGGGTGCCAATTTCTGTGTAGAAAAGCCTAAAATTTTAGTCACAAGAACATGTAATTCAAGCTCCACATTTGACTTGGTTAGTTTTCACGTACCTACCTTGGCTATATTATATCTATGTAATTAGCTTCGTCAAATCTGTTAGGTTGATGACTTATGACACTCTTCTCTAATTTAGTTTGTTGGTTGCTAACTAATGAAAACTAGCCAAGTCAAATGTAAAGCTTGAATTACATGTTCTTGTGACTAAAATTTTTGGCTTTTCTACACAGAAATTGCCACCCATTTAGATCTCAATTATTTTTTTTTTTGAAATTGACTCTCACTTTCCATTTATGTTTTTGATGGGATATCATTACTTTTTGTATAGAAATTAACTGAAATTAATTCAAGCTTTACATTTGACTTGGTTAGTAATCAAGAATACCATTAATTACATACATATCGTCGGTGCGCTTGCCAAAAGCCGTATGTGCATTTTGTCGATTTTTTTTTTATTTGATATTCTTCATTAGCATTGAAAGACGCAACGTTTACAAAAACTCTTATGTCGATATCTATACTGGATCATGATTTACCAAACAGTTTATGTGTTATTATGCTATGTGAAATCAGCTATGTGAACATTAAATACACAAAACGAAATTGTTAAACATCAAAATTACACATAGCAGATTTTGCGCGTGTATGTCTAAAGGAAAATGAGTCATTTGTAGGAAGCGGTAGAAAAAGAACCGTCGATTTATGATTATGTGGGCATTTAACCCAATAAAACTTCCTCCGAGAGGATCTAGGATCTCTTAAGGACACACCAATTGCTCCAATACATAGTTCATAAGGGTCTGGGAACGGATTAGGGGGATGGCTACTTGCATCGCCCTGAAGTGTCAGACTATGTGCGGGATATGACCTCTCCAGATACTGATACTGTACTAATTAGATGTTGTCAGGTGTTGGCACGAACTTGGATAAATTCGAAGGTCCAACAAGTGCTTTTCAAAGCCTAAGTCATTATCAGTATAGACACCATCATCACCAGAAAAGTCTCCTAAAAACGCCAGCCCTGAAGGAGAACTGTTACACCTTTTTTCAAGAACTCCACGTAATGGTACACTGGAAATACAAAGTACTTCAGAAGGATGTTCATTCGTCGACAGTTTATAAATAAACAGCGAAAAAATCTTGAAAGCGGGTGGTAGAGATTCTCCACGGGTTCAATGGCAATCGGTGTGGATGAAACTTAATTCTTCGGTGCATTGATTCGGTGTAATAATGGAAGGAAAGGTGGGCATTAAATTGAAAAATTCTACGCAGTTACCCCCAGTAAAGTAGGTAGAAGACATAGAGAGAATCGATGTTCCTCCTAAGCCTAAGTCTTATTGTTCTAGCCATGGGTCGTGTGCTTAGATGATTCGTGAGTCCATCAAAATTCGTGTTGCAAAACATTGTAAGGGACGTATCAAAAGGGTACCCATAGGTACAACAAAAGTAGCGAAGCCTGACTTGAGCTGTATACAGCATGAGGAGGTGTCTTGTAGATCTTGTAGTAAAGTGCTGCTTCAAGCTGAATGAAAATGTCTGTAAGCTTCTGACTTGATCTGTACACAGCATGAAGGGGTGTCTTGTAGTGAAGTGCTTTAAGCCGAAAGAAAATGTGTTTAAGAATGTCAAAGTGTTGGTTTTTTAGGCCAACGTAGCCTCAGCTCCCAAATAACATGGATACATGTATATTTCCGGGGATAAAAACTCCTATATTCACTTTTAATAACGGTGAATGGGGCTCACCCTGGAAATCCCTTTCTTCTTTCTTCTTAGGTTAAAACGTGCAAACTTGTGTCTTCATAGAACTAAACTCAAACTCAACGTCAACTAAAATGAGTCAACCCCAATTTAAGACTTACTCCAGAATTCTCAACTTCCAATACAAGTGTGGTTCTGCTGATGTGTGAGAGAATTAGCAGGGCCTGTTTAAATGGTATCCCCAGTCAGCATTAAAAGTTTTTGTATCTGAACAAGACAAATCTGAATATTTCGCAAGAAATACTTCAGAAGGAACCTCATTTCATACTTCGGATGGACGTGGTAAAAAGGATTCTGATATATGGGCCGAGGAGATTCTACATAAGTCCAAAGAAACTATGTATATCACATTAATCTTCGGCAAGCGTAGTAATATGGTGGAAACGCAAAGTATGCACTAGGACCTAGGTCATAGAGATAGTCAGGCACATAGAGAGAACTGATTCCTTCCCCGAGTCCGTTCTGTGACTCAAGTGCGTATGCGTAATTTTTGGGTGCTGGTTATTCCGTCCGTGTGAAGCTGTAGAGGCCCAACAGCAACTACACATTGGAAAATGATGTATAGCGTTCAAGAAATTCGTCATCTGTTGTCGTCCAAAAAACTCAGTGGCTGAAATCGAAGATGTTCCAGCAGTGTGTGTTGCCATAGGACTTCGAGACATGGTGCGTAATCCAGAAGTCCAAAGTCGCGCAGCGGGCTATGGAGAAGGCTCTGCTCACTATTTCTCTATATGATCACATTAGAAATCATGAAATCCGTAGACGAACCAGGGTAACCGCCTTAGCTCAGAGAGTAAGCCGGCTGATGAGGCAATGGCAATGTGTTGGTCCTAGGTCCTAGAATGGAGACTACACCTTGGTACAGTAAACATAGGATGCTTTACTACCAGGTAGACTAACAGCCTGAAACAGACAGCTCGCATACGCTAGATTCGAAAGGCTCACGACCAGTCAGATTGGTGCAAGTTAGGAGAAGCCCATCTAGGCCATACCCAACAGTGGACATCTATAGGTTGATGGATGGACGGATGGATGGATAGCATCAAAAGGGTTAATCTGTTATTGAAACCCCCCTGCCTCGAAGTGGGAACAGTATTCCATGTGAGGCCTGACTTGAGCTTGTATAAAGCATGAGCAGGTCTTTCAAATTTAACTAAGTAATTTTGTTAAGATCCTGTGTCACGCACATAATATTTTAATCCACTAATTAACTTCTTTTAGACTTCAGTTACATATTTCATGATTAAATTTAGGCACATAGGAAAAGAAGTATTGAAGAAAACTTTCAAAGCAGAACTTTTATGTGCATATTTACACATAACATATTTGCACGGCACGTTTTTCTTGCACAAAATCTGATATGTGCAAGAAAAACACAAAAAAAAATATTTCAAGCTTAAATGAGATAACAGCGAGAAAACATTTTTATCGTAGTATACAAACAATATATCTTGCCATATTTTTGCATCATTACATTTTTCTTTAACTTATTGGTTAACAAATAAAACAATTTTTTTCGCCTCCTGAAAAGTTGATCAAATGCACATACGGCTTTTGGCAAGCGCACCGACGATATACCAAATTTCACAAAGATACAATGATAAATGCAGTTTTTATTCCAATTTGAAACTTTAAAATGCTCTACTGTAAAATTGCGATTTTGGGGATACAACAACTTACGTAGGAGGTATCGTGCTCATCAACTAAATCTGTAGTTAGTGCGCCGTGGTCCGAAATACGGTACCTATTATTTCATTATTTATAGGTAATGATTTTCCACTATTGATGTCCGGTAAATATTGAAATAATAATTAATACTAAATCCCAATTTTAATATCGTAATAAATACGAAAGTCGATTATACTCTTATTAGTTACGAGTGACCGCCCTCGCTTTGCTTTGGTTTTCTTATTTTTTTACACCTTGGGTTACGTTATTGGAGTTTTATTAAGGATCCCTAATTTATTGAAAATATAATATAGCCTATGTCTCCCGGGGATAGTGTAGCTTCCCAACAATGACGGAATTTTTCAAATCGGTTTAGTAGTTTCGGAGCCTCTTCAATGCAAACAAACAATCAAATCTTTCCTCTTTATGCTATTAGTACAGATAAGTTGTTTGTGTTCAATGACATCGTGCAATAATAAATTTTGAAACAATACTTCGAATTACTTTAAACTGGTATAATTACGGAAATAATACAAAATTTTGTGGTGTAATCTTGTAGATTAGAGAAAAATAATTTTTCACACATTAAAAATAAAACGACGTAATACACTGGCAATAACGTCTCCTGACGAACCACTAATCTTCACGTAAATGTATATGTGCTGTGCTATTCTCACAGGCACTTGGGGCACTGAACATCTTCCTCCCGTTGAAAGCTTCAGAAAGTACTAAATGTTTCGTTAAATATTCACCTTGGAATCCACATAATGACTAGATGTCATCAATTTTGATTGCTACTCTTAAATTTCAGGCATTTTAAGTAAGTGTTTCTAATAGAATCAATTTTTTGAAAAATTATCATAAAATGATAAAAATTTACTACTTTCAGATTTATTCCTTTGTATTCACCCGACTACCTATCTGCATGCCAAATTTTAACTTTCTAGGTCACCTGGAAGTTGGATATAGTTTTGATCTATAGGTCAGTCAGTGTTAAATTTCTCGATTTTTGGACGTTAATATCTAAATAACCGTTTGAGATGTGTTTATGAAATTTGAAAGACGTATGTATTTCGCAAGTTTTAATAAATGAGCCAAATTTGACAGGTTTATGTTGAATAGTTTTTGAGTTATGAGGTGGTCAAAAGTGGCTCCAAATGGTTCGTGTAATATTACACACGGTGCTGCTCGTCAATTCTGTTAGCTAAGAAATTGACTTGACACGCTCCGCGTGTCTAGATGTCTCCGTTTATGTACAAACAATGTTCATGTAGTGTTTGGAGAGCAATAAAAGTTGCGTTGGGAACTTTGTGAGTGCTTCTAACAAAAAATAAGCGTTGTGGATTATTCTATTGTCAAAAGTAAAGTTTATCATGTAGAGTAGCCGCAAAGAAATCTTGTAGCTCGTCGATCACCCTTCTGCACAAGCGAAGGGTCCATGTTTGAAGTATTTGTAGTGTAGTGTAGGAGTTAGGACCTCAAACCTTGTTTAGCACAAGGACGCCGCGGGTAGCTGATGGTCAGTGCCGGTGGACGCCTCCGACCGCTGTTATCGAAGATTGCTATCGGAGCGCTGATGTATTATATTGTATTGCGAATACTAACATATCAACCAAGGTCGGTATATGCGGAACGGATAAGCTGCGATAACGACATTTCTTACTAATGTCTATAAATTACCCAGAACTCTGGTGGCCGGCTAAAAAACTGTAGCTCAGCTCTGCTCCGTTCGGTATTGAATATTGATATTGTTATGCAGGTTGTTATATTATTCTTCATTGCGTTTGATGTTAGTGTTCATTGTCCATGGTCCGCAGTGCCCGCAGTGGCCACTGACATCGGATGCCGCCGAGGCCAGGAACAGCATGCTCCAGTCGCTGCGTTGGTATAAAAATCGACCAAATAAAAACCGATATTCCACATCGGCTGCACGTGGCCGACAAGATAACACAATGAATGCATTCGTTGTGGTAAACAAAGTGCATTTCATGCGAGCAGCCGGTACTGTTCCTCTGACCTGCCGCATGCCGTGGCCCAGTTTCTTTAGCGATGCTTGCTCAGTTACCGATGCTCAGTGTGTGGTCGGGTGTCCTGTGTGAGCGCCTTATGTCCTGTGTGTGTTGCATATCGGGGAAGCGACATGTTGGATTATGTCATGCTTTCAGAGTTACGACCGGCCGGCGACCGCGGTCCGCGACACCTTAAGATGATTGTTTTTTTCGATATAATTATTGTATATTATGCTATGTGTATAGCCGTATATAATGTGAGCCGTAAGAACATTACCAGAAAATATGTTGGAATTACCCTTAACCGTGACGACTGATGTCGACTGGTCCATTCTATCGCCGATCGATGTCATCGATTGATTTGTGGGCACCCTAAAGCAGTTGTATATTCTCAATGCCGTAGAGTTAATCTATATTGAGACAAGTAATGGGCGCCATTGACGATGCGATCGATCGGTGCGATCGATCGCACCGATCGATCGGTTCAAAAGTGCCACTCATAGCGGTAACATACACTACTAGCCCCAGAGCTACCGAACCATTTGACTATCCCACTTCCCACAAAGCTAGAAATTTATTAAATCATATTTTATTATCAGTCATTTAAGAAAGTACCGTTCTGGCAGGCATCTCGCGGTTGCGTCATGGTCCCTTAAATTTTTGAAAATGCAAAAAATATTTTTTTTTCATCCCACTCCCACAAGGCTACAATTTTAATATGTTGCAATTTACATATGTTTAAGTGTAAAAAAAAATTGCCAGAACATTTTGAGGGTTGCAAGTATGTGCCAGAACATAGCAAAGTTGTCATCGGGAGAGCAATTCATAACCTACTCGCACAAGGCTCAAATTTTCAGGGAACATTCTTTCAATTGTTTAAAAAATATATGTAAACAGCCAGAACATTCTAGCGGTTGCAAGTATCTGCCAGAAGAGTATACAGGGTGAATTTTTCAAGTGAGCGTGGATGGACAAATTCAAAACTATGAGGAATAGCGAAAAGTGGTCAAAGGAGTCTCAGGGCTGATTTTGACGAAAACCAAAACGGCATAACTAGATTTTTGAAAAATCAATATTATTAGCCAGGAATCAAACTCGCTGATCTTGCCTCATGTTTTTTTTTTTGTAGGGTAACACTGCTTTCTTCCACCAAAGTGTACAATCTGTGAGATCCAATGATAGTCCTGTACATTTAAATGACATCAAAAGCAGGCTAGAGCTTGAAATTATGCATAGAAGGATACATTTGTATGAAAATTATTATTTTTTGTATGGCAATACTGAAATTTATTTCCACCAAAGTGTACGATCTGTAAGATCCAACAATAGTCCTGTACATTTAAATGACATCAGAAGCAGGCTAGAGCTTGAAATTATGCATAGAAGGATACATTTGTATGAAAATTATTATTTTTTGTATGGCAATACCGAAATTTCTTTCCACCAAATTGTACTATCTGTAAGATCCAAGAATAGTCCTATACATTTAAATGACATCAAAAGCAGGCTAGAGCTTGAAATTATGCATAGAAGGATACATTTGTATGAAAATTATTATTTTTTGTATGGCAATACTGAAATTTATTTCCACCAAAGTGTACGATCTGTAAGATCCAACAATAGTCCTGTACATTTAAATGACATCAGAAGCAGGCTAGAGCTTGAAATTATGCATAGAAGGATACATTTGTATGAAAATTATTATTTTTTGTATGGCAATACCGAAATTTCTTTCCACCAAATTGTACTATCTGTAAGATCCAAGAATAGTCCTATACATTTAAATGACATCAAAAGCAGGCTAGAGCTTGAAATTATGCAAAGAAGGATACATTTGTATGAAAATTATTATTTTTTGTATGGCAATACTGAAATTTATTTCCTCCAAAGTGTACGATCTGTAAGATCCAACAATAGTCCCGTACATTTAAATGACATTAAAAGCAGGCTAGAGCTTGAAATTATGCATAGAAGGATACATTTGTTTGAAAATTATTATTTTTTGTATGGCAATACCGAAATTTCTTTCCACCAAAGTGTACTATCTGTAAGATCCAAGAGTAGTCCTATACGTTTAAATGACATCAAAAGCAGGCTAGAGCTTGAAATTATGCATAGAAGGATACATATGTATGAAAATTATTATTTTTTGTATGGCAATACTGAAATTTATTTTCACCAAAGTGTACGGTCTGTAAGATCCAACAATAGTTCTGTACATTTAAATGACATCAAAAGCAGGCTAGAGCTTGAATTTATGAATAGAAGGATACATTTGTATGAAAATTATTATTTTTTGTATGGCAGTACTGAAATTTATTTCCACCAATGTGTACTATCTGTGAGAACCAACAATCACCTTATACATTTGAATGATATCAAATCAGACTAGAGCCTGAAATTATACATAGAAAGATAGAATTGCAATCCCGATGACAACTTTGCTCTGTTCTGGCACATACTTGCAACCCTCAAAATGTTCTGGCAATTTTTTTTTACATTTAAACATATGTAAATTACAACATATTAAAATTGTAGCCTTGTGGGAGTGGGATAAAAAAAATATATTTTTTGCATTTTCAAAAATTTAATGGGCCATGACGCACCCGCGAGATGCCTGCCAGAACGGTACTTTCTTAATTGACTGATAATAAAATATCATTTAATAAATTTCTAGCTGTGGGAAGTGGGATAGTCAAATGGTTCAATAGCTCTCCAGCTATACCGATCCGTCGTTGCGATCGGTCGGCAACGACGGATCGCACCGATCGATCGCATCGTCAATGGCGCCCATAAGACCCCGCGAGGACACGACCAGCGACGATGGTCGGCAGCAGCCGGTACCGCAACACCGTGGGAACCCGCACGTGATGTTGTACAAAATACATATCTTCACAATTAAGTCGTTGACCCTGTCGACAACTACATCTAACTACCTTCCGACGTAATTATAACTCCAGTTCTTTATTGGTGTGGAAATAACGAGATGACATGTCTGTGTCGGTTTGAGTCCCTTATACTACCTCGTAGTACATACTCGTACATGATTGTCTTATTCGAAGTTAATTCCAGATAAAGACTGCGGAACGGCTTATTGTGTGCATAGTAAGCTTTCAAGATAAAATATTTGATTGCGTTGGAGATATACGAGTACTTCATTAGATAAATTAGACGAGCTTTACTTTGTAAGGTTCGGAGCTAGGGTTGGCTCAGCATCACGCCTGGTAATAGGCTAATATTAGACCTGTTTGGTTCTAACTTTAACCACAAATTAATACTATTTCAATGTCTGAAAAATGTTCCTCAGTTGCAGTTGTCTCTTATGCCAAAATTGATCCTGCTCGGAAGAGGATACAGCCTTCAGTTCAGTTAGATTCCGATTTAGCCAGTAAATGGTCTTGAAAAGCCCCTCGATGTTCAGTAGCTGACTTTATGGGGTGTTGTCCCCGATATAAAAACATAAAATGAATGTATTCAGGTATTCTCTATTCCATTATAGTTCATAACAGTCTTGCGCGGCAGACGTCACACACCTGTAGCTCGAGCACGAATATTTGCGAGAAAGTATTCGTATGGTTAACGTAAGCAATTTGTATGGCATTTTTCCAAAAGCGCCCCTATCGTGCGTAAATGGTACTAAAATGCCATACAAATTTGACAAATTGCTTACGTTAACCATACGAATACTTTCTCGCAAATATTCGTGCTCGAGCTACAGGTATAACAATATTCACATGGGAGCCACGTACATCAAGGATGTGTCGCGACTCGCGCCATACCGTGCCATACCGCGCCACCGCGCCACCGCGCCACTCCATACGTCAGGACGCATAGTGCAGTATGTCAGCCGTGAAGCTGAACAGAAATAATAGACTGACCATAGAGACTGACACGATAATGTAGGCACTGCATGTTAGCTCTCAGTGATTTAATTCTGACTTTAGGATCGTCATATTCTATGAGCTAACAAAGCTCACAGATAAGTAAAAGCATATATATAGTATGAGACATGCAGGGTAAACTAAAAGTAATCATTTAGGTGTGCAGGGCATGCGGTACGGCCACCTCGTCCATCTCTGTGGACATTAACGTCGTCGTATTTCCGTACGCTGAGATATGGCAGCGCTCCACCTGATGGATCACCAGCTATTTGAGATCATACGTAGCTCCGTAGTCAGTTTTGCCCTACCTGTAGCACGGATTGCGAGAGACAAGTTATGACGAGCAAACTTACCAATATCGATATTCGTTTTTGTCGAAAAATCGAGCTCAGGACTCGTCGCATAAAGTAAGTTTTCAGTCAACACGTTACCAAAGTTCCATGGAGTTATTTATGAGCATGAACATGATACACTTGGCGAAATGAGTCACAATAGATGAATCAACTCATGGTGTCCCTTTATGGTTTTCTTGTTGAAGAAGCTTAGCGCATTCTTTACCAAGCTCCTTCGGTGAATGTATTAAGTCCAGCTTAGGTAATGAAAGTACTTAACAACAGGGTAATAAATAATTAAGTCGGGTATAGAAAGCTGGTAACGTTGTCACGTAAGCTGCTGGCGCACTCGCGGGCTTAATGACAGACAGGTAGGAAATGTATGGTTTGTCGCGGCTCGCTCGGACAGCTGAACAGCCGCGCGGAATAGTAATACAGCTTGTAATATGGACCTTGTCGCATACCGATTACTGGTATGGTACACCGGTATATTGGCTCGTTCAGGTCCAGTGTGGGATGGTTCAGGTTTCATGACGCATCACACTAACAGACGTGTCCGGTCTTCAGGCGAAGCGATCTGGGGATGACTTCAGAAATAATTGCGCTCCAGTTACAAAGAACTAAAACAACACTAAAATAAAATGCCTTATTTTTTCTTGTAATTGGCAATAAATTTTTACGCCGTTTTCCATTATAACATTTTCTCAGTAAATAAATATGATACTTGCTGTGAATTACTGACATGCTGTAGGTACTTTTCTTGAATTGCAGCCTTCGCGGCACGCTAATTGTGTATTATTCCGTCAGGGTTGGACGAGCCGGCGGGTCGGTGTTGATATTTGTTAATCAGAAGCAGATATACCGCTCGCGGCGTAGGCGCAGCGGAGGCGGCAGGCGGCAGGGCCATTATCGAATAAACACGTAGGTTTGCTACCCGGCTGATGTCATCAGCGCATGTGTCGTCAGTGTCGCCATCCTCGCCATCCTCGCCATCCTCGCCGTTCAGCACCGCTACCACATACAAGTAAACAACACGACAAGACGATGCAAGTGGAAGCGGTTTCCGTGGGATACGGATGGTCCAACAATAAAGACCACGATTAATCCAGAATGTCAGCTGAAAAACTTAACAGCGAAGGCTGTTCATGTAAATGCTCTGAAGTAGGAACGTATAGGTAATTGTAGACATACCTATAGAAACTAAATGTCGTACCGTGTTGTGTCCTACGTAAGATATAGGGTACCTAGATTATATAGTGGCTGAGACTCGATTAAGAGAGTTCTCGAATAAATGAATAGAACACAGATAAAATGATGACCACCAGTGTACCACCCACGTCACCGGATTACCACAGATGCGCAATCTATTTTCCAATAAATAAACATTTTACGGTATCACAATTTAATTGAGGATGTGTCGACCATTAGCATGCAGCGCTGCAGCGTGACGAGTGACGAGTGCAGCAGACTGTTGCAGTTTAAATTAGCGATATGCATTTACGGAAGACGAATATTTAATACTAATGCGAAACATAAATTGCGTGGGGCGGTGCGCGGCGCATGCGCATGGCCTGCTCACTGCCAAGTGCCAGGGACCGAGGACCGAGCGTCGTTGGATGCACCGTGGGAGGTTACCGGCTACTCGTGACTACCTAGTGGCCAGTGATAGATTCCGTAGTAAAGATTAAGTTTAGATTCCTACAGGACGGTTGCTAGTAGACTTGCCCACTGAAGCCTCTCTGAATTTCAATTTCCAAGAAACTAGCAGTCACCAATTCAACTGCCGAAAATGGTTCGCGCAGTACGGTACTTACGATCTAATACACTCGATAATTTATGTAGGTTCTTATTACGTCTGACGAAATACTGCTCAAGCGCGTTATAATCAATCAATTGTTCTCGCTAATATCCATTAACGCCTGTAGCTCCGAACTGAAACCTGTACCCCAGGTGTTAAGGTGTAGGCGTTGTTGTGTCATGTTGCCTCCTCCATATCGTCCCATTGTTGAGACGCCTGAACTAGGTGAGGACAGTGGCTTTGCTAATTTACTCAGCATCTTGTTTTCCTGACAAGTTTGTGTCGCTTTGTCGCTTGTTGCGCCTACTGTAATTACTTGTTGGATACTGACTCCTTAGTCGATCCTCTTGGTCCATCTGTCCTTTAGCGAATAATCCGTTACGTTTGTGAAAAAGACTTGAATATCGGTTTTTAGTATTAAGTTAGTATTAGTCTACTTTGCACATGTATATACTTTAAAATATGCGTGGCACCTCCGTCCCTCCCGCAACGGAAACATGCACTACAATAATTAAACGTATATACCAACATACATACCAGCACCAACACGTGTTTCGCCCCGAAACGGAGCATCATCAGGGTAAGGGTTTTTATTATGTAAATATGTGACAAATCAGCCACAGACGTGTAAATTCACATTCAGTTAGTTAATTCAGCTACATTGAGAAGGACCTTGGACTTAAATCTTTAAGTCCAAAGTCCAATGCATCTGCATTGAGCAGTTTTTGATGATGATATGCCATTTAATGATGATGACAGTAATTAATTTTAATGTTAGTGTCGCGAAACGTTATGATTCGTACTTTCTAAGCGTAACGGAGTGGCCGGCGCTTAATGACAATTTAGTTCCTGCCTGTAGCCTCCGAAATGAACTCGAGCTAAAACAACGGATCCGATGGATCGTAGGCTAACCTATCACTACAATATTGGTGATACACAGTCACAGCAGCATCGGAATGTTGTCAACATATCCAGAAAGTCCTAATATAGTGCGACCGAGTGGGCTTGCCGTGGGCGTCGTGATCTAATACTGGCGACTGGTGACTGGAGACCGGCGACCGCGGCCGCTTATCGACCAGGAACCGTATCGGTGTGTAGACACAGCTCTTGGACCAAATATAGCAGCACTTCGGACTGATTTATACAAATTGTATCATCAGTTCAACATGACGTCCAATAAATAGTTTTATGGCATGTGTCACGGTTTAATTGATTAACATAAAAATCCTTATGTGGTGGCGATAAAAAGGTAAATGGTTATGCAATTATGATACGAAACTAGTTGTTTTACTTGTATTACTTGAGATCAAGCTTCGTCTAAAACTGAAGCATGCAGCGGGTTGTGTAACCAATTTAGGTGTAAAAATTCCTTGGATAAGTTTCCTCAATCAATTAACGGAAAACAATCAAACACAAAAATTTCGCTACAAGAATATCAAATCGGTGCTCAGGATGTTTTGTTCCCACTAGTTGGGACTCGTTAGTTCGATCGTCGAATTATCGACAGGGAATTAAAGTACACAAACGACGTCATCATCACGTCAAGCACCATGGGTTGTTTATGAACATATTATTGCATTATTGCATATTTATAACGACCTACCTACTTCTGTGATGTTTTTATACAGATACTCTGTACTTACCCAGTACAGAGTAGTACACACGCCAACACCAAACCGGGGATATCGGAACACGGAAGGACATCCCACGTTAGAGACGACGCGGCGACGGTGATGGTATTATACTGACGGTGACAACTGTGAGGGCAAAGCTCGGTTTATAGATATAATCCGCAACGGACATGTGCGCAAATTAATACGACGGCCTTCTGGTGATGAAGTCAGGCTTTTATGAATGAATTATACGAGTACGACCGACTCGTTAGCCGTGAGCGTGACAGAATAAATATGAACGTTCCAATCATAATCTACTAATCCTAGTTTTACTAATCACACACACAATATGTGACCTAAAACTAATTTTCTAGGCCAATATCAATATAAACTTCACAAATGCGAGTTAAACTCGCTTGGAGAGGGTTCCGTATGTTGATTATCATGTATTTACACTACAGCTATTTTTGTGTTTTCATTTATTTTTGCCCTTTTTAAGACCTTATACTTCTTATGGGTTTTCCTGTAATATGTAACTAAAAACTATTTTCTGTATTTTTCTCAGAATTCTAACCTCAGTAGTTACGGAGGTAATGGGGATTGATGGTAATTTTCGTACCTATAGAAGCAGTAGGCAGAAGTAGTGAGGCAGTAGCAGAGATGATGCAAGGTGTGAAGTGATCCTGAATAACTTTCTTGCTGCTGCAACACTAGAGTTCCTTGAATGGCGTCTGCTTCCTGCTGCACTCTCCAAGTCTCCAACCAATGTCCATTCTCGTAAATGGAAAACAAAGGGAATAGACACTTCATTTATTTCTGAATACCAATAATGTCGTAAGCTATCACTAAAATGCAATGCTTGTAAATTGCAAAAATCTATTCTATTTTACTTTCGGATAAAGTTGAAAGTGCAACGAACGAGGCTCGGAAATATAGGAAGGAACAGGTGTAGGTACTTGCACTAAGTGCCGTAACTATTGCGTTCCTGTTCCTTATTGCAGCTGGTATAAGGTTGAAAGTCAACAGAAGAGGGGTCTGTGGGAGCTGGATGTTTGAAGTTCACGAAAACCGTAAAACGGTTTCATAGTAATGCGTTAACGTATTGCAGATAGCGAAGGAAATGAACCCTTTGTGCGCGTCCCGGCCCGCGGTAAATGCCAATATTTCCAAGGCAATGAACTGCTAACATATTATTATAGGAAAACTTTAAAATTGTTTGTAGCTGGCTGTTAGCGCTCGCAGGTATGATAGAAATGTATTAATATTAGGTATGATTACAATAAATAATTATCAGACTGAAGAATCTTTTTACATTATAGTAAAAACCACATAATGTATCGCGTAGAAAGTAGAAATTGTGATTATGTTCTTTATTATTCATAATCATGTTTCATGTATTGTACTTATTGAGGAATGAGGCGTAAATGTGGAATGCCTGAGTCTGAGTGTCGTCGGCTACTTCAGCTCCCGGCCTCAATAGATAACCATCTGATATCGCCGGTATCTTATCACACACGTGCGAGCCATACAGCTGGTGCAAGAGGGCAGTGACTCCTTACATACAGTGGTCAGATCCTTCCTTGGACACATTGCTCAGCTTTAGAAACGTCTGTCGAGATTTTCGACAACCGAACTGAAACCGAGCTGAAACTGAAGAATGAATTGTTGGAGACAAGCTTAAATTGAACTTTCGTATTTTATTGAAACAAATCTCACGACTGTTGTCGGTTGTGAAATGTGAACCCAGCACTACTAACGTGATAACCGCTTTTGTTGTCAGCTATGAACCCAACGTACTAAGGTGATAACGATAACAAATATTTTTCATCATCGTTTGTTTGCCCCTAGCCCCCGAGGTATCTCGGTGCTTGGATTCTATGAGCCTTGTTTTATTCGTTCGTTTTATCTTGGGAAATACCCCATAACTGCATGTTCCTCGTCAACCTAATAATCATTCTGATCTGAGCCGTTTTTCTGAGTCTGAGTCGTCTTTCGCCGTTTAACCTCTTCCATGTAAAGCAGCAAGCAACTTTTCGAAACGGTCGTACAATCAAAAAATTTTTTTGAATTACGATTTGACCCAATTATAGGCACTTAATCTGTTTGTAAGTAGGTAATAAATATTATTCAGCACCCATAAGTACTAGTGGAGCCGTCGTTGCACTCGCCGCAGGCCGCAGCGTCCGGAAGCAGCTAAAGTTGGCGAAAGCGAAACACTTGAGCTGCACCGGCTGATAGGTGCTCGGTAGCGGACTAGCGGTGCACAGGTATGCTAATGTTAGATTTATCTGTGCTGCGTTGATTTGTAGCCACCGCTGTGTTGCAACTTGCAACCAGTCACTTATTGCTGCTCTTACACTTGATACTAAGTTTTGTTCAGCTATCGTCGTTTTGTTTTGGCTTCAAGGAACTTACATCGTACTCGTGGTTTTTTTAGAATGATTACCAGGCATGTGTTTGCTACTTCCACAAGGTCACCATACAACCATTACCTTAGTAATTCCCTTTTTATTTAAGTCTTTATTTTAACTCAATTTGTCGGAATCTTTTTAGGGTTCCGAAGTAAAATCGAGTAAGGCCCCGACGACCGCGACCGGAGCAGCTTGCGTGTAGTGCTGTTTCATGTTCTAATGTTTTGTGTAAGCCCCAGTAATTAGTTGAACGCTTAAATTCATTGAGAAAGCTGCGCCAGACCCAGTATGCAAATGTGATTTATATCCTATGGCTCTGAGCGCGTTGGTCTGGTCGTCGTGGTTCTATAAAACGTGTAATTTGCACGGAACTGCGAGACGCTTGCACCCTACCCTAACATACAATGACATTGCGCCTCACAGTAATATTACCATTAATTACTTAAAGCGTATCGGAATATGTTCAGTGACGCTTTAGTCGGGGTGAGTAAAAGGGATTAAATTAAACGGTGGCAAACAAAAAGCACGTAAACGAACCTCCACAAAATTATTGATTAAGGTAAAATTTAGTCGAAGTGATTTAAGTATGTACTCTATTATTTAAGTTTTGTCAAGAGGACGCCAAAGCTTTTTCCAAACAAAGTAAACCTACGTTCCAAGTAACATGGATGTGGTACCAATAATCTTAGAATATTTTTTTTAAATCAAAGAGCCATGCCTTAATATAGTTGTGTGTGCAATCAGCAATGTGTACACACTACACAGTACTCAGGCAGCTTACGCCACCCGTGATCCGACTGAATCAATGAATAAATACCACCAGTAATTAGCGAGACCCACACACACCGCCATAGCTGCTGGCTTAGTCACGTTGAGGCTGAGGCTGAGCGGCTGAGATACGGCGCTCAGATTGGACTCTGACATATTTAGTACCATAGTATTGATACTAGGTGCAGATCGATGAGTACCCTTACACCAAGCATTGCACTTGCTGGGAAGGGTAACAGAAGAGGAAGACCGGATACTACGAAGTCTGCTAAAGATATGTGTGAGAGAGCAGCAAGGATGTGCTGAAAATGGATACCTTTATATTTTTATCATGGAAAATATGTCCTGTAGAGAACGAAAATATGGAGACAAGACAAAAGACTGTGGCTCACGTAATTTTTTCTGTCCACTTTGCATTTAAATTAAAATAAATGTACGTTGGTTAAGGTTCAAATAATTTGAAAGATTCAGAGATAAATGTAAAAACAAATATTACTGGACGACCCTGTAGCCTACTTGGTAGCGACCCTGCCTGCGAAGCGAGGGGTCCCGGGTTCGATTCCCGGCTGGGGCAGATGTTTATGTGACAGATAAGTATTTGTGCTCGGGTGCAGGGTGGGATTGTGATGTGTCATATGTGTCGTCTATGCCACCCGCGACACAGGTAATAACCTACATGACTGCGGGAGTATGAGTGTGTTAGCGTTTATTATTTAAACAGACATTTGAACGGCATACTTGAGATTTGAAGCGGATTAGTCTATCTCTTTGTTCCCAGCTTATCTTTCTTGGTTTATGCAAATCAGGTGTATATTGAAACACTTAACGCCCTTACAGTGTAGCTGCAGACCTGCTGCCTACAGGAAGTGTAAGAATTATAGTTACAAGTCTAGCTGGGTGTTGCGCGACACCGCACCGCACCGCCTTCAGACCTGATTGCAGCTCCGACAAGGCTGCTTGCGAAATTAGAAATGAAACTGATTAAACCTCCTTATCCTTCGCTCGTTATTTGAAAAACTTGCCAGTTAAGTCAGCGTCGACAATTTAGTTTTATCTGTGGTTAGTACCAGTAACTGATGGGAGTCTTGCACGGCATTTGACTACACATTTATCAGCCTCCTTCCTGTAAACCTCTATTTTACGAATTGTAACAACCATTCAGCGAGCATTTATTATCATAAGCGATGAGCCTGGGCTCTCGATTGCTGTACTTAGATAATGTGTGAGTTCGTCACATGCGATATTCTAGATTCTAGATGAACAATTCTTTGATACACCTAAGCTACTGTCTACCGGAGATCCTATAGATGACCATGAGCGACCACGAACCCTGACCTGGCCTCTGTGAGTGGTGCTCGTTTCATTCATTTGCTACGAAAATAAACACATCAAGTGGGACCTAGGAGTAACTTCTCATATAATTACCAACATTAGATGTATCTCAATAAAGTTGATGCAATTATAATGCCATTACAATTACAGCACGGCGGCAATCATCGCTCAGATTAATCTTAATTTCCCCAATGACATCTAGATGTAGACTAATTGCAGCGCTCGATAACGAAGGGACTGATTTCTTAAAATATTGTCATTTATTAATCGAAATTATTTTTAAAAGCATCGAAATTAAAAATCAATTGGAACAGCCGTTAAATTTAATTAGGAACGTTAAAATAAAAACGTTAAAATGAAAGGAAGAAATTGCGTCGGTATTTCTATGAACACAATCAAACTATTGTCAGATATGATACCAAATCTCTGTGGGCTGCAGTGCACAGTGCTACATGACCTCTACTATTGATGCATATAAATATTAAATATTATGTTGGTTATCTAATAATACGAATAATGAGTTCAATCCTTAGAGTTTACATACTCTATGGTTCAATCAAAACCTACCTTCATAGTTGACTAGTTGCAGGCATTGACAGGCAGGAGTAGCGATTTTTTCACTATTTATAGACTACAGGTCGCAAAAAATGTAATTTGTCAGAGATATGCAACTCCTCCGAAGGCAATCAGAGGTTCCTAATAGGGCGTTTACATAGATTTTAATAATAAAGTGATTATTGCAAGCGGCATGCAAGCGGCGGTGCAGCGGCGGCGCTCGGTCCCCTTGTGGCGCCTGATATGGCACTGCGTGACCCAGAATTCAAATCCAATGCAAGTGACAATGTTTATGGTAATATCGACTCGCGTTGTCACATTAATTCTAGCTTGTAGCTCCCATACGCGATCAGAAGAATCTTACATGTTATCTATTTAAATCTAACTCTCAGAGGTCTCCATGGACCCTTTGTAATAAAATATCAAATAGTTGATTTTACAAGGAGGATGGTTGCTAGACAGGCCATGCAGTCCTGCAGTGATACAGTTGCTACTATCACTGAGGGGCCCAGTTCCATTAGGATATGCTGCAGCATGTCTATTATCCAGCAACGTACACCACAGGCAAGATGTCGTGTGCCTGCACCGACCGCGTCACGGATTGCCTTATAAGCGGCGATCAATGTTAAACTGTTCACTTATTTAATTAAATTAAGCCCCAAACAGGATTAATATTGTACATGAAACTTAAGGTCACATAGTCGCTCTTACGAAATGTGTCGTGTTTTAGTCGAGCCAGTGGTTGTGTATAAAACTAAGTTATTGAACATCGATACGGCAACAAGGTCACCTGGTTCAACCCCCTCTGACACCGTACGAGGCTTCCATTGTCTGCGTCTGCGCATGATGCATTGTCGCCACTTCGCCAGTAAAGCATCTCTGACAGCATCCACTTATGAGCAAAACATCCACTTATGAGCAAAACCCTAATTGATTACGGTTACCAGTAATTGAACTTGTTTGTTGCGCTACTGACTCACAATGCGAGAGACCATCTGTTTTCTACGAAAATTATGTCATTAGACCCATTAATAGTATCATTGATACAATTTAAGAGGAAAACAACAGAGCTTTGCATCTTTTTTTGAGGATATTTTGCTTGACACATGACACATGAGGCCCTGACCCAGATACCTATTTAATAAAGTTTATAGCAGTATTTCAGTGTCTCTGTCGATGTTGTTAATGGTTGTAGCAATGAGGTGGACATAATTAAAAGAGTTTACTTACGGCTAAACGATATCTTGCTTCAAATGAGGCAATTCAATGTTTATATTTTGCCAGGGCACCATATCCAGGGATAGTTCGAAATGTAGACCGGTGTATCGCCTCTTACTATACTAGGCAATAATCTAAATTTTACTAACAAAAATTAACCGACTTCAAAGTCTCAAAAACTACTTGTCAGATCTCATTCAAATTTATGTGGGACCACATGACAAGCACCTGCTTTCGATTAAAAAAAGAATCATCAAAATCGGTTCGCCCAGTCCAAAGTTCTGAGGTAACAAACATAAAAAAAAAAAAAAAAACAGTCGAATTGAGAACCTCCTCCTTTTTTTGAAGTCGGTTAAAACGCCGTACTGTCTGTAGTCTGTACCGTGATACGTATATTTGAAGCTCAGATTAAAGACCTTTTGTTCTTTAATCTGAGATTTAAAACCACTGAACTGAACTAAAACAATGAATGTCAGAATGTGCCAAACATTTAATGTGTAATGGCAATGAAACACCTGATATCATAGTCTTAGAACTTTTAGATTAATGTTAAAAGTTAAATATTTTCTTTTAATTATGCTATTTTTTTTAAGTTATAATTTAGTTTTATATTCCAACATCACTTGGTTGGCCAGTGGGCTTATTAATCGGCTATTACTAAAATAATAAATAAATTAACTTATTGTAAGTAAAAAAATAAAAAAAATAGTTAAAAAAACAACTAAAAAATGCGCTTTTATAGAAAATCCAACTAAAATAGAAAAATTTGAATTAAGAAATGGAATTGTAATAAAAGCGTGAGGTGCTTTTTAAGATATTATCCCTTCTACTCATTGACACCATGCACCCCACGCTTTTATTACAATTAAACAATTCTTAATAATTCAAATTTATTTTCTATTTTTAGTTGGATTTTCTATAAAAGCGTGTTTTTTAGTTTTTAATTTTATTTCTTAGTTTAATTTTTTGAAATGAAATTTAGGTTTTTTTTTCTTTCTTTCTTTCTTTTTTCTTTAAATATTGAATTGTCATCGGTCCTCGATAAGTCTACGAAGTTTGAAAGAAATCTTATCGTTTGAAGTGGGTCAAAATCAAGTCCAAAGGAGTCGGTTACAAGTTACAAACATACATACAGGTGAAGCTAATAAAAAGCGTGTAAAAAGTTTAAGTAATAACTCCAAATTATCATTAAGCTATGATATGAATGGATTAAGAAAACGGTTTATTTATACGAGCTACGGTATAGGGCAAAAGGACATAATATCTCAAAACCATTCCAGTATTTCGTTGCAACAAAAAAATTACGATTTTTTAAAATAAAATCTATTGTCTTAATAAAATGAACTTAAAAGTATGAAATAAACCATCAAAAAAATTAGAAAGTCTGAAATTCATTACTTATTTATTACTTCATGCTTTTAAACTTTTTCTGAAGTATGTTATCATATATTTTTTTAATTAAATCCGTTTTTCAGTCTATAATTTTTTAAATTAATTTTATTTATTTATGTATCCTATTATCCACCAAATAATCGAATTACTGACACAATTTAATGTCAAAATGACCTTGACATTCGTTGTTACATTTTTATCGTAACGTTGCGTTATTGAAAATATCGTTATTGGAAAGTAATAACGTCACATGAATTTTTTACCACCTACCAACTATTGAGTCACCACCGGCGCGGTTCGACTACCACATTTGCCTTTATCCATTCAAGCCTTCCTATGGTTACGCCGCGTACAGCACACAAGCGAAGTCGATACGCACACACCGGTACCGGCTTAAGCCAGTTTGACGTTTCTCGCTCCTCAGCACGCGGATCGCGAGTCAGTTGGCCGAGGCACGGCGACGCGGTACGATTGCCCGCCATTTTGTACTTACGAAAAATTCACGGGCATTTCATCAAAAATAAACCGTACGTGCTATTAGTGTTGTGTGTGCTATTTTACGTTCCTTGGAGGTTATTATATATTACAGAAAATTACCATTCCAATGCCGGAGGAGCGAGGATTCGGGTATTTGTAAAGATTTCGGTATTTTTTGAGGTTACAACCGTATTTTGATGCCGTTGTTTTTTAACGCGCCATACCGATGGCGCGAGCCGACGTAATGCCACAAATTATGTAAATTGTAAAATGATTATCGGGAATTAGCATTATCCTCGTGAGACGAGGCGACAGCGTTAACGCTCACTTACTGTTACAAAACAGTGTCGACGTGTGAGTAACTGCTTGTGATAAGCGTTTTTTAAATGAAAATAGACCGTTGAAGTGGGTTACGGTCAACGTCCCGCAGGAATTGGGTTAGCGCTGTGCCAAAAGACATCAACGCGTATACGTTTTCAAACGCGGAATTCTTTTAAAAGTTCAATGAATGAATGAATGTAAATATTTTTGTTTTGAAGGGAAAGTACTGTCGGAGCGTATCGGTTGTTTGTCAGTAAGTATCGATTATGGCTCGGAGCTCGCACTGGGCGCTGGTGTAATGATTATTGCTGCGTATCGTATCGAGTGTCCCATAATCCGTTTATGAAGTTGCTTGACCAGCTCCGGCTCGGGCCTGAGGTATTCGAACTCGCGGAATCACGGAATTCCACTATTTATTGGAAGGCAGTGGCACGCTTTATTCTGTCAGCATTAATTTGCACCTAATTATTTGGTATTTTACTCTCATTCGTACCACAATTACATTATATTGTTGCTATTAATAATTGTAATGCTTAGCTAAATGTATGTTTTCCTCGTCCAGTAGTGACCTACAGTTATTTGTTTTCTAATTATTTTTCCATTTTTAGATATATTTTTCGTAATTGTTTTTCACGTAAAGTAGTGCTACTGATGTAGATAATAATTAGCACATCCACGGCCGCAACGGACACTTGTTTTCGGTAAACAAGGATGATCAAATTCAAATATTGAATTATAGCTATGATGTCATTATTTACATATTAATTTCATCGTTTACAATGAACGACTTCGTTGTATTAAATAAAGTAACGTTTTTAATGACGGAAATTCCAAAGTTATTATGAATATTATATTTTTAAATTTTTGACTTATGTCCTTAATTTCGTTACAACGTTTTGCAAGGTGGATTAATCTTTTGAAAATAGTCGTGTAAAGGTTTTTTACAATGTGTAGGAAATAAAATCAAAATCAAAATTCAATAGGTATCACCTATAGTAGAATCTAATTGCAGCCGAAACAAATGTAAACAAACCATTAAAATCGTTTTCTAGGGTTTTTCACCAACTGACACGAATTTGTACTCCAAATGCGTTTTTTGCCAAAAGAACAAATGTTTAGAGTGACGACACTGACGACTGACGATGGAACTTATTTTAGTGACATGTTTTCACTGAAAAGCAAAATTTAAACCTTGAGAAAACTGATGAAATAAATATAAACTTAAACATAATTAATTTAAGAGGAAACGGATAATGTATGAATATAATCGATACTGGGGATATCTGACGATATTTTATGTTACTATTTTAACATGTTTAAGTTAATCCTAGTAAGAGAAGTCCCGAATTGAAATTAATGATCCGCTGTACGCCGCGCTTGTACGGAGCAGGTGGTACTGGTGGTGGTGGTAGTGCCACTCCAGCCAGTCAGCTGTTCAGTCCAGTTGAGTCCAGTCGGAACCAGCTTTGGAAATTAAGAGATTACCAATTAATGTTTATATCGCTTAATGAAACTGTGGAGTATGGAGAGCGATAATCGTTGTATACTTAACTATTTTGCTAAATACCCACTTAGGTAGTTTGTGGTAATTTAAATCCTATAATTTTGTGACTAGTTTCGATATTTTTCACATTAAATTAGTGGTTTCCAACTGAATGTTAGTTGATTATTATTATCAATTCTCTGATGTAGCTATAATTATCTACTTACATTGTTATAAAAACGTACGACAAAATGATACACGGACTACACGGTTGATATAAAATCGTGGTTTGAAAATTGAATTTTGAACACTGACTCACGATCACGTCACGCCTGTCAAAGATGTAATGTTCATCGACAGCAACCGTTAGAACCTTATGTTGTTGAAGTTAGGGTGGTTTTTTGCGGCATCACCTCGAGGCTCTAGGAGGTAAGGTAACATTATTTCGTGATGACATTCTATCGTTCACGGTGTGTGTAACGCTCCGTTAATAAAAGTCTATTTAATTCTTATCTTATTATTCATTTTCAACGGAATTGTGGGCCTTTGTGATCAAGGCGCCACAGTATTTTTTTTATTTGCTCAATGTAATTTGCATTGGCTAAAGGTCAGTCGATCCACCTTATGAAAGCAGCTGTTATCTTCATTAATTTAAATGTTATCAATATGGTACCTGCCATTATAAGTTATATAAATTCAAGATTTTAATGAAAAATATTTTAACTCCTTAACATCGCCCCATAGATATTGAACCCTTTAATTATTTATTATTTTAATTTATTTCAAAATCCACAGCTTTTGGCGGTTTAAATATAAACAAAACTTATTATACATATATCTAGGTCTTAAAGCCACGGAAAAAATCACAAATTCACATTTTCCTTATTTTTCTTAAAACTTCAGACGCTTTTCCAAAATTTCTTGAGTTATGTTATCAAATTTAAGTTAGCTTCCCCACCTACCTATTTTACCTAAATACTTTTGATTACTACCGAATGTAGACTACATTCGGTAGTACTTACGTAGCTTGAAAATTTTATAATTTTATATGGTTAAATAAGTTCTTCATATTTCTAAACTATACGGCGTATAAATAATAGGTAATGTATGACACAATTAAATTATCTATCTACTTTTATCTCCAAATCGTTGTACATACTTATTTCATTAAAGTTCCCTTATATGGTTCGTTACAGCTTACAAGCGAGAAGGGCACACCGCACACGGTGACACGCCGTCGTTTAATTTACATATGATATTGTTTTATTAATGAAACAGTTAAAGCTTATCTGTAGATAATGTTAGTGTGTCAGGTTCAGTAACGTGAAGGTAGTTGAGTCGTGGTATCGCTGCAAGTGCTACCTAGCAGACCACTCGGTTTTAGTAGTGCGATAGGTGGAGGAGTTGGCGCCTTCACGATTGCGCTGGCATGGCGAGTGTTTCTGGGGAATAGGTTCAAGCACTCAACCGATTTCATATATCAGTACTCAGTATCCTGCCGATATTCCCGTACAGACTTCTTGAAAAGATGCTGTACAGTCACTCTTATACTGTCACATACAATGGTAGTACAGAGTTTAAAGTTCTAATCTGACTACCCTCTGTTTCAGCCGCCAAGTCTCACTCAACACATCACCAGTTTGCATTCTAAGTTCTAACGGCTTCGTCTATTGCAGCCATATAATCAATATAAGATACTGCTCATGGCAATCGTATGTAAACGACTATATCAATTTTGAGAGCTATAATTAAAGGGGACACTGCTCTCTTTTTGTCCGGCAACACATCGGTGATGCCATTAGTATCACGAACGTCCATCCTGGCCTAGCCTGTCTCTTGTCTGTTATCGTTTATTGTCTATTTCCAGAGCTATCCCGTGGTGTTACTGCTAGTAGTTCAGTAGGTAGTGCTAAAACTATGACGTCATCGATCAGGTCAATAGTGAACCCGTTCCCAGTGTAGGCGCGGCGCTTGTAGTAAATGTGCCATCGGGCCGTCGGGCCGTCGGGCTGGTTCCCAGGAGCCGTAATTGAACACTGCAGTTCATTAATTGTTAGTTATGGAACGTGCTGCACTTCTTTCTACTTTTACCGCGCCGGTGCATTGTGTCAAATAGATAATGGAACTTTCTTTACCAAAATTGCAGTAAAAATAAGTTTGAAAGATAATGTTTGGGTTGTCAGTTGTATAGAAGAAAAAGAGGAAATCAAAATGGTACCAATAAAGAGAATTCCTAATGACACAACTAGTTGTGCATACGTAGTTGGTCCACGAGGAAACCACGCAATTAAGAAGAACATTTAAAATGTAAGTAATCACGACTGATAAATTTTTATACACCAAAGCCATCTCTCTCTCTCAAGCTCTCGTGGTTTATGTTCAAAAACATTGAGTATTTTTTAAGCAACGAGCCGAAAAACGAGCTGACGATCCACCTGATAGTAAGTGGCCGTCGTCGCCCGGACATCAGTAACACCAAAGGCATTGCAATACCGACCAAGAAAGATAGAGAAAGAAAGTAACTCGGTATTAGTATGTCTCTCGTGGAGCTAGTGGCAGACGGCGGTCTATGGCACCTTCTGAAGGTTTTGTCATCTCATCACATCATACTGTAGACTAGAACATAATGCCGTGGACGCAGCCTCGCGCGCAGTTGATCCATGCTCTTAATTACGATTTCATTTAGTGGAGGAGGCGCGTAAGACCGGTCTTTATCGGAGCTCTCGCTGGAACAAAACGAACACATGGAATTGCTTTTAGTGCCTGACAACTGACAACATTAGCTGTTTATAATGTTGATGAAACTATGAACGTATCTAGAATCGGCGGGTAGTTGAAACGAAGTATATAATAGACAGAAGCTAAAAAATGTAGCTAAATCAAAATAATAAAATTTTCATAAACATAAAAATTATACCTGGACATTTATAAAGTACAATTTATTTGGTTTGTGCGATGAACTGAGAACTTACTTCGGTTAAGAATTTTCTCATTTCTCCGTTGTTTGTGAAAGCGTCAATACAAAACATCCTGCCCATACGTGGTCAACAAAACTAAATCCATTTAGTGTAACATTGACATAACTTAAGATCCAGACAAACCGTCTAATTAGGATACAATCAATCGTCATTACAGTAACGAGCAGTTGTGAGGTCGGGTGATCATTTTATTCCGGTTAACTGAATAAACAAAATAATATTGTTAATTAATACCATTATTACTAATATTATTTCTCCATGGCGTTCGCCTGAATAGCTACCACCCTTGAGCATGAGTCAGCCGCCAAACGACTCGTCGTGTTCCAGCTGGGGGCTCGAGAGCCAGTTCTTTCTTTTTTTTTTTCTCTCTTTCTTGGCCGGCAGCGCATCAGTGATGCCTTTGGTGTTGCTGATGTCCATGGGCGACGATAGCCACTTACCATCAGGTGGATCGTCAGCTCGTTTGCCGGCTATTTCTATAAAAAAAGAAACAACAGCGCAGTCAGCACAGCTAGCATAGATTACGGAACTAATGTAGGAGGCAGGCTCCCGCGCGCTACACGTGGCTTGAACGAACTTAGCACAATTAAACTGCTAAAGAATTAAATAAATTATATACGCATTGTTAGTTCGTGATCTTAAAAGCAAGAGTGAAATGGTTAGGGCAGACAGAGGAGTGTGATGTGTGACGGAGGCCAATCGTGACATTCGTGACGTAATCGATTTCTCGGAGCCTCCATACAATGTGTTATTATGGTCCGGGAAAAACCACAAACCGTTAAGAGGAGCCACAAGTCATACAACTCGGACGAGTTACACGTGAAGTTTATTATATCAATTTGACATACACGTCAATTTATTATAATAAACTTACGTTGGCACAGTAGAAGTTGTGAAATTACGTGTGAGGTTATATTTAGAATCTATTGATTCTATAGTCTAATATCAAGGTACAGATTTTGTATTTGATAGACACATTGTAACACATTCTTGGTATTCTTCCGACTCGTGTACCTAGTGGTGTACCAGTATCTGATGGCAAAA
This sequence comes from Thymelicus sylvestris, assembly GCA_911387775.1. Classification (NCBI taxonomy): domain Eukaryota; kingdom Metazoa; phylum Arthropoda; class Insecta; order Lepidoptera; family Hesperiidae; genus Thymelicus; species Thymelicus sylvestris. Next base: position 11,079,079 of record OU426909.1, on the reverse strand, counting down.
TGGGAAAATTAAAATTGGAGACAACACACTCCCCAGCGTTGGGGAAACTAGAATAAAACTTTTTGATCCTTGATATTTTTAACAGTGTTAGTTTCATAATAGGCAATATAAATTATGTAGGTATGGTTTATTAACTTCAGATGAAAATAGGTATATAAAAGACCAAGCTACACATTTTTGACATAAGCACATATTTTTTTATATTATAATTAATTATTACAGTGACTAACAATAATTTATGCAACTATAATTTAAAATTTGCCATCTGTATACTAGTATTTTTTATTAATTTGATGAAGAGAACAAATAGATAATAATAATAAATTGCTCCTCCACCGTTTCAGTTACGTGAACTTGTATGATGTAACTTTTCATTTCATATTCACAAAATTTTTGCTACCTTTAATTTGTAACAATGTTTGTATTATTTATTTCAATTAATTTAATATCATTTGCTAATCTTACTTACATACAAAGAAATCTTAAGTAGATTAGCCGTATTGGGGCGGCTTAGAATACTAACCCCAATCCCACGCCGGATGGGTGTCGTAAAAGGCGACTGAATCCGGCCCGCTGGTGGTAGGGCCCCTCGAGGAATTATATTAGTAACATTGATTTTAATTATTAATTAATACCATTATTACTATTATTATTTCTCCATGGGGTTCGCCTGAATAGCTACCACCCTCGAGCGAGGCGAGAGCCAGTTCTTTCTTTCTTTTTCTTCTCTCTTTCTTGGCCGGCAACGCATCAGTGATGCCTTTGGTGTTGATGATGTCCATGGGCGACGATAACCACTTACCATCAGGTGGGTCGTCAGCTCGTTTGCCGGCTATTTCCATAAAAAAAAGATTGTTTACTAAGAAAATATAATCACGAAAACTAAGTATCAAAACGAGTTAATCCTACAAGATGGATAATATTAATAATGCAGATTGTCGCTTAAATACAACTTTTTCCTCACATGTTTTTCATTAAACGTTGAAAATAATATTTGTGGCTTGTGATCGTAAAGTTGTTTTCGGCAGTAAATCGAAAATAATCATCATTTTAGAAAAAGAAAAATATTCCATACAACTCTTTTTTTGACTTGACAAGCCGCTTGACAATAGTTAGTTTTAAAAATTTTCATTGCCATATTAAAAACCCATTTTTCTGCTTGTCAAAAATGCCATGAGATGCTGGTACACCTATACATACATCTATTCAGAAAACGTTGTGTTTAAGTACTCTGTGTCAGCTGTCAACAAATTGACGAATAAGACTCTTCGCGGCATTGCCATTTTGGTGCCCTTCATCTCCAAATTAGCAGTATTACTTATATTAGTTTCAAATATTTTACTTCAACTGATCCTAGTGAAATTGTGTCCTGCGTCCACCACAGTTGACAAATGAGTCCAAGTTCCACTTATCTTTCAACCAAGGTTGAAAGATAGTGCATTTTGTGCGGTGTAGCAGTGTACGATATGCAGAAATGCTGATCTCAGCGCACTGTGGAGTGTGGACACTGCGGGAGGGTGGGCCTCGCAGACGATAGGATCAGCAAGCGTGACATCAATACGGTTGTTTATATTGGAACTTTCATTGCTCGAGGCCATCGCCGCGCCGTGATATACAGGAGTACCGAGGTGAAAGGCGACGGAATGTACAGGATTATTGGGAGTTCTCGACGTTTGTGAAGTGAAAGTTATTTTGAATGAGTTTCGAGATGGACTTCAGTCCATCGACGTCGACGAAGGGATAACTGATGTTGCTGTATCTGAATAAGTCGTTTGCACAAATGTGATAGGGCTTTTAAGTTCTATGTTATCTAATGAACGCATTTATGCCATCTCGGTTTTTGTGGATTTTGTAGATTGTGCTTTGTTTAATAAAGTTATTACATCAAAAGATACAATTAGATTAAATTCGTTACAAACGTATCCTAATTAATTTATTGGATATCATAATAAAGTTTTTGTTTATGATTTACTTTAATTCATAATCTTCAGCTAAATAGGTGATTAGCTCATAACAAATTTCGAAGTATAGAAGCAGATATAGAAGCAGTTCGATGTGTCGAACAGCTTTTGCTCCGGTTGACTAAACTTCGTTGGCATGGGACATGAAATTGTGAAACTTTACTACATCGGCGTTGGGTTTGATCGGTATCGTTACTAATGAATGAAACATAACTCCGTCAGGCAGACGGTTGGCCAATAACACCCGCCACCCGCGCTGTTAAGGCTTCATTACTAAATTATAATTGACTTAGTGAAAACAATAATGATGATAATGCTATTCGGGTCATAAAATGTAAAGTACCTGCATGAAATCTGTACAACGAAAAAGAAGAAGCTAAGTCTAGCTCGGTAGACTTGCAAAAGCCGAAAATCCATGGTAGACATTCCTTTCAAGCTTTCCTACAAAATATTCATAGTATCTTTTTTACCACTAAGTTAGCCAGGTATATAGCCTGGAGCATTGATTTCTCGATAAATTTTCTGCGAGATTTTTTATATAGTACCGACTATAATGGCAGCTACAGTTTTAGGTACATGCAATTTCAAATTCATGTACGAACAGTTACGTTCCGCTATATTGGATAGCCCCTTGTCATGTTTATAGCCAGACTGTATAGGGCCGTTACTCGGTATTTCCATTTGGCACTCTACTTTCTTCAGCACAGAGGAGCAGTAAAGTTGGAAAAGTTTTGGTAGTAGTTAATTTGCATGCAGCCCACCTTCATGATGAAGTTGTAATATTGTCAAGATTATGCGATACCTGCAAACCTGATTAACGTGAATCTAGCCATCCCGTCTGGAAAACGAATATCTGTAATAGCCAACACGTTGGCGCCAAATCTCTAAACCTGAAAATTGTTTACTTTAACCAGAACTAACCAGAACTTAACCGAATTTAACCAGAACTACTTCATTTGCACTTACAATAAACGGATCTCCACACGCAAATTCAGGAAAAGTGCCTTAAATTTTGCTTAGTTTTGTCTCTCACTCACGTTGCGCGCTTGGCTACGAGCTGATCTTAGTTTACGATCCAACCGTCGACTGCTCGTATCGCCGTCATCTCGATACCGCATCAAATCGCCGATACCCGTGATTCGTACGTTCGCGTCTGCTTATACTTAGCTATCCCGTTAGTACGGAACCGGTCTGCGTCTCGGATGCCTCGCGTTCCTTGCATTACTTCTAAGTACTCAGATTTTTGTTTGTTTTTATTACTACTCCCTTACACGTCTGCCAATTAGTGTGCCATAATCAGACACGCATTATAATCAAAATTCAAATCATACATTTTGAAACATGTAATTTATTAATTTCACTATTTTTTAACAAATATTTTTCTAAATACTTTTCTCGGTTGTGGTTGTTGGACAGTGGTCACTTTCTTTTGTTTCAGTCAATTATTAGCTTTGTTATGAAATCTTTCTCGTTAATGATTCACTATTTATTAATCATCTCTAAAATTGTCTGAAACAATAGCTTTGATTGTTTTAAAAGAATTTTACAACGACATCCTCTCTCTTCGCTTATTAAGATTCAAGTCGACAAAGACCAGGTTTTTCGAACTACAAGTACACTTAATTTCTGTATAAACTCTTTCTTTTAGTAAATCTCCCTTCGTTCCCAAGACGATGTACTTATCTCGTGGAGGAAAACTGGTTTTGCTTAACCCCGACCTTGTTACGTGGAGACTGGTTCCGATGCTCATTACAGTACACATTAGTGACAATACGGTTACTCGCATGACCCTTGCGTTAGTGAGCGTTTCAAGTCATCACTACTTTTATAATACTTTTAGAAAAGATTTCGTGATCGTCCTTATTATCGTCATTAGTCTTTGAAAGTAGCTCGGATATTAATTTTTATTTAAAACATGTGTTCTTTTTATCTCCATGAGCCTTTATTAGCCTTTAGTTTGGTGTCAAAAAGACGTACTGTTAGCTTGCATTAAATCTCATCATTGGACAAATACCTACTAGTTGACATAAAAAAGACAAACATTTCAGGATCAGGACATTATGTTTTTCTACATGATGTAGAAAATGTTAAGATAAGTAGGTACCACAGGCTGTAGTGGACTGTACTTGTACTATCAGAAGTTAATATGATATTACAACGTACGGTGTTTTCAATTCAATAATTGTACCATTCACTTTTTGGTCTCTTTGAGCTTTGATATTATCGATCGGCTCCTCCGATATCAAATTACGTTCGTCGTGACATCGAACTCTGTGCAATAAAAAATCCGGTACTTGATTCGGGTTGTTCCGAAGTTTCATTTTTTATTGACTTTGACGAAGAGAACAGGTACAAAGTTTAAAAGTAATTTACCATATTTTGTTATGATGAGCGAAATGAAGCTTTCGTTTTATGTGGTATCGTTCCTGATTAAAACCTTTTCCCTTCGCTTTAGCTCTCTATTGCGAGTTGCGACCTGAGACAGCCCGTTGTGTCTTTTGTCTGCTTATACATTTTTAAGCGCATAGTTAGCATATGAACGGTTGCATCAGAACGTTTTTGATTCAGAGTTGCACAAATTGCAAATTGGTTTGAATCAGTTTAAATCAATCAAGTGTTAACTTCGAAGGAAACAAATTTAACCTTCAGAGGTTATCGCGCTGAGTCGTTCCGAATTCGGCGAAGCGTTCTTTTGTTCTCGTAGCGTCAGTAGCCATGTTTGAAAGGGTTATTTATAATGCAACAGTGTTGTAAAATGTTGCTGCGACTTTTGCGGAACTAAGTGAATATTTAGCATTCATTGCAATAGTTGAGGTGATGTTATTTTGGGCAGAGCTTTAATGGTATTCGTTATTTGATGTTGATTGGTTGATTTCATTGTGGAGAGTGCGTGTCTAACTCTAAATCTAATATTGATGATGAAATTGTGGAACACCTGTATATTTCCAGTGGAGCAAGTTTATAATACGTTTTAAAATTTAAATTCACAATTGAATAAATGTGTTCTGTTGTATTTTTATTTCTTAATATTTCATTTACAATGTAAAATACTTTTTGTTATGTTTTCTATTATTTCGTATGAATTCGGATATTATTGATTAGTAATCAATTCACAGTCCGTTTAGTGATTGTACGAGTACTTATTGCTATTGCAGAAGTGTGTCTACCGTGCCGGTAAATATTATTATAGATATTTGAGTTTAAATAGTAATAAGGTAGATAACAAGTAATTACTTAATGGTGTTTGAATAGGTGTTTGCTTGAGGCCAGTTTATTTTGCCGTAGCTGGTAGAGCTGTCCTGCGAAATGTGACCTAGCGGTGGACGACGTGGACGATTGTACGTGGTCGCGCCAGTGTTGACTCGGGCCGCATCGTTACACAGATCATACACAACTCAAGTCAGACGCTTGTTTATCCATGCTATGTCCTCACTACTAGTTATTAAGTACTGTACATGATTAATATCATTATTTTCCAATAAGATTATCTGTCAGTAATTTGATTAATTTTTCGATTGAGTTACTGTGCACTGAAGTCCGAACATTTATGAATGTAACCATTTCATATAAAACTTCCTTGAATAGTTTCTACTCATTAACTATTTATCGATTCGCAATATATAAGATGATTAGCATCAAATTGAAAGCCAATGACTTTCTAAGCCGGGATCGATTATAGGGCACCAGTTGACGTCATACATAACGATGCTCATCTACCAGTACACAGAACAGAAGTGACCCGAGCTAGGGTCAACGTACCAGCGTCACTTACAACCGGCCAGACAAATAACTCTGTGTACACATTCAATGGAATAGCTAATTATACTTTTCTCTTCACGATGATGTCATCAGTCATCACTCGGACTGGAGATTTAGCAAGTGACCAGCCTTTTAAGGCATTCTTTAAAGATGTAATCTATCGCGCGATATAGTGACAGCTGAACTCTCATGATATTATGATTAATACTTTGAAGTTAAGTGATGCATTTGTTATTTTTGAATGATTATGTAAGAAGCAGCAATCTGAAATTAGCTTCTGATAAAATATTTGAGGTCGGTCACAGATACAACGTTACTACTGCTACTACTATTTGCAACGGTATTACTCTTATTGAAACGTTTAATACAATTTTGTAACTTGTAGTTCCAATCATTCATTCTATGTCAAAGAAGGGTCCACAGTATGAGCGGCTTTGCATTCACTTTTTCTCGCTACTCGTACTTTCATATTCATGAAGTCTTGCTTCGTGGGAAATGATTATTGTATGTACATTAATATGTAAAGCAAAAACTTTGTACTCCTTTAAACAATTACGCGGACGGAGGAATATGAAATTTGGCCCAGACACAAAAACTATTAATGATGCGAATATCATAATACATTGTGGTATTTAGATGACTTTAAGAGTTAAGGCTCCATGGAGAGGGGATTGCGAAATTACTACCAAGTGACCAGACGGGCAATGAAAGTAGGTTATGGAAACCTTATTTCTGTAGTCTGTAACTAAAGCTTTTAGTAACATCCTCTTATATTCTTTAAACTTTTTCGTAACGTGAAAATATTTCAACGTTCTAAGTAACAGTTAAGACAAAGACGGTGTCGTGCGAACCGAATTTAATTTGTGGAGTCCATTGTGCGTGCGGCGCGGCGACGCGGGCGTACAGAGATTGAAGCTCCAATTTATATGACCGTTGACCGTCGTTCACCGTTACTGGCGGCGGCGGGGCTGGTGATACTGGCTGGAGATGGTGGCGTGAAATCTTTAATACGAGCTTGAAACTGCTGCGTGTCAGTCTGAACGCTCTCCGTACCTGAGGCTTGTCCAATCGTCAACGTGTTCCGGTCAACGCGCAAGTACCTTCGCCGATCACGTCATCGTCTCCCTTTTTGTTCCACAGTTGGGGACTCTGGGCTTGGTGGTTGTGATCTTTGACCGTTTGTTGCGGAATGGTAGGAGATGTACTCGGGCAATTTCTTTGTTGAAATTTGGATTGCTTGTTAATGTTTTTTTTTTATTCGTTCCTCCTCAACTTAACGAGTACTTTTGGTTTGAGAATATCCAAAATTGAGTTGGTTTAGGTTCAGATTTTTCTGAAGTTTATTATCCATCAAATTTTGGCGGTTTCATTTAAGTATGTATATTGAGATGATGGATCCCGTGCCATGTCCTAGTAGACTAATATTTGATAGAGAGTGATGTGATGAACACATAAAATTCGTAAGTGAATGTTTTACATGGTGAAGGCTGGACAAACGGCAGCGACATGTCCAACATTGTCAAGTCTGCAACCTGGCTCCTCAAATATCTCGCCACCAACTTAACTGTTTTCCGTCCTTATTGGTACGTACTCCCCACTCCACTCCAGTCCCCACTCAATTCCAGTCTCCACTCAACTCCAGTCTCCACTCAACTCCAGTCTCCACTGGACAGTTTCGTTTCATCGAATTTCAAATCATCCCCGTACTAAAGAAGTATTCACTTCAAAAATACAATAAAATTCTGAAATGAACATTTAGATCATTTTTATTTGAAACTCGCTTCGCGTGTATTGTCACATCCACTTGGTAACATGGTGTTCTCACGGGCACTGGTCATTTGACGGCGCGCGGCCGGCGTGGCGCGGCCTTGCGTTTTGTGTACCAAACTCGCAAGGGTTCGCTGCAAGTTTTATATCTTTTGTTTGATGTTTGTCGGATGTATTGTGGAATGTTTGAAACTTTGTAACGAGTTTCACTTTGAGATGCATTATAAGCATAACACGCGATTTGAACGACTTTTGCATGATGAAAGTGACCCCATACAATTACGTGGCTCGTTTATTTTATTGTTGTTAATCATCTGCCTTGCGTGCCAATGTCTGTTGTACTGTTGTTGAGTGAGGCAAGTTGCATAGATCGTCCAACATCGGGTCGCTGGGCCGCACCGCATTGTCCTCTATTCTTTCGGTACACATACAAAATGTTCAAGAATAGCAGAAACAGATATAGGTTCCCACGGCCCACGAGAGATGGTCATTCGAACTAAAGCTGAATTTCCGCGGCCTTGGGGCACCGGCCACTTACGTCGTTATCAGATTGTAGTGTTGTGGTCCACTGCTGGGAACATAACTTGTTTCTATTGTTGGCACTTTTCGACTACTTTGATCGTAATATTATATTAGCAGAGGGCACCTGGCCTGTAGTAGCCATTACAATTTGGGCTTAGTTGTAAGTAATTTTATGTTAGGGGTGATTTCCTGTCATTTATTTTGATTCTAGTCTTGGCTTTAAACGGTGGGCAAATAAGTTTACTGCTGTTAATATTCCTGTTATATTCACCCTTAACATAAACAAGCACAGCTCCTTTTCTTCGCACGCTTGTCTTGTGCATGTGTCCACGGCCGTTTAGTATGTTTGCCTAGTAGTCGCATTTAAATCGCAAAAGGACTTCCAAGAATGAATTTGAACTTGTCTTGTAACATGGATGACCTTAGTTCACGGGCGAATGTGAAGGTCACAGCGAACATTAAATTTAAACATTTAATGGGAGTGGGACCTCCCAATCAACCTGTAACACCACTTACACACACAGCTCTGATGTCTCTCTGTGTGTGTGGTGTTCCTGAATCAAGTAAAAGATTATACATATATGCATGGTTACAGAAAATAATATTTGTTTCATTCTTTTCGCCTCCCTTGTGTTGTGTTGTGAATGTTGTTGTGATATTGAATGAAATGTTACATTTACTTACATTTGAATAATAAATTTTATTGCTTTGTTAATGAGAGCTCTAACAGCATTTAAAGTGTCTCGACGATGCTCATTGAGGATTTGGTTGATCCGATCGAACCCGGTCATTCACACTTCACACTGACTAGAGCTAGAGACTGACGGGTCTAGCGGCTGGCGAGTGTCAGTGTCACTTGTCAAGACTCAAGTGGCCGGCCAGTGCAGCAGTGTGGCCACTGGCCAGTGTCAAGGACATCGAGTTAACGACTTCGACACATTTGAAAGAAATTATAGACTGGTGGATAACAAACAATACATTAACGGAACATCAAAGTTAATTAATTATTTTATGTAATCCAGGATATGATGTTATAATCTTGCTGGTTTTATTTAAATCAATGGGTGCTTTACAATTTACATGTTTCCGTAAAACTGACCTTATTTTTTTTAATAAATTAAAATAACATTTTAACATTCGCAAACGAAATTTTAAGTGTGTAGGTTAGGTACTATCACTATAGGGTGAACTTACTTAACTAATTTTGATTGAGTCATACTGAATTACTAAAGAATAGGTGTACAAAAGAAATAGAGATCAGCGTTCAGGTCGTTAAGTGATTGCTCTGATTTGTCCACAGTTGGCAGTTGGTTACAGGTTTAGCTTAGCCCACTCACACAGACTCAGCGCAAATCGCAACACAGTTGAGCAAATACTAAATTTGCATGTCACGTTTCTGTTATCGCGGCGGTCAACATTTGTAGACAATTTCGCAACAAAATGGATAAAAACATCTTAGCGCCGCCGTAAAGTGACGTGACGCGTCGGCGTGACCGACCTCGCTCTATATGTCCTGATTTATTTCAATATAAAACAAGTATTTTTGTTAATTAAAATTCATTATGTTTTTAACTTCTTAAAATATATAACGTAAACTACCCAGTAATGGACGAGGCTCCAGTAATGGACGAAAAAAAAAGAAATCATCTAGAATATGGTTATGAACGAGTTTTTTATTTATTGGCAACACTGTTTCATATACTATAGTCATCGGACTGCCTAAGTTTTACATTTTATTCAATTCGGTCTGTTAGAACACAAGTTAGCGCGAACTATAAATTGTTCGTCATCGTAAATTTATAATTACGGACTTTTCTTAAGGAAATCGTTAGTGCGGTAAGTAAAAAGTTTCTTCTGTAAATTTGTATTGCTTTATTTATATCAAAATGTGTTCTGTTTGTTTGGTTAACCATGAAATTAAGTCTACAACACACAGTGTTGTTACTCTAGAGAAGTTATATTTGTTGATATTTTGTTGGTGTTCATTACTGGTGCACTATAATTGTATAGCTCCAGTAATGGACATAATTTTATCGAAATTTATCTTTGCTATTATGTATCCAGAATTTGAACTAATTTTACTCCTAGTATTATTTTTTTACTATGAGCTTGCTGCAAATTATGAAAATGTTGCTATTATTGGGTATTTTACAGATATCCAGTAATGACACTGATATAAAATGATAGATACTGAATGATTCTAGCGTATAGAACCGACACCGCGAACCCGAAATTTTCTCAATGAACTGTAGCCAACTGGCAACTGTTTTCAGTGGATCCTGTCGATTTTGAAAAGAGAACGAGGGCTCAATTTTGAAAATTGAACCTCCCGGCGCGACACAAATTTTACAGTGTAAAAGAAATGAAAAAAATACTAAATTTTTGCTATTTAAATTGTTACCTAGTGTTTTAAAAATATTTTTGATTTTTATTACTTTACAGAGACTAATAATACTGATAATCTGATATATTATAAGTGCATGCCAAAATTCTTTACTTACAGATATATCTCATTACAAAAATTGATAGCAGAAAATTATAATTGTTTTTGATTAATTAATTTAATAGACTAGCCGTCCCGGCGATCTTTGTAAAGCCGGACAAATTAATGCCATGTTACTAAATTTTAACTAAACTTGTGTACGTGTCTCTTTCTCCTGCTCCATCTCACTCTCCTCCCTCTCTCTTTTTCTATCAATTAATTAATTAATTCTTAACCAATTCACTCATACACCCATTCATTCATTCCTTCGTTCACTCATAAATTAATTATTTCACTTGTTCATTCAAATTCATTCACTCGTTCTTTCATTCATTCATTCGTTCATTTTTCATTCACTCCTTCATTATTTCATTCAATTACTCATTCATTCGTTCATTCATTCAATTAATCATTCATTCATTCAGTGTTCATTGATCAACATTCGATTTCGCAGTTTTTATTTGTTTATTTCCATTCATATTTATTAATATTTGTAAATTATTTTAATTTAGTTTAGGTAGTTAATAATTAATGCATACCTATATAAAAAGCTGATAATGTTGACATTCATAAATTGCGTATCCATACTAATATTATAAATGCGAAAGTGTTTGTCCCTCTTTCACGTCGTAACTAAGCGATGTAATGGTATGATTTTTTGTGTGGAGATAGTTAGGATGCTGGAGAATAACATAGGTAACTCTTTACCGCGGTAAAACAATATGTCATTCCCATGGGAAGATCCATTATGATGCGTTTTGAATTACTCCATACTAAAAGTAACAAAGTGATGGTCCTCTACTCCTCTATATGTATAAGTTCGTAAAGTATCTATGGACTGATATAAATTTATAGTTAGAAATATTAATATTTTTTATATCTTATAAGTTAATGCTTGACTACAATCCCACCCATATATAAATATTGATATAACTTTATATTTATAGTTGGAAGGTCAAGGAGGGTCATAGGTTCTACAGTTGGTTCCTCTTAGTAACTTTTAAATTTTGGATTTGTTACTTATTTATTCTTGCACTAGTCATGCATGTAAAACCACTCATTGTTACTTCCCTGTGAACATGCGGGTGAAGCCGCGGGTAATAGCTAGTTAATAAATGAAAAGCTTAATATGAGTACAATTTTAATTATTTTCTCTTCCTTAATGCTAACCTCATTGTCAATTTAGAAAACTTACAAGTAACCAAGTTCCTTAATGTGAATGTTACATGTAAAGTTGATTAAAGCTAAGTAGGTCAGTTTATGCCATTAGAAAGATAAGACAGTTTACTGATGTAGAAACTGCTAAACTTGTTTATTTTGCATACTTTCATAGTCTCATGTCCTATGGTATATTGATGTGGGGCTCAGCGGCTAACGTTAACGTTGATGCTATATTTATTTTGCAGAAAAGGGCAATCAGAGCCATTTATAAATTAAAATCACGCGAATCCCTGCGTGAGAAATTTAAAGAAATAGGCATATTAACAGTAGCCTCTCAATTTATTTACAGCAATATTATTTTCGTAAAAAACAACTTAGGTATGTTCAAGCAGAATAGTGATACGCATAATCATTTAACTAGAAACAGACATAATTTGGTTACGTCATCTTTTCGCCTAAGTAGGGTACAACGTTCTTATATGGGGCTCGGTGTACGTTTTTTCAATAAATTACCTAGGTCAATACGTGATTTACCTATCCAAATGTTTAAGAGATATGTGAAATCTCAGCTAGTAGGCAAAGGATACTATAGTATAAATACTATCCAGGCGTCTTTGTCATTAATATACTATAGTATAGTATATTAATGACAAAGACGCCTGGAAACTAATGCCGCATCCAGTTCCGCGTAGGTTAGAACATAATATTATGTAACCTTCCATGATTTTAAAAAATGTGCTGAGGAGTTTCTTTCGGCTTTTCTTCTCCTCCTTGACAAAGCACCTTTCCGAAAAGCTGGTAGATTAAAAAATGACGTGCATAAGTGTATCAGTGATACCTATATGAATAAAAGATTTTGATTTGATTTGATTTTAAACAAGTGCTTGTCAGGCCAAGCGCAATTTAGGGTTCTGAAGTAGTAAGTTCATCGACTATTACTTATTGACTACACAAAATAACATAGCCGGAATAGTTTTTCTTGTAAATTCATCATATAAACTATTTTTCACAATTGTTTCACTTGTCCAACTCTAACAGTTTAGCCAGCACTCCCCTACTTGACTCTAACCAAAATTAGCTCTTTAAAGCCAAATATTTTGCAAACGAACCCCTAATTCCAAAAATGGTCTTTGAAGAACCATAATATTTTTGGAATTCCTTTTCAACGATACCCCACACTATAGGGTACACGAAGAATAAAAAAATCATCCTCACGTTATCTGTAGGGGAGGTACCCTAAAAAAAAAGTTTTTCAGTATTTTATTCCACTGTTCTGGAGTTTTAATAAATAGGTATATTCATGTCAAATTACAGCTTTCTAGCACTAAGGGTCTCGGCGCTTTGCTTCGGACAGATGGACGGACATGACGAAACTATAAGGGTTCCGATTTTACTTCGGAACCCTAGAAAGATATTAATAATTATTATTCTTTTGGATTTCCATCATAGATTAGTCGATAACTAGCCTAACTAGTTTTATATGATTCGTGTCCATTACTGGGTGTCCATGACTGGGGTATGTCCATTACTGGGTGTCCATGACTGGGTTTTTGCTGTCCATAACTGGGTAAAAAAATGATAATTTTTATTTGTTAATTAAATTTAAACCAATTGCAATATCTCACGCGTGACACAACAGAAATGTTGAATAAGAACAGGACTTTACACTTTAAGTACTTTCAGGTTCTGAACTTTCACAATATAGGTAAAATTTCACAAATACCACAAATTTGCTGTTAAACCGTCCATAATTGGGGTGTTTACCTTAATAATTCATGTTAAGTTCTTAAAGCTTAATCGGCTCATACAATAGTTAAATTTAGTTGAAAGGTACCGTAAGAATGATTTAACTTAAGAATTTAGGAATTTTCAATGTTGAATATAGTGTAGACCACGTGGAAGGGTCGTCGACTTTAAGCTTATAATTTATGCTTCACTACAATACATATTTCCCAAATTCATGAGTACATAAATTAAAACGTTTCGGTGTTAATGAGATTTGCGTTGAAATTTTGAAAGTTCATCATAGAGAACAGAGGCGCGCTAGTGACGGACAGGGTGAACAGCTCAGATTATCTGTAATCTGAGGTGAACAGCGACACAGAGTGAACGCCCAAAAATCCACAAGCTAATAGCTTTGCTGCTTGTAAAGATTTGAATATTCTTAATTTAAAATGCATGTGGGAATATTTTTGCAATTGAAAGTGTATTCGGTACAATCGGCAGGTAGAGTTAGGAGGAATGCTGGTGGAACAGGTTTTGTATTTTTACCAAGGAGATTCAAGTTTCGGTAAGGACGCGACCGTAGCGTGCAATAAATTAACAAAACAACTTACAGGGAACATGGACACACGGGTGACGGGGACGTACAACTTATACACTCTCTGTAACGTCGGAACCATCTTACTACCCGGGTTTAGTCTGTCAGGTTGAAAAAAGCAAGTACAATTTAGAGAAACTCTTCCCAACTGTTTAATGTACTGAAACAAACAATAAATTATTCAAAAATTTAGGCGATTTACATGTATCTGTTATGTTATCTTATGATAATCGTACGATTTTATCTGATTCTGACGATTCTGTGCAGCAATTCATTATAACAAAAAAATTATACCAACTACAAGCAAAAATGTATGTAATATTATAATTAATTTAAAATATTAAAACTAGACGCTTATTTTTACCCTAGATTCTGTTCGTCCTGCGAAATCCTCGACCATTATTAGCAGCCAATCTACGAACAATAGAAATAGATCACGATGTAAAAATACGCGACCTTTTAACCTTTCAAAGTGTCTTGTTATATTTCTTCCTTCCAAGCAGGGTTTTTTTTATCAACAACATGCAATGATTATGTATTTCGTTTACGATTGCCTTATCATTCGAATCGTACATACTAGTATGTGGCATTACGTCTATTTACAGATAAAATTGTGTCAAGTTTACAGTGTAAGTAAGTATTACATTGCGTCTGTGTTGCGTTGTGGCCTGTGGGCTAGAACATAGACAATATGCGTGCCGTAATGTTGTTTTTGTCGTCGTCTCATCACCGAATCCTCCCGACTCCGCCGGCTAGTAATACCCGTCATTACCTCACCTCCAAGGAATGTTTCAAATATTAATATTTTGTAAACGAGGCGACTCGGTCCTCGTGTGTGACACGTAAATCATCCAAAGTTTTTGTCTTACAGGTTTCCACTGTTTCGCTGTTTGCACAAATGTGGACGAAGCCGTGTGTGATAACCAAAAGACCGAATAAGTAAACGAACGAGACGACATTAAAACATTCAAATTCAAAAACAGAACATTCCATTCAAAACTAACGCTTAACAAAATTAAATGTTGCCATAACCATTAACGTAGATAATAATTAAGTAGCGTAGGTAGTGAGTAATCGCAAATAAATAAGTGAATAAAAATCGTGTCAAGAGCGAGAAGTGTGTGTCAAGGGGTTTGCAACTTTCCTTTTGTGGAACGACTGGATGGCATCGGCCGCGTCGGTCCTACAGTGGTGAATCGGTTTAAAGTGACCTCGAGCCGGATTTTGGTGGATCCTACGCCATTACCCCGCGAGACTCGGAGAGAACAGTGTCTGGGGACCGGCTGGTGCTAGTGATGTGTGAGTGGTGACGATGTCGACGCAGGCGTACTACAAGGAGCGGCTCGGGTTCGACCCGCAGGAGGCGATGGCCGACGTGAACGGCTCGGGTCAGCTGTACGAGCGTGACGGGCCGCACCAGGCCAAGCGGCACCGCGGCGACCGCGCCGACCACAAGGACTCCCACGACCAGGTGTACGAGGAGAACCTTACCAAATTCAAAGGTACAACTTGTTGGGACTTCTTTATACAACAGGCAGGTTCGTGGTGATGGGATATAGAGAATGCGTGTGCCTCTGTTTGTGTGTCCGATTGTTTTCACGCGCTGACACTATTTAACATTCTACTCGATCTGCCTTTGTTTTGTTTTTTTTTCAACTAACTAGGTATTGTCTTTGGAATACAATTGATTCGTTTCTTGACTCGCAGAAAGTTGCTAGCTTGAATATTGAAATATAAATCGCGTTCGACCGCTCATATGAACGTGAATAATTTATTTTAATTGGATTCTGGTTTTAAATACATTATCTATATTAGGTTTTTAATGAGTCCAGTTTGAAGCGTGATTTATGATTTTAATGACGCAGTCCGTAAAAAACATCGATCTCGGTTCAATCTTAATACGCCATGTCATGTGTTGAATTTCATATTAAAGTAGGTACGATGAGAGCGCATGGGGAAGATTAATTTTACAAAATATCTGACTTAATTAATTCTGTCAAGGCTTTTAAGGTCGTTTATGATTTGTGACATGTCTTTTATTAATTTTATCCTGTTTTTGTGAAGCTGTCATCGGCATAACATATCTCGACTAGAAATATTTTTTTAGTAAAAAGTAATAACAATCAGTAATCTGACACAAAATTTTGAAGTTTATCGTGACCTTGATTGATAAATTAATTGGAGCAATGTATCTTGTAATTTGGGAGTTTAATTTAATTAACGTCGTGTTTGCTCCGAGAAACGATAGATACTTAGCTATCTTTATTGTTTCTGTTGACGGTTGATTTTGTTGTGTTACTAAACCCCTTTTCTTGCACAGGAATGTCTAGTTTCGTCTTGCGTCCTACTAGTTAATATAGTGGTAGCAGCCACACAGCCTCCAGTGGCCTTGGCTGAATGTTATTATCCAACAATAGTTTAGCTTCAACTTGTTATTCATGTAAGGCAATAAACTATGACAACATCACGTAATCTGCGATATCTAGATGTCTGTGTGTAGCGAGATAACTCACAAGTACATATGTACCGGAGTACTGATATAAGTATAACAGACAATACTCGACTACTTCATAATTATTTCCGAATAATCTCAAAACAATCTGCCACTTTGACTCCTCTACCGTAATAATGGTTTTGGTCATAGTTATTGGGCTACACTGGCCACTGAATGTAGACGACTTCAGTAACTTCTCTCCGGGTTAGAAAGAGAGTGGTAGAGACTTTCAATGTCGATCTTATAAAAAATCACCAATTTCAGTTTTTTTTTATTTGTATATGCTATGTGTATTTAGACTTTCTATATCGATGGAAAATTAGCAATATGTCATCAATCGAGCTATACAACTTCGAGCGTACAGAGCAGTTGAATAGCAGAGACTGGAGCCAAACCAGAGGGCTTGCATGATATATACGTAAGCTGAAGTTGTATCGACGGCAAATGTCAAGTTATCATAGGAGTAGTACAAGTAGTATATCTAGATATGATATTTGAGTAGCAGTCGCCGGTCGGCAGTCGGCAGTCGGCGGCTCGGCGCACCAGTTAATTGGCAAGATTGAGTCCAATAATTAACTGATTCGTTCCGATATACAGGATCATCCAATTCATTGGGTTCAAATTCCCAACAATGGGTAAGTTAATATCCCAGTAGACGGGACTTACAGTAAAAGTGTACACACATGTTACTTAAACTTACGATCACGAGAGTTCCAAGAGCCTGTCAACAAGCCATCTACTCCTACTGTTGATAAGAATCTTTGCATTCCAATTAAAAACATAGATACACTATATACACTAATCTCTAGTTCTTAGGTTCGTTAATGAAAACTCAAGTAAGGATAAGTTAAGTAATAAATGTAATTAGACAAATGGATTCTGAACCATAGTGAAGAGAACACACGCGTATGTGATCGATAGTTATAAGAGCTGGTTGTGAGATGACCGTTTGCCTCCGATTAGCTTTGGATTCGATCTGTTAGCGTAGCGGCACATTGCACTCCCTATGTTTCTTCCTTATGTTGGAGAACTAGAGTTAATACCACTCTGCGGCACTTATAGTGTTCAATAACAATTAACAGTGTCAAAAGATCTCATTCCTCATCTGATATAAATAACACCCTTTCCAGGCTCTATGGCTCTAACTATTGACTGCGATGGAAGCGTTCAAGCGGTCACAAGTTGAATAAACTGCCGTAATTGGGCTAAGAACGGATCCAGCGATTTACTAAAATTAAATGCCTAATACTCCTTTCTGTGTGCTACATATTTCATTTTGTTATGATAAGGATTGAGGACTTTGTAAGTAGCGATATAATCAAAGATGTGGGCGCAGTGGAAAGGTGATTCTTCTCTTTACGTTGTAAAATCATCGGTGTTTCTCTATTGTCACTGGCAGCTGCGCCTATTCTCTGCGTTTGACTCTCGCCGCGCGGGATGTCGTCACGCCCATCAGTAATTTCCACCAACGCCGAGGATTTCCGTGTAAGGAAGCTCATTAGCATACTCGGTAGAATCCGATAAGTTTCGTGTAAGCCGGTGTGTGGTGCGCTGCGGACAGTGCGGTGTGGTGTGGCTGTGGAGTCGCCAGTCTTCTTATCTGATTCACATGTTTCCTGCTCTGAGCGTGGCTTGCAATCATTACGACTAGAGGACTAGACATATATCATTCTAAAATTAACCACATTTATGTAGCGTTACAGTTGGGTCTTCGCAAAATCAAAACAGAATAATAATAATAATAATAATAATATTTATTTGCTGAATTTAGGTACAAATATGTTACAATTCATTTAATTTAAATTCCGCTAAATTCTGCCTATTGGCGTGCAAATATACAGTCAATCATTACACTATTTAAACAGATTAAATTATATAAATTATTAAATTAATGGGTAATTCTCATGAAATTCCGAAATTCTTGTCCTTGGTGATTATATAAAAATCCAACAATGAAATGGATGTTACTAATATTTCTATACAATCTACATAACTATACCTAAAGGTTTCACATAAGATTTTAGAGCTGTATAAATAAATAAATAAAAATGCATAACCATAATGTTCCTAACGTCATTCCCTCACTGTGTCCCAAGTACCAATTTTATTTACTTTTATTTACCAAAAAAGCACAAAAATCATTCGAATCATATTCAAATAGGTTGGATTGTTTAAAAATGGTATGAATTTATGGGAAAAACCGAAATTAGCGTTTTAAAGTAAAAAACGCGTTAAAAATTTGAATATTTATATGTGTCCCACAAAAATAAATCATTCCCTCACACTATTATTGGCAGTTGATTTATGGACGCATTTTAAATAAAATACGAACGCTACCATTAGTTTTTGAAAGTTGGCACTAATGTCAATTTATCAAATGGCGAATTTTCTGTGATTGTGTTCGGGTGTGCGCTGCAAAAAAGATTTTATTAATTTTATGGTTAAATTACATTTTTGATCGTCATTTCATCACATTCTAAAAAAACGAAAGGTAAGTACTTTAACTGATTATACCTTGCACAGATAAGATGGCTTTTGGGAGTAATTTCCTTAAGCAGAAAAATCGTTTTAAAAGTAAGGTTATGTCAGGAGTTCTTTACAGTTATTCTTTATTTTGTCATTCCCTCACCATCATTCCCTCATAAAAAATTATGGTGAGGGAATGATGATATATGAGGGAATGATTTTTGGGTGGGCTTACTGGCTTTTTTTATTGTTTTCTTTTATTAACTCTTGAATTTATTGCTGCAATATTGTTGTAGTTTAAAAAATGTCAAGAAAAAAGAAGATAAACAAGGAAGAAGCTAAATTAAAAAAGCAAGAATATGACCGAAAGCGCAGGGAAATAATGAAAGCTGATCCTGTAACACTTGAAATACTTCGCGAAAAAGAAAGAATTAAATACCTAAAAAAAAGAAAAAGGTCAAGTAAAACCTATATCCGCAATGAGTTCCCGAGAAAAAAGGCAAAAAAGGAATACTGGAAGAAAAATAGCCAAACATATAGAGACAAAACAGTGAAAGTGCGAAAGAATTTAGTAAGACTATTAGATGAGACACCACCTTCTAGCCCAGGACCTATGCAAAATAATGATGAATTAAGAAATTTGGCAGTTAATCGGAGAAGGCAGCTACTCAGAAGATGTAGAGGAATACTTTATGCAAAAATATCCAGATTACAGGAAAAACTGAAGAAATAAGAAGAAAAGAGAGATTCCGTAAGAGACTATCAGACTTCACCGGAAGCTAAAGTATCAGCTCTCTTAAAGAACGTCCGCGCTCCTGAAATTGTGAAGAAGAAGCTTCTTCTATCAGAAGTTATTACTAAACAGCTAAAAGACAGGCACAGTAATTTAAAGAAACATTGTGAAAAGAAAAAGTACTATGAAATAGTAAAACTAGATCTTTTGAAGAAGCATAAACTACTCAGCTTATCAAAACAGTTTTTCACACATGATTCTTACAAAAAGAGCGTTTCTAGGAAAGTCAGTGCTAAATTGATGAAGATCAAAAAGGATATTCAAGATTTTTTGGAAAAAGGACGAAAGTTCTCTGATGTGCCCAGGAAAGAAAGATTTTGTAAGTTCAAAGGGACAGGCATCAAAACAAAAACGTTTACTGTGCGATACCATGAAAACTTTCCTGACTACAGTTGAGTATAAAATAAGCTTGACGACTTTCTGCAGATTTCGGCCTTTTTGGATGACTTGGGCAAACATAAAAGACACATGCAAATGTGTAATACACGAAAATGTTCAACGAATGATCATGAAATAACATGAAAATAAAGTATTGCCTTGCTGTAATCCAACTAACTTTTTGAGCATGAAAACATGCAATGTCTATTCAACTAAATGTCTGTTACGAGAATGTGAAGGTTGTGCAAATAGAGTATTAATTATCTTCCACAGCCAAACAGAATAGTGACTTATAAACAGTGGATGTATGAAACTATATCCTACGAAAAAAATGGAAAGATGAAGACAGTAAGAAAACCTAAGGTTTCACTGAGATCATTGGTACTTCAATTAGAAAATACTTTGCCTTCATTCTTTAAACACGTTGCCATGATAACACACCAACATCAGACCATATGAAACTTAAAAAGACTTTAGCTTAGTTACACTTAAGTTACAGGTTTTGTTTTGTTGATTTTGATACTAAACATTAATTTTATCTATTAAGTTATTAGTTTAAAATAATTAGTTTTTCTGTTGTTAAAAATGCTGTTAGATGAATCTTTAAGTTAGTAAGGATTTTGATGTCATTGTTATTTAACTAAGTGCCATAATAAATAAAAATAAGTTTAAATTAAAGTTATGCCAAAGTGCTGCAATAATTTTGTGATTTCCTGGAATTACTCATTGATCTTACTTATTGTTTAAGAATAAAATTTCATTTAATAAAAAGATTTCTTTGAAATTAAACTAATTTTATTTCAAAAGCTTCATGACTTGTCTGTAATTATCATTCCCACACCTTAGTTGTCATTCCCTCACTTTAATTTTTTTTAATGTCCTAATAACTTTCATAAATCGCGATAATTTTTGGGACCACTACATAATAAATTCTAGTTAACATTAGTACTACCAAATTCCCATAAAATAAATATCAAATAATTTCAATATTTTTTGTCATTTTAAGATAGCCGAATTTCGGAATTTCGTGAGAATTACCCTAATATGTCAGTTTAATTAAAGTATATATCATTAAATTCATTATCTAGATTCGGTAATAGTCCTTAATTAATTATAATAAGTTAGTTTATACATGTCAATTACAGTGTCAATTAATTCATTATTTCAATTCATTAATAGGTACGTACACCTGGTCATTTTATTAAGATCATTAATGGTCACGTAAATTTATCATTTAAAAAGTCATTGATACTATAATATGCTTTGTCAATCAAAAGATCCCGGAGTTTTTGCTTAAACTGAGAGATATTGATGTCCTCATTCCTTATTTCAGCGGGCAGTTTGTTATAAATTTTGGGTGCCATTCCGAGCATGCTTTTCCCAAGTAGTGCAGAATGTGAAGTGGTTGCACATATTTTACTTACATGGCGCGTACTATGAAACATTTTATACGATTTAATATTAGACTTGACAAAAACGGATATTTCGAATATGTAGATGCAAGGAAAAGTTAAAATTTTAAATTTCTTAAAATATGGGATACAGCTATCTCTATTGCCAATGTTTGCGATGGCCCGTATGCATTTCTTCTGAGCTTTAAATACCCTATCTTTATCCGTTGAGTTCCCCCAAAACATTACTCCATATCTTAGTGTCGCCGACACGTATGCGTGATAAGATGTCAGTACTACTTTAATATTACTTATCCTTTTTGTTAACATCCTTAGTGCATACGCAAATTTACAAATTTTCTTACAAACAGTGTCAACTTGTGGTTTCCAGTTTAATTTTTCATCAACCCATAGTCCCAGGAATTTAACTTTGTCAGTTGTGTTAATGACACTACTCCCATATCGCAAAGTAATATTTGATTTGTTTACCCGTTGCTTAAAATGCATGATGTTTGTTTTGCTGATATTTAGTTTTAAGTTGTTCTTATTAAGCCAGTCCATAATTGAGTACAGAGTTTTGTTTGCATCAGTTTCATATGTATCGATGTTTTTTCCGGTAAATATTACGGTACTGTCATCAGCAAACAATACCATTTGGTGATTGGTAACCTTTGGGAGATCATTTATATAGATAAGGAATAATAATGGTCCCAGCACACTACCCTGAGGCACACCGTATTTAACTTTTCGGGGATCAGAAAAGTATGAGATTTCAGTTTTATTTTTAATACACAGTTTTATTTTTAATACATATTTTGTTTTTGTTAGCTTTTTCAGTCAAAAATGGTATTGAGGAGAACATGCATCACGTCTGGCCACTCTTCGTTTTCTTTGTTTTGATCTCGTTCTTTTCGTTATTAAAATATGGAACGTCTAGTCTAGACTCTAACCTTTAAAATGAACTGCTACTGCTACTTTAAAAGT
Source organism: Thymelicus sylvestris (assembly GCA_911387775.1). NCBI lineage: Eukaryota > Metazoa > Arthropoda > Insecta > Lepidoptera > Hesperiidae > Thymelicus > Thymelicus sylvestris. Next base: position 11,056,601 of record OU426909.1, on the reverse strand, counting down.
AAAATGCAAGAAGTTTTACGAAACATTACTGTAGATGCATTTGTTTAACGACTCAAGCTTAAAATAGTGCACGAATATTTTGCAATAACTTATGATTGTGGTTGGTACTTCTGCAAATATTTGTTTTTCGTATTAATATTTTGCAAGCGCGTAATAAACAGGAAGTCAAGTGGCCTACATTCCTCTGAAAATGCATAAATAATATTTCATTTGGGGTAATTTTTACAGACCTTTTCGAAACCCAATTGAGGCCATTTTTATGGTAAAAGGAAAAAAATACCTAATTCCCCTTAAAAGAAAAGTCCACTACATCCTCAAATAATCGGTAACATGGTGTCTCTAGCAAGTGCAAAAAATATTGCTCATGCTCAGGTATTCGAAGTGAGATTGAGTCCAATAAGGCGTTAAGACTAATTTGCAAGTAGGTCAATGCGATACAATGACATTGCCAAGGCTGTGAGGGGATTATTTAATTCGGAACGCGTGATCGTTGGCTTGTTAATACCACCATCGAGTGACGGGTCAGGAATGCTGATGAGGCAGCGATACCTCGATCATTTCTAAGTAAGATTGAAGCTTGGATCACTTATTTCTCTGAATAATGATTCAGTATTTGAATTAGTGTGCCCGTCGCTAGAGCAATGATATACACAGATGAAATATAGACCGTGAGAGGTTGGCAGCGGTCGGTAAACTCTGCAGTGTCTCAGCTCATTGAATCAATGGCCATCAGGTTCGCAGGACATTCACAGGACCTCTCAATGACCATCCATCGTGACATTGGCGGCCCTTGTTAGTTGTTAGTTAAGACCTAAACGATGCTCAATTAGTACAGTTCTTTGTACTCTCGGTCAATCTAAGACCTCCCAGTGATTTCAATTCCGATTGGACGGTTGAAAGTCAAGACTTAGTTATATTTCAGTTTGAAGGTTTTAAGTGCACATAACAGCTTTGAAGCATTATTTTGTTGTGAGATCTGACTACAGTAGTTGTAAATGGTTTTTGAGTATTATAGGCGATTGTATGCTATCGAAATGACAAAGGTATTCCTTTCAGCTCTATGGTAAAATATATTGGCAGTAGTTTAAGAGCAAGAAAACAACGTTACGGGGAGCGATCGATAGTGTTTTTGGTTCAATAACTTAGTATGGTCTAAACAGAGCTTCTATTACATTAAGCTGTTTGTAGATAAACAGATAGCAATAACCGGGTCGCGTCGCGCCCGGCGCCGCGGCGCTACAAACCGACCACCGGCTGGAATAATGTAGTGATTTACTTTGGTTGCTAAATCAACACCCATCGTGGGAACTGGCGCGGCGGCTATAACACGATTATTCCAATAGAGATCATGCCGTAATCCTATAGTTTAATCCTAGAATGGCATTCGGTAGAAGGCAACGATAAAAACTGTCACGTCAGAAATTCAATGAAGTTTCCAAACATCGAAATGTGTCCTACGGCAGTTATCAATATTCCATTATGCTGAAGTCAGTTGCTTCGCAAATAAAAAAAAAGAATAGTGTTTGTTATTATTTTATCTACTAACTTATTCAGATACAATGAATAGATAATTATAATTGATTTTTGAGAACGGTCGCTAAAGACTCCGACTGGTACGAGCGACAACAAGTGACATCAATCGATTCTAAGTTTCTAATGTTGGGTCTTCAGGTCATCTATCTGCTCTAACTTGAGTCCACACCCTCGCATCTTAGTGATGACATACGCACATACTCATATTTAAGATTCCATGTGTCTTGGATAATATTATGTACAACGTCAAGATAGCAACAGCAAGGTGTACTGGAGTTCTTGTTCAGCTCGGCAGTCTCGGCACAGGAGAGTCACTGCCATCACTGCCATCTGGGCTTAGAGATTAGAGACATCCTATAGTTTCTGCAACCCCATGTGTGTGATGCACTCAAGTTACTTCAACAAGTAGTTAATGTGGCGCAAGGGGCAATACGCAGGATGGATCCCATCGTCGCTGTCCAGTCATCGGTGGTGGAGTACTGCTTCTGTACGTGATGTATGGCTCGTTTGATGTTTGATTACTGACGGCCCAGCTGATGCCTCATGAAAGTAATGAAACCGATATCTCGTATCGGCTTGATTGATGACGCCATTCGGCTGCAATCTGCTTCCAGATAGTGCGGTAGAAGGGGCGCTTTATTTTTATGTAAATTGTGCCCCTTTGTTTTAATTAGGGCATTTTGGTTTTGTAGCTTTTTTGGTGTAGCGATTTAGTTTAGTGGAAATACATGAATTTAGTTGATTAGGTAATTAATTAAGTACGCAAGCAATTGACTGCAAATAATTATGTCAGGCGATAAAATGGCGTGTACGAGGCTGTAGAAGATATAGTTCATGTATAGTGTGTAGATTGTAGAGAAACACATTCGCACAGTTTCCCACACCACTCAGCTGTTATTGGTTGTGGTTATGGTTGTGAGTCAGCGGGACAGACTGACAGCGGGCGGCGGAGCGGGAGGGGGGGGGGGGGGCAGGCCTGTTATCCCGACCCGAGGGCGGAGGGCCACTTGATATGCAACGTACGACGTGACCGGCTGGCGGCTTGACCCGCCTCGCGTCAGGAACCAGCTGGGAAGATTAACTACAATACTTAATTCTGTCATCTGAGATAGTCGAGGCCACAGAACATCTTTAACTATTAAGTGTTCTGTGGTCGAGGCAATTGTTGCGTGCACCGTGGTAGTGTGGTGCATAATGTGTAAATATATACATTTACTGGCATCAAGTAGCTTGCCTGCACCCTAGCAGTCGGAAATATTGGACGTGGACGTTTTTATAACTACACGCAATTTTCTGCGTCTATTATCAATTGAAAACCTTAAACATTCCTGCTGTATTAAATGAATTTTGATTCATGATAATAATTATGTACTTTCTGTATCGTTTATTGTTATTAGACAAAAAATATTAATTATGTCGGCGGCATACGTCTTTAAGTAGTATTAACAAGTGTGGTACAAATGACGCAGCTACCTCGTGTGTCGTGTCGTGTCGTGTGACGTGTCGTGTCGTGGCGCTAACGAGGAATGCAGAATATTTTAATGATCAATTGCACTCTATTGAGATGTATTGCTAATGAAGTTGGCATCGTCTGTCCGTACAGTACTCGTGTTCGATCGTCTGAGATAAACTATGTACAAGCGATCGATTAAATGCTGGCGAAGACATTATTATTATTATGGAACATAATATATTCGGCTCTAGGCCGGTGCTGCGGCTTTAGTCTTGGCCTGATTACGATGTACAGTTCAAAAGTAATAAAATAATAAAAGATAATGTTTCAGACATGCAACTTCAAAAGTTTCCCGAATTCTAATAGAAGTCAGATTATATTATTTATTTACCAATACAGCAATAAACTTGTACTACAATATAACCAAGATAGAATTACTGGTTACATTACAGATTTAAAAACGTTTAGCAAGTGTCAAACGAATCAGACGATACATCAGCTGTTGATATGAATAAAATTGAAGTTATCATTGCGAGGCCGCTCGTCGCGCGTCTCGCGTCGGTCGTTGGTTTGTGTTTGTAGCATGTCGTTGAATGGGTCGTAGTGAGACGAGTGAACCGCGTGATGGTGGACGATCGCAAATTATAATTCAGAACAGATTTAGTTGGACGCGACGCCTGTCTCCGACTTTTTTTCTATTTGTACTTATGTGTACACATGGTGCGATGTACAAACATTATTATAATAACACTGTAATTTCTGACAAAAACTAGATAGATGTAGACCGTACTGGATCTCTAATTTTCGTGTCAAAAGTTTTTGCTGTAACTTTTTTTCTGTTTTTCTTGATTTGGCTTGTCATAATATAATAATTTACTCGTTGTTGTGTATGTTAACATCATTAATTTACATATTTTATTACATTTACTGCTTTGGTTCTGTCGAGCCGTATGAGTGTTTCCGGGTTCGATCCCGGCCTCGACAGACATGAAAGTGAATGATATTTGGTGTTTGTCTTGGTTGTTTGGGATGTTTTATTTGTGTGTATGTCCGAGTCGCAGCTACTCGCGACACAATGTGTGTCTATGTCAGTATGCAGTCGATTTTGTTATAAAATTACTAGCTGACCGGGTCAACGTTGTTCTGCCAAAAAAAAATTAGGGGTAGGGGGTGCAAATTAGATGTTGTCTGATTCTCCATCCTAGCCGATATGCACGCAAAGATTCACGAAAATCGGTCGAGCCGTTTCGGAGGAGTTCAACTTCAAAAAAGCGTGATACGAGAATTTTATATATTAGATATTTTCATTTATGCTTAATTCCAAACTGCTCATAAAAGTTTTCAAATGTGATTAATGAAGACACTTTTCATGTAGAATGGTGAGTTTGCGTAGTACTAGCTAGTATTAATGGCGGGTTCGATACAGAAATAATTTGGCAACGACCTCTCCGCCACTGAACTATTATTGGATAGATTACCGTCCATCTGTAACAGTTCGTTCAACTTCGCATTACACATTCACATTCACACGTGCGGCCAGTGCGCCTGCGCTAGGGTTGACAGAGACAGGCGTTAGCATATTCAGAATAATATCATTAGGGTAGATGGACTTTCAGTACCCTTTGGTTAACGTTTACACTTAAATTTTCAAAAGTGACGCTTCCCTGAAAAGCTCGTTCGGGTTGCCAACTTGCCACCGTTAGCGTCCCTTGCCACCTAGCGTCCACAGTGACGGCTACAATTTGGGACCCTTAGTCTAATACTAGGCACGAGACAACAGTTCTGTTGACAAGACGAAAGTTGCGGGTTAGTCATAGATTTCCCGGCCATCTGGCAACCCTAGCGCCTGCACCGCGCCGCGCCCGTGCGACTGCTGAAAGACTGGCTGGAGTGCCAATGAGTTATGCTGCAACTGCGCATGCTTGATGTGTCGCTAACGATAGCTGATATGATTAGTTATGATGAATGTAGAATATAGCTCCGTCCTTGTTAGTGGTTGTGGGGAGTGTAGAATGAAAACCCCTTAGGCGACGTATCAGGTTATATACATGAATCTTAATAATAGTTCCTGGACAACGCTTAGCCCCATTCTGCTACAAAGAGCTGAAGCACCCTTCAAGAGACTCATCTTCAATCCAAGTAACGAACGTTTGATAACGCCTCGTTTGATAATGTCCTCTGTTATTGACCTGTTACTAATGACACAAACTGCTAGTCGATGAGCGCTTTCACCTGTTAATAAAAAGTGATCAATAAAGATGTTCATATAACAGTACCAAAGTATTAAACTCTGGTTTTTCCTCTTTCCTAAAGCTCTTTTCATGTATTAACAAAGTGTTATTATTTCTTCCACAGATGAACGGGATGCAATACAGAAGAAGACGTTCACGAAATGGGTCAACAAACACCTCAAAAAGGTCAGTTCTGCTCCATTTTATTTATTTCAAGGCGCACAAGTGTTTCCTACTATGATTCTATTTATGTACATATGTTGATTGTTCACGTTAAGTTCAGTCTAAGTTAGCTTTTGGTTTTTAATTAATTTAATTAAGTTTTCTTATAGAGCTGGTTTAAAATATCACGATGAGTGATTGTCCTAAGCTAAAATGTTGACGGTAATATATTGTAACGGTTCTAAATAAATGAACAAATAAAAATTTATGCTTAAAGATTTTAAATCCAATCGCACATGTTCATCCTTTTAAGAAAACATGAGGAAACCTACATTTAAGAATTCTCCTTAACCGTTTCAATGGTCTCCAAAATAATTATTGAGTCGGCCAACCTACTCTTTACCAATTCACCGGACATTAGTTATATTATCACAATCTGTGAAGAGTGAGGATATCCTCGCCCCAGGAGCCCAGGACAGACTAACTACATATTATGAGCAAGGATAGCGTCAGTCTGATTAGGGACAGTCGATACTAAATACTGAGTGTAAGAACTGGTTTCTAGCCTCGCCGAATGCGTCCGGTGTAAATTGGTCTGGCAATAAGCATTGATTGGACGATTGCAGTCAATTTCCTTTAATTAAGGATCTCATACGACCATGTTAGGCGAATTTCGCTTGTCAGACTTTAATTGAAGCTTTTCAGGATACGTTGCTGTCAATTCAGTTAATTCAGTCAATTCAGTTAGTATCTCGTGAAATTTTAATGTTTGAATTTTATTCAGTCTGTTGTCGTTATTTATAATTCTAAATTATGTACAGAAAACAGCATATCACGTACGGATAACTGAGTTGTTTGTCTATAATAGTGAAAACTTTAAAAAAAAGCGTTATATGCGTGGGAGCAACACCTATAGGTTATTCAGGTACCAATAAGTTTGCGGTTCTATTATTAATCCTACCCCTTACGTATACCAAATCTCACCATTCGAATGTCTTTAAATGAAAATATGCCTTCAACTAAATTATTAACACAGTTGATCAGCTTCACGATGATCGTATGATACAACTTCACCTTCGCGGTCGCCATCGATAGTCAGACATCGTGTGGGTACTTAAATAGAGTCGTGTCCAATAAATTGACAAGACCATCGCCGCGTTGTCATCACAGTCACATTACATGACAAATGACAACCATCGTCGGTCGTGATGTGGCCACCGCGAGCGCCGTTTGAATAGCGATGAAGGAGAAGAGAATATTCCAATCGCTACATGTCACCAAGCCTTGCTTCTAAATCCTCTATCATTGAGTATTCTACTAAAGATCGTTTATATTAAGAAAATACGACCCACTGATGTAATGTATAACCTTGATTAAATCATCCGCCTCTCAATTCGTTTGTCGTACCACTTTCTTCGTATCAGCTGGAAGGAAATCTTTGAAAAACCTCCTTTGTGATAACAATCCTGCACTAAAAATTCTGTTATGTAATTTATTCAGTCAATCGTTCGCATGCTCACGGGGGACATAAAGGTCTTTAATTTATTTATTTATTTATTTTTTGGAAAACTTACAGCTAGTTTACAAACATTTTTGAGCATCATAACTGTGACAGAAAGCCAATTACAAGTTTTCACGTTTAAGCAGCTTCTTGCACGCTTGTCTGTTATGGTTTCAACACTTTTCTCCTTTTGACCATTTCAATGGGGTCCTCTCCTTCCTTATTAATTGGTCCTTAATGAAGTTGCCGTAGGTAAGTGTCTCGTTGCCAAACAATGAACGTTCTTCAAGCCGCTGCACCGTGCAGTGCACTTCCTTTGTTCCTCTCCCGCTTGTAAACAAGTGGTGTGATTTATGTGCCTTGTGATTGTGAGCCGAAAGGAAACGTCTCAAACGAAGGTTATTTTCGGCGTGCTAAAAGGAAGTGCAAATTGCAAAGTATATTCAGCACTAGAGTCATACTTCCTTGTTATGTTATTAAGGTGTTAATATATTTTGGTATTCAGGTGAATTTCATGATCATCCTTTAAGTACTGGAGGGCTATTCTCTAAAATACAAACTCGAAATTGAAGCTCACTCAACTCTAAAATACAAACTCGAAATCGAAGCTTACTCAAGTGAGACTCGAAAGCGAATTTGCATCATCTTGATATGTCATTCTCTAATCATCTAATACGCACTTGCGAAGTGAAGTGAGCCTCGAACTCGAACTTCAAACGACTAAAGATAGGAATTTTGACACTCATCGCGGATTCCGCTGTCGATTTACAAAACAGAATAGCTTTGCTGTTCTACTTTTAGGCTCCTTGTCATTTGTGTTTTCATAAAAATGTAACTCATTTAGAGTAAAGTTTTGAATCATTGTTGTATCAACTCATTGAATCATTTTGCATTGTGTTAAACATTTATAATTTGATTCTGACTTGTGCTATTGATGCTATAGTGTAGCATAGCGCAGTGCAACAGGCTTAGCGGCGCCTAGCCTAGTCAGTAACTACAGCGATGTAATCTGTTAACAGAATCAACAGCGCGAATCCTCTTAGCACAGGCTTATAGAAAGCTTATCAGTGTTGATGTTGAAACTGTTAATCGACCCGATCACACATGGGCGTTGTGAGGCGGTGAGTCACTCACTATAGGGACAGCCTGAACAGATACTTGTTGTGTGACGAGATAAACTGATCTTTGTGTCAGACTACACTCTTGGTGAAATGGAAGCTGTTATGATAAAACTGCAAGGAAATCTACGTAACCGTAATACTTTAATGTTTATTTGATCCATCGATACATTTTCCTCTTCGATCCAAATGTGGCTCAAATGTTATTATTTTTCGTTTTTGGCAGACCCATGGATACAATTATTCTCTTCTGAATCACTTCTGGATTTGGTATCAGTACTCTTTGCTGCTGCATGCTGGTGCTCGATAAAGGTGGTTCTTAAACCTAGAAAAATGGACATGAATCTTAGGAAACCAACTATGGAATTAACACGACGTGATTTTGTTTTGTTTTGCTTGACAATGCTTCGGCTACGCTTGTGGTGTTACAAAACGAACGTCTATAATCCAAGACGTGTGACTAATTAATTGTATTAGCGACGAACTAACGTCCTGTATTAACAACAATTTTTATAAACGTCCATTATGCGCCATAGAATGTGTCAGCACCGTAACAAACAAAGCCATAGGTTAAAGGCATGTTTTATTATAACTTTCCTTATTGTATCAGACATTCAGTATAAACTTCCTGGAGCCATAACGGACTTGTGTAATGTGTAATCTAGGGCTCCGGTCGTGGTCGGCCTGATACGACCATAACAAAGGATCTTATCCGAAGGCTCGCAGCGGTGACGCATGCGCAGAGATGTTTGGTTTCAACATCTGAGGATTAGTCACTGGGATGATTTAACCCATGTGCCGCTGTGCCGCACTTTCACATTGAACATGATTTATGTTGTAAATGACAGCGAACAATAATATACTGGATACTAAACCTCCGGCTGCGAATGCGCTGCGCACCCTCACTGGGTTTTATGTTATCGCCATAAAATTATTCAGTTGATTTATGAATGTGTTCTAATTAACGTATTTTATTAAAACATAAATTATTATTTGCAAACACTTTCAAGGAGTTGCCTTTTTTACAACGGATAAGGACATTAGGCATTTCAGCTATGACATACTTTTTACTTTTGTGTACGTGTGTTGGGCGCTTCCAATTGCTGACCTGGTTTTTTGTTGCTGGTCATTTTGAGACTGCATTGACCAATACAATTGGTAATCTCTTACCTGGTACATCCCCCTCCTTGACCGTTTTTTATTTTAATGTGGGTAATCCAGCATGCTCCAAAAGTCTTAAGTCATTTTGTATAATGACTAAAACCTTGTCATAGGTATAGGTAAGAGCGTATGTTATGTAGCGTGATGACGTTAGCCAATGACTCAGTGAGAGCTCGTCAGTCGTCACATTACCGATACATCACTAAAAATATGCGGATTTTCAACCTTAGAGCCTGTTCTCGAAATGTGAACATTAAATAAACATCACACATTTAGGACTCTCCCAGGACTCCGTATCTCATAAACATTAGGACATACAGACCTATTAAGACTCCGAGAAAAACCTTCATCGGTCCAACCTGAAATCAACGCAGGTCAACTAATAGGATTGCTAAATACTAAACTTGGGTAACAACAATAACCATATTTCAAAAATCGTAACACCACTATGAAACTTGATGAGGCAATTGTAGAATAGAATATTGTTTATTGTCGATTGTTTTAATACACGCGGAGGATGTGGCATAATCCTCGACATCATAGACATATATGTTACAGACCATGGTACCATGGACCGCCATCAGCTAAATCCAATATAAGCTCTCCGGAACATTTGATTGCTTCAAAGTATCTATGAGCAGCTGGGCAGACAAATATCACCCTCTGCCCTCTGCCTACAGATACATCAAAACATGTTCGAGGGATCTTTCTGCATTGGAAATGTAACTAATGAATCACAGGAGTCCTTACTCAATGACTCTTATGAAAATCGACTTTCGAAAACTCTTAAACGAAACTATTTAAAAACATGTTGCCATATGGCGTGACAATTCCCGATGCTGACAGGCTCTGACGTAATGCCGTTTAAAAAGTGGGTGTAAGTTATAAATTCATGATGCAGCGGCACAGCAGACCCATATGTGGTGTTGTGTGGTGACCGAAAACATCGCCCACTGATTATCGCTGAACAAGTTGACAATCTTGACCCACGCTCAAATATTTTATAGCGTTGAATTTTTGCCTCCCTAAGTCCAGTTGCCATGGCGTGTGTAGCTAGTTATGACGTAATGGTGTTCACTAACTCTAATTACTCAGTTGCAAAAGTTTTGACTTGGTGCTATGGCAAAACAAAATACGAGTATCATAACAGCCCGGCAGTGGCAGTGGCAGAGGTTCGACGACATTCGTCTCACCTCCGGATTTACGTAATATTATCGCGTCTCAAGATAATAAAGACACGGGTCGAAATTCCGGCGTCCTTAGCAATCGTCTTACCGCTTCTAAAATGGAGGTGGAATGCTGATTTATTGTCGTGGCCATCGTTTTGATTTACATTAGAATTCTTTTCTTATCTTTGGTTCAAATACCTCCTTGTGGTTTGGTGAAGTATAAATATACTGAAAGTAGATAACGGAACTAATGTTGTCTATTACGAGACGTTCTGCGTAACAGAAGCAAGAGTTATCGATATATTGCTTACGTTTTGTAAACAATTGCAGGCACTAGTTGTTTTGACTTACTTTAAATTGTAAATGCTTCAGACGCCATGTAAGACCTGATAAAGGTTGATAGCTAAGTGTACTAGTGTATAGGCTACAACGATACTACATGTTTTCAGATCAGCCTTTTATGACACGCAGACGTGCTGTGTTAGATAACTCATAATTAAAGAAACGCATGGTAAGCATGAACATGTGTTTGTTAAAGCGTCACACCACATGGTATGAGTGTCTTTAACACAAATAAAGAAATCGACGAAAATTTAATTAAGAGTGTTCATTAATTTGTCACGTCCTCACTGTTGTCCTAATTACCAGCGAAGACATTAATTATAATTACACACAACAAATTATAATTGACGCGAGGGCAAATGAATCTGAAGCAGTTGTATTCGTCGATTTTTTAATAATAATTATTAAACGAATTTTTTACGGATCTCTCTCTCTTTAGAACTTTTGCCAGATGATTTACGGAACATATCATCAAGTTAGACATCGAATGCACAATGCCAACTATGCCAAGTGGTCGACGACAATAGGAGCTGGCGATGCACGGTCGTGATGTAAGAGGTCGTGCACCTTCCAGGCCTTTTTGTATTCCGCGTGCGATTTATCATTGACACACGATTCTGTCCAGGATCATATGTTTGCGGAAATTTATTGCTAAAGGAGATGCGCCTGGTCATGGAGTTCGAGGTTTTTGAAGATCGGAGACATTTTTTTAGAAAGTGGATTTAAAAAAAAATATGAAAAAATATTATGCGTATAAAATTGATGCCATCAAAAACATAACTTGTAAAAAAACCCAAGTCTCGCAACTCAGTTCTTCTACCGTAAAAAGTTGTGAGATCAATGTAATACCAAGTCGGTTAATTTATTCAGTTCCTACTTAAGGTTCCTTCTGTCTTAAGTTATTACGTAATTAGCTAACCTAACAAGTAACAACATCTTATAGTGACCATATCAATATTGAAAATCTTTTATGTTTTAAATAAATAGATCGACTTGACCATCGCATGAAAACACAATGTATCTCACAAGTAATATCTACCTACATATTATATTTGTTTAGTGCGAATGCCAAGTCAATCTATTTATTTAAAACATAAAAGATTTTTAATATTGATATGGTCACTATAAGATGTTGTTACTTGTTAGGTTAGCTAATTACGTAATAACTTAAGACAGAAGGAACCTTAAGTAGGAACTGAATAAATTAACCGACTTGGTATTACATTGATCTCACAACTTTTTACGGTAGAAGAACTGAGTTGCGAGACTTGGGTTTTTTTACAAGTTATGTTTTTGATGGCATCTCATTTCTTTTTGTAGATAGTCCTATTTTTTTTCCTTTTACAAGTTACCTTTGAACATAATTATATCTATGTACCTATCTACACCTATTATTCCATTATATTATATACATGTACATTCATTCACTGCAAATGTAACTTTGTTATACAGGTACAGTGATTCATTAACTGCAAATGTAACTTTGTAATCCTATACCTTTATATAGGATTACAAAGTTATTTATGCAGTTGATGTATCTAGAAAACTGGAGTGAAATTGCAAAATATTTTAGTTTTTCCTTGATCTATACACTAAACACTAATTGTGTTCCAAATTTGAAGCTTCTATGTCTGCTAGAAGTGCCTTAGAGTTTTGATGATCGGTCAGTCAGTGAGTGACGAAATTAAGAAACTTTGACTAGTTATAATTCTTAAACTACTGGTTCAAATTGAATGAAATTTGAAATATACTGTGTTTATACAATGCCTGCTTGGTTACTAAAAATTCAGGTTTCTAGCTTTATCCACAACGAAGTTATAGGGGGTCGAAAATGGCCTGAATTGCTTCGAGAAAAGGATGGTACGGCCGTGCCGCTTTTTTGCTCGACTTGGCGGGGGCACTGCCGTGCCCCCAGATACATTTTCTGGTTTTCTTTGAATAAGTCCAACCTGTTTTTATGTCGTCCTTCTCATTGTACTGTGTATATGGAACAAAGTTGGCTTCAATTTAGTTCATAGTTTTTATCTTTCGTACCTGACAAACAATTATCTTGCCTTGCTGGCTAGTAAAATCTTTTGAAATATTTTATCATGTTTTGGTGGCAAAGTTTGTAGGCTATTTTAGGAGCCGAATACGGATGTCCATGGCCGGCTGTCTAATGTAGATACTTATTATTAGATGGCATATATATGAAGAAATTAATTATTTCGGAAATGATACAACTGAATTAGGCCTTCTCGCAAATACCAGATCAATTCTCAACGACAATTCCCTTTCAAAAGCTGCGGTGTATTCCGAGAAACCAATTATTCATCGGCTTTTGGTCCATCAGGCCGTGAGCGCATCGTGCTCTAATGGTGACCATTAATCATGGCTGAGTCACGGGTTAAATGAGCGGTTGTAATCGCTAAGATAAAGGATAGATGCTGCGTACGCAGGTCAGGAGTGCATCGTATTGGAGGGTATTTCAATGATCCTATAGATCAAATAGATTTCAGCTATTATTTCAGATTAGGGTCAAATAGACATTAAGAAGATGTTCAATTACCTAGTGGACAGTAATTTCGCTTCTAGGACTAGGTCATTGGCAGATTTAACTACTTAATGTTTGGAAAACTTTATGGACATCTCCCTAAGTATAGTACGTTTCCTCACAATGTTTTCTTAAACCAAAGCAAAGGATATGCAATTAGGATTAACGTGGATTGTACACACTTCATTACGATAAGTGCACTTACGCAAGATGTTATGTATTTAGTAGTTTCAATTCAATCCTGTCTATGTAACGACATCAAATTATGAAAATCAATATTTTAAAACCAAAAGCTAATTTTGATGTTTAATTTAATAGCTATAAGTAATGCTAGATTTAAGTTTTACATATGTAAGTAGGTAAATAACTATGTTAATGTGTTTATCTGTTTGTTTGTCCCAATTGCTAAACACTTGGACTCGGCAGCACTGGAAGTATCTCAAGGTAATACTAGTTTAAAGTTAACATGTACTGTATAACTAACCTCATGCGATGTATTAGTGATTTAAAAACATGACATTTAAGAATATTGATTATTATTTAAAGAAAATTGTTTTTATATCTGTGATTATCGGACACAAATTTTATGAAATTAGAATTTTTATTACTTATCTTTATAAAAATCTTAAGTGTTGGTACCTATATAAGTTATATGGAATGAAATTTTGCTGTGATAGGAAATTCAATACTGTCAATAAATTTGTAGAACTTCATCCATCCACAATTCCATAACCTTTCTCGAGTGGCGTCATTGTAATTGGATATTGGGTCTCGTGAATCCTGAATTATTTCACCTGGCTGCAGGGTGAAGTTTTTACAGGACCGACCAAAATCTTACCAAATCATGGTCTTCATTCCCCAAAGGTTTGGTTCACTGGCTCAGTCAATTAGGTATGTGGCGTTATTGCCTTCTATTAATTTATGTCTGTTCGCTTTGACTGTTTACTGCGGGCAGCATTACTCAGAGCCATCCTTGTTTACAGTACAAACGCTCGGCCCATAAACAATTGCTAACGTATTCATAACATAATAACATTTTTGTATCGTGTTCACGGCTCTCTGATTGAGACAAATGTCGTTCGGCGTGATCTCATGCCCGGAGCCAGATTCCACTTGCATACATAGTATAAATTAATCTAGGCGATGATAGATTTAATGCAGTGTCCTCTGTAACTCGACCGCGGATATTAAACGATCTAACATAATCGCCCTTGCATTCTGTATTAGTATTTTTTATTAATTACTTACATGAAGAATGCGATAAATTATCGCAGTAGAATGATTGCATTGATTGATGTAATTATCCTCACATTACGTATATTGGAATCTGTAGATTTTGTAGTAAAGTATAGTTGGCTTCCGCACAGTTAACAAGGGAATGGTTGTACCAATGTTATATTCGTACATGATTCGGAATAATCAAATTGCATGTATCATGGTTAGTCAATAAACATGAGTTAGTATCCCGTACCGCTATGACCACTTGACCAGGTGTTGTGTGTTTATTTCACGCTGCCCGGACAGACATACACGCGGCTGCACGTGTGCGAGGTGGTCAACAACCAGCCCTGCTGTCCTCCGCAACAAGTAAGTCGGCTTCACCACTGACCACCGCTGTCGTCGTGGCTTGTGGCCAGTGTGGACATCCAACTTTGTTGTGTTTCTGATTACGTTTTGTTTGATGTTTATGCAGCCTTCTTAATGTTGTAATTGCCAGTTAGTAACCATTGTGTTAGCTTGTAGCCTTGTAGCATTGCTCTAGTCAGTGTAAGCATGCATATGCATTTATTAGTTATTTTTTCTATAATGCTTATCTATCTAATATTTTTTATATTGCTAATAATTATATTATAATAGTCATACAATCAATCCATAATTATAGATGAAACCATAACCATAGTACGAGTATAATATCATAGTTTATTGTGAGTTCTATTTTGCGCTCGAAGTTATACTTGATAGTTGAACACTAAGAGTTAGAGAATGTATTTGTTAAAGTAAATATGTCCTGTTCTGTATTTATCATTTAGTATCTCTGTGATAAAATACAATCTCCGCTGATAAAGGACGTGCTGTGTATAGGAAATATTTTGACGTTACATTATATTATATGGGTAAACTGATAAACATTGTTTTCAGTTGTTTCTTACATATGTTATGATCACAACACGACGTTGGCGGCCTAAATGATGGCTAAATAAAAATGGAGGCTTAACTTTTTGAGAGACTAAATCCTTCAGCCTTATTTTCGGTAGATAGCTAGCAGTAGCAGTTGTTGAACCCTGCCTGAGTTCTTGGACTTTCGATATTGGTGGTCAAACTGGTTAATTAGTTCTCCATGGATCGTTGCTGGAAAACTGTGGGCGTGTCGCGTGTACTCGTGTACTCCTGAATCGTGATGAAACCGGATTACGTCAATTCCAGTACTGTGCTAAGATCGGATCGCCTGTGTCCTAATCGCTTCGTGAGAGGACATGGCCAGTTGGCAAGCTTGAAACAATTGGTCTGTGATGATTAATTATATTCTTCTCTAATCTGGCTCAATAAAATAATGTCTGAATTTTTGATCATCAGAAGAATACTAAAACACCTCTGCTAAAGAGTTTCGTTCCCCATTTTATTTTTGTTATTAATGTTGTCAAAATGACAGACCTTATATTGTGACCTTATATGTCACCTAATACTGGCTCAGATTACTTTAATCTGAGGGTACTGACTACTGGGGTACTGGCCTTCTAGCTGATGATCTAGTACCTTCAGATCGTAAACACGTGGAACGTAGTATTTGAGTACCTACTCTGTGATAACACTAAGAAGCAGGTAGAAAAACGATAACTTACTCGTAACATAAGTCATAACACGAAAACTCAGGACAGGTGGGAGTCTGTTTCTATATAGTTCTATTTACTGCTTCCTATAGTACAGGTATTTGCTTTGTTGAAATAACGATTGAAGCCGGCATATTATCTTTATAAATTGCAAACACAGCGTTATGTTCCAGTGCAGTGCGCCAGTGAGTCAGTGCGATCATTATTTTCATGGTTAATCGTAATATAATTGTTTGTAGTTATGTTTGTCTACTCGCTAAATGCATTCAATGTGGCTGTCCAATTACTTTAAGGCGGTTTGATATTATTTTATACAAATACAAATATTGGGGCGGCTTAGAATACTAACCCCAATCCCACGCCGGATGGATGTCGTAAAAGACGACTTATTCCGGCCCGCTGGTGGTAAGGCCCCTCGATGGATTATATTGGTAATATTGATTTTAATTGTTAATTAATACCATTATTACTATTATTATTTCTTCATGGGGTTCGCCTGGATAGCTACCACCCTCGAGCATGAGTCAGCCGCCAAACGACTCGGTCGTGTTCCGGCTGGGGGCTTGAGAGCCAGTTCTTTCTTTCTTTACATTACATCCCTGGATTTCCTGGTAACTTACTCGATAAAACAAGAAGTTGTAGCCTAAGTTACATTGTTACTCGGTGTTTAGAATATTTTATTTACCACCTACAATACGTAACCATTTTACTAATCGTGTGATTTTTGTGGATTTTTAGTTTAATGATTTTGTAATTAGAAGCATGCTATGTCAGTGCTGATGTGATTCGACTTTTCATTAATTGTGCTCACCTGTTTACTTATTGTTAGATTGTAAATATTTTATAGTATTAATGAATACTGAATTGTTGTCATGCACATAATATATTATGTTTCTGTTTTTGGTTATTTTATTTAATCTTTTATGTAAACAAATACATGAAAAGAACCGTAGTGGAAGAATTTTTTATGTATATAATATTATTACCTACTGCCTGTATGTAATTCGTTGTTGTGTTTTTTTCTGTAATTGATATGAAAGTTAACGCACTAGCGAAGCACTTTACGATGTTCAGTAACCAACTTAGATAAAGTTATAGTTAAACTTGAAGTCGGCTGCTGATGTGCTGATATAACCCGTCGACAAAGCCTCTAGCATTTTACATCGTAAGCTTATTGTATAGCACAGCAGTAGTGGCAGTTATGTAGTGTTAGCTACATCGTCCATCCCTGTCTGACCTGGCTCTCTGTCCGCTGCAGGTGAACCGGCACGTGAACGACCTGTTCGAGGATCTGCGCGATGGCCTCAACCTCATTTCGCTGCTGGAGGTGCTTTCTGGCGAACACCTCGTGAGTATATCAATCAATTTCATTGTTGTATATTATTTTACTACAAGATTAGACTTTTATATAGGGGGTAGGTACATACGATACTTCCGTTTCTAAACCCTCATAATTATGAAGTAACCCGTTGTTGTAAAGCAATTATTAATTACTCTTTATTATAACATAGTATTTAAATGTCAGCAGTACACACTATATTCTGTGCCACAAATATCCTCCTGCCTGCACAGAATTGTGAGATTTGATGGTCGTCCGGACCTCGCCCCTGCCTGACGCGTTGGTAACCTTACAAAGTTTCTACTCCATATAAACGAGCTAACCAGCTTACCATAGTACCTACCTGTGAGGTAGCTACATCTTTAACTACAGTTTTCCGTGACTAGCCGACGTTAAAGTTCCGGGTTTAATTTCAGGTTGGATGGTTAAACTACAATTTACATTTAGGAGTGGCTCGCCACTCGCCACTCGCTCCCCAGAGGTTTTTCTTTTGACCTTTGTGTTTTCATTTTAAACCTCAAATCATAAAATGAATGTTTACATTTTTTTGAATTACAATACAACATTCCTCTTTAAAATTGAAATACAGTTTATTTTATGTGAAGCTGTATATTTAGATACTATTACATAATATCAAGTTTATTTTCGGTAATTTTATTATCTCTATCAAGTGATATGGTTTAGTCCTAGTTTTGTTACAGACAGGTGTTCGTACCGTATCCTAATTATATCACACAATTTCTATGAGTGCTCGATAAAATATGGCCAGTCATTGAGCCATGTTATTACTACCCCTCGTCCGCTCCCTGACATCACTGACATGTAGTAACACGTGTAACTAGCAGGTGTGGCGGAACCGATCCCCGATCGCCTTTCGCAGGGTCAATGGGCCGATGAGCCAAATTGCCCTAAAAGGCGAATAACGCTACTATAACTAATTTTATAACACAAGCAAATATGAAAATTTTTACGATACTTCAGCGATCTGGTTGGCAATTTAGTGTTCCCCGTCCATACATAGTCTTTCCTCCTCTATAAGATTGCGATGCTTCAGGTTCATGGTTCAGATTCACACTGTAGTAGTGGACACTGCTTCCAAATCGTCAGTAGTTTTTGTGCTATGCTGTCAGAAACTAAAGATAAAGAAGTTCATGCAGGATTAGATCCTGGACTGAATTAGAGAATGGTTGAGGTAGTTTGCTATCAATTTAGTAGGTTTAATTAACATGGTATGATACCGCACTCATGCTTATTAGGAGAGCCGAAAGAGCTCGTCATGCCCCCATGGCCCAGCCCGCACCCGCACCCACACCTCCACGCCGCGGCGCCGTGTGAAATACTTCGCATTAGCAAAAGGGCGTTAACATGATACGCGTATTTTTAAGTGGAGTTAGCGATCCATAGTATCTGAAGAGTTTAGTTGCATGAAGCATCATACTTGAGCTGAATACTTATTTGAACATGAAGAAATAGCTGGATCAAGGTTCCCGTGACCTACAGCAGGACCATTCATTACCTCATTGTTAAAGCCAAGATTAACTTAAGATTGATGGTAGTAATAGAACTTTTATAGATAGGGTAGGTATATGGTGCCTGAACACCACCAAGCTGGCTCATTCTACTATCGATAGACGATATAGTATCGATCTAAAGCTCGTTTCATCTTAAATCTTAGAAGAAGCATTATAAAATCCTCGATCTACTTACTATAGAACTACAGTTCAGTTTGAGGTCCGTAAGATATGTGACAAGTACAATGTGAGTTTAAGCGACATAGCCCTTTTGCTACTTCCATGATTATCCTTTCTAGATCAACTGCACAAGCTAGTCCTAATAATAGCCAATTGGAGAAAATTTCCTTGTGACCATAAACTGTCTTGGACATTAACCTATTTCTTATGATTCCTATTGGTCGGTGTGTGAACCAAATAGTCTAATAAGTCATGGTGGTGTGATTCCAGCCGCGCGAGCGAGGCCGCATGCGGTTCCACATGCTGCAGAACGTCCAGATGGCGCTGGACTTCCTGCGGTACAAGAAGATCAAGCTGGTCAACATCCGCGCCGAGGACATCGTCGACGGGAACCCCAAGCTCACCCTCGGCCTCATCTGGACCATCATCCTGCACTTCCAGGTCAGTCCACTTACCTTTATACAAGCACGGATGTTTCGCGTTGATGTTCATTTTAGAGTAGTTGTTACAGAAATAATGAAGCATTTGAGATTAATTTATATCACGCAAATATTTCTGTTTGCAAAGCGTTTATAGAAACCCGGTGATAAAGCAACTACTTTATCGCCTTTGTCTTCTACTTTGTCGCCAACTGGTGATGTACATTGAATTTGTTACTTTAGTAATTCGAGTATCTACTGAATGATTTACTCCTATGAGTATTTATCCATGATTTATCTAATTAATTAATCTCCGTTAATTTACACTTTCGCTATTAGGTACATTTATTTTACCAGCGCTTCCTCAAATATTACAAGTTAAAATTATAGAAACACGTAATCCGTAAAGTGTTTATGTACGAGCACATTCTCCATTATGAAATGTTATTGCACCGCTGCGCGAATTTAAAGTACGTGTTGTGATAATATTTTGTTGAGAACTGTTCGTTGCTGAAAGACAAACATTACAAGTAATAATGACACTCATGTCGACATTCCTCACTTAATTTGAACGTAGCAATTCTTCACTGTGTTGACACTTTACATGCATTTGATTATTGTGATTATTAAAACAATGTTGAGAAACTGATTTTCATGCCTTATTGCAAGGACTTACAATCTTTTATTGTAATTTCATGTTAATGTTAATGTAGGAAAAGATAGTCTTCGAGGGATAGACAGACAGGAAGAAATATGAAGAAACAATTTGTTTGTTTCTTGGCTACAGAATGCTAAAAAACGGTGAAACGGCAAAAGAACGGTGGTATTGCGGTCAACGATGACTGTTAATTTCTGACAATATCAATAAATTAGTTAAGTTGCCAAACAATACATATATGACATCGTATTATCTAATACACATGTAATGAGAATTACATCGAATTTATGTCCTTTTTTCAATGCTATGGTTCTGGTATAATTGTGATTGATTAGTATAAGCTTTTCAAGTAAAGTTAGCTAGCGATCTATTATGAATGTTAACCTAGATATAGATTAGCCCTCAGATTGGCATTTAGTCCGTCGCGAATGTTACCAGTAATTGGTTGTTGCGCAAGGAACGCCCACGGACCACGGTTCACTCTGAATCGCGGCTGACCTCAAGGAGCGGGATTTCTTATTTAAACTTCATTGCACAATAAAATTACAGTACGATATTTTCACAATCAATAAATATTTACCTAGTATTTGCTGTGTATTGCGTTGGTCGGGTTAAAATCTGGAGCAGTTTAGAGTGTTTTCAACGTTTAAGAAATTTTGAATCAGCTAAAGCTGTTGAACTATCACCGAAATCTTTTGAGTATACTCTCGCAAAATTTTATTGGTATGGAATAATGGTTCTGGATTTCCATAATCCACTGCTGCTCTGACTGATCAGTACCCTTGTGTATTACAATTCTTCTAGGTAGTGGAATATTAATCTAATCTCCCAAATTCCGGCTACTTCAAAGGTCAGTTAATTTGACCTCTACGTTCATTATGGAATTTATGACCGTTTCAATCACGAAACTTGTTTGTTATTACGCGGTTTTGTCCGAATTTCCGTGGATTCCTCACAATCGGAAGAGCCTTGGCCCGGTTCGGTCTTTGTGAGGTGTTTCACGGTCCGTCCGTCGTAAGCCAATTAGGTAGATGTTTCGACGCGTTATTAAATCCGGTAACGTTATATAATGTAAGATTCGATTTTTTTATCAATAACATACAGTATGTAATTTGATGACTACATATTACCTTTATTACATTGCAGTATTCGTGATACGTATTACGTGTACGCGATAGTGTACGTGTAAATGTGTCGTGACTCGTAATACATTCAGTTCCTCCGTAATCCAAATTTTCCGTAACCCCAAAAAGGGTACGTGGAATGTCAACTTTCACATAATGACAGAAAATTATTTGCGATATGGATGCAACAGATGATTTTTTCTCAGAGGACTTAATAACTGGATTTATACGCATTTGGATGACAATCGTTAATTGAACATAAGTTAGTTGTTTACTTCCTGGCTTTCTTTGGAGCATACAATTCATTTCTGTCGTGTATTTCTCCTGCCTTACTCCCTGCTTCGTCTTTCGCACCATACTTTTGATACGTGTCTTCAATTCCACTCTAGCTTATTTTTTTAAATATTAATGACAACTTCTATTGATCTTCCCATCTTTCCCCGAGTCCACAAGTGACACTACTGACGTAATATTACGTGCAAGTGCCACTCTATGCTTTGCATATTTCCATATACGCGAATGTCCTTATATGTAAGTTCGCCGTGACACATATATCTAGTATTCATATCAGAAACCATTACAAAATGTCGCCTGTCGTTTTGTTTGCGCCTGCATTCTTTAATGTTTTGACCTAAGCGAAAAGGTATTTGGGGCAGTACCACATGGCATATTTATCTTTTATTAAAATTACATTCTCGTATCTGAAATTATGATGAAATCTTTGAGTAATTCCCTAAATCTGTGTTATTTGTGTACTCTTCAGTGCATTGTTAAAGATACGGCTAATTCCCTACAATGATTCAGAACATGTCAAGTAAGTCTAGTTATTCAAGTATCTTGATGGTCCCTGATATCTACTTATGAAATAATAAATTCTTATTAAAATTTAATAATAGATGTTTAAGTTGTTCATCAAGTGGCTTCCGTGGTGGCTTTGCGCAATAAAAACATTATGCAGTAAGTCAGTTTACATGCATTACGTTTGATAATGTCAACCGGTGCTTAATTCGGCGGCGTCAAGCTTTTGAGTTTTTTGCGTGCGTCCACAAAAATGTCAATTTCGTTACATGAGTCGCTCAGTGACTGTCACACTGTCAGTGTTAGCGATGACCCTGATGGCTCGTGGCTCTTGTTCGTGGTCCTCGTGGCTCACTTTCCCTCTCGCGCTTGTTACGTCATCCAGATCCTTTATAGCTTTTGTTTATTATTTATTGTTTAACGACATGTGTCATTAATTTATTTCATTTTATGCAAGGTTTTTTAATTTTTTGGTCAAACCGAATAGTAAACGTTCAATGTTTTAGCCATGTTTCTTGGTAACCGGCGATATGTCAATCTCTTTGTTTCTAACTTCGTATGATTTTCTTTTATGCTTGTGGAAGATATATTCTACATAATTTAAACTTCCCACACATTTTTGAAATTTGATGGTTCGAAGCCTCGTAAAGTACCTTAATTAGGTACTAAATGAGTCCTGTGGTTATTTAGGGGACACGTATTAGAGCAGTACATAAATAACGTAACTACAGAAAATCTCGGAATAAACATAAACGTTCCGAAGAAATATTATATATCGTCATTTCTTACTTAGATCACCACAGCTTGAATCAACACGTCTTGAGCACAATGATCAAATATGGTCAAATCACCCGGAGCTGAGAAAGCTCAAACCATACTTGGCAATTTTACAACTATGTAAAGAAAAGTTGCGTCTCAGTTTTTGGAAAAGAAATTTGCATTTCCTACTAATCTAATACCTCAATATTTTTTACCGCTTCTCGAAATAATATCGAGGACGTCATAAGGAGTCAAACCTCTAACCTCATACCTGGTTGAGTCAACCCTGACGTCATGACGCCATTACGTCATTGAATCGATGAAGCCTGCCAACTGAATAATCATTTTAATTACGCCCCATCGAATACGGTTCGTATAATATCATGATTATTGGTTTACTCCACTGAAGTAGCCGACTCCGTAATCGGATGACATGATGGCAGGTTTATTCATTGCAATTTTTTATGTCCTCGTAACTGATATTTATTGAACAACGGTCATGATATCGTGAATGCTTATCATTGGGATGATCGATATGTAAGGACTTTATTCACTGCAGAAATGTCTCAATCTGTCTTTATCGAATTGGTCGACTTGACCCGCCTACCGGCCCGGTCATAGGTAAATAGTACCGAATATACGTACCCTGAATGAGTCAATCATGCCTCATACCGAATGATGTCGTCAGCATACCAAAGGCTTCCGATTGGTTATCTTGTCATTTTAGCAAATAGAAAAAATATAAATTTAATGTGATGGAGTACTTTGGTTCATTGCATCGACCATAATGCAGTGAACCAAAGGGACCGCAGAGCAGGTCTCTAGTTAATTTAAAAGATTTTTGTGTGCAAAGTACCATCCGATATATCACCAATGTTATTCTATTTAGATGAACTATGCTCGAGTCACTAACTTTCAAAGACCCATTTAAACTTGATTTAACGGCGATTAACTTAAAATACTACCCTATTTGCTGATGTTATCAATATCAAGATCTAACATAATTTCGATGGAATGTTGCAGATTGTAATTTAAACTATTAACCTTATTCTGGAAAACTTGGCGAAGTCTCATAGGATTGTTCGTAATGAATATAAATATATAATGAGGAGTATTATTTAGCATAGATGTATGGTGGTGGTATGAGTCAGGTCGTCAGGCCCGGCGGCGCCACCGCGACGGTTACAAAGCCTGCCAACTGAATAATCACCTTACTTTCGCTTCATCGAACACTTGTCTTGCCTCTTGCTTGACACTTTAGACACCCGTGACGTTCTTTTGACTTCAATTACGTCACGTTGCGACTCTGTTGCTGTGATAAAGCTTCTCTCGTAACGCAAGAAGGCCTCAAGATTGCCCATCTGCTTGCCATATCTGTCTTAAATAGACATTTACATTCCTATGCCTATCAGGATAAAAACTTTTACCCTACACAGCCTACACTAGGTAATTTTTAGGGGCTCATTTGGATAAACTGCCAACGTCCCAGTCCTTATTCGTAGTCATCAGTAGATCCGCGTCTACCGCGTGTGATCGTGCTGTATGTGCCGGTGATATCTGTGATGATGCGAATTAGGAGAATGGGAGGATCGTTATTTTATAAGAGATTCTGTCCCGCACCAGTTCCATCAATGTCACCATTACCACCACCAGAAGTGCACCCCTTTCTCGGTGCGATGAAATGAGTATCGAGAGGACACGGTGAAAATGAAGACGAAATTACAAAAGTACGGACAAAACATTATTATTGACGTTGTGATGTTGTGCAGAAATATAAACACTGTATGTATGGAACACTGCAGAGGGAGTGCAGTGCGGACGAATGTTGGTGTTGATATCATCGGAAATATTGAGGTTTTTCACTTTAAGGATTTATGTAAAATATTGAAGATTGATTGTCCAACACAAGTTTTTATGTCTGTTAATTGTTCATAGAAGCACACAACAACCTCCACAAAGTAATATAATAGCTGGTTGTACGAAACTCGTGTTTGGACGCGTTCCCACCAGCACAAGGTTGCCCAGAGTAATTACTGCCACTGTGACTCACCACGAACTATTGCCGCCAACTTAAGTCAAGGACATGAAGTCCATCATCCACCAAGACAGGCAGTTTTTTAACATGCAAATGGATTGTAAGAAAATCAGCGGCGACGACTTGTGATGCCGCTTATTGTTATGGTGAAAGGCAGAAAAAGTGGTATGGCACAGTGGTCAGGACTAGGGAACAACCCGACCTGTACGCACGGTTATCTGAATATTACAAAGATGTCTGATAATACATTTCAAACCGGATATTGGGCCGAGTTAGCGTGGTATGTACAAAACCGCAAATCTAATACAAAGTATTAGGAGCATTGTTTTGCACGCCACGTGCGGTCAACGACCCGCGACCCGCGTAACTGTAGACGCAGCCTCCGTACTGCGAGTGCGCGAACGAAGAATCTGTACTACAGATTCTGTACAGCAAGGCTATTCAGTTTTATAACTTGACAGCGGAATCCGCGATGAGTTTCAAAATTGAAGTTCGAGTCCGAGATATTGATATGTGATTCTCTAATCATCTGGTACGCACTTGCGAGGTGAAGGGAGTCTCGAACTCAAACTTCAATTTAGAAACTCATCGTGTATTCCGCTGTCAAGTAACAAAACAAAAGCGAACTAGCATCATATTGACATGTCATTATCTAATCATCTAGTACGCACTTGCGAAGTGAAGTGATCCTAGAACTCGAACGTCAATTTTGAAACTCCGCTGTCAAGTTACAAAACTGAATAGCCTTCCTGAGCTCCTTTCATAGTGGGCTCGTGAATGG
Source organism: Thymelicus sylvestris (assembly GCA_911387775.1). Lineage (NCBI taxonomy): Eukaryota > Metazoa > Arthropoda > Insecta > Lepidoptera > Hesperiidae > Thymelicus > Thymelicus sylvestris. The sequence goes on along the minus strand of OU426909.1, from coordinate 11,030,966 downwards.
CGTCGCCGAGTCTCGGCCTGTGGTCCGGAGGAGCCTGATTTTTTTATGTAATGACTGACTGACGACGAGCAGACGATTCTCTTGAAGGAATCTCTTAGACGTCTCCCATGAACACCAGAAACACCAGAGGGTGAACCAAGGAGAGGAAGCAAGAGAGAAAAAGGAAAAATCTGTCTTTTGTTACGGTGGGACTCGTGGGGAAGCTTTGCATTTAAAAAACATACTCCACATTCCTGAGGAGCCAATTAATTTATTTAAAAAAAGTAGGTTATATACCTGTGTCGCGGGTGGCATGGACGACACATGTAACACATCACAATAACACCCTGCACCCGAGTACAAATATTTATCTGTCACATAAATATCTGCCCAGGTCATGAATCGAACCCGGGACCCCTCGCTTTGCGGGCAGGGTCGCTACCAACTAGGCGACAGGGTCGTCAAATTATGTGGGTTATCGATTATTAATTATTTATCGACACATTAATATTAAAATCTACCTACTTCATGAGTAGGTACTAAATTACATTTTATCTGCCGCATCCAGGAAAGCAGCGTTCATCTCGAATGACCTTCAAAAGTTGGTTCTCATTCAAGACACTACGATGAGTGATTAAACCATTTCGATTTGACAAATTGGATATGCATTTAAATTGTTCCTCGAATAGATGGATGAGCAGAGTAAACACTCTCACGAGATATTGAAGATAAGAGTTTACAGAGCGCCTGTATGATCTGGACTGTCTACGCGTCTATGCCGTTTCTTTGGTGGCGTGGTTTCAATTTCAACTACGTCGTCTGAGAAATACGCATTGGCTTGCCTAATGCTACAAGCAACTTCCTACTCACCACCTCTTAGAATAATGAACACAACGAAAAACGAAAAGAGAACAGCTCTTTTTTACAGCATAAAAAAGTTGTAGAAGGCGTGATTGTTTTGTTTGATCCGATTCCGTGTATGTATTGTCATTGTCTTACGAATTTGTAAAGTAATATGATGTAACAGCAACAGTTCTAAACTCCCAAAGTTATTACCAATTGATAATAATAATAGAACCAATACCAATTGATAACAATAACAGAACAGCGCCATCTTGTGTCCGGCCCACAAAGCTATTCACAAAACATCTTTATTTTTTTTTATTAGGTCAAATATCATGATTTCATTAACAATTAATTTAAAAAAATTGTTGTTTTCCGAAATTTTCCTTAAATATACGAATAGATTTATATTTGAATGGATAAATCCAGAATTAACATGTAGTATTATGTAGCATGATAATATTAATATGTTTTAATTACGAGTACGTCACTTTATACTGTGGAATCCGGAATTGACATTGTTTTGCAAAAAAAAAAACACACCCACATCCGAGTTAAGCATCTGTGGGCGTAGTGCCGTCATTATAGGTGGATGGGTGACTTGCTAGTAGCAATAATTTTTTAAACGGTGCTGTACTTCGGATGGCATGTAATGTAAGCTCTCAAACCCGCTAGCTATCTTTAGATGGGAATGGGAGTCATTTAGCTATGTTAGAATTCTTTTGCCCAGCAAAAAACTTCCGCACTTTGGTTGACCACCTGTAGCTCCATCAATCCGCATTGGAATAGTGTGGTCATGTGGTGGAGTATACTCTAGATCTCGTTAATTGTTAGGAGAGACGTACGGGTCTCTGTAAAAGGTTGAAGTCCAAAGCACGATGATATTTCTTCCTCCTTAAAACTTGTAAACTGGATTGGAGCAATGTGGTGTGGTAGACTTCAATCCCCCACCAGTAGAAGCACGGTCTTATCCTTGATGTTGGAGCAAACATAATGGAATGGATCTGCAACTGAGGTAGAAAGTGGTCGCGATATTTGCGAGGGCGGGAGCTGTGGGCGCGCCATCTGGTTGGTGGCCTTCCTCCCGCCCACTGGAGTCCGGAGTAGGCCACTGGGGCCGTCAGTGCCGTCAGCCGGAGAACGGCCAGGGTTGGGGTGACGGGGGACTTAATAATGTACAAACTTTTTACTTTAGAAATGCATGACACCTTCGTCGTTGTCGGTCGCCTTGAAAGTAACCAATCGTCCTTATCCCCATCATCATCATTATCAGCCGACTTCAGTTAAACTTAGCCGACTAAAATTCCTTTATTTTTTATTGGACACCTAAAGGAGTTACTAGTACTTCTTCAAACGTTATTCTTTAATAGATTGTTTTAGACGTGAATTACATATTAGGGTCCCTTTTGGATTCGATAAAAAAGTTCTGATATATTATTAAATCTGGTATTAAACATGTTTTCAATCAAATGATCAATGCAGGGCAATTGCTGAATGTTCGTAAATCAATCGCAAATAAAGGGCTCGCTTGTAAATAATCACGATAACTTGTTTGATCGTAAACCCAGCATTTGCAAGCCAAATGTGATCAAAGCTGGCGATTTATTGATTGGCTCGTTGATCGATTTAATGTTGGCTCCTTGCAATAAAGCGGAGTCGGCTCCAATTTGTCAAACCGACGCTGGGATAAATTGCATTTGCTCTGTATCGGTGGTGGTATGCGTTGCGACATTGTTAACTTTCATTTAAATATCAGTGCATTCAATTAGTATTTCAAAGGTTTCGTCTGGTGACTAGTCTGCATCGGGTTTATTGGCGTAACATGAAAATACTTATTTGATAACGTAATCATAAAATTTTGATTTTATGAAACCCCGGATTAAAAAGATACTTACCTACGGCTTTTGACCCTTTATCTGTCATCTTTCTTTTTGTACTAAATTTTAAATTATCTTTACTTGAATGAACATGATTCACACATGAGTTTGTTTCTAATTTACCTAACATTTTCTCACATAAGGTATTCTCAGTATTTGTTGGGTCTGCGCTCACGACTGTTATTAGGAACTTAGCAATAACTGATTCATGATAGATATATTTCATACATGTATATTGCAAGCGCAGCCTTGTCTGTCTATGGCAGCTTTATTATGAACTAAAATTTATTGGTACCTGCAAGTCCTACAAAAGTATATTGTTTTGGCACCAAAATACCAGCAACTATATCTTTTATAGTATTGAATTAATCCAATTTGACTGAAATATGATTGTAATAATATCCTTTTGTTTTATATTATACCTATATAAGTATTTTAATAATTTATTTGTACATGCAAACTGGCAGACAATGATGGTAAGTAATCGCAGTGAGCACTGCGCTTGCTTGCTTCTATTATACTCGTACGACGCTAGATGGCGCTGTTTTGTAATTATCTGTGATTCGTATCGAAGTTGCCGGACTTCGCTTAGCGACGCTTCCAATGTGGATATATAGATGGCGTTACTAGTGACATTACAATGAATATCAAAATGTATAATCTGCATCCCATTATTGTACGGAGATCACAAATCACGTTGTTGCCTTGTTTTTCCAATAAACTATTATGTATCAATGAATATTTATTTAAACGTTTTTATACGAACACGGTAATACGCAGATAAATGCAGTTTTAATGCACCGATGGATTGAGAACCATTTATTATACAATTACCTACTTCTACAGCACAATTTACTTCGGTATATTTTCAATTTCATAATATGTAGTATGTATTAGAAAAGTAGGTACCTATTCAAAAAATATTAAGTGTAATCGTAATGTTATCGCATCGGTAACATATTTTTTGCCATTTTCGGTCACACTTACAGTCGGCACTTAAAATGTTAGTTTCATCCACACATACATTATCATTAGACCGCATTAGACTTTTCCGTCTCACCTCTCCTCTGGCACTGGAAATAATATTTGTCTGTCCTCCATTTACACCAATATCGATTTACGTGTTGTAGCACTTGTAGCTCCGGATCATTACAGGTAACCGACGTCTCAGACACCTTCTACCAGAACTGCGGTCTTATTGGTGAACTTGATCGAAGCAACAGTCCCACCATCCCATTGATGGCCCACTACCGAGTACGGGTCTCTTTTGCCCTTTGAGAGACCTAGAGCTGAGCTAGAGACTGGCGGAGGAGGATAAGGGACTGACTTACCTTAAACAGTCTACCATGGGAATGCACAGTTGTTTCATGAAGGGATAAGTGTAATGTGAAGCTGCATAACTTGCAATGTTATGGTAGTTAGTCTCATCAATGTTAGGAGCAGGGAAAACTGAAATCAGATCAAATCGCCATAAGGAAAATAAAAAATAGGGAAAACTACGTCACTTAACTGAAATGTAATCCATCGTCGTATCATTGTTCATATACTGCTAAAAACAACAGCATTGTCACCAGAGTAAGTTTGAGGACTGAGACGGAGGATGGCGATACGGAATAAGTTAGAGCAATTAAGCAAGTCCTACGTTTGTTATGTAACGACAATAAATAAGATTTATTCATAATAATTATAATTTATCATTTTACAAGCACTAATGTGGGCAGTTCGGCCGAACTAGAAGATACGTCATACGACACAACACATTCCATGGGGCGTAGGCTTATATTTGTGTATGCTAATAAAATACGTTAATAGAGTGTCATTAGGTTGTAATGAGTCTGTAATTACAACATATCTAAATCTGTATGCCCATTACCTTGATAGCTGTATAAGGTAGTCTGAAAATATTGGAATGACCTTTAGCAGTTAGCAATCGATCTTGTATCGAAGTCTTCTCGTCAGATTTCGAATGTTTAAGAATAGTGGAAACAGTATTTTCGTCAGTAATACTTAATATTTGAAATGATTATTTAGTAGCAACAAGTCAGCATCTTTTTGCGATTTCAGTTTTTATTTAGACAGGAAATTGAATGAAATCCACCTAGGATTTCAATCACATTAAGGTATCCACTGTTATTACTGTATTCACACAGTACCTTTTACTCGATGAGGAATTACGATATGATATCTTGATAGCACTCTACAACTATTTTAAATATCCTTTCTTCATTCGCTAAAAGTCTTCATATGTTTAATGTATTTGCATCCCTCAACCCGCCACTCGCGTGGCCCGCCTACTGCGTCGTGTTTCAATTCAAAGTGATGTCTGGCTGCTCTAGCTCAAAGGATTTGCGCTGTCGCTAAATGCTCGTTCCATTTCTCATGTTCCACTTAGTAGTTGTGAATATTGCGTTGTCGGAGTAACGGAGGAAGGATTAAAGGCTAGGGCACACTCCGAGCACCTAATGTCACAAGTCAAGTCCTGGAACTTTTTATGGCGTACTTTGACTTTCAAATTCGAATTCAATTCAAGATTCATTTAAAATCGTGGTGAACCAAGAATAATAAGAAATCCGAGAGGTGACTAAGGTTTGATGATTTAACAATGACGTGGATCAATTTTATGTCCGATGTGACGAAGGTTGCAGAAGTTTCCAATTCTATATTAGGGCACCTCAATGTTCCTCGCGAGAACGAGTCATGTAAATGGCTGCGTAAGATTTCACCTGACGTGCATCACAATCACGCACCTGTAGACTTCCTGACGACTTTACTTGCCTTTATCACGGTATCTCGGTGATGGTTACGAATGTTAATATATTATTGTCAATGTATAAGGTATTTTATGTTTGTGGATCATTTAACTGACAAGCTAATGGACGTGATAGACTAGATTGTTTTTTTATTATTACTTTTACGTTACTTGCATTTTTATAGATGTCCGTTCGTGATCTAGGTACCCTTTAGAAACGTGTTTTTGATATAAGTGCTGGTGCAAGTAACTTTTTACGGCTAAAAGAAATGCGTTTCGCTCTACGCCAAGTTTCCATCGATATTTACATCTGAAGTCTATGAATAATTTTAGCACTTGTAATTCACAAAGAAATTAACTAAAGATAGTAACATAGTTACTAGTAAAATGGGTTTTAAAATTTTGACTGACGATGTAATGTTGACTGTTGAAGTGATGATTATAATGTGATCAATACTTCATAGAAATCGCGCACAAGGTTTCAAACAAAAAATCTGTGGAGTCCAAACTTTGGCTCTGTTTTATGTCTAGAATCGGATTGGTTGCCCGGGTTAGTTTGACCAACAAGAGTTAAGATCAAAAGACCCATAATTATTTATGCCATCATGACATAATTTTTTGGGATCGTTATAAAGCCATATAACCCACATTAACAGTTTCAAGAAGTGTCTACTTAACAAAATCATGACTCCCTCGCTTGATGAATACGTACTGATCTCAGCATATCCAGTCTAAAATTAAAACGAACTTAAGTTTAGTGTGATATTCTTGGTTTGCCGTATGCCGTATGCCTGCCGTTCTGGAGTATGCGACGTGCGGTGCATTGCGATCTCCCATCGCATGAACCCACGTTGTTTTTCCACCGGCGCCGGCGCGCCGTCACGGGCTGCTGCCTGCTGGTGTTTGACAACTGAGCGCGCCAGTCACCTGTTAGTGCCCGACGGACGCGCGCGCGCAGCGAGTTGAAATTCGAAAATCGATCGAACGTTAAATAACTAACACACTAACCAATTCGAAATTTAAACTGGTGCGCGTCAAAATATTTGCCGCTGCTTTGTTTGTGCTTTATTTTTTATCGCTAGTGTTGTGCGGTGTTTTGGATTCGATACGCGATTTTCACTGGTAAACCACTGTGACAGCAACGGTTACGCTATTGTCTGCCGAATCGGTGTACGGTCGAGGTGTAATCGAATAATCAAATACTAGTAGAGTCCTAATTAGTGGTGCTAGTCAACTGAACAACGAGAACATTGTCTGAACAGAGTACCGGCGTTATTACACCGCGTACACAGGAGCCTTTAGAGCTGGCTATTGTACTTTCAGTGTACGATCTTTATCTTCCTTTAGTGAATTATCGTGAGTGCGGCCGTGGAAAATCTTCTTCTATAGTTGCCTGTTTTTTATATATTCAACTTTGTCCCTTTTGCAAATTGACTCTTTGGTATATTTGCAACTTATAGAAGTGACACATTCTTATACGATCTCCAAAATATGACATTATTATTGACCTAACTACTTTAGGGGACGATATAACACAATTAAAACTATACAACTTTCTAATATGATAGCAATATTATCCTCAATTTTTATCTTTCTGAATATAATAAAAACATGTTACTGTTAAACTATCTGTGAGAGACTTTGGTTAAAATGAATTTATAACTTCTTTCAAATTCTCACAAAAACAGTCTACGTCGAGTAGCCGATGCAAATCAATAAATATTGCACATGCAGCCGATGTCTTAATAAAAATTGAGGCAGATGAGAACGTTAAAGCGTAAGAAAATGAAGTAAACAAAATATTCTCTACAAATAATGAAGACGAGGGAAGGTCAAGGCTCAATAACACTACTTGTACAAAAACATAATACCTTATTTCTTGCCTCAGAGCAAATTAATATGAAATAACAATACAATTAGAATAATTAAAATAAACTTGTGACTAGCAGAAAAATGGATGCGATAATTATGTTCATGAACAAAGCTGTCATTACCTCATTATTGTCATTGTAGTTAAAGGGGACCACAAAGGTATGTCACTAAAATCTTGTAGATAATGAATATAATAAGTTCAGACCATTTACTAAGTCATGAAAAAATATTTTCGAAACTGTTCAAGGAAGCACTAATCATCCGACGGTATTGTATCATCGACTACTCTCAAGGTACTGCAAGCTTCATTGTTTTAGGACCCTTTGAATCGCGCAGTATCGGCTACAAGGAACGGCCGATTAAAAGTGAACCGACAATTACGAAGGCAATGTCATCCCCATATAAAGAGTACCAAGGTCCTCGCCAGTGGGCGTCATCATTGAATTCTTACGACAGCTTCCCCCGCAAAAAATATCGGTAACCCGCGCTCCGGGCACCTGGCTCGCTGGGCTCGCTGGCTCCCACACGCGGCAAGCTGTTATTGAATATCAACTCGTCCTAATGATCTATTACATTTCAAGTTAAGTAACTTATTAATATGGTCCACACGCCCTCGCGTTTATCTGTTGCAGTGTTTTTCTCCGTTCTTAGATTATGGTGAATTACATTTTATTTTGCTAACAGTTGTTATATCTGTAACTGCGCATTTTACAAATGTTCCTTTAAATCCTTGAAAAAGTTTCCTAAAATATTGATAGTTTCCTAAAATATTGATAGTTGACTCTTTCAGACCCCAAAACAAAATCTTTTTTTTACGACATGGAAGTCAAGCCATTGATGTCTTGAAGTGTTTCTGTGGCACCTTCAATGAATAACAAATCAATCTTATTTTGAACGATGAAAAATCATACTGGCACGGTTCATATGGTTACTTTCGCCGATAATATTGGCTTTATTTCCAAAAAATATGCTTACTTTTCAATAAAAAATCACCGAACCATTCAGAACTACCAAAGTAGTCATAAGTTTTCATCAATGAACCGGCTACGTTTACGTAAAACAGGCTTAAAACAATTTCGCTTATTTAATTACTGACTAGGTCAAGGAATACGACTCGAATTCGCTACCTCAGTTCTCCCTTCAGTATTCTTGGCTCAGTGTCGATATTTATTACCTTATTCATACAAAAGTGGCTTGTCGAGCGCCTTCGGAATACCAATTACACATTGTTTTGCTATAAAAGTAGATGTATATGTTGTCATTTGTCCCGTGCTTTGATATGCAGATCTAAAGCAATATCGCGTAGTTTTAAACTGACTGTATGTTTATTGGGTACAGCAATCGCGAATGCTTCATTATTTTTTAAAAGATTGGCGTACATTATACTTTGGATCTCCGATTTGCTAACCTGTAGAATTATATCGGATGCAATTTTAATCGGGCTTAAGCGAAATTTAATTTAAACTTGTCTGTGTTCGTCGAAAAATAAATCTGTTCGAACTTGAAATACGATAAGCGGTTTCCTGTAAAGACTAATAAAAATAAATCTTCGAACGTTTAATGACAAAAAATCCTTGTTTAGCCGAGGATATGGATTTGGATATGTATCCAGCGACGTTTCCTCGCCTTGCAACTGACGTCCGCCGGAAGGGCCCGCCGCATGCGACGCCTGTCTCCCAAATATGGCATCAAGCGCGTCTAATCTGACGCCTGACGTGAATGGCGATGGACAGCGGCGACGTTCAAATCTTTAAATTCACTTTCATTCCACTTAATAGGCTTTTACGATTATTCATTCGACACCTATGGTAATTTATTCAACTGATTCACCATGCGTTGTCAAAGTTAAACACGAATAAGAAATAAACTAGTTATGTAACGGTTAATAATGCACCATAGGGCTTAAAAAATAAATAAATACAAAAACGTAAGAAAAACCGATTCAAGTTTTGGCCGTAAATCGATTTGTGGACTATTATCCGCTGACCGTTATAGAGCTAAAGTACGCAGTCTATTTGCAAGTATTGTCACATGTAACGGTGAAGCTATGGTGGAACGCGTATCGAATCCGTAATATCTAGGGGATAATGCCTTTACAGTGCGCCGAGCTAGAGCGGTATTATGCTTTGTAAAGGCCTGTGAAGGCCTCACAGAACGAATCGAGAATGTCGATGTATAGATTTGTCAAAGAAGGCAGCAGCAAGCGCCTTTTCGTTCAAGGGACACTAGAGAGCGATGACTCGAAGCCCCTGAAGTCTAGCTTGAAGAAGTCCTCGCCGTCGCCCGTTGGGTCGCCCATCACGACTAGTCTGAACCTGGCTTCGGTTCCGCGAAGCCTGCGAGACGGTCTGACCAGACACGAGACCGTGTATGATGGTAACTACCCAGGTATGGAGCGAACTTCGAGTTACCGATCCGGGTCGTATCGAGAGGATAGCTACAACGGTCGTATAGTACACGACGGAAATCAGACCCACTTCGAATACGATGGCGAGAGCGCCCTGGCCGTGCCCACGTCGGCGGGAGGAAGGGGCGTGTCGGAGCTACAGGCGATTCATACGAACAAGCGCATGTCGACCGAGGTCCTCGGCTCCTCGCTGGAGTCCACGAAGATCTCGAAGAAAGACGATAGCGGGCAGCGACGGATCACCACGAGGATCGTCAGGAAGGTGACCACGCTGACCCGCGGGGAGGAAAAGGCGTCCACTGAGGATTTGAGAGGCAGGGAGGTGCATCGATCGGCGGAGCATTACAGGCACGTCGAGATGGAGGCGTCTCATCCGAGGAGAGTGAAGGTAATGAAATCAGTGAAAACAGCAATGTAATCAGGTGTATAATTGTATGAAATAATATTCCCATTAGTTTGATGAAGTTAATCGTCCTATTCTTCGGTTAGCGTTGGAATGTGTGTGTAACGCGATACTGATTGCGGCTGAAAATAGACATGAATCTACATATAGTCTAATAATGTAACCAAAACTTTGAATGAAGATGAATGCGTATCGAGTGGATATGAATAATTACAGATTCGTATCGAGTCTAATGATGGCCAAAAAAATCACGTAAAGACTTCTTTCAATTTTCTTTTTTCGGAGTCTGTTACTTCATAGTCTTGGCTTTGGTTATTACTGGTTTTCATACTATACATACAAGGTTTTTTAAATGCATCTCTGTTACTTTATAACAGCCATAACCCATTTTAACGATGATTATAATTATACCGTCAGGTTGATCGAGAGGTTTGCTAATGATAACATCCATGAGTTATCTCAAGACAAGTAACAGTTTCTACATCTGCTCATGATGGGTTGCGGAATGGCGTGAAATACGTATTAATTACAGTGGAAAAAAAAGAATAATTTGTCTAATGCATCTTATTCCAATTCGATCCTCTTAGTATTTTTCGTTTTCCTAGCAATAATTAATACATTAAGACCATCTGAGATTAAGACATACAACACATTCATTAATACATTCAATTAGGACTTCCAAATTGATTCTTCAATTACGCAATCACTCCTAATATTGCCATCATGTTACGTTCTGGTATGTCCTGGGCCGTTTTGTTTAAAACTTGTATCCCCATTGATAGTTTACTAGTTGTCTCGCTAGTGGTCGGTGGTGGCATCAGCTTCTCGATGGACACCGATTATGGATGGTATTCATTTATCTTTCTGAAAGGCGCGAGTTAAATCTGGTCGAGTGCATCGTTCACTTGGCGACTTGTCGGCGGCGAGTGGCGCTTTACTTGTGACTGTAGTTTGTACTCAGTTGCTTTTATAGTTTAACTTTAACTACGCTCTTCTAACTATCCAGACTAATAAAATTAAGCTGTACTACAACAAATGTTTCATGTCTGTTTTAATGTATTGATTATTGTCATACATTAAAAAATATTTGTGGAATATTCAACTCACCCACACGTGCATAAGTATGTAGAAGTCTGCTCCATGCACTCTCAGTGGACAATCGACAGAAGGACATATGGGCCGTAAATAATGTAGGGATCTTTATCTTTGTATGCACGAGATGATGAAGTATAGAAGGCATTGTGATCAAAATGGAGCCCGAGCTGAGCGGGGCTCGATCCGCCGCTGGATCATATTTCAATGCAAATGGCAGTAACGAGTAGTGCACGACTGTTGACCTATACAGCCTTGGTGACGTCACCGCTCGTTTTGCCAACCGTCACGCGTCATACCGCATGCCACGGCCGGTATACGAGTATATGTAGAATATTGCAATCCATAAAAAGTCTAAGCATTACATCAGAGGTAGAGGTAAAATATCCTTGTTTCTTTAAAGGCCCTTTGACATCTTGATGTATGTTTTACCACAGTCCATAGAGTTACGAGTATTTCGCTGCGTTATTGATAATTTGACGGGCCTGAGCCGTGACATATTGACGTGTTGTGTGTACACTGTACATACATTCATTGTGCTGGTGCGCCTGCGCTTGTTTGCGTGCAGTAGCGGCAATCACATCGTGCCTAGTGGCGCTTAGTTCTTTGCTCTTATACGCGGTTCTATAAGTGAATAATGACTATGTAAACGTTAAAGTGAACCGTTCAATTCACAGCAATACTTATACAGATATGTGCCTGTCAATCAAAGATAATAATCTGAATAGTTGATCTGGATATAAGAGAGTTCCGAGGCTAGTTATACATAGCTCCTCCTATTTAATTTTATGATAGATGCTGTTTGCTGACGCGTTAAGCATTAATTTGATTGTATTGTCTACCGCCAATCACCGTAATTAATAGATCGGTTCAGCTGCCAATGTAATTGATATTCGTAATAGGTGGAGGTTTAAGCTGTAGCTCCTTTTTATTATGATTGTGACTGACGCACATAATCCGTAGCTCCTTTCTGGGTCCATGTTACTTAAGTGAAGCCTTCTACTCGGCTAACTACTCCTACATCAGCTAATCTAAATGATATGGAAATATCGCTTACTCCGTTATGATAAGTTTAGTAGGGTCTAAATATATGGGGATCACCAAAGTTCTTTCGGATTGTTTCTGTTATTTGATCAGAGGCCATGTGACCGTTCTTGGCATGTCCTGACTGCGATACACGCTGGTCCCTTGTCACAAGTGCAAAGGTCAACTGCAACATTGAACACAAGAAAACATTTCATTGTGTTTTCTTGCCTTAACTTGTAAATTGTTTAACTTTATGGTTTGTAAACAATTTTTTGTCTAAAGTTCAAGTAGATTCATATATATCAAAACTATATCCAAGGTCGAAAAACCGGTTAGATCAATGTTATTGAAAACTCCAATTATACAGAACCGTCTATGGTCATAAAAATGTAAGACGTGATATAAGTTATATCCAAAGATATTTTACCATACAATGTCATTGGTTATATCATATACATAACTCTGTATACCTGCTTGTTAGTGTAAGATAAAATACTTTTAATTAACACGTTTACATGATTGTGTTGATATTAGTAGTAACATGCTTACGTATAAAAATTGAAATTTGTTATTGATATTGGGTGTATAATAAAATTAATAAATAATAGCGAATAATGAAAATGAACCGTTTTTGAATAGATGATCTTGTTTACATTGACATCTATCTTTAACATATAATATTAGCACACAATTCAAGACAATCGATTGAAATTCACTTCGATTAAACAAAGAATCGTTGCAGCGATCCCAGAATAGTTGCGAAACTAAGATCGGAATAATGGATAAAGGCGCAACAATAGACCATCCGGCAGTGTCGGTAAAGTTCAGCTCTTGAAATAACCAGAATACTCGCGATGTCAACTGTTGCAAGTCGTTCGTTATGGGCGCCGTGTCGGTCGCTCCGAACCAAGCGAATTATATCCATGCATTCCGATGCAACGCCTGCCATTTAAACAAAGCACGTTAAGACAAAAGTAACTGCTAACATAACACAGCCCATAAGTTTCCAAAGTTTATCCAGGATTCAAATGCAAAATCAAAAACTAAAACAAAATAGACCAAAAGATGTTGACGTATCTAAACAATAACACCTAAATCTGAATTTTTAACAAATTCAATCCAACTGAATCTAAGTAGTTAATTAGCTAAAAGTTAATAAATTGATTGAATTTTCTCCTTATTAATGAATGCGATGGGAAGAATCGACGCATGCCGATATTGCCGATAAGATGGCCAATTTACCCGTTCCGTTGACTGTGAGATATGCGGCTGGCAACATGAGTGGTAGTGGTAGGTGACTACTGGTGATGGTGCTACAACGTAGATTGACTTCTCTCTACATATAGGATACCTTCACATGCTAATTTCTCCGTGGAGTAGGTCTTTACTCCAAGTAATATTACTTCGAAGTAACTTTACACCACGGATTCAGTGTCAAGGGTTGAACCAATCACACTTAAAAATAGAGGTTGGCAAGATGTTAAAGCATCTTCCTTTGACTTAAAATTCATGACAAGATAAGAATCGTTTACTAAAGCGCTATTCCCTCACTCCAATCCGGCAAAGAGACAGTTGGCGGAGGCTCGTTTGTCGCCTATTCAAATAAAAATACCCCTTTCAAAAGGTTGAAACTTGAAATAGAGTAAAAATAATGGAAATGGCACGCAACAGAATTCACCTTCCTTTAAGTTTATAAACAAGGCTTATTAGTTAAGTTTTATGAACACTACACTGAATTATTCATACAGAAATTTCAGTTGAAAATCATAATATTGAATTACTAGTACACAGTTTACACCATCGAATGACTCACTGTGAATAGTATGCAAATCAGTCCACACTCTTAGCAGCGTGCTAATCTCATGCGCGAGCGCAATGAGCAGATACTGCATCGCTCGAGATTTGTGTTATAGCAATAGCTTGATATGCTACTCGAGATATTTGTGAGATGAAAGGTAATTGCCAATTAATATTCGGCCGGTACATCTTTCACTTCAAGTTTTATCTCACCAGCCATTATCATACGTCATGCCCTAGGCCTTACATGATACTGAACCTGTCTGATCAGTGTAATCGACTTCTCTTCAATGTAGTATCTTCGATTACGTTGCCATTTTTACTATTAAAATACATATTCAAAATGGCATTCACCGGCAGTATCAATAAAGAACGTCGTGGTTGGATAGATTTAGTTGTCAAAATGTCCGTTGCTAAATCCATAAAATTACATGGAGTTAACAAAAACATATCGTAGCGTATTTGATTGGTAGCGTTGAGACCGTTTAAAATTGATTTAACCGTTTAAAGTCCTAAAACTTAATTTATTCAAGTCTGATCAAAAATTATTGCCCCAACGTGTAAAGATGGAACTTGTATTTGTACTACACAAAGAGAATCATTTTACTTAACGCTTGCGGTATCATGGTCTGCTAGGCAGGGTAATAGAGCCTGCGGTTAGTCTTTTATTTGAAGACAAATCGCAGTAACTACATATCATTGTTCTTTTAGAGCAAGTACCAGATTTTTTTATCCTCCGTCGCTGGTACAGAACAGAACATACGCTGCGGAGGGGTTGCGCAGGGCATTCACATGGAACCGTTTTATTATACATACGCTATGCTATTCGTGGCTCGATATTTGGTTTGCGTTATGCTCGTTGCGTAAGACCTGTAAACGTTTTATTGTGTAAATGAAAATGGTAGGGAATTCAAGCGACTAATTTTTTGCGATAATCGCCAGTCGTTTGCACAGCTTGTTGGCGCGTTGGAGGCGGACGGAATATTGTTATGTATATTATCATGAATTATAATTTAATTATGGGCGTAGTTATCGCAATCATGATCTGTATTTGTTATTTTTTATTGTTATTTATAGATTTAAACTTTATGTTATGACTGACGGATCTTTATCTTTGTATCGATATGTATCACATTTTGATTGCTATTGTTTGAAGTTCTTCTGTAATACGTAACGCCTCTTTCGTAGTCTATCTATAATTACGTTATTTACGTATCGTTGAAGAGAGATCTTCACTACAAAAGGTGTAGAAACTTGGAAAATAAAAAGGATACGAAACATTACTTTGCATGGTATCATAGGTAACGCGAAAGGTGACGTCATGCGTGTCAGTTGGTAGGATATCACGTCATACGGTAACGTTTTTGCACCTGATTGCTATTAAATCAACTTAACTGACATCATGATTACTGCATTTGTAGCTGATGCTCAATCATATTCTCATATTCCATGTACCGAATCCACCACGGTCGGTCTGTTAACAGCAGAGTATTGCGAATAAAAGCTCGTTACCCGGGGAAGCGTCCAAGCAACCATTAGATTCTCCTCGTCGAGCGAACGTCGTAAATCATGGCGCCTCGGAGATTCGCGCCGCTGCCTCCACAGCTGCCATTGTCTTAACACCATGTGTTTCTGATAATGTCATATATAATAGCATAAGTTTAAGATTCAGACGGATTGCGTCGTTTTGTTTGGATAGTTTAACAAATCCTCATAAGTATTTTGGTATTGAATTGTTTTTGGAATAGGCTCATTAATTTATTAAATCAAAGTAATAGTATGACGTAACAAGCTCAGCCATGAGTAAGATACAACCACTGCAAAGAACCCAGAATAAACTAATAAAAATCTCTCCTCAAGTTTCCACAACATAAAACCACTTCGTATTCCCATTCCTTCTCAGTTCATGCAGTAAGACTTTGGAACTCACTGCCGTTCCATATTCGAGAGAGTAAGACAATAACTACATTTAAGTCAAAAGTAAAAAAATATTACCTATCGCTTTCCTAAGTTGTTATCGATCTATTAATACTCCTTCTTTCTCTTCCCTATGTTATACCAAATTATTATAATTCTATTAACGTCACATTCTTAACTATGTCTAACAAAAGTACATTCAGTGCTATCGAACAATTTTTATGGTATGTCATTATGTATGTATGTATATGTATGTATATAGTATGTATATAGTATGTATATATAATAATCATTATTATTATTATATAGATATATATTTTATATATTATGTTATATATGTATTTGAATATATTTAAGTATATGTAGAATATGCCGTATTTTTTATGTGCACGCTAAATTTGCCTCTCGCATAAAATTTCAACTACCAGGTCTGCTGGAAGAAATTTCATTTTGAAATAAGCAGTTCCTATGTACTACTGATATAAATAACGTTTTAATTTAAGTTTAATCGTGTACATGAAATTTAAAAAAAAAAAAAAAAAAAAAGTATTGTATAAGATGAACTACCTGACACCTACTCCTACCTAAAGCTGCTCAATATAAAAAGGACGTATACCTACAACACATGCATGCTCATAAGAAAAATTCTAAAAGGGATACTACAAACACAATTACAACTCCATCTAAAACCACCCAGCAAATATATACAACGTAGGAAAAATACCAACTTACTACAGCTACCAAAATCTCGACCACGTTATGTTCTCACAAGTATTAAACATGAAGCAGTTAGAATATATAATAACTTACCCGAATACATAACTAACATAAATTCTGCTGCATTTAAAACTCTACTAAAAAGTTACATTCTTAGGAGAATCGAACTACAACATACACAGACAAGCATTTATACAAACACACTCATGAACACACACATTCTATGTCACACACATACACACGTACGCACACTTAGGTACATAAAATAACAAAATTTACAACTTCGCCGAACAAAATCATAGTTCGCAAATTTAAGTATCTCATTTTAAGTGGCATTGTACTTCATGTAAGTCTTATGAGAAATAAAGTCTTTAAACCGAACAAGAATTAGAAGTGTACTTAGCAAGATGGCGGACAGGAAACGTGAACAGGTGCGTCGACGCAGTGGCGCGCAGCCGTGCGTGGTGCGGGCTGGTCGTGCGATATGGACAGGGACTGGATGGGAGTTTCTCTGTGGGTTGGGGACGATACAATTTGGACCCATGGCCCAAGTTCACAATTTTATAGCAACAACCGGTAAATGATCTGTCGGTACTGAAGTGGTCTACTCCTCCAATGAACTACCTAAAAACAGGGATCCCAGTGACGAGTTACTGAGTGAAATGGAAACTTCTTAACATAATAATTTAAATAATATTAAGATTGATATTTAACTTTTCCTTGTGTTGCTAACATTAGCAATATTAGCTTCATCTGGGTACCCATGGCATAATAGAGAATTAGAGAGTAATAGAGGCGATCAATTTTACAACCTACTCGAACGTCAATGTACATTACTCATCTCCTCAATATATCTTTCTAAAAATGGTATCAAAGCTTTTGTTAAGTAAGTTGCGCAATGATGTCATCTTTGTATCATAAACGGCCTTTTTTGTCCCTTAAGTATTCAAATAACTTTGGTATCATGTTCAATGTTATCATCAATTGATATACAACCAATTTGGCCAAAATAATAAGCTTTAAATATTTTAAATAGTGATGTATGAGTACCGAGTTACCTTGTACCTACGAGTCAATCAGTGTTATCAGTTCTCTTTCTTTGCACATCTGTTTATTAAAATTAATATTTATAGCCTATTCCTAATTATAAACCTTTAAACATTCATAGATTAAAACTTATATACATCACTATACAAAAAGTGTACTTCGCCACGTCTAATTAAAATTCAAATCAGTCCTCTATATATGGAAGAAGACCGCATCCTAATAAAGACCAGCATATATGTATATAAAAATGGTCGATGCAGATAACTTGACACACATACTTCTAGCAGAATTTATGAGAGGATTATACAGAACGGCTCATTTTAATTCAAGCAAATGGAATTCCTTACACATCGAAAGTATTAGTTCTGTGCTAATAAGCATGAAGCCGGCGTCGAAGGAGAAAGGGCGTTCTAATTGAGAAAGTGGGAAGACTGGCCAGTGGTAGTCCTCGCTAGATATAGATAACATTATATTAATTAAAATGTTAAGGTTTCGATTAAAATGAAACTTTTTATTCTTATATGAAAATTCTTTCGGCGATGTGTTTATTAGAATCAAATAACATTAACATTAAACTGTATAATATCGAGATATTTCTAATAACACAAAAAACTCGAAAAAGTTAATATTAAATACTTTTTAACCGACTTCAAAAAAAGGAGGAGGTTCTCAATTCGACTGTATTTTTCTTTTTTTTATGTTTGTTACCTCAGAACTTTGGACTGGGCGAACCGATTTTGATGATTCTTTTTTTAATCGAAAGCTGATGGCTGTCATGTGGTCCCACATAAATTTTATTGAGATCTGACATTGGCATCCATGAGAAAACTACATAAGTCGTAAATTAGTGTTAAGATGTGCGTGACAAATTGACGAATAACTCAATATCACGTCAACCGATTTCGATGATTCTTTTTTTAATAGAAAGCTGGTGCTTGTCATGTGGTCTCACATAAATTTGAACGAGATCTGACAAGTAGTTTTTGTGAATTTGAAGTCGGTTATTTTTTGTTAGTAAAATTTAGATTATTTTAACATGTAACCGCAATAAACAAATCCTGAACTTTATATAATCTCCTTGCATTACAAGACTGACCGCTTTAAGTGTAGTTAATTTAAATTGTGTTTATAAATCAATACTATGGACAGTTAAGATGAGTCAAGCTGGAACTGTGATAATATTACATTTCCCCGCACTTCAAAAGACTGCATGATATGTTGCAATTGCTTCGCATAAACATGAATAATCACTGATTTAATGTCGGTGGCGTCAGGAACGCACTTTTTGTATATTATTTTTAATTTAATTTCAGTCCTCAGAAGTAGCAATT
Organism: Thymelicus sylvestris; assembly: GCA_911387775.1. Lineage (NCBI taxonomy): Eukaryota > Metazoa > Arthropoda > Insecta > Lepidoptera > Hesperiidae > Thymelicus > Thymelicus sylvestris. The sequence continues at coordinate 11,011,909 of OU426909.1, read as the reverse complement.
CATATGTCATCTATTTTTAACGTAACAGTTTTCTTACTTCCTTCGTTTAGGCTTTCTTATTTACAAGAAATAAAAGTCAAATGAGTGGGAATTCTTGTTTGCGTGGTAGGTGTGAATGTGATATACAAAGGAACTATAATGCCGTAATGCGAACACAGGACAACGCGAGACTCCTCTCTTGGGGCGCACCGGCACCGGCCACCGCCGCACCGTTACAATCCGTATACGGAGCTGGCTTAACCTGGATATGTCTGGGGTCACTGCATGGACTGGTTTAGGTTTCCGACGACAATGTAAAGGATGACTTAGCCTTTTTAAAGTCTTCAAAATCATAATTCAACATACGACTTTATGAGAATATAACTTAGGCACCATTATTTAAAATCATAACCAAACATGTGGACAGGACCAACAGCAATGACTGTTGGTCATTAAAACAGAACACATTTATGGTAAAGTTCGTTAATTACGCTAGTTAGTCCACTTGTTAATGTACGTGTATAAATTTATTCGCGAGAAACGTATAGTTTCTTAGAACTCAATACATGACCAAGTCGGGTGAATGTCTCTGCAGTGGATTATGCCCATTTGTTTCTAAGAATTTTGACTACCATACCAGAAATTCTTTGACAGTATTGTAAAGAAATTCTTTGTGTTTTGCTGTAACTTGCAATACCAAGTGATTAATAAATAAATCAATGAATAATAAATCAATAAAGAAAAGAAAGAAAAGTGCTTCAATACGTGGACAAAGATGAATAAAGTGGGATAGATAGCGGACTACATTATTTATAAGAATTCGCTAACGAAGTAAATGCAGATGTTGCATGTCAGGACACGCCCACAAGCTGGTTACTGGCAAGAGTTAATTGAGGTTTTAAGGCTGACATGATATTATTTTAATTGATCAGGAAGTATGGTAATCAAAAATTGGTATTATTGAGGAGGTGATTACCGTGGATAGTCTGTTCTGTATAATTTGGAAACTAATAAGTTTGTACAGATTCAACTTAATAGTTTCCCAAAAATAAGCGAAAGATTACATCAACTTAACATCGTTAAATTAATATCTAAAGTTATTTTAAAATTTTAGTTTCGTTACTAACATTTTTCCCAAGGATAAAATAATTCCTAATCTTGTAAGGTCTCGGCGAAGATAAATGTTACGGACGTAACCAATAACCATATAAACCTTGATGGTATTTGTACAGATACAACCTTTTTAATGTCGATGATCGAACAGTGGATGAATGTCAAAGATACTATGATCTCATCTGTCGATTCTGTTAAGTGATTGCGATCATACATAAATCTGTATGAAATATGTTTTCCACATCAAAATAAATCATTTCTTAATGTAATGTTTACCCTTAATTTACTTTATGGGTGTTTTCAATACAATTGTTATTATGTTATTTTTACTGTGATAGTTTTATCCTATGACACGATTTAATTATCCGTATTAATAATCTCCACGTGAGTCATTTCTCCAGTCTTGACGGCGTACTTTCGATAAGATTAGAGTAACAATCAGTACTTATTCCCACTGTACTCGTATCTCTCTGCGATCAGTGGACTGTTACTCCCACATTTTGAACTCTTAATTAGTACGTGACATTTGTGTGAGATTATGCGACTTTTTATTTACTGTTATTTGTTTACGTACACAATCAAGACGAATACTTAGTTCTGTAAGTAAAAAAACAGGGTGGATCGGATTATTGTTGTTAGTTCAAACAGTATATACTCATAGTTATTACGAGGGTCGTCAGTGAAGCATTACTGGCCATATAGGAAGCGCTGAACTCGCTTCTCGCATCGCCCCTCGTAGCACTGTGAGAAAACCACAAATGAGAGACATAGGGCAAAAAAGTGTCAAGTCAACGTCGATGTTCCTGGATAGTAGACAATTTTATTATTATTTTCATAACAAGCATCTCAATTCGTTTCCATCGAGATATGAATAACAATTTATTTTATTGCCAGTGTCACCGCCACTCGGTCTAGATAAGAGGCAATAAAGTGTCTTTCCCATAGCTTCGCGGCCCTGTCGTCTCCATCACAAGTTATGGCCCGGCGCTCAGTTAGGTACTCAGTACAGACACTTGTTGCTATGGAGGTGTTCTTGTCGTTGGAACCTGAAGTCACTGGATATCGATCTGTCCTTCGGTGTGTTTTTGGGTCTCTTATTTCTTTCCTATAGTCTCTTTGTAAAAAGAACTACTGTCAGTGCATTTCTGTCATCTATTAGGTTTTTAAGTTGCTCGTGGTCTTTGTTTCCCCGTGTACCTGACAGAGTTGCCTTTCCCAGCTCCAGTGATGTTTATAGGGCACGCTCTCAAAATGTGACGTCTCATTAGGTCGTGGCGAGACGGTTATCAGCCGATCACGAGTCTCACGGAACGGGGAGCACGATTCTAATATTAAGATTCACATTCCGTGGATTGGGTTTTATTAGAAAGTAGAAAGGTGGACTGCGATAGGTGTTTAATGGCAGCTTCTTTACAAGCCGCTTGTTGCTCGTCATCGATACTACACAACATTTAGTACTTCGATGTATGTTTATGTATTTACATAATATATTACATAATATATAACATAAACATACATAACAAAATATAAAGCTTGTTTCAAGTCTCTTAATTTTTTTTACTTAAAATAATAAATGCTTGACCACAAGCCCACCTAATGGTATTAGGATAATATGTTGATACCAACTTTATTTTGTTTATGTAGTAGTAGTCATATTACTTCGGAAAATAGTTCCATTGCAGAATCAAACATCTACCATTATAGTACACAAAAATACAGACCACAGTAGGCAAGTATAAAAAATAATACCGTGACCCTGCGGGAGTACACTTTGCATACAAGAAATAAACCATGTCAAAGTTAAGTCACTCATGAGATTTGAGTTCAAGCATCAAAAATAGATCGAAAGTGAACAAAAAGTTTCGATACAATTTCACGGTCAGTATTTCAGGACATTAGCGGAGTTCAATTTAACATAATGTGACTGAGCTGTAATGCATGAAAAGCATTAAGGCGAAGTCAAATTAATAAAAAAGAGAAGAAGACATTTTGGAAGAAAATTATGCTTAGAGACAGTAACAGAGTTAGCGCATATATCCAAATAACTCGTAAGAGTCGTAGTCAATGTATTATGTTGCCATATAAGTAAGCTCCAGTAGTAAAACAGAAATGTCAAATTGTTGGCGAGTATTCCGAACGACAGCACGTACCTACACTACATACTTAACCACTGTGCTTACCATCTCTCTACATGTTTACTTGGAACTTTTACAGTGTGCATTTTTATTGCGGTCTACGTCTGGGACTTTAGGTACAGACATTTTAATATCTTAACGGAGAAAACAAATTCTAAAAGATATTTGAGTAAAATAACTTTTTAGTGATTGGCGGAACTTTTCACCTTGATCTCCTACAAAAGCGACTGCTGCAACGATGTGTCAAACTAACAGAATTCTAATTATGCAAAAATATTTAAGAAACAATAAGAATAAAACATTAACAAATATGATTCTTTATGGGGAAGCCCAATAAGAGATGGGGAAGAAAAATAAAAAGCATTCGTATACATTCATTTACATGATGGATATGACATGATATAGACATGATTTAGTTCTTAATCAGCAACGCATTAGTGCGGTTAAATCAGAGACGTGAGACGTAGATACAACAACGTTCTGATTGACATGCAGGCGGTAGTGCTACAGTGCCCACTGCCCACTTGCTTTTGGGTGCAGTGTTCGATACAATTATAACAACACAATTAGAACAATGCTATCAGCCAGTAAAGACAGCTAGAAAACTAGAAAGCAGCCAGTTACAAAACTAGATCAACTCTTTAAGGTGCATTAAGTTAATAAAAACTATAAACACGCTTTTATAATGCACAAAGATGATGTGCTTTCAAGATTTGATCTAAAAAACTTACAAACAAATCGAATGTTTAGAAACAAACACCAATTAGATTTTCAATCTTGTAAACTACACTTTATTCCATGTTCTCAAAGCTTTTCCGTGGAGAATGTAAATCAAAACGCTGACTAATTTCGCTTCACAATGGCAGCGTTAATCCGAACCATATCGCACGATGTCCATTTAATGTCGGACACAGTTTTGCTGAACCGCAAATCATTCCGACAAACAACATCGTATACCAACTCGCAGAAATATAACTCTTCTAGCTGCCCATCGCTAGAATAGTTCAAGAGACTGTGGCCGCATTAGAAACTTGGTAAAGTTTTTTATTTAATTTGGGGCAATGTACGGCTGCTTTTGAATTTTGATAATATGTCATGAGTTTGATGGATATCATTCAATATTAAATTATGGGGTTGTAGATTCTTTCTATTCCTTTTGAAATATTTGGCAAAGAAGATAAAGTTGTAAATGTAATCAGTATGAAATACTTATCAATATATTTATAGAGGCCAGAAAAAAATATTTAAGTATTAATTTAACATTAACTTTGTTTACGTTTTTCACTAGAGAAACAGACCCATTGATTCTACATTCAACACTAAACAGGACTGTGACGACGCTATAGCATTAACTTGATCAAGAAGGTAGTAAATTCACGCGGGCATTTGCTTCATCAGAGCAATCTAAACGACAAACGATTATATTGTAAGGAAATCAAATGTTGAGATTCTCGTTTTATCAATACAAGTACACCTGTTATTAGTAACCCACATAGTCATTAACTTGTCTTTACCGTACTTATTACGACGGTCAGAACTCAGAACTGTATTTTGAATACTTCAGAAATTTTGGCATCTTGAATATATGAAATTGAAACGCCATTCTACACGGGTCTGCTACATCATTACTGTATATCGCTTGTATCGCGGATGATACAACAAGCACACGAATCAACTGGCAAAGCGAGCGATCGCAATAAAACGGTCTAAGTGAACACTAAGCGAGGCCCCAACACCGGCCGCCTTGCCGACGACCGCATGACATCATAGATTCCTCAGCCTTGCCGTGGACGCCCACGCTCCCCGCTTTACTTGAAGTCAACAAAACATAATATATCAACTTTATTATTCTCTCTAAAGGATCAATATTGAATAATGTACCTATCTAAAAACAATAGCATGCCTTGTTTGGCTGAAGGTTCTAATGCTGGTTTAACGACGAAAATATCTTTATTCTGCGGAATTATATTTGTCATTAAGTAATTTCTTCGAAGTTGATGTAACTGTATTTACTCGTTGTTGAATCTGTTTTAATGTTTGTTTCGATTTAATTTTATGATACGATGAGATCATCCCAGTTTAAACCGTTATAACATTAACATTTTGTCGTTTCCAGTTTTGGCAAAAATTGGTCTCATTTCAAATAATTTTAACCGTATTAATAGTTCTTGCTATGAATTATTCCATACAATTTAAGATAACAATTTTGGTTACTTTAGATGCTGCGTTAAGATTTGAACTTATTAATAAGTTTAAATCGAATCCATATTTCACTATACGTATAAGTACATACATGTTAAACATTGTCAGATTTATATATTGTGTATTGTTAATTAAGTAATATTGTTACCAATTAACATAAGACGTATGCCTATCATGGAACGTATACGTTACAAACATGTGTAGCCAGTAGCAGGCTACCGGCTAGCGACGCGGCGGCGGTGGCAACTACCGCGCTGGTAACAGTAGCTGGTCCATTTAATCGAAATCGACATCCAGCGCCACTGGATACGTTTGAAGAGAGCGAAAGTGGCAACCGTAGACGAACCATGCGTGTTCATGGTTGATTCCACGTGCGCACCCACCGTTACGTTTGCCACCGGACAGTAATACCACTTTCATTCCTCCTGCTACCTTTCACACTTCGCAAGTCGCAACCACTTGTCCGAAGTTTAGCTCATTCTGTGTCTTAAACGGGAATCTCTAATTATACATTGCGCTACTTAGTTCCAGTTTATTTGACAACATGATGTGCGCAAGTATTTGTGTTCTGGATTTCACCTCACAAGTTATAACGCAAATGTTGTAACTGTACGATTACTTATTATTTTTACTTTGTATTTTGTTACCTTCGATTCCGTTAAGTTCACTTGGGGCCGCCGACAACACAAATAAATTAAGCGAATGAACCTTCAGTCAGTCAAGCCGTTCTGAATTTACACGATGACGAACAATGTCTTTCGCAATCAGTGCTTGAAATTCCTCTTACTTTAAGAGATCGACTAATGCATTTATCGAAGTCGTCTACCATCCTGACCTGTAAAATATAATATTTCATTTCCATAGAAAATAGGACAGTGTTTTATCAGTTTTATTAAGCGATTCTAATATCTCCTCACAGGTCAATGGCTTTTAGTTTTTTTCACCAACGGAGTCGAAAACCAAATCATTTTTAATTATTGAATTTCCTTAAATGCCTATCATATTACAAACACATTTCAGACAGTCCTTCTGTTGAGCTCCTGTGCTAGGAATACTGTAGTCTACTCTAAACAATTCAGTCACGTACTATAAAGGAATGTTTCTCTTCATTCTCTACAGCGTCTGCAAAAACTATAACAAAGGTTTTTTCCCCAGGTCTTTTGACTGTGACTATGAACAATACATATTTTCTGTGACTGCAAAATATTTGGAGTCATTTGACTTTAGTGTTACTCATTATTATTTGTTTACCGTTATTATTAGAGATTTTTAACATGGAATCTGTAGTGTTTGTACTGCTATTATGGTTATAGCAGTAATCATGTTATCTCGAGAGCACGGGTAGTGGGGCAACACTGAGTCAGTCACGAGACAGCCGTAGACGCAGGCAGACGTGTTCCCCTACCACTGGTGACGTAACGAGCTAATGCAAGTCAACCATATCACTATATCCAAATATTACGGAGCACGTAAGTACAACAACTACTACATAATGGCGACGAGGTCAAAAGGTCAGTGCAATAAATATTTTATTTTGTGTTGATAAAGGAAGAGTTGAAGGGAAAATAACACGTCGATGCAAGAAATAATCAACAGACGAATGTTAATATTAGTGCCGAATAGTTAACTCGAGAATTTGTTTAGGTGTGCTGTAACTTTAAATAACGTATTGAGCAAAATCATCATAATTATCGAAGTACTCTCTCTAATTAGGTATAAAAATTGCCGCCATTACCGCTACCTACACAATTCCCTTTGTTTTCTGAAAAATGGCATTGATTGACATTGTAAAAACAACTGTGCGGTGAGTAAAAAGTGGCATTTTGTGTTATAAGCGTAATTCACGCTACTGAAGTAATAATAACATAAATGACATTTTGGATATAGTGTCACTTATTTAGCTGAAAGTGATAGCGAGACAGGTTTTGTTTTTAAATAAGAAGTGATATTTAGTGTTTAGCTGTGTCGTTTTAAATATAATACACAGTATCATTGAAGTATTATTACTAGCGTATAGAACGGACACCGCGAGCACAATGTGTGTTCCAATGAATTGACGCCGCGCGGCTTCAATGTCCAATGGATTCGTTCGATTTTGGAAGGAGAACAGGAGCTCAATTTTGAAAATAGAACCTCCCGGGGGGACACACATTTTGTTCGAGATGTCTTCTCTATGTATACTTATACCTCAATGCACAGTATCGATCTGTTGGAGGGATTGCTACATAAATGGAGTATTGCGTGTGGTGCCGCGTGTTTGGTTAAGGTTGCGTATGTGTGCCAATGAGAAAAAGTGGCATCATGCGGAACTTTTTCTGAATATATTTTTTTTGAATAACTACTTATTTACTAGCATGTTTTAGTGCCTAACTAAAAGTAGGTTGGGCGAACTGACGAGAGAGGCTAATTGCAACGATATATTTCAGTTTTCTTCATAGATAGTGATCGCAATGTTGAGTTGAAAACTTTGAATGGCTATACTGAAAAACTACTATTTTGTAAAGCGCCATTTTTTGTTTAAATGTGCGAATGGTGTCCGGCATCCATTCTTGGTACTAAAAAGGAGATAACATTATACAAATTATGAACTTAAATAAAGGGGTAGGGACTTTAAAATATTCAAGAATAAAAGGGTTCCCTAAATTAGTGAAATTTATTTAGGACTAGCTGTTTATTTAGCACTCTTCGGCTTTATAAAGTATAGATTTTACTACCATTATAGATGGCCGCACATGCAAGTTAAGTTTAATTGTTGAGAGTGAGTTTGCTTCTTCACGGCCATAAAACTATAACAGTAAGGGTAATTGTCAATAAAATTAGCTGTTTTTATGACTATTAGTTATATTCTACGCAGGTCCTGGGTTTCATTCAAACGTAGTTTTGCTTTAGTTACAAAGTACATGTGTAGGTATGATAAACTGAAATAATTGCAGTCGTTTTGATATGAATTCTGATAAAAAACGGAACTGAAGTTGTTTGATAAAAATTATGTTCTGTTATGAAAGTATTGCATTGGCAGTATCAAACATACACATGCCTAGCCACCTTGGTATACATGCAGCCATGCACTTGTATTTCTTTTGAAAATAATATACACAAACTATCACAAGCTGTTGTAATACGGTTAACGTAATTTAACGTTGCGGCGCCGGGTCCCTATTTCAGCTTGTAAGTTCTTTGTGATTCTTTAGCAGTCTTTCCTTTTGGTATTTGACTATCACGGCTGCACTACACGGCTGAAAATATAATAACATAATGTGGGTAATCATAAATAAAGTCGGTTTGATGGGCGGTAGCGTAAGAAGGAAAGAAACATTTATTCCGTCATAAGAATAGCAACATCGTTAGGGTTCTATGGTGGATGTGTCACTGGCGCGCTGACGATGAGGAGCGCGGGAGCGGGTAATTGACCGTTATGGTCGTGGTCGCTCTGTTAACACATGACGCTTTTGTTGTGGTCAGAAGTGCTTGACATTTGACATACAGCGTTAGAATGCCCTCGTGTATTGTACCAATGTGATTGGTGTAGTGGAGCAAAGGATGGGTGTGTGTGTGTGTTGTGGCTCTTTTCAGAACGGAGTTCTTGGTTGGTTTATAAGGGCATAACGTATCTATATTTTGAATATCATTGCGTATTGGGAGATGATAGGAAGTTCCTATCATCGTTCCTATTAGGAACCATTATACAAGCCACGATACCGAAACGAAATTCAAATCTTCGCGATGAGACAATTTTATTTTTCTAATTTAGTTTTTGTGTTGAATTTTATAGAATCTATTGAGGCAGTGAGGGTCAAAAGCGCTTGCGAGGTAGACGCGTTCTTGCGTTGTTACTGTGATTAAACTAAGTTTTGTCACGGAAATCATATTATATATTTATTATTGAGTTATTCGTGCACAAAAGGAGTAAGTTTTTATTTTTAAATTGAGAACAATAATTGTATTTGTTCGAATGGGTGCAGCAATGTTTAAAATGTTGCTATTTATTATTGTAGCCTGAGGAAAGCGCCCTTTTGAAGACGCACGATTTGATATGCTGTAGTAAATTCATAGCCCTGGAGAAGCCGAGCCTTGGTTTTGACAGAATTCCACAAAAATCGTGAAGGAGAAACTCTCCTGACGTCCAAAAAAATATTTATTAAGCTGGATGTATTTAGTTATAAATCGAGAAGTCCTCTTTAAACAGATTTGCAGATTATACCAATGCTATGACCTTAGTAATTAATAATTTTAATAGATTACAATTAAAGTTTGGTAATCTAATCTAATCAGCTATAATGGCGCTACCAATTATTGATCTACTTAGGTTGATTTCGGGGGTCATAAACTCATAATTAAGTACTTACCTGCCTGAAGGATTGTTGACGTGAGTAATTTGATGGACTTGATAGGTCATAAATTTTGGTGCATAATGTACTTATTGCAATAACTATAATGTGTGTGTTAGGTAGTACGAACCTACATGAAATTGTAAATCGTGCGTGAGTGTGTGTGTCAGGTAGTACGAACCTACATGAAATTGTAAATCGTGCATAATTGTGTGTGTCAGGTAGTACGAACCTACATGAAATTGTAAATCGTGCATAATTGTGTGTGTCAGGTAGTACGAACCTACATGAAATTGTAAATCGTGCATAATTGTGTGTGTCAGGTAGTACGAACCTACATGAAATTGTAAATCGTGCATAATTGTGTGTGTCAGGTAGTACGAACCTACATGAAATTGTAAATCGTGCATAATTGTGTGTGTCAGGTAGTACGAACCTACATGAAATTGTAAATCGTGCATAATTGTGTGTGTCAGGTAGTACGAACCTACATGAAATTGTAAATCGTGCATAATTGTGTGTGTCAGGTAGTACGAACCTACATGAAATTGTAAATCGTGCATAATTGTGTGTGTCAGGTAGTACGAACCTACATGAAATTGTAAATCGTGCCTAATTGTGTGTGTCAGGTAGTACGAACCTACATGAAATCGTAAATCGTAAATGATTGCGTATTAGGCAGCAAATGCCTTACGATACCAATTAACGTACATACCTTTTGTGACACGGAGTACTACATGTGTGTGTATTATTATTGATGCGTGTTTTTCGGTAAGATGTTAAATAATCAAGTCCGAACTGATATATTTAATTATCGTTTACACATATATAATAATACATGTGTAACACATAAAAATAAACTTTCAGATTAATTTTATTCTTTCAAAAAAGGCAACCCTGACATTGCCAGAGAGGATAAGCGACAGTGTTAGAAAGGAAGGCAACTCATTACGCGTTTTGATTAGCACTGTGCGATCAGAATTACACTTTATTGCGTTGGAGCCAGAGTCACTATTTATTTAAATGATTTTTCGGAATTTTTCTTAGTGCACCTTCTATAATTATTTATAAATACTATTATTTATTCTGTGTTTTTAGTTAAATTCAGAGTTAAAGAAAAAATTGTATTCAAGCTAAAGTTACAATGAAAGTAAAATTTAAAAGGCACTCTATCTCGAAGAGTCATAGAAATCAGAGTAAAATCAACCAATAATAATGAAGTTTAGTTTTGCTTAACATAGACATACGTTACTGTGTTGTGGGCAGTATGAGCCCTCATGAAATTGAAAATCATACGTTACTGTGTTGTGGGCAGTATGAGTCCTCATGAAATTGAAAATCATACGTTACTGTGTTGTGGGCAGTATGAGCCCTCATGAAATTGAAAATCATACGCAACTCAGTTGTCGGCAGTATGAGCCCTCATGAAATTGAAAATCATACTTTACTGAATTGAAGTGAGCTGTCGGCAATATGAGCCCTCATGAAATTGAGATTGATACATTGACTTGATGGAAGTAGTAACCTCATGAAATTTAGAATCATACATACATTACTTGACTAGACGGCAGTATAGGTCCCATGATTTGAAATCATAGTAACTAAAGTGTGTATGGACCTCTTGAAATTGAAATCATTACTGACTAGACAGCAGTATGGGCCCTCATAACTTTGAAAACCATACAAAATGTAGTTATTTTGTGAACATATTAGTTATTTGGCGTGATGGAGTTGAGATGTAGAATAAAGATAATGAATAGACGAGGTATATCAATGAATGACTGGTGTGTGAATGATTGGTATCGGCAGTGTCTGATTCATATGTGACACCGTTGGGTCCGTTGGGATCCGTTGGATCCGTCCATTCAGGAAGGACGCCTAAATAAAGGAAATTCCTGTTGCGAGTCTAGCCATGGTTGGCGTGTTATGGTCGTCGGTGGGACCTAGTTTATATTACGTATATAAGAGGATTGTCTCGCAAGTAAAACTTTAGTCTTTAAAAAACGAAAGCAGGTTGTAAGCTGTACGTAATCTGTTGTTGACAGTAAACCATTTTTAGTAATAATATAAATTTTCATCGAGTTTCTCATATTTCCTGTGTTTGTTTTACCAGTAAGTTGTCTATTTAAAGACAGAAATGACGAGGTTTGTTTGAATGTTGGTATGAAACCTAATAACTTGGCGATCTTGATCAAAGAGAGAAGAAAGAGGGAAGTATGAAAAGCTAAGAGGTGATTTAAATAATTATTATTTAATAAAGATAGAAGGAGAACGGGTGCGAATGGGAAAGGTGTAAGACGAAAAAAGTCTCAGGTGTTGTTTCAATGTTTAAAATAATTGCAGTGAAAGTATAATCTACATAAGTAATTCTATACGAAGCATGCATATGACAGTTTGAGTTTGTTGAGGCTAGTGAAGGCACCCAGAAGGCTCAAGTTTACAAACCGTAGCCTGCTTCATACATATAGTGCGTGTTACAAAGGTGTTTGTCTAAGTAACTGGAATATTGAATGGTATAGACGTGGAGTGGCCTTTGAAGGCTTGAGTTGCGATCAACTGCAGAGTCGACTGTGGATCGGGCTCCATATTAAATAAAGATTTTAATAAGGAAGGGATGTAGTGTTTGTACTGCTATTATGGTTATAGCAGTAATCATGTTATCTCGAGAGCACGGGTAGTGGGGCAACACTGAGTCAGTCACGAGACAGCCGTAGACGCAGGCAGACGTGTTCCCCTACCACTGGTGACGTAACGAGCTAATGCAAGTCAACCATATCACTATATCCAAATATTACGGAGCACGTAAGTACAACAACTACTACAGAATCGAAACTGAAAATAGTTTTTATGAGCATTCATATCTTCTTCATATCGTTGCAGTTCTGACTTTTTGACTTTTATTTATTGGTTTATTTAGCAGACTATTCGTTTATGATTGTTCATAATTCGATCCTTTCATGTATATCCTTTGTCAACACTCAAGTCTAGATTGCGTCTGGGGTATATTTACGGCCGCAGTCATCACTTCCTCATAGCTTTAGGCTATTCTTAGCCTGGATGTCGGCCAGCCCCGAACCAGGCCGATGTTTCCAGAAGTCATGTTGACATGAAGGTTTATTAATTGTTCAAATGCTGATGCTATACATTTATTAATTGTTCTATACAATTTTAGAACATCTGTAATATTTGAACATTTTAAACTCATTACTGTTAGAATGTTTGTACTAATTAAGATGTTAACTAGACTAAAGTCCAAATGGATATTTGTTAAGTAATGCTGTAACCTAATGATGTTGAGTGTTTACTTTGCCAACCCATCTAATTTATTGTTTATATTGTTATGACATATAAGCTAAGGATCTCTTAGCTTATATGTCATAGCTTATATGTAATAGTTAGTTCTTCTTCAGTTATTCTTCGACTTACATTAACGTCTTATAAATAGTGTTATAAATAGTAAAGTAAAGTAAAACTGCAACAAGTCATTTCCAAGGCCCTTTCTGACCACCGAACATTACACATGTTTACCTGTTCCGTTTGTCATCTCTGTTTCTGCTTCTATGTGTCCTGCGTTCACTTTGTGGCCTGAAGATTGTTAATGTTCAGTGACATTTAAATATCTAATTATAGAGAGCTCGAGAATGTGAGCTATTGAAGTTGAGTCACATTTCAATCTATGTAAGTAATTTAGCATTGGTTTGTTGTTACTTGCAAAGATTAAAATTTTATTCTTCAACTACTTAAATCGAAGATGAGACCTTGATTTGCAGCAATTACTTGACATCAGGTGGGTTGCATCATATTTTTTGCTTCCACGTAGCGATGCTTCAAAGAATTTCCCACACTAAAATGTTTCGTTAATGTTTCGCTTCAATGAAACGAATCCGTAACGACTGAGATGGTGGTCGATTCGCAGAGCTCTTAAAACATTTACAATAGGTAAATGAAGTTGAATGGATCGAACGCGGATGTGTTGGTCTCCTGAGCTTTTAGGTGAACTAGTTTGCGCTATTATGTGTCTGCCATACCGTTATCATGAAATTATTGAAACGATTCACTGTTACTGGTGTGGACTAAGTCTTAATGGACCGGTTAATTAAATTTTGTAAGGCTGCTTCAGACATTCACGAAAGGTATCACCCACTGTACGTTGCACAGATGAGAGTCAGGAGGTTGTGTGAAATCTCCAGCTTGTCAATTCCTTATCTTAATGACAGTATTGTTATACCGCTGTGGCACCTGAAATATTGCAATGGTTCCGGATCATTACCATTTACCACGCAACTCCACCACACGGATCGAGCGTCAATGACCATGCTATACTTTTTTAACCATCTTCATACTGCAGGCTTGTTGCTCAGTGAGAGCGGTGATTTTAATGCTTGCTGTCTATGTCCTTGTTTATTTTGTTGTAGTCAGAGATTACTGTGTGGTAATACTGATTCGGGGTTAAGGACAAGACATCTATACTTACATAATCAAGATTTGTAAGGCTTCCACCATTCCGTCTATTGCCTAGATGGATATATGATTTAAATGTAAACGCTCCCGCGTTTAGCAGGAAATTAATTGAGAATTTTAAAATTGATAGCAAGTAAATCACTGACTTATTTTTAATGCCATTAATTTTGTATATATTATAGCTTGTGTTGGATGTTTGTCTTACAATTTTTATAGCAACGCAAATATTTTATGTCCTATGTCATAAGATACCTTTGGAATAACAAGTATTTGAGTTTAATCTACAATCATTACTTTTGTCGACAGCTATCCTATGAGTTAGTAGTTTTTTGCCAATAGTTGATATAATCTTGATACTACTGTATATTAAATGATTACTTTGTTATCTTAATTGCGTTTGATCTATGTACTATCGGTATTTGTATTATATTATAATTATTGAAATATGTATCTATTATCGGTAATCTTTTGAATGAGACAATGTGACAGGTGTTTTTATTGAATTTTTTACTGTCTGTAAAAAGTATCGTAGAATAAGACTGACTACAATAAACTATAATTATGTTTTGATATGGATAAGGAAACAAGCTATAGGCATTGTGAGGTACAACATAGTTATTCATTCCATAACTCATGTTGGATGGTCAGGGTAGGGAAATATGGCTGTTACCCTTGATACTAAAAAGTTAAAAACCTTAAAAAATCATAAAGAAAAGAAATTCCAATGTTGCCAGAGGTATCTTAAACGAAACGCGTAGCAAATTTTGCGGGTATTTTTTTAGATATACTCTTAACTATGGTTGATAGTCGCCACTAAAGTGTGCGTATCTTGTGCAATTTCGTGTCTCCAAAACAAATAGCTTCCCCCAGTAATATGTTGTTACTTGTTGGCAGATATCAGACATCGTAGTGGGCCAGGAGCCGAACATGACGGCTCGGGAGGCGCTGCTGAGCTGGGCGCGGCGCTCCACGGCGAAGTACCCTGGCGTGAGGGTCGCAGACTTCACCTCCTCCTGGAGGGACGGACTCGCCTTCAACGCCCTCATCCACAGGAACCGCCCTGATCTGATAGACTGGCGTAATATCAGGTATGGGCGATCTACTAACATACTTACATTCGTAGCTTAGCTAGTTGTAGCTTAGACGACTCTACACTTTTTGAGGATATTTCTCGAATCGTATGATTACTTTTTGTATCAACCCATTTATGTGCACTTCAACTCGGTGCGGTCCGGGTCTCTCCTGATATCTGAGGAGACCAAGAATATACATAACCACGCTGCTCCAGGGAAGATTAGTGGCTGGGTTAGGCCAGCACGAGCCTACGACATGGTTTAACGACTGCTATCTAATGATAGTGTATGTCCCAAGTGCATTCCAACTACAACATTGCTAAGCAATTGATCAGGAAAGGGATGTCGCGATGCATTCATTACCTGAACGGTGCATGTGCATAGCATCCGTGAAACAAGGCTTCATTAATCTATTATAATCATATTGTAATTTGTTCGCATGTTGTTGCTGCTTACTTCAAATGTTTTTGCTAATGACTTCATTACCATCGAGATATTATGTTTTGCACGTTACCTATGCTTTCTCATGGACGTAGCACATTATAAAGATGTCTGACCTCGTAGTTGCGTAGATTACTTGGTACCTAATGATCATAGCTATAGAGGCTCAGTGGATAATAATGTGTTCGACAGCCGGCCGGGGAAGCCACGATTATCACCTTAATAACTTTATGAGTTCTGCCATCATGAATAAAACATTTTGTGATTTGATTTCAGTTCGTTTCGTTCTCATGTATTGTTTGAGTGTTTGTTCATGGTCATGTCAACTGTATACGTGTTGCGAGTATTACTATTGTTGGTGAGTGTGTGAACGTCATTATAATTTGTTGTTTGTTTGTCCAGATCAAGGCAAGTTCGCGAACGGTTGGAGACGGCGTTCCACGTGGTGGAGAAAGAATACGGAGTCACCAGGCTACTAGACCCTGAAGGTGAGTTCATATCGCGCAATAAACAAAAACGCTAAGCTCCAAACGGTGTTTTGATGAGAGATTCAGGACAAAATTAGAGTTTTGTTTTGATACCTCCTACACCCACGTAGATACAGAATAAATAAGGATAAGTTCTGTGGTTAAATTACAAACATCAGATCATAGCAAGTGATATTTAAGACGCTGAGTTAATATACCTATAACTCGTATCGTATTACTCCCCACGCTGATAATTTGGCACAGGAGTGTAGGTTTTTATCTGGCTGTTAAAATTTAATTATCTTAATAAAATTTTACTCACTAGTACTAGTAATCTGTTATACTTAAAGCGATTGAAATTAGGGAAAGTAATCACGCGTACACATAACATATACAATATTCAATTTGTAGATTTACATAATTGCGGTAAATACATATTTGCGGGTAGATATGCATAGTGCATGAGTGCACTGCACGGAATTGCATGATGTATGCAGAATGTCCTGTTTCAGAAATTCTTGTCTTGCGTATGTTGACACACATACAAACATGTTGTGAGTGCCAGTGCAATACTTATTTTGATCAGTATCCCAGTAATCAGATGTGGATTCTGCAAGTGGGACGAGGCGAGGGTTGAGTCACGTCACGTTAGGTTATCGCGCCGAAATATAGCCAACTGCTTCGTGCGCTTATAACTTGTGATGACGACATAAGTACGGCGAGATATTTTGGTTAAGTGACTCTTGCGTGGGCTGGACGGGTTAAGAGATTTGCCTCAATGTTATGTAGAAGTTAGTGTTGTAACACAGCATATGATAGTAGATCTAGAGTATCGTGGTACCCTAAGTATGGTCAGCGTAAAATATGGTTCGACTGTAAAAGATAGATGAGCTGTCTTCATGCTAATCCCCGTACTTTTAACTAACCGTTTAACCCGTTTAGTAACTAGGATTAATATCATAATTAAAATATAGATTAGTTTTAAATATCGTGCGTATGTGTGTGTGTGTGTGTGTGTGTGCGTGTGTGCGTGTGTGCGTGTGTGTGTGTGTGTGTGTGTGTGTGTGTGTGTATTCTGTGCATAGTCATAAAATCCACAATTTTTGTCTAATTGCTACTGACTAGGATGTCATATGAATAGGATGTCAACGTCCGTTCTCTAGCACACTGCACACATCTTCGGCACTTTGCATCTAATATAGACGTCAAATGGCTGCCGTCCGTCCGTCACGCATGGGGTGCCGACACGAATGTGCACTCTCGACGTGCTGGTTGTCGTGGCGGACAGACACAGCCACAGCGGAGATGATCAGTATACCTAATTAGTTGAGCGTCACCGATACTACAATGTAACGGCACGTTGACTTGACGATCAAAACTTGAATGTTTCCTGAAATGACATAGTTTGAGATTATTTTAACTAATTTGGTTTGTGACATAAAAATGATATAAGTAAATCCTAAACTTTGATGTCAACGTCATATAGATGTGTTTTAAATTGTAATGCAACTTCTAATGCGGAGTCCAAGAGTGTTCGAGTGTTCTCCATCGAGACATACATTCTTCATAAGTTTGAAACCTAAATTGATTTAGTCACAAGGTTGGGCTGTTCCTAGTGTGACTACTGAAACTTAGGAAATATCCCGTAGGTATCGAATTCGTTGTTTAGAAACATTAATCTGATAAAAGGTGATTTTAATTAATGTAGGTGATTCAATTAGGTGATTCAAATGGCGCGGGTCTAAGAGCATCGTTAATGGTAGCAATCACTCACCTGTCAGCGGCCGCGTCTCGCAGGTCCCATTCAATCCGATCACTTGATCTGTTTACGAGCCATTGTTCGTGATGGGCCGATGTTCCAATATAGTGCTGTGACGTCATCGGCGTGATGTTCCCGTCAATTGATTTGATGATATCAATTGATTACCAAATTAATTGATTGGTGACAAGTGAAGTTGACATTTGTGTCTGATCGAAATGTTAAGTAGATAAAATAATTAAGTTTTTTTGTCATGTTTGTGTTAAATAATGTAACCAATTTTATTTAAGGTGGATGCAACCATTATGGAGGGGTGTAATTAATCAATCTATCATTACATTTATTACATCGAAGAAGAAGTAGTTGATATTGCTTTCAAACTTGAAGAGCCAATCTATACATTGTTTTATTTCATCAAATTAGGTCCAGCCGAATTAGAGTCCATTTAGAACAAACATTCACGCATAGATACAGTATGCCTATAACAATTTCATCTGCATTATAACTTGACGTGTTGATAATTACTGTAATTAGTAAATGTAACACCAACATTTGTCTGTAGACGTGGACACGCACGAGCCGGACGAGAAGTCCCTGATCACGTACATCTCGTCGCTGTACGAGACGTTCCCGGAGCCGCCGGCGGTGCACCCGCTGTTCGACGCGGAGTCGCAGCGTCGCGCCGCCGCCTACACCGAGCAGGCCGCCGCGCACCGCGCCTGGCTGCACGAGAAGTGCTCGCTCATGCAGGTTTGTGCCTTTAGTGCCGTCTGCGCTCCGCATTTCGGGGGGTTGTGGGAGGATTGTGGCGTGATACAAAGTTTGTCCCATGCTGAGACCAGGGTGTCGTATGAGGCGTTTGTTTGCCGGCATGCTTGGTGCTAGGTTTTCACCCAATATATTTACTGGTGTACTGACGAAAAATCTAATTTGGCCACATAACCTGTAAAATGAAGTAGTAGTAAAATACCTAAATTCCCTGTGGCATTCATTACGAATGTATTGTATTTTATGTACTTTATGAGTTGCATGTATGTTATGAATATTTCAATATGATGCCGATCATGTTGCAGATTTGAGCGACAATTGTTTGTCCTGTAAATAGTATCTGGAGCTAATCTGTGTGTCTCTGTGTGCGCAGGACCGTGCTTTCCCGTCAACTTTGATCGAGATGAAAAAGCTGCTCAGCGAGAGCACGCGGTTCCGCAACGAGGAGGTGCCGCTGCGCCAGCGGGAGAAGGTCAAGCTCTTCCACCAGTACATGGAGCTTGAGGTATGTCACACTTACATAGCTCACTTCTACGTCTAGAAGACGCTTCTCGTATTCTTCTACTCACGAAGTCCGAACAGTAATAGTGAATTGGATTACTGCTCTCAGGTGTGCAGGTTTCTTCACGATGTTTTCCTTCACCGAAGCAACTGATAATTAATTTTTAACTGCTCTACTCTGCTACTGTATACAGCTGGAATAAAATTGTGGAACTTAACGGAATGACATCGGTTTAGTCAAGCATTCCAGCTGGAAATGGCCCAAAATGCCAACTAATAATAAACTACAATTGGGTCCTTTCGCATTCTCCTGCGAACATTAACTTTCCTAAATCACTATATATTAGCTTACATAATCATCATAGGTTAGGTCAGGTCCTTACGATTAGGTATTTTTTAAAGGTACCTATATAATATGTGAGCACCGAAGTGATTGTCATTGTTGGTATTGGTTGGTATTGCAGAAATATTTCGAATCAGTGGGCGAGTGTGAGGTGGAGACGACGCTGCGGCCCGAGGCGCTGGAGCAGGCGTGGGCGCGGCTGCTGATGGCGCAGCAGGAGCGCGAGCGGGACCTGCAGGACGACATCCGCCGCCTGGAGCGCCTGCAGCGGCTGGCCGAGAAGCTGCACAGGTACTGCCACTACTGCCGCGCCAACAACACCTTTATAATCAACGTGGAGAAAATGTTTTAAGACATCATCGGCGCAGTGTGATCTCAATATTCACAAAACTGGGTTTCTTTGATGCTCGAGTACGAGGAAACCCAATGAAAAAATCGCACGCAAAAAATACAGAGCATAGAAAAAGGTCTAAAGATCCAAGTTAACCGAATAGAATATTAAATAGTTGTTTAATATTTCCAATAAAAAATCGTAATTTGCTATACAAAAATTACCTTTAGCGTCGAAATTCTCTGTATTTTCAGCGGTAACAACATTTTTTTTTGAGAATATAATAGGTATATGGTTTAATTAAAACTTTAACCGAACAGATATTGAATTTAATGTGTATATTCTGAATCATCTAAGGAAAACCCTCAAATTAAATGTTTATTCGCAGTCAGTTACATTGTTAGCAAAAATATGCTTTGCAATTTTGAACCCTATTCAGCGTCACGTAAATGTAACATTAGATTAGCGCAGATATGCGGTTGTGTGAGTGAAATCAACGTTTTTAAATCGTAGTAATACCGCGCGTTAAGCTACACTTGAATCGCACGCATAGTAGAAGCTTAGATACGTGTGTACACAATACATGCATGAGATGTCGATGTCGTGTCGTCCAATGAAGAAGCGCCCAATATGACAAACACACACTGTCACAGCAGGATCTTAACATCACATGCACACATCAGAGTAGCACCTACCTATATGTTGTGTATGTGTTCTCCAGAGACATAAAGCAGACGGAGGGCGGGCTGGAGAGCGTGGAGCGGCACATCGAGAGCGAGGTGCGGCGCGTGGAGCGCGGCGTGCACCCCGCCGAGGCCAAGCTGGCCGCGGAGGGCATCGAGCAGGAGCTGCGCGCGCTCGAGCACGCCATACAGGACATGGGGCAGGACGTGCACACGCTGCGGGACGGACGGTACCCGCAGGCCAACGATCTGCATCGACGGTGAGGGACTACGACAGTTTACACTGATTCATCTTTTAATCGGTTACTGACAGCTGTCAATGTGGCAAAAAATGTATTTTGAAGTGAAAACTTCTTTAGTACGGGGGTGATTTGAAATTCGATGAAACGAAACTGTCCCGTGACAGTAAAAAGAGACAGACACATAAATTCTAAAGTGAGATAGGAAGCATTGTACAGGGGTAGGGGAGTAGTAGGGGGAGGGGAGTTGAGTTGAGAAATGAGTTGAGAGATGATTTGAGAGATGAGTTGAGAGATGAGTTGAGAGGTGAGTTGAGAGGTGAGTTGAGAGATGAGTTGAGAGATGGGTTGAGAGATGAGTTGAGAGATGAGTTGAGGGATGAGTTGAGGGATGAGTTGAGAGATGAGTTGAGGGATGAGAGATCATTACTAAAACCTACAATTATCATCTTCCCGAAATTTTACATTCGTCTCATTATATCTTGAAAACAAAATTTTTGAAGGTTTCGCTTCTACTACGTGTGAATTGCACACATTTTAATTTTTTTGTTATGACTTACTTTGTCATTTACCAATTGATTAACAGTAATATTGGAACTCCCTTATGTAGCTATAGGGCACATTGCATAAGAATTTAGATAATAACGCAAGAAACTCCGCAATATAACCTTCATACTACATTAATAGTAATGATTGTGATTTCCATTAAATACCATCGTTTTTTCATGCGTGATGTACCCATCCGCAACTTAAGTCCATCTGGAGAACTGCCATGATAAAACAGTGCACAATTTAATGTACTAAACTTGAGTCAGAAGACGAAAATTAAACGGAGGATTGAGTTAATAAATGGACATATACAATGTACGTCGTGTCGTGTATTGTTACGAGCGTGATTGAGCAATGTACGTACAACGCCATCTGTTGACTGTCTGTTATTGAGCAATGTACGTACAACGCCACCTGTTGACTGTTAGCGTGCAACAAGTGCACGAGCGCTGGGTGGCGGCGCGGCAGGCGTTCACCGGGCGGCTGGTGCCGCGGCTGGCGGCGGTGCGGCTGCCCGTGCAGCAGACTACGGTCCGCCGCGAGACGCGCACGGTGCTCGAGACGCGCGTGCACGACGCCGACCCGCGCTTCCAGCTGCTGCAGGAGGCCGCGCGCTGGTGCAAGGAGCGGCTGGTATGTACTACGTTACTCTCATCCGATATACTGATCGATTCACATGAAAATGTAACCGTATTTAAATGACCTGAAAACTTTTATAACGACATATTCTACCATTTCGTTTTTAACCGACTTCAAAAAAGGAGGAGGTTCTCAATTTTTTTTTTATGTTTGTTACCTCAGAACTTTGGACTGGGCGAACCGATTTTGATGATTCTTTTTTTAATCGAAAGCTGGTGGCTGTCATGTGGTTCCACATAAATTTTATTGAGATCTGACAATGGCATCCATGTAAAAACCACATAATCCGTAAATTTGTGTTAAGATGTGCGCGACAAATTGACGAATAACTCAATATCACGCCAACCGATTTCGATGATTCTTTTTTTAATCGAAAGCAGGCGCTTGTCATGTGGTCTCACATAAATTTGAACGAGATCTGACAACTATGTAGTTTTTGAGACTTTGAAGTCGGTTATTTTTTGTTAGTAAAATTTAGATTATTATAAGTAGGTATGTGTTGACAGGACTTAAGGTCAATGCATTCTTAACGGGCTTTTCCCGTACGGGACGGGACGTGAAGTTTTGGAAACATCGTTTCATACAAAATGTATACGATAGTGCATACGCAGCGGAATCCCGTACCTACGGGGCGTGGCACGTATCGTCGCCGACGATGTTTTTCCCGACCCGTACAGGAAAAAACCCGTTATGTATGCATTGGTCTTTACTTATGGAATTGTAAGTGTATTTAAAGGAAAATCTAAAACATATAAAACCTAATCACCGACACAAAAGAGTCGAGATACATCTCAGATTTCTTGGTAGATAGGCTTTTATATCAGGGCTCAAAACGATAATCGACACAAATTACAAGGTGTGTGTTGTATTCCAGAAAAAGCTGCAAGAAGCGGAGTACGGCTCCGACCTGCCGTCGGTGCAGCACGAGCTGGAGCGACACCAGCGGGAGCACAAACAGATCGACCAGTTCCACTCCAAGGTACCTGTCACTAGCGCCCTCTACCTCGACAGTATCACGGGACGGTGGTACACCTTCGACGATGTATCTTAAACAACCGATCAAGACTCGTTAAATTATTGTAAAATACATGCTGAGTTGGTTGATTAAGTTGGTGGAGTTGGTCGAGTTCGTTAGTTTTTTTTTTATGATGTTATCATTTCCAAACCTTATAAACCCATATGTTATACATCAGTAATAGTTCCGAAATGGTGGTAAAAGCGTTATAATGCACGCGTATATTGTATATTAACTGACGACTTTGATACAACATTTGTCTATTACATAACTATCTGATTCAGTCGGCAACGAGCCGGCTTCCTCCCGCTATACACATACAGCTGCAACTGTGTATAGTGTTGTGTACGTATGTGTGACTGAATGCGTGTGTGACGTGTGCGTGTGTGCGTGCAGGTGGAGCAGTGCGTGCACGCGCGCGCCAACCTGTCGGGCGAGGAGCTGACGCTGTACAGCCAGCACCTCAGCCAGCTGCAGAAGCTGTACGCCGAGCTGCTCTCCACCAGCACCAAGCGGTAACCACTCGCCCTATTATTTTATTTTTATAAATTTTTTTTGCAGAGATGGAGGAATTTTTAAGAAAGGATTCTTCGGCGAACCTTTCTATAACGTCTTATTGTCTACTCAAAAAAAATTAAACAGCTTTTTTAAAACTACATGTAGACAGTGTTAACTCTTGTGGCGGCATTGCATTGCACTACATGTCATACGGTGACATTACGTCTGACTTGAATTTCGCTATCGAAGTTCTTGCAAGGTTTGCATATTATATTATACTCTTGCATACAAGTTCTCTCTCTAGGCATTACACTTCGCCTGGCGGGAGATATCTCTTTGCAAAACACTAATGGTAATCCCCCCGCCCCGCCCCCTTCATCCACAGAATGTCCGACCTGGACGCGCTCGCGGAGTTCCTGCAGTCGGCCACGGCGGAGCTGAACTGGCTCAACGAGAAGGAGCAGGTGGAGCTGGCGCGCGACTGGGCCGACCCGCACATCAACCTGCCCGCCGTGCAGCACTACTACGAGGTAACACACACACACACACACACATACCACGCGCACACACACACTCACACATATACGTGCACGGCAATCATCCGTGTATAGTAAGTACGTAAGTTCTTTGTACGTTGCATTCTTAACAATTGCCAGTAGATTGACAAAAATAGAAAATTTATAGTTGATGTCTCTAAACCAGACCAGTTCTGACGGGAATTTGCTTAAAGAATTATTTGATAAAGTTTTCAAGATTATTTGATTTTGTCGTCTATTTACGTGCATACTTTTACTTTTTAATAACGATTCTTTATGAGATAATGAAACATATTCCTCATCTCACTCATTTTTTTTCTAAGC
The DNA here is from genome assembly GCA_911387775.1 of Thymelicus sylvestris. Classification (NCBI taxonomy): domain Eukaryota; kingdom Metazoa; phylum Arthropoda; class Insecta; order Lepidoptera; family Hesperiidae; genus Thymelicus; species Thymelicus sylvestris. The sequence continues at coordinate 10,987,525 of OU426909.1, read as the reverse complement.
TCACTTTCTTAGCATCATTAAACTGAATAATAGGAATGAATGAATGTGTTGGGATGTCTTGCTATCATCGCTTAATTCCACTCACACACGAAAGTCTGAAGACTTGATAGTACTTGGGAAAGTAAATAGCTCCCGACGCCGATTAAAATGTCAAATTCTAATTACATTCGTTCATTCAAAAATGTTCCTTTTTATTTTTATAAAAAAAAATGGAAAGATAATTTATAGTATGTTTTTTTTTGATAATAGTGTCAGAGTTTATAGAATGACTGAATTTTTAGAAATATAGAAATTAAATTTGCATTATAATATTTAGTTTAATTTAATCCATTTGAATGAATTCTATCGGTGGAAGGAAACCCTTCATCGTGTTAATTATGGTCCTGTTCGGATATATTAGAATTTTCCCAATTTGTCCTCCCTGTATAGATTTACAATACCTAATAGAATAATTAGCGTAGCATTTGTAAATATTACAATAGGTACAAAATTATTGTTTTTGTCCTGATATCAACTTTTATTAGACTTCAGAATCCTGTGCTATGCTCACCCTCATTTCATTAAATTGATAGGTTAACTAACTTGGCACCTTTAATTCTGCTAGAAAACATATTATTGGTGGTCTATCAAACAAGTGAAGGCGTTGATTGATTTCAGCGTTTTAAATTTAAAACTTTCTATAGTTGCTAAGTTTGTTAAGCAATTAAGAAATAGAAATCAAATTGATTATGTGAAATATTTATTCTGTGGGTGCCAAGTTGGTCACGCCCTCCCCTCCCACCACATGCTACGCACGCACGAGCGAGCAGCGACATGTGGCAATGTACTTACGTTTTGTTTCACCCGTTCCGTTCTTTCTGTGCAAGCATTCATTTGGAGACGATAGAGAGGTTTGTTTTCACTATTTAGTTACTTTAATATGACGTTGAGTTGCGAGATTGTTTGACCGCTTGTTTACCATTCTTAGTAGTAAATCTGAGCCTTATGCGGTGGTGATAAGGTCTGTTTTTGTCCAGCAACTGATGTCGTCGCTGGAGAAGCGCGAGCTGCAGTTCAGCAACGTGATTGACCGCGGGGAGGCGCTCATCGCGCAGCACCACCCCGCCACCAAGACCATCGAGTCCCATCTGCAGGTCAGTGCAATCTCGACCGTATGTCTGTCGCGTGATGGCAGATTTTTCCGTAAACTTTGAATGTACATTAGTATCGTGTAATCGGTGCATGATATCTTTTTCGGAATGAATAGATGTAGATTCTAAATAAAAAGGTAAGACGTAACCAGTCGCGTGTTCCTTAAAAACCGTTCGTAGATGTAGGAATGCCACTATGTGTGATTCCCATACTACATTAGTATATCAACTCATACTATTTATATAGCCTCTCGCGGCCTGCACTCTGTGTATACGAAACACGTGACGGGTCAAAGCTTTAATTGGTCTTCTGTGAATGCATGTCGTTCGTTTGTTTGCAAGATTTATAAGATTACTAGCTGTTGCCCGCAGCTTCGCACGCGGAAATTATGCTTGTCATATTATTTAGTATCCCTTACAAAAGAAAATTTAAAAACAGGTTCATTTATATTGAAGTACTTACATTTAGGAATTTACATACTGAAACTTATGATACAATCACAGATCATTCCTCCGGGAGCGAGTTTGGAATAGTAAACAACATTAACATTTTTTTCTTTTCCCTCTCCCTCTCTCCCCTTGCCCTCTTCCTCTCCCGCTCCCTGTCCCTTTTCCTCTCCCGCTCCCTGTCTCACTTCCCCTCGCTCTCCCTCTTCCTGTCCCACTCCCTCTCCCTTTCCCGCTCGAGGTCCTTCTCCCACCACATATCCCTCTCCCTCTCCCTTTCCCGCTCGAGGTCCTTCTCCCACTTCATATCCCTTTCTCTCTTCCTCTATCGCTCCCAGTCCCTGTCCCGCCCGCACCCGCGCCCTCCCCTGATTTCTGTCCCGCTCCCACTCCCTCTCCCGCTCCCTGTCCCTCTCTATCTCCCTCTTCCGCTCCTTCTCCCTCTCCTGCTCCCTGTCCAATTTTAACTTAAAAAATGACGAAGTTGCTTACTAAGTTCATTCCCGTAAATTAACTCTATATGGGATGATTTTCCGAAAAAAAATATTCTAAGTTAACTTTTGTTTATTACTATAAACTTACATAAAAAAATCATATATTTTATAACTCTAAAACTGGCGAAGTTGATTTGTATGTAGTTGACTACCAACCCCTATTTTTAGGGGATGAATTTCGAGAAAACAGTGGTACAGTTTTTTTTGTGTCTAACTATAAGCTTATATACAAAATTTCACCCTTCTTACTTCAAAATTGACAAAGTTGGCATACTAACTTGCACAATCTTAGGGGATGACTTTCCAAAAAAACGTAATATGTACTTCCAAATTTTGTTTCTAATCTGGAGCTAATATATAAATTTTCATGTTTTTAACTTTAAAAATGACGAAGTTGCGTACTAAATGAAATCCTCTAAATTAACCCTTTAAGGGATGATTTTCCAAAAAACCGTGTTAAAATTAACTTTTGTTCACAACTATAAACTTACATAAAAAATTTCATATTTATAACTCTAAAATTGGCGAAGTTGATTTGTATGTAAATGGCTTCCTACCCCTATTTTTAGGGCATGAATTTCGAGAAAACAGTGATACAGTTATTTTTAGTGTCTAACTATAAGCTTATATACAAAATTTCACCCTTCTTACTTTAAAAATGACGAAGTTTCATACTAAATTAAATTCACTAAATTAACTCTTTAAGGGATGATTTTCCGAAAAAAAATGTTAAAGTTAACTTTTGTTTATTACTATAAACTTACATAAAAAATTTCATATTTAAAACTCTAAAATTGGCGAAGTTGATTTGTATGTAGTTGACTACCAACCCCTATTTTTAGGGGATGAATTTCGAGAAAACAGTGATACAGTTATTTTTTGTGTCTAACTATAAGCTTATATACAAATTTTCGCCCTTCATACTCCAAAACTGACGAAGTGTCCATACTAACTTTCGCAATCTTAATTAACCCTTTAGGGGATGATTTTCCAAAAAAACATAATACTTACAAATTTTGTTTCTAGTCTGGAGCTAATATGTAAATTTTCATGTTTTTAACTTCAAAAATGACGAAGTTGCCTACTAAGTTCAATTCAGTAAATTAACCCTTTAAGGGATGATTTTCCAAAAAAATATATTAAAGTTAACTTTTGTTTATTACTATAAACCTATATAAAAATTTTCAAATTTATAAATCTAAAACTAAGAAAGTTAGTTTGTATGAAAGTGTCTTCTAACCCTTATTTGTACCCCTTAGGGGATGAATTTCCAAAAATCCGTTCTTAGTGGACGTCTCCTTAGCATAAACTATCTCCCTGCCAAATTTCATCTTAATCGGTTCGGCAGTTTCTGAGATTTTTTGTTTAATCAGCGGTGTGTCGCTTTTCAATTTTATATATATAGATGATTTATGTGTACATTTATGTGTGAAAGATTTAATGTAAAGAAGAAGAATTGCATAAAGATTAAGAAAATTGAGACGACCCGGTACGCGTCGCAAGGGTTCCTCGTTTGATTCTCAGCCAGGGCTGAAATTTATGTGACTGATAAATATTTGCTCTCGGGTTGTGCATGTTTAATTAAGTCTCTTTTGAGTGCTGCTCTAAGTGTGTAATTATATTTTTTAACCGACTTCAAAAAAGAAGGAGGTATTCAATTCGACTGTATTTTTTTTATGTTTGTTACCTCAGTACTTTCGACTGGGTGAACCGATTTTGATGATTATTTTTTAATCGAAATCTGGTGCTTGTTATGTGGTTCCACTAAAATTTGAGCGAAATCTGACAAGTAATTTTTGAGTTATTTTGAATTCGGTTATTTTTTGTTAGTAAAATTTAGATTATTTTGTTGCGGATTGAAGTAACATTATTGTGTGGTGACGCAGGTGATGCAGTCGCAGTGGGCGTGGGTGCTGCAGCTGACGCTGTGCCTGGAGACGCACCTCAAGCACACCACGCAGTACCACGCCTTCTTCGAGCAGGTCAAGGAGGCCGAGAAGTGGATGCAGAAGTCAGTTCATACTTTTGTCAGCTTAATATATTAGTAAAGATTGGAATCAACTATGATATTCTTCTAGTGTTCTTTGGCTACTATTGGTATTGGTTCAAGAACAGAGTTCTGATGGACAAAATATATATTACAACAGAGTAGTATTACTGTGTACAGTGAACGTATAACAGCTATCAGTTAACTTAAGCCGTGCGCCAATTATAACGAATCAGTTGCTAAAGGTACGAAAAAATTGGACTTATTTTACTTACAGTCTGATGACTGATTCTTACATTATGTTGTAGGGAATTTTGTAAACAATTTGAAATTGATATTCCTAGACACATCCTACGGGCAGTATTTCAAGTTCAAAGTTGTTTGTGAATCACACATCAAAATCAGTAATTGTTCCAGACGCGAGGAGTCGCTGAACAGCACGTTCTCGCAGTCGGAGTTCACGCTGGACGCGGGCGAGCGGCTGCTGAAGGGCATGCAGGAGCTGCGCGAGGAGCTGAACGCGCAGGGCGGCGCCGTGGCGCGGCTGGCCGAGCGCGCGCAGGACGTGCGCCCCGTGCGGCTGCGGCGCGCGCCCGTCACGCGCCCGCTGCGCGCCGAGACCGTGTGCGCGTACAAACATGCTAATGTGAGTCGATCGGTCTAGTGGCGGAGAAATGAAACGACTGGTTCTTCTGTGTACTCTTGATATGTCCCAGCGTTTATTTTTAAAAAGTTTTCCTTGTTTATAAATCGAAATTATGTTATATACTAGTGCCAAGTGAAATGATTTTTTAAGAAAAGAAAATCTTAGATTTGACAAGACAGCACACGAGATGGAACAGATGGCTGCCGTATGCTAATGGCGCTGATTTTATCTTGTCTCTCTTTATTTGGTTAAAAGTAAATTACACGAAATTAGTAAAAGTCATTCATAAATATGGTACATCATATTTCACGTTGAAGTGTTATTAATTGTGAGCTATGTAGCTAACATAGTACATAACATGATGTGTTGGGGCGGCAGGTGGCAGTGGAGAAGGGCTCCGCGGTGACGGTGGTGGACAACTCGGGGCGCAGCCGCTGGCGCGTGCGGCTGGGGGGCGCCGGCACCGAGCTGCAGCTGCCGGGCGCCGTGCTGGCGCTGCCGCCGCCCTGCCAGGACGCGCTCGACGCCGCCGCCCGCCTGCGGAGCGCGTACGACAGGGTCAGTACGATGAGTGTGTGTGCGTGTGTACGGACAGTGCGGACGTGCGTGTGCGTACACGTTGGGGATGACGCTCGATTATAATTTTAGTAACTATTTTGGCATATACTATTTCAGTATAATCGTCATTATAATTTATGTAATATAATGACGACAATACTGAAATAGTATTGCAACTTTTTTTACAATACATTTTGTAGCTGAAATTGTCTTGAACTTAACAAAACTTAAAGTCGACGCATACGTACCGTGTTTTTTCCCGTACGGGGCGGAATGTGAAGTTTTGGAAACATAGTTTTATAGAAAATGTATAGGATAGTGCATACGCAGCTGAATCTCGTACGGGACGGGAACGGGGCACGCACATATTTATGCCCCGTCCCCTTCCCGTACGGGATAAGAATACGTTACGTATGCATTGACCTTTACTCTTCTATGTCTCGGTATTTATCGGCGGAGTGACCTTATCACTAAGTTTATTTATTTTGCTTCTAATTGTTAGCAAATACAATATTACATTATCTCATTCGTTAGTCAATCCACTGAGTTCCGTTAAATAGCTCTTATTGTAATGCAATACAGAATAATAATAACGTAATAATCATTCTTATTTATAGCGAGCACTGAGATTGTAGAGTTGACCGCGGCCGTATTACTGATCGATATGTTGTATTCGGTAGTGCTATGTGTGAATTGGACACTTGTTCTCTAGTGTTTACATTGTTAATGCTGTTTTTCTTCTGTTTTATAAAGGTGTTTGATGATTTTTGGTTTTGTAATATAAGTTTACTGTTCACTACAAACTTTATTGCACCTGTAGATCCTTCTCTGCTTAGGTTCGAATCAGTTCATCGAGGCGCATCAGCGACCGACCGCAATGTAGTGTGATAGTACGCGACGGTTCGCAACGTACAGTACGTATTTTGCGTACACGCGAAATGTTTTCATATTACATTCACTTAGGTTTCGTGGCTGAAAATAATTTTAGACATAGACTTTCTTTTAAGTAAAAAATATGTGCTTTATATGGATATGTGTTGTTTCTGTCCCCCAACAGTTGATACAGCTATGGCAAAGGAAGCAGCTGCGCATGAGACAGAACATGATCTTCGCCACCATCAAGGTGGTCAAAGGATGGGACTTCCCGCAGGTGAGTGCTACCACCACACCGCGCTCTATGGCCTACTTGCCTCTCAACACTATTATCATTTTTCATTGTTTATTAGAAAGTAATGAAATTAATCCGCAATCGTTTTTCCTATGCCCGAGCATCTAATGCACCTTGTAGGAAGCACATTAGGTCGCTCTTACATTTTCCTCGCCATAATACCTCATCCTACTCCCATTCCTTTTCGGTTCATGCGGTTAGGTTGTGGAATTCACTACCACCGAGTATTCGTCAATGTCAAACAAGTTATTCATTTAAAAAAAGAGTAAAAGAACACTATTTTTCTTTATGTCAATAAATCCTGTCAACTTTTGATTACTATCTAATATCTATCTATAGTTTGTCCATATATATATATATATATATATATATTTATATATGTATGTATTTATAAAATTTATATGTATTAGTGTATAATATATAAATTGTATGTATGTATACTTGTATGTAGGTAATTATTGAATAAATTAATATCTATCTTAGATGTTATTTATATAAACAAGTGCACGCTAAATTAATTTTATATCACTTTTCAAGTCCTAGGTGTGCTGGAAGAGATTTCTTTTAGAAATAAGCATTGCCTATGTACAAAATTTCTTTTATAACTTTTTGTAACCAATTATATACGTGTACATGAACAATTAAATAAATAAATAAATAAAAATAATTTGTGAAGATATTCATCGAATATATTGTTTTTGTTGTACATTGCTTAAATAGTTATCGCTTGAATATAATCCAACCTGATGGTGATGTCGCCGTGAAATGTTGCCACGAATACCTTGTCCGTTCTTGCTTGACACAGATGTATAAGCTACTGCGGGGGTATGAGTGTGTAAGTGTTTATTATTATTGATATGAATGGTGTGGTGCAGTTCGTGGCGATGGGCGCGGAGCAGCGGGCGGCCATCCGGCGCGCGCTGAACGAGGACGCGGAGAAGCTGCTGGCGGAGGGCGAGGCGGCCGACCCGCAGCTGCGCCGCCTGCGCCGCGAGATCGACGACGTCAACCGGCTCTTCGACGAGTTCGAGCGCCGCGCGCGCGCAGAGGGTGAGTCACACCACTACACTCACCACACTCACCACACTCGCCACTGACACACATCACACGGTATACGACTAGCAATTATCTATCTAACTAACAGCCTTTTAAAGTCCACTGCTGGACATAGTCCTCCCCTAATTGGCGCCACTCCGACCGGTCCTGGGCCCTCTGAATCCAGCGGCTTCCCGCCGTCTTCTTTAGGTCATCAGTCCACCTAGTCGAGGACCATTCGAGGACTTTGCGACCCCATCGGTTATCTGTCCTTCGAGCACTAGCAATGAGCTACTTATCAATTAGCAACTACCAAAAACAAACAATTTCAAGAATTGAACAGTTACAACACACCCAGCATTTATCTCGTTTGGATAAATGACATAATTGTTATTGCTTTTTGTATAAAGTGCTGTTGACAGACATGGGAATTGTAATTGCAGCCCAAAATTAAACGGTCTCTGTAATTGAAGACCCGTGTGGCGCAATGGTTACTATGCCATCGCCGCACCAAGGGTCCTGGGTTCGATTTCCAACGAGGTGGTTTGAATGATGAGTTTGAATTTCTGTTCTCGGTCTAGGTGTGAATGTCCTTGTCTTTGTGTGTTGTCCGTGGCACCCACGACACTTAGAATCCTAGTTTGAAGCGTTATTTAATATTTTTATTATTATCCAAATGACTTCACGTTACCGCTAGCCGTAATAATCAGACTGCAATTAAATATTAATTGATCGATTAGTGACTTTACAAGTATATTGCAGTGTCGGTTACCTAGTACATCCCAGTATCCATTGTTGATGTAGATAGTTGTGCTAGAAGGTTTAGTAAGTAGATATATTAATAACGTTCTTGTTTACCGTCGAGTATAATAATGAGAAGAGTGATAGTGACTGGTTCAGAGCGGCGGAGGGAAGGGAGGCGATAACATTATCTGCCACACACATCACACCTCACATTTCACCCTTTTGATTTGTTTTGACGTGAGATTGTTAAAAACATCTATTTTATCTATTTTTATTTATTTATTTAAAAAATCTGCTACTTTGCAGAAGAGCCAAACAATAAATCTAAATCGAAAAGAAAGCACATCACATCTCACATTTCACCCTTTGCTTTGTTTTGGCATGCGATTGAGTCGACGAATTAAGATTGTTTAAAACATTTATTTTTATTGATTTATTTAAAAACATCTGCTACTTTGCAGAAGAGCCAAACATAATAAATCTAAATCGAAAAGTAATTACCATATCATTTTCTTTAACAAATGCATTAATAATTCATGAATCAATTGCCAGTACATTATCTAAATCCGTATATCCACTGGCTTAACGACTTAAGTGGTCTGCGCTATCTTTGTCTAACTATCTGTGGCTCGGCAAGTGGTGGAGTGAATAGACCCATGACGACACCGTAGGTACGTTACGACTCGCGTGTCCTACGGGACGTCGTCATTCGCTAATTGTCCGCTGCGCCCGCGCGCGCCCGCACCCGCGCACCCGCTCGCACCCGCTCGCACCCGCGCGCCCGCACCGGCGGTCAACGTTAATGTCACCGTTAATTGTGGCTTATTAGTCTAACGAACTTGCCGTCAAACCTGTCCCGGGACGGATTTGTACGACGCTCTAACGTCTGTATTTAAAAATATCGAATAAGCTCATTTGGACCTAGTGACGTATTGTGTTATGTTGTGTAGTGTTGTAATATTATTTTCACTTTTACGGTACTGCTTGTTATAGTAATATAGTGAAAGATAATTTATTATCACTATTTAATTGCAATAAATATGAACGTCTACAGTGATAACAGTTAGTCCTTTACTATGGTCCTTTATAAATAAATTATCTAATTTATAACAAGTCAATGAACAAAAATACACGCTGAAACAAATTTTGTATTTGGACGACTTCAAGTCACCTTAGATACTTTTGCGATTTCACCAAGATCAATCTTATCATTTGAATTATTCTTATTAGCTTTAGTAAAAATAATTATCACCTCACCTTAAACTTTTAATATTTATGAGTATCCAGCAAAATATCCATTTAACTAAAAATAACTTCAAACATTTTTGCAATAGAGACATTGAAAGTGGCTCAATATTTTGATAGATCGGTCGGAATGTGTCGATAAATATAGTGCTAATAGAACACACGTCCAAGGGAATATGTGCTCTGATCCGTTGGAGTGAGGTCGTGTATCGCGCAGCCGACATGAAGAGGATTAAAAGAATATTTTCAACCGGAAAAGGGGGTAAGCGAAATGCGAACATTTTTAAGTGCAAGTACTAGCCTGGTGACTGAAACAAACGTTCAAATGCAAAAATGTAATCTGTAATTATAGAGAACTTTTGATGAAAATGTCAAAGCTAATTCGTTCGAATTTTTTTTTCCTTCTCTCCTTCTTGGTTGGCGTCGCATCGGTGATGCCTAGTGTCGCTGATGTCCGGGCGATGCGGCGACAGCTCGTTGTCAGCTCGTTTGCTGGCTGTTTACATAAAAAAAGAATGACGAGATATGATTGTCAGACATTTTTTTTAATTCCCTACAAATATAATTTAGTACGTAAAGAGAAATGTAGTAGTCTGAGATTTGGTATAGTTCAAGTTTACACGGAGAAGAAGTGCAGAAAACGAAATTTCATATATCACATATGTGATACAAATACGTCTGCTAAAAAATAAAATATTAAATACTGTGTGAAGTAGTCCATTCATAATATATATTTTACTAGTTGTAGTTGTTCTGCAACATACCCGTTTTTGGTCGCAGATAAGTTACTGATGCGAAAAATTGATAAAAACCATCAAGCGTATGGTATAGCGTATAATATATTGTGTCATTTGAGTTCAATCGGTGAATAACTTTTCGAGTTTTTGAAGCTTACACAAACCAACTTAATTTTTTTATTATGTAGAGTACATAGGTACCGTCGAATTTCGGCCGCAGTGCGTGAATTTTTCTCCCAGGAAATAGATCTGTTCCTGAGGGATAAACGTACAAAGTCGCGGGCAACAGCCAGTTATAAGTAAATGTTTGTGTACAATCCCAACTGGTAAGTTGCGAATAACGATGTGGTGTTGGGTGGTAAAACTTAGTTAAAGATCATTCGCTGTTGACTTAAAACTTTAATTTTTTATGTTATTTGATAATATAAAGTATACCTAAATTATGTGTGTGATTACTTGTAACATGGCATGTTTTCAATAAACTATATCCAAAATCTCCACCTTCATCAAAATTACATAATCAAAATTTTACTAACAAAAAATAACCGACTTCAAATTCTCAAAAACTACTTGTCAGATCTCGTTCAAATTTATGTGGGACCACATGACAAGCACCAGCTTTCTATTAAAAAAAGAATCATCGAAATCGGTTGACGTGATATTGAGTTATTCGTCAATTTGTCGCGCACATCTTAACACAAATTTAGGACTTATGTAGTTTTCTCATGGATGCCATTGTCAGATCTCAATAAAATTTATGTGGGACCACATGACAGCCATCAGCTTTCGATTAAAAAAAGAATCATCAAAATCGGTTCGCCCAGTCCAAAGTTCTGAGGTAACAAACATAAAAAAAAAACAGTCGAATTGAGAACCTCCTCCTTTTTTTGAAGTCGGTTAAAAATAAAATCAGTTAAACGAATTCTGCTCAGACTACTCATACTTGTCAATTTCTTCACGTAAATTGAACTTAATAGTTCGGCAATTGAGTTTAAGATCAGTGTTAAATTTTAATTGGAGTTTAGGTTAAGGGCCTCTTGCTCGGGCAGGGATCGTGATATAAATTAAAATGTCACACAGCCAGGGATTACTAAAAGCTTACAATGTTTATTATGTTACACACATATTAAACACACACATATTAAATGTACGAAAACAACCGTTTAGATTAGTGTAAAATATAAATGTTTTATTATAATGTAAAATAGCCCTTAAGTAACTGTGTAATCCATTTTTGGCCTTAGTTGATATGTATATCCTTATATTATTCGACTGTAAAATTGTAAAAAACGCTGTTGGATTGCCTAATAAACGATTAAATAAATAAATAAATAAATGTTTATATGTCATACATAGTGGAGATGTGATTTGAATTAATATTTTAGGCATTTATTAGTGTTCTTCTCAAAGATTACGGAACCTAACAACTGCCATAATAACAGCGAGGCCCGGCTTCCCGTGCCTCGTCGCGAAGCGCGAATATTTTGATGGATCTTTGATATTACCCACTTACTAGTTACTCGGTAGAACGTCAACATAAATAACTATCTAGTTGGATGCCAGTTCATGATCAGAAGTATTCGAACCCCAAACACGCTTAGAATATCGAATTGTAAACCACCACTTTCCGAATCCGATTGGCACTATGGTTCTTAATAGTTGATTACAGAAGAACAATTAACAAAAACGTATGCCTTTAGGTTTAACTTAATTGTCATTTGGTGGAGAGATAGAGAGGTAGTTAGAGGAATGATGAGTGCTATCCTGAGTCCTGACCTGAGGTCAGCGTGGAGCGGCCGCGGCCTTGCAATTGAACGTCGACCGACTGAGATCACTCTCCAGTATAGCCACTGTTATGTCCCGCACGAGCCCGGATCGCCACCGGCCGATTGTAGCGACTAGTAGGGAAATATTATAATAATATCTTAACAGAATACATATTGTGTGCACTGCAGTTTGCTACCTGCTACAGTATGTTTGTTACCTCAGAACTTTGGACTGGGCGAACCGATTTTGATGATTCTTTTTTTAATCGAAAGCTGGTGGCTGTCATGTGGTCCCACATAAATTTTATTGAGATCTGACAACGGCATCCATGAGAAAACTACATAAGTCGTAAATTTGTGTTAAGATGTGCGCGACAAATTGACGAATAACTCAATATCACGCCAACCGATTTCGATGATTCTTTTTTTAATCGAAAGCAGGAGCTTGTCATGTGGTCTCACATAAATTTGAACGAGATCTGACAACTATGTAGTTTTTGAGACTTTGAAGTCGGTTATTTTTTGTTAGTAAAATTTAGATTATTTGAAGTCGGTTAAAAATATTATTATTTATTTGTTTTGACCATACTATTGTAATAAATATATGCTCCAAACCACAAACAAGAGGAACCGGGCACCCAACATTGATTACCATGAGTACTGGAGGATGACTTCGAATCGAGCAGTATGAAACCTCTGATTCTAATTATGTTTAACTAGAATGTTTATGGTGCATCCCACATCATAATTTGCGTCTTCCTACTACGACTGGGCTCACGCCGCGGCCGTGTTGATCAGGGGCACCAATTGAAGTAGGTTACCTAAATAAATCCAATTTAAATTTTCGACAAGGCCTCGGTCAATAGGCCTACTCCCACTTGACCCGTCGTACATCATACTTTATTGGACAGTGCCAGTACTGCCAGCAGCCACCGCACGGTGATGTCACAGCATTTCGCCAAGACGTTCAGTTATTGCCCTTGGCGTGTTAATGCCAAATTGGCAATAATGCCTCATTCTGCAGTGGGTGGGTCATCTGGCCAGGGATTTAATGCGGCACCGAGTTGAATAGGAGTTGAACAGGCTCATTATTTTCTTATTACTGCATTATCCATGAAACGGTAAATTAAGGAGTTGTTAAGTTTATTATGATGATTGCGCAGAAGTTTTCAATTTTAGTTTATGAGAGTTCTTTTTCTATAAACCTAATTTTCGAAAAATTGGGATTCATACAAAATTATGTTCCAATTCTTCCAGTTTCTTACACTATGCACATTCGATCCCACACATCCATAAACATGCCTTAATATGTCATAATATCTGTCTACGCCGTATAAAATTACTCGTTGCTAATTATATTGCTTAGTGAATTTCGATGATTAGCAATTGATATTAGCTAATGGGAACTGCAATTTGAGGTAAATTCACGTAATAGGTCGCTATTAGCACATTAAAATCGTTTCAATGGTTCAAACCTTATCAATTCCTACGATAGTTATTCTTAAGAAAATTTGAAATAAAAATACAGTTTAACTAAGTTTATAATATGTACATGTTTATGAATTGCTCATTATTTAAAGCTAAAACTACTAAAAAAAATTCATTGTACTCGTAACTACGTGTATGAGCCGGGCCGACTTGAATGTGGACGACGCTGGGCCATGTCTAAAGGAGCTATGCCTTAAACCATTATCGATTTCAAATGTCGAGATATGTTCAACGATTCACATTCCGCATTAAGTACTACCATGCAACCGAAGGCATACGCTGAACGTTTCGATGTATCGCTGCGAAGTGCGAACGGATCCTTTATATTTAGCACTCCGGCCGCCGGCTGATATTACTCAGTCGTCGCTTTTTACGCTGGCCGCGGCGAGGAGCCTAGGTCTCAGACTTTCAGTCGCTCCGTCCGAACGAGCGCAGGCTGTGCTCCGGTCCGGGTCTCGCGCTGCATCCCCGGTGCATCCCCGGTGCACTGGCCACGGTTTAAATGTTGCGTAACATCCGGGTGGTGTACGTCGAGCGATCGGTCGAGAGGACGTGGTACGACTGCCGACTTTCAGGTGAATTTTTTTGTCTGTCGCTACGTTTTTGTGTTTTGTGAACGCGTTCGGTGATTCAGTGGTTTTGTAACGGTTCCGTGACTGCCGAGTGGCGTGCGATTGATGTTTTGTTGTCGTTCACCGGCGCCCCGGCCGCCCCGGCCGCCCCGGCCGCCCCGGTCGCCCCGGCCGGAGTCACGTCTAAAGCCTCCGCTGGCGTCTTGTACGCATGCGAAAGTTTACAGATTTTGGCAGGCGCCGTAGGTCACTAAGGACTTGCAGGTCTGCTGTTTGATCGTTAGCCTAACGTTAAACGTTATCTAGACTAGCTCGATTTGACTTTTATTGAGAAATTATCTTTTCATATTGCGGCGAGGTTGAATGTTTCGTTACGGGTAACAGCACAGTATTTCATTGAAACGTTTTATTCAGATTTGAATCAACGGTAATTTGTGGTTAATAATATCTTTAAATTACTATAAAGCATATTATAAATAATTGGTATGGACACTAGATTGATCAACAATTTTAAAATTAGTATTTTGTGCCGCAAATTATTTTTATTAATAATGAATACTTTTCTAAATTATATTTATTCATTATCACATGTTTTTAGCACCTTCTGTAGTAACACGTAAAAAATATGTTTAGGAATTAACGTTATAAACAAAACGTTTTGATTTAGCAACTCCTGTACCTAAATATACGCTTTTAAGCACATAGATTGTCTCCATGGGTAAGCCATCGGCCGTCACACATCTGCGTACCTTCTGTGTTTCTTATCCCATATTTTAAAAGAAGATAAGTCATAAAATTAAAAAAAATGAGGCGGGAGGTTAAGTGACTTCAAACCGTACGCAAGTCACCCTTAGCCTACATCGTAGAAAGGTCAAGTTATGAACATGACCTAGACGCTAACCGCCGCCGCCGCCGCGGTCGTCGCGCGGCACGTGTCGGACACGTCACGTCACACAGCACACTCCTGATTGATGGAATCAGTATCAGTAAACCTGACATGTGAGGCGTGATCTTGTACAATTATCCATTATATGTTATAGTTCCATAAAAAAACTTTTGTACCCGTTGGCTTATACCCTTTGGAAATAAATGTTTGTTTCACACGTCTGCGTTAATTAGCTGAGTGTGAGATAAGGACAACACTAAATACTTACGCCCCAACTCAGAGTCACTAACGGTTACTTTAATCGCTGCTTAGTAAAGAATCACCATACAAATTCTGTACTAAGGAACGATTTAAGATAGTGACTCCGAATTGGGGCGTTAATATTGAGAAATAATCAGACATTTAGGTACCATAACAACTTCGTGCATGTCTGGTTGTCTGGTTGGCCTAATGGTCAGCTGGTAGATAAAATACATTTAAGCATTAACCTCGCCAATTGTACCTTGACGTTTAGTGTAGTTCAGTACAAGATTACTACAAATTTAAGAATTCCCTGACAATTTTATTTACATTAGCTTTCAAACAAAGAAAACCGCATTATAATCGGACCATTCGTTTAGGAGCTACGATACCACAGATACCACAGACACACACACATTTAATAACACCCATCTTTTTGTGTCGTGGGTTAAAAAATTTCGTTGTTATACTGACAGGGGAGAAGAACCACAGAGTAATAATGTTGATGTGTTAATGAACAGAGGAATCGAAGAATGCGGCGCGCATCTTCACGGAGCAGTCGTCGAGCCTGCTGGAGCGGCTGGAGGCGCTGGAGCGCGCGCTGCACGAGCGGCTGGCCGCGCCCGTGCCGCGCGACCTGGACGCGCTCGAGCACCTCGTGCTGCAGCACAAGGACTGGGAGACCGGCGCGCGCGCGCTCAGCGACCGCGTGGAGGAGGTGCAGGCCACCTTCAGGGGTCAGTACCAACCTTAGCGGCCGCGACGCTCTTAACTTAGCCAATTGGCTTTAAGTTATAATTTTCTATTAATACTGGTTTTATAAAAATATTTCAAATGGTAATAAATATCAGGCATTGTATTCATACTAACACTGTTATTTATGAACGATTTATTCAAACAAACCACGCGTTCAATACCTGTGATATAGTTATAGAATACTCTGTGTTATAATATACTTTAACATCAAATACATAGGAACCTGAAGTATTTTTTTTTTGCTTTGCTGATATTTTGTAAAGGACTCAAATATTCACAATATCACTTATAAAAAATGATGTTAATTTCATTGTAAAGCGGTGACACAACGGTCAGTACATGCAACCACAAAGTGGGCCCACTCAGCTGTGACGTCACTGGCGACCGCAATCATCCCCACTCCGTAACATGATGATACACCTTGAATTTAGACAAGCGTACTTCATACTTATTTATTAATCCTATTTTGAAACAACCTTAGTTAAGGAGTATGCGGACTTATTGCCTGATAGCATTCTCCAACAAACAAACCCTCGGAGCTAGTGCGATGTGTTAGGTTATATAGCATACGAGTAACCGCCCTCTCTTTGCTTCGGTTTTCTTATTTTTTTACACCTTGGGTTACATTACTGGAGTTTTATTGAGGATGCCTAATTTTTTGAAAATATAATATAGCCTATGTTACCCGTCAATAGTGTAGCTTTCCGACAGTGATAGAATTTTTCAAATTGGTTCAGTAGTTTCAGAGCCTATTCAATGCAAACAAACAATCAAATCTTTCCTCTTTATAATAGTATAGAGTGACGTAGGTCACTCTGTAGTAGCACAGAACCTGGGTCTCTTCATAACGGAGGAGGCCTAGAGCACACTTTACTCCAGCATACCCTGTTGCTCTAGCCAAAGTTCAACTGATACACCAGGGTGTCAACTATCATCACATCATCCGATTTTATAGAAAACAAACCAGTGGAATAGATGTGGAAGTATAGGATAGACAGATATGAACCTATTCCTTGCATGTGAATGTATAAATGAACGTGCTATGTCGGTATTCCCAGGCATCGCGCTCAAGACGCCGGCCATGAAGAAGAACCTGGACAAGGTGATGGGCAAGTGGAACGACATGCACTCCAAGAGCCAGCTGTTCGTCGAAAGGTAACGCCGTCCCCCTCGCTCTCACACCCCTTGCATGAGATAGCAATATCATTCGTATTGCTTATCTTGTGTGCTTATCTTTTCATATTGATGAATTAAGTTAAATAGTCACACCGATCCATCAACATTTATAATAATTAAATTATTTGTTAGTGTTTGTAACCACTTATTTTGTACTTATTGTAATTATGTACTTATTTGTTAGTGCTTATTCGGTAGTGATTTTGCATGCAGATCTGAAGTTATCAAGTTCGATTCGATCCCTGGAATGCAGATTACTGTTAACATGACAGGTGGGAATAAAATCGGGTGTCAAGCATAGTCTTACAATTCACAGAACTATGTAGTGGGATTTTTTTTTTCCCACTAGTACTGTCAACAGAACCAGTACTGTCAACAGGACAAGTGGGAATAAACCATAGATTACCCCCAATAGATACCGCATAAGGGAAATTTTCTTAGAGTTTGAACTCACAAAATTTGGCGGAAGGCGCGGCTTGCGGGGGACAAAACAATGCGCTGTGATTGGCTATTTCTAATTCATACTTGGACTTGACGCGTCAGTATTGGTCGACACTATTGTCGTCGACTTGCAAATGCACGTACTTGTTGGCGCGCGTCAGTTGCCTTGTATGCGGTATCTATTGGAGGTAATCTATGGAATAAACGCAGGGTAGATAGTAACGTGACAGATTGCCACCTGTCGAGCAGGTAATCCAATGTCACAGTATTTAAGGTGTTTTGGTTCGTGTGTGCAGGCTGAAGTTCGTGGAGACGGTGGTGAACAGCCTGGAGGAGAACAGCCAGACCATCTCCGAGTTCGAGATCAAGCTGGCGCAGTGCCAGGACCTGCCCAACGACCTGGAGCTGCTCAAAGATGTAAATATTTTCCCTTTTATTCGAAACATGTTGGAGAAAAAATTATGCGGCTTCAACCCATTAATGGCTCACTGTTGAGCGCGGCTTTAGGAGGCATAGAGCATACTCGACCACACTGCTCCAGTGTATCGGTGGAGTATAAGAGATAAAACACAGCAAGAGTCACCATTAACTCACTCGTTCATTAGTAGGGTCTACCATGGTTGAAGAAAAATGGTTCAGACTCAAGGTTGAACGGGGAGCCTTACATCCCAACGTTCAAATGTAACAAAAATGTTCAAGTGATGATCGATAAAATTTTCATGAACTTAAGAATAACTATTCACACTAGCCTCAAACTTTGTTAATTAATTTTATTTATATTACCCTCATACTTTGTTAATATACGTAAATCTGATATTCATCCCTAACTAATGTGACCGTGCGTGGCAGATGCACGAGGATCTGCTGCGCATGCAGGTGGCGGTGTCCAAGCAGCAGGTGGCGGTGGACCAGATGAACGACGACGCGGAGAGCTGCCGGCGCGTGGTGGAGGCGTCGCGCGCGCAGCTGCCCGCGCCGCCGCGCAAGCACCCCGACCTCGAGCGGCTGGACAAGGAGGTCGGCGCGCTCAACAACCGCTGGGGGAACGTCTGCACGCAGCTCGCCGAGAGGTCGGTACTCGGTACCAACCACGGACCAGCCACGGACCAGCTGTTTACATGATAATCATCGAGCTTGAAGTGAAAGCAGAGATGTAACGTTACATAAATACTCCCACATGTATAGGTCTTTCAAAAGTCTTGTTATCCAGTGAATGTCCATTGCGGCTTTTATTTTATAATTCAAGTGGAATTTTGTAAGATCTAAGATCTGTACATTTTCGGGTCGTTCTGAGATAATAGCTGGAATAGTTTGCAGTTATATAGCCTTACTTAGTTGGAAATGAGTTCTTCAAATATTGTTTAAGTTTGAGCTCCTAAGCACAAAAATATGTCAGTTTTTTATATTATTACTGTTCGTTTTTACAATTAGCCGAATTGTACAGCGTGTAAAGAACTCAGTAACGTCCAAGCGGGCTTCGAACGATGTGTACTAACGAAGTGTGTGTGTGTGTGTGTGTGTGCAGACTCCGCAGCTGCGAGGCGGCGTACCAGCTGCTGCGCAACTACAACGCGGGGCTGGAGAAGGAGGCGGAGTGGCTGGACGACGCGTACAGCAAGCTGCAGGCGCAGCCCCCGGTCGAGATCCGCCCCAAGGAGCAGTTCGAGCCCACCAGGGTAAGACGACCACGGTTATAATGTTAATGTAAACAGCCAGTGCCAGTGCGTTAGGCTGCAGATGTGGCCAACAGAGTTGCAGTCAAATCGATGTGTCGAAGAACCCGTCACCCAAGTTATGACTCAACGTGCGCATTAATACGGCCACGCCCTTTTAGCGTGCTAACTGTTGACCACTCCTGCGTGCTAGCGTTAGGACGCAAGTGGAGCAGGGACATTATTTTTTTGTGTTTCCTTTTTGATGAAGTATCAATGATGCCTTTAGCGACGGTGGTTACGTAATGTCTGCTCTTTTGTCTGCTATTTACTTACGGCCGGTCTCAATAATGTACTAACAGATGGAAGACTGTGGATAGGGCTATCATTAGTATGTCATCTGTCATATTTGTCAATTTTTGCATATGCAAAAATTCTGTCATGACATACTAATGGTAGCCCTATCCACAGTCTTCCATCTGTTAGTACATTATTGAGACCGGCCGTAAAACAACTCGCTACGGTGGCGCCGCGGCGTTCGGAAACGACTTTAATGTTCTCTACGAATGATAACTCGTATGTCGCTATGGAGTTAATTGTCTCCATGCTAGTAAATAATAATTATTATCAAGTTGTTTCAGATGTCATTTTATGATTAAGCTTACATACAATATGTTAAAAATTATAATACGACACAAGGCTCGGTCAAACTTTTTTGAATGTCCGTTGCGCTAGTCCCATGACATTGTCACATGTATTATTATTTAAGCTTGGTGTAACCCAAAACGAAAAGTTGATCGGTTTATTTCAGACTAAACGCATTCCGCAGATCAGTTTTGTCCACTGAATGTCGTTAATTTTAGCCCGAAATACTCGGCCTAAAGACAGCCGTTCGACGAGTTTTTGCACCGTCTGTGACTTTTTCATTGTTCCATTTAGAGAGCGAGCAACGATTTCTTGGATTAGCTTGTCGAGATAATTATGTCTGTTGGTTTTCTTAATGAAGGTTTGTCGTCCATATATTATTTTGTAACCAGAAGCATGTGACATCAAAGTATAAAGTGGCTAATAACTCAACACGTCCGTCACATGGCGGCACTTAGATATAAGATAACTACACTGTTGCATGTTACAAACAATAGTTATCCAATTGGACATGTTGTGGGCAAAATTGTCGAAAATGTCAACATTTTGTAATGTTAATTCATTATCACATATTTTAATCATACATCCATTATATCATCTATTCATACGTAATACTCTATAATGGAACCCTGTACATATATCCCCTTGGTATTAATACCGGTGCACAAGTTGGTGTACTAACGATACTAAGGTGTTGATACCACGAGGCTGTATGTGTGCGTGTGTGTCAGTGTGCGGTGTGGTTGCAGAGCCTGTTGACGAGCGTGGTGGAGCGCACGCCCAAGATCGAGAAGGTCAACGTGGACGGCGGCCGGTTCATCCGCGAGGCCAAGGTAACTGATGGTGACGTGTTATATGTGTCGGCCATGCCACCCGCGACACAGGTAACCTACTGCGGGGGTATGAGTGTGTTAGCGTTTATTTTTTATTTTTTAACTGCCGCACGTGGCGCCCTCTTCAACGCTCTGTGGAAGACGCCGTGTTACTTGACTGAAACTACTGGCATTTACCTACCAGGATATATCTTAAAATTGGTTTATTTTTACAATAATCTAAGTTTACAGGCACTGAATTCCAAAGCTGTTATTTTAAGGGTTAACTATACTTCCATCCTGTGTATTGTGAAAGGCTGCGTCTGTTGAAAGGTGTTGTGAGGTGACGTTAGGTCGGTCCAGCGCGTGTTGCGTCGCTTGCGGTGTGTGGCAGGTGCGGTGCCGCATGCCCTCCGTCTTGCTACACTCTCGGTACCTGCTGCATCTTCTGTACTGCACGTGTGAGCTTACACGCACCACGGAACGCTTGGGCAATGTTTAAACACCGCTTGATGCATCCGCTACAGCGCTGTCTGCAAGAGTGGATTTAACAGTACTGTCATCCTGCCTTCTACAACATAGCGCTAACTACGGAAGGCAGGGTTTCGAACCATTCAACTGTACGTCTTTTATATGAGTGTTATTGTAACTAAATGACTAGCGTTCAGTTTCATGATTGTAACTAAGCTCTTAAATCTACTTTTGTGCCTAACCCCGCATTAAAACGTCTGAAGCTTCGTTAAATAAATTGGCTTTCGTACTAACACTAACGAAACCTTTGAAAGCGGGAAGTTTGCGTGATTGAACCCATTAGATTGTACCGAAAACCGGCAACGTATGACTGCCGCCCGCCGACCCTCTGTCTGTTCACTCGAGACGTCTACACTTATTACTTTGATGACGCCTCGTTCGGAACGCTCTGTGTCTATTATTATGCTTATTTTCTTTTCTATTTCATCACCTTAAGAAAATACTTCTCTACTACAAATGTGTATTACACTAGACATTTCAAGTTGTAGATTTCATTTTCAAACAGATTATAATATAAAAGATGATCTCCAATGTAGTTGGTGTTGTCCGTTAGCTTTGCATGCATCGTCTGCCTCTCGATGTTGCCAGTGTGACCGTGTCTCCCCTTATACTTGTTGAGTAGTGAATCTGCTTCGGGTTTGCACGTGTTGTCGGGTGCCCCGCACGAAGCGTTTGGTGTTGCACGCTTAAACAATTCCAAGTACGGGTTTTCTAGCATGGTATCTTCTCCACCCTGGGTCGCCTACAACTGGACTCGGTTACGTTACTCATGAATGATTCAATTAGCCATTGTCTTCTTATTATACAGCGAATGCGTGCCGAGAATGAAAAGTGGGTGATTGGGTACGAATGATGATTGTTAGAGTTCGTGCTACCTGCTCCAAATTTTAACTAAACAGGGTTAACGTACTTAGACACTTCAGGTTACGTGTGAATGGAACATTTTGTGAGATAGAAATTATTAATCACGATGATTCGATTCGCTTAACTTACATACCGGATGACTGTTTTTGATCGTAGTCTAAAAATGTAATAATAAAAAATTATCAGTTTGTCAACTATTTTCTAACTTAACCAGACAAGCCACTTCTTTTTCGGAAGTGGCGGAATTGTTTAAAAGTATTAAAGTCAAAAGCGGTCACCGGTAACTAACCGCGGAAGCTAACCGCGCCGCTAACAACGTAGATCCACTGGTCGCGCTGCCAGCGCTACGCGGAGTGGCTGTGCGAGGAGGTGCACCCGTCGCTGGACGCGCGGCCGCGGCGGGCCGGCGGCGGGGGCGGGGGCGGCGGCGGGGGCGAGGCGGGCGGCGGGGCGGAGGGCGTGGCGCGGCGGCTGGACGAGCTGAACGCGCGCCACCAGCGGCTGCTGGAGCTGCTGTACGAGCGGCTGCGCAGGATCGCCGCTGCCAACCCCGGGGACATCGTCACGCTGGTGAGTACCATTTGCTGTTGTCCATGGAGGAGGAGGCGCTGATGTTTTCATTAATGCTGCAACGAAACGCAACATACTCATTACGTACTACTTGTAAATTTAAAAAAAATGTCAAGGAATGTCAAATGTCAATGACTCGCTGTCAAATGTCAGTGAATAACTGTCAAATGTTAGTGAATAGCTGTCACATGTCAGGGAATAGCTGTCAAATGTCAATGTCAAAAACTAACGAGAACTGTCATTCTTGGCCGGTAATAAGCTCCCCTGGCGTCTTACTACCGCCAGCCTATTAGTTATTATGTAAAAATATCAGCGTCTCCTCCTTAAAACACTTTAGTACTTACGTGATACTGATAAATACTGTTAATGTGATAGAAGAAGAATGTCTCCGCACAGGCCACCACATACATGATATCTGAGATCAGCGAACGAATATTTATTTATAAATTAAAGAAGTTTCTGGCCCAGTAAGCAACCTGCACTTGTTCGATGTCTCGATTATCCACTGACATAGTGTCAATTGTAAACAAAAGATGTACTTTTTCAATCCACCTGCCTAATTTTAATTAGGTTCACGAAGCGTAAACATTTAAACGGTTTCACCTTGAAAATTCCCTAAATGGATACGATCTAACTACAACAAACTACACATGACCCTTGCGTGACTTTATCCAATAAACACAGGTACCGTACGTTTGAACCTTTGAATACGTACGGTTCCTATAAAACATTCTGGCATGTTCAAACGCAGTTACATGGTGAATGAAATTGATTCCCTATAGTAATTCACAATTCGCAGGGTTTAATACTTATTGTAAATTC
Source organism: Thymelicus sylvestris (assembly GCA_911387775.1). NCBI lineage: Eukaryota > Metazoa > Arthropoda > Insecta > Lepidoptera > Hesperiidae > Thymelicus > Thymelicus sylvestris. The sequence goes on along the minus strand of OU426909.1, from coordinate 10,964,113 downwards.
ATTTGTTTGTACCAAACTGAGAGGCAAAAGTTTCTTGTAAACCGTTCCTAATAAAATAAAAAATTTAAAATTGGTTATCAATAGAATTGTTCATTAGGACACCGACACGCTCCTATAATACGATTGGCGAAGAAGCGATAGAAGTTTGTTTTAAACGCAGCTTCTTGTGCTTCGGAGTTACTGTAGCTTTTGAATGACTATAAGTAGAATATAAAACATTGTAGTATCGATTTATAGGCTACATTTTAAAACAGTTGATTTTATGGAGACCGCAATGGCAGTTTGTTGTCGTTATCGTTTAGTTGCGCGTGCGCAGGGTTAGCGCGGCCGTGATGTCACCATTATGTCATCACACCTCCTACAAGGTCACGGCGGCGGGGGAGGGGGGGGGGGGGAGATTTGAATAACAAATTAGTGAGTTTAAATCGTTCGTTTTTATGTAGATTTTATAGCGACGTAAATTTTATGGTTTATTTTTATAACTTGAGGGTTAGATGTGATTAATTTTGAGCGGGCTATGTGTCGAGATTAAAATACGTATTTGGTATGCTGATACAACTGGTTTTTTTTATTATAATTTTTAACTATTGAATATGATCTGGATACAAACAGGACTGGACAAATCCTTAATGTGAATTTGGTAGATAGATACCTACTAAAAGTACTGTGTAGTTGAATTTAAAAAAATAATTTAATAAATAATAAAAATAAACAGAGAGACAAATCGATAAATAGACACACACACACGTTGTTTGTATAATTGTGTGTATTCATGCGTACATGCGGGTAATTTGGTTAAGTACCTAAGAATAAAAATAGTAGTTCAATATTTACATTTTATCGTGCCCGTGTGTAAACATCATTAAAACAATGGAACAATACAAAATAACAATTTTTTTATCAGGTATTGATTGCTAAATGGAATGACATCGAAAACAAAATTTTTGCTCAACTTTGCTTCGTAAATAATGAATAAGAAATTTTAATTAGTTATATGCTATTCAAATTAAGCCGGAAACCGGTTTCGAGAGCAAATAAACCAGTGAGATTCCACAAAAATCCAATGCCTGAGAACAACTTAAAATTTTTACTAACATTTTTCACAATTTTTGTCTGTTTGTTTGTTCCGGCTAATCTCTGAAATGGCTGGACCAATTCTGACGGGACTTTCACTGGCAGATAGCTGATATAACAAGATTTTTTTTAATTTTAGAAAAAAAATTGTTTGTTAGGCGATACGAAGTTCGCCGGGTCAGCAGTAGAGAATAAATCAGGTACGGACGCAATGAGTATAAACGGAGTAAGTAATGCGGCGTTACGGCCACCGCGGCACCGGTATAGAAGTATGGAGCCGCAGTAGGCCAGGGCGGGCGCCCGGGCGGCACGCGACATGACGCCATACTGTACCCTGCTGGCCTTTTACCTTCATGAATGTTTAATGCCACGATATACCATTGAAGTTGTCATTTAGACCTACACCTACCTACCTACACGTCAATTTATTCATTTTGTGTTACCTAAGTTTCATTTGAGCTAAAGTGTACCTATAATATGAACTTTATCGTAGTATTTTTATGTCTTGCTTTGAAAAACATGAACCTGCATGAAAATATTTGGAAACAATGTTGTATCAACTTTACATTTGAAAGATTAAATATGGCTAATTAAGAACAACATTCTCAGACCACTGTAGGCGTATCATGAGGATCGATTGTTTTTATACAAGTAGTTTTCGAAATAAAATTCATAATACCTTAGTAAACAAATGGCTCTGTTCAAACTGCAGATAAGCGTTTTACCGCAAACGGTACTTAGTTGTACTGTTGATAGTTAAGCGATAAGCGATAAGAGGCGACAGGTAGGTAAGGTCTCATTTACAGTCCACTGGAATCTTGAGTCCATTTTGAACAATATTGTACAAGTAGCTTTTTAAAGAATTTATTAGGCCAACCAGGGCCAAGACTTAAGAAATGATGACCGTAGGAAAAGCTATGCAAGTGCCCTGAGCATTGTTTTTGAATAAATAATAGTAAAATTTACAGTAAAAAAAATACAACAAAATACTCTCTTTAAAAGAAAGCCCTACTACGTATATGATTATGGTCTGACGCACTAAAATCTATAACAAATCTTCTACATGCTATAACCATTCGTCTAGTCGCTGACATAATGTGAAATCCAAAACTTCAATATTGAACCAAATTTTATTAAAATATCAGTTGTTATCAAGATGTTATCTTGATATTTACATGTCGTTATGCAAAATATCGATAAAATACGCACCGCTAAAATCTACGAATACCTACGTTCTCCTAAGTATACCTCAAATAGGTATGACATGGTAGGACCAACTGTAGGCTAACTTAATAACATGATCTAAATTTAAATTCTGGAAATTGTCTAGAGTTAATAATACTTACACTACAAATTATAATATGCAGAGACAGAAATAACCAAAAGTGTATTATGGACTTTTTCGTAGCTTCTGCGTTCCTCTTAGACTGTGAGACCGATGTCTTAAGACAATTATATAGCTGGATTTGAAATAAGGAGCATTTATTACGCACCCACGCACGGTAGCTGTATAAGGTAGAATATGTGGGTGTAGTTGCTTGTGGAGCCGATTGGGTCATGCGTCGATCGTTTGGGGCGTACCGCTTTACAAAATTACCATTGTAAATTGTGACTGTCTGCCTCGTAAAGTGCTTCAATCTAATACACGCATCTATTAGGTCATGGTCATACTGTTGTGTATTTTGAGCACCAAAGTGAACTATGTATACAAAATTAACATCTTTTCTATGTGTGCATTACCTTATCCTGTGTTTAATTGTTATTGTGTTCAGTAATCATTCTTATGTAATAAGTATTCCGCATTTATGTTGGTAATTGTCATCTCCTGGTGCTGATGTCAGCTGATGCCTGTGGGCGGTCGCGCGTCGCCAGAGGAAGCTTATTACCAGGACGCTGATCTGGAAGTTCTCCTCATTAAGGTTTATTTCCACTAGTTGATTGGTGCAGTTGAGTTTACTGGACTAGATATAATTTATTTTTGCAGTATTTTGCGAAAAATATAACTTGCTTTCACGATTATACTATGTATGTCTGTTTTTATTTTGGAATCTTTCAAGACGGTTGCTTGGGCTATAATTTCTATCATTATAGAATCAAAAAAAAAAACAATGATAATTTCAATTCAGTGCTACATTTCAGTCCCTGAATACTTAATTTTTTGTTGCGTGCGAGGAGCCACTGATCTATCCAAAGTAAAAAGCATATCTCATTTCATGAATGGCATTCCTCTCATGTCGATTAAACTAATACCTTTGGAGTCTGGATCAAATCATCTGAGAGCGTATCGAGTGTTTCCCATCAACTTACGAAATTGCAACGGCCCTTGAGACGATGGTGCTGTACAGATACTTGTTACTGAAGAGGCAACGTTATGGTAGCCACTAGCCAGCGTGTATGGCGCGGAGCTGAGCACTCGCTAAATATAGTATGATATTTATATTTATTATGAATGTAATGTGTTCGTTCATTTGGTTTGTATGATCTTGTTGTAAGTGGTATTCAATCGGCTTGGAACACAACAACAGCACTCGGGATTGTTTCAAGAGATACGTTTCGCTGCTTCAGTTTCAATGCTGTAATGAGCTACATTACTAATGTAATGTAGCACTTACTTAATTTTATAGAATGTGCAAGCTAGTTAATAATAAATACAATGAAAATAAAATACTCTTAAATTTTATACAGTAGGTCTATGGGATATTTGAAGCAGTGATAGCCTAGCGGTTAGAACGTTGGTCTCCCGAACGAAGGGGCCCGGGTTCAAATCCTGGCACGCACCTCTGATTTTCAAATATTATGTGCGTATTAGAAGTTAATTATCACTTGCTTCGGTGAAGGAAAACATCGTGAGGAAACCTGCACACCGGAGAGTTCTCCATACAGTTCTCAAAGGTGTGTGAAGTCTACCAATCCGCACTTGGCCAGCGTGGTAGACTATGGCCTGTGCCCCTCACATTGTGAGAGGAGACCCCGAGCCGAGCAGTGGGACAATTATGGGTTGTTGCTTTGCTTTTATGGGATATTTGAAGAGGCAGTAACTTATATTAAACTTATAGCCCTCATTCATTGATTTGCAATAACTATAAATAAATTATTTTATACTTCGTCACAATATATTACTGAGTAAATAATTTGCACAACTTCACATGAAGGACCTCACTTACACAACGTTTGTTTTGAGGACACGTCGCTATTTTTATGGCAGATTACATCAGCGCCCAATTTAAGGTATTAGTCAAGTATTTTTAATACGCGCAAAAATGCGCGCACGCACAAACGGTTAAATGTCAAGAGCGAAATGATAGATCAAATTATTGAGAGTAGTTTTAAATAAGTGTATAGATAAGCGAAATATTTCAATTTACAGAAGCGCCTTGTTGTCAAACTTTAGGATAACGTTACTATGGAAGTGCTATGAAACTTGGAAAAATTTAAAATTGTTTTTGGCTGACGGCCCAGTGGTCGTGGTTTTTAATTGTTTTAAATTGTAGACCGTAGAGTTGAACTAGAAATATCTGAACTAATCTTTAATTAGTTATAGGTAGGTACATATTACATGATTCCGTCATGTTTAAATTAGCTTGCAAGTTGCAATAACATCGACCATAACTTCGCTGAACTTCATTTAATATCGTAAATTTTAATATTAATGTCGATGTGGACATGACGTAATTTGCAGTCACAGTGTCAAGGTCCAGCCATGTTTACGTTTTAACTCAATTACACAAATATGATTATTCAAATAGGTATAACTGAGAAGACAATATAATCCAATCGTCTATTCATCATACTTATCATTGGAAAGATGAACATATTCCGGAAATAGAACCAAACAATTCCTATGATCAAGCATACTATTACAATGTAAGTAAGTTGTTTTATAAAGTACCTAAGAATTACCATTAATTTGTTTAATGTAACAGATTATTAAAAAAAATCCAGGAAGAAACGTTAAGTCCAAAAATAGGCCAACACGTGTTGATAAAGAAAATGTATGCAATTAAAAATCGCGTTGTATAAATATTGAATAGGACAATATCATGCTAAAAGGTATAGCTTAATCTGAGATCTGTGTTAAACGTTTGAACATTAACTTGATTAAGTGTCGTCATGATAGTCCCGGGCGATTGGTGCGATTACACATGACGATGAATGTAGTGCACTGAACACTGAAGTCTGAACGCCGGAATCCCACAATATGTCGTAACGCAACACAATGACGAGCGCCGACTCCGCCGAGGCGCCAATTGGCGTGCGCTTTTTTCTAGTACAACTCGAACAACGACACGCGACGCTCGTCGCGCCAAAACGATTGGCGTGTTCGAATTACGAACGACGGAAATAATTCCAAGTGTTTTAATAAATGTTTGAGTGCCAGTGCCTTTTTGAGTGAATGAAGGTTTTCATTGATTGCGTACACCCGAACGTGATTGCGTTGTTTTTTCTTACAGCGCAGTTGAAAGTTTTCAGCTGATTTCAAACGTATCGACCTTGACCGGAGTGTTTAATAACAATTTTCCCGGTGAAATATTTATGATATCGGCATTCACTTATATCTAGCTGGATTATGATAAGAGACGGATAAAATATACTGAAAAGAAATGGTTATATTGTGAATATTTAAGAAGCACTTAATTAATAATAGAAAATAAAATGCATAGACAAATCTATATTTTGATATAACGGTAGTTGCATGAAGCCGGTGGGCCTTAACCAATTTGGCACCGGTAATGTCAACCGGCGACAATTAAAGATTAACTTACTGGCCTGAAACCCGTTTGAGTTCGTTGATTCCTTCGACACATGAATGCTGTTTTTGTTGTACTAATAGTTTGTAATTGGAACACTTACGTTGCATAAATTTCCAGATTACCGTTAGGGTAAAATGGGACAAGTTTTTTGTTATTTCATATTTATTACTTGGGAAACTTGGACTTCTATATAAGGAAGCAGTGAGCGAAATAGGTCTGAATTCACCTTCACATAATTAAAATACAAAGAATAGAAGGAGCTTACATAATATAGATTTAACGGAAAAAAAAATATGTTTTGGTCCATTTTTCCATAGACAGCATAACCAGCTTTTTATAGAACCAGTATTCATAGAGCGGTTTTCCGCCAAATTCCTTTCGTGGATACGTGCACAACAAAAGGCGTTTGATTACCACAAAAAGGTGACGAATCAAAAACCGTGGATTTTAGTGTTTTTGCAGATGCGACCGCTTTCCGGTTCGTTCATCCCGATTTCTTGCGTATCAAGCGCGCGGCGGTCAGCCACCGTGACGGCTGCCGGCGCAGCCACCACCACTGCTTGTCACTGACGAAGTGGCCAGTCTGGTCACTGCCTCTTGCGATACCCAAATTTTGATTTTAAGGTGGACAATAATGATCGATAGGTAGGTGGTAAGGTCCAATCCACGGGGATAGATCTTGATGACAACGCAAACTAGGCCGAAAGTCCCAGTTCTAAATCTAAATTATAGCTAATAAATCGAATAGATTCTGACTTCTAAAAGATCAAGATCAGAAATACAAATAATAATAATAATATCACCACATAATAATAAAATCAACACGCAGTTACTAAATTGTTTTGGTTTTATTGAATAGAGATGTCGAGAAGCCACCATCAATAATTTGAGCAATGATTGTCAAAAGAGAGTTTTGGAAGAAGCAAAACGATTTTACCGGTCTCGGTCGTAACGAAAGAACCAAAATAATCATAGAATTTATATCTAAATGTGTCATTATAATTTTTATTATATCATAGACGCATGATAACGATTACATTATAGTATTTATATTTATTACTGACGATATAGATAGTGAAACAATAAATTGAAGGGCAACGCATTCATAACATCTTGATTACTAATAATGTTGCAATGTTAATCAGTTATCTAGCTGTCAATTGTTTGGTGAAGGAAACCTTTCGAATACCCATAAATAACTACAATATCCCTGAGTGACATCCTACTGTGTTGATAGAAAACAATAACGAGGTTTGAACTTTGAGGAAAGAGCGCGTCTTCGTTTAATTGATTATACTGAAAGACATTGTATTACAAAAATGTTAGGCATAGTAAATCTGCAGAAAAGTCGTAAATATTGTCGATGTTTCCCCAAGTAAAGCAATTCGCATATTTATATGATAGCAATACACGACATCGCCGACAGGTTCTGAACTTCTGTACTCATACTGTCTCTGTATTGTTATAAACGTTATTCACTTGTTATAACGCAGGTTACACAAACTCGCTCACCGTGACGATACAAACAACGCGGTCCATGACATAAACGAAATTTAAGACTTACTATACATTTAACGAGATAGAAATAAAAAACATATGATTGAGCAGTTCACAGATGCAGTCCTAAATTGACCTCTTATCAGTATTATAGAAGTTCATCCCGTTGGTCCTGATGGCCTAGGTCATAACGAAACCTAAGGAATTAGTCCTATATGCAAAACATCTTAAATAGTTCCAATTCTATAGCATTTACTTTATACTCAGTCAGTCCGATACCCTAACGTTCCCTTGTAAATTGTTGCTTTAAAAATTTACCTTAAAAGAAATTGGCCTTTTAAGAAGTAAATACCCTGATTTGTTCGTTAAAATCTCAATCATTACTCATTAGTCATTCCTTGCGATAACTTCCTTTGATTGATCACCGATTAAGTCTGTCTATAGTAGAAGCTTTTGTAAGAGAGACTCGTTCTCTCGATTAATTAATAAATCTGTATAATTTGTTGCACACCTAACAGTTACTTTATACTCCAAAAGTATCTTATTCTTTTTGCAGTGTTTCTTTGTCTAATTATTTTAGTTGGTCAACAATATAATTGTTACGTGAAACTGCCTGTTCCTCTCTGACAACGATTGCATCACATCACACACTTTAATTTCGCAGATGCATGCTCCAGATTATACTAAAAGCATTGCTTCTCTTATCTGTGGCGTCACTGAACTTCTTTTTTCACACTGCTCGAAGAACTATATAGTTTTTTAAAGTGTTATTATTTGCGTGCTTGTTATTTGTGATGGAGTTTGAAAATAACATGGTTAAAATATTTTTCTTAATTACGAGTGGTATTCGATCTAATATGTTCAGGTCTCCTGCTAAGAATATTCTTCTACTAATGACTAGTGCCCAATGATTTTAACCCATTCATTATTATTATTAATCATTATTATTTCATTATCATCATCATCTGTGGATTAGTCATCAATTGCATGTGAATTGCATATTTCTTCTAAATCGTAGTTCCAAGCATTAACGATGACCTACTCTATAAAAACGATGCTATTTGTAGCGTTAAGCTGAGTTTAGTAAAAAAAATGCTAGTCAGCTAGTAGCTAGTAATGCACATCTTGTTATCCGAGTCACCTTGAGCGAGTCACCCCCGGCCCGGCGGCGGCGACCCGATAGTGATACAGACGGACGACCCGTCGCACGTGCTGTGTGGGTTTCTACCTAACAATCTGGCTTATACGGAGCCATGTTTAAGATTACATACAACCACATATGTACAACCGTCCTATAATTGCTTTTATCAGGGTTCTATAAAATAATACTAACTGAGTTGGACTTGCCAAAGATTAAAAATATTTTTGTTTGGTCCAGAAATTGTTTAAGAATTGCACTTCAAAAAAGACACGGAAGGAAATGTGATATACATTTTGTACTCCTAAACATATCAGTTGCCTTGTCAAAATTTACAACAGTTTTAATTTCAATAGAGAACATAGATAGTAGCCAACTATAAGTGCTTTTTCTTTTTCGTTTGACAACACTAGTAGTTTCCTGCAGTTATTAAACCAATTCACTACTGCTATCTTGTAAGAATAAATCGTAATTTACGCAAGAATCTTCCACACCATTCATAAAACATTTGGCAACCGTTCCACTTTAGAAATGGTTTCAGGATCGACTGCCAATGCGCCTATTTTTATAGACACGTGACATTATCAACTGATCACTCTGCGTTCGAATCTGAACTTAATCCAGAATTGCTTAGGATGTAAAATTATATCAGAAAACCATAAAATAGTTTAGACTAATTTGGAAATGTTTGTTACAGCATTAATTACTTAAACTTTGGAAACTTAAACTCAAACTTTTGGAAATTTGAAAATTTCGTAGTTCTCTAGTAATCTAAATTTAAAAGCTTCTAAAACGGCAGACTTCTTCCGTAGACTAACATTAGAGCGCTATTAAGAGTGCGAATTCTGGGACCTTTTTTTAGGGTTGTTCGAGAGTTCGAGACAATCCACAATCACGCAGCGGTCTTCACATAATTATCTGCTTTTTATTTATTTGCAAACAAAAAATTATAGTTCCAAGTTCGATTCACACATTAAACGGTCAAATTCCTCGGAACAATTCAAGGTTGCATAAGTATTGCGGAGTCAACTCGTTAATCGGTTATGTATTTTAGCACGTCTGATACACTCAAATCAAGGGAAAAATATTGTGATTTATTTGCCTTAATTTCATATTTGAATGTAGCAATTGACCTTATGTTAGTTGATTTATTGAGGAACGGGCCTCCTTCGCTACATAAAACCTAAATTGCGAATGCTGCCGTAATCCAATACACAGTCATAAAATTAAGATTTGTTTCGTTCACTGCAAGATTATACGGTCGTCGACCTTCCTAAAAATATTGCCACTTCACTTTATTTTGATGATATGAAGTCATTCTATGCAATGTTTTGTATTTGTAATCTACGAAGTTAGGCAATGAGTAATTCGTTACTATAAAATAATATGAATGTTGTGATTTATTGATTTCAAGTATTATTTTTAAGCACCAGCACGTATTTAAATGAAAATAATGGTTTCCTCAAGTACGCTAAAGTCGTTAACGCATATGTTGACGACATGGATGGGAGAAATAAAAATATCCTGCGACGTGATGAATGAATTAAAACTGTCGGTGGAATTACTCTGCTGTGTCATTAGTGTGTCTGTGCTAGAGGAGTAGAAGTCGTAGAAGACGATCGCTAAATAAATCACGTACATTTATAATTAGACAAACAAAAGAGGAACCTAATTTATTTGTTTTTGTTGCATTGTTATTACGTGCCCTTTTTTAAGAAACTACAAATTAAAAACAACTATAGATGTTTTTTCATAAAACTCGTTAAGGAGTGTCACAAGGTAGAATGTTGTGCCCTATTTGCCGTAGTAATAATATTTAAACTATTAAAAGTTATTTTGATTCTTGCCATCCTTTTGATGCTTAACGAAGTTTTGGTTTAAAGAAAACAACGAAGATACCATTTTATATTTAATGTCGTCCAAAATAGAATGATCGCGTTAAGGAAGACCGCGGATGATGGATTCTCGTAAACGACTTTAATTTATTTATGGGCTAAAATTCTTACGTAAACATTTTAAATCACTATTCAGGGCACGTATTTTGCTCGCGCCGAGCTCCTATCTCTGAGTTCCCGTAATGGATTTAGAACTGAAGAAATAAAAACAAAGATTAAAGATGTGAAAATAATTTATTTGGTATTCGTAACTTTTTTTATGGAAATAGCCGGCAAAAGAGCTGACGATTCACCTGATGATAAGTGGCTATCGTCGCTCATGGACATCAGCAACACCAAAGGCATCGCTGATGCGTTGCCGGTCAAGAAAGAGAGAAGAAAAAGAAAGAAAGAACGTAACTTATTAAAAAGTTATTTCAAGTTGTTAAGCGATTTAAGATACTCGTTGGTTAATTTAATAAAGAGTCGATGACTATTTTCTTTTCCTTCACTTTGTTCGCCATTGCTCGCAGATCCCTGCACGGTTCCTACTATGGTTTCTTCGGTAGACACGTATTGACTTGCCGTCCGTTTATTATCTTCTCCGTGTAGCACTATGTTACTTTTATCTCTTTCAATATTACCCACATTGTTTCTGTATTGTATTATTATAATATTTGTTTAGTTTGGATTATCCTAACGGTTGCTGCAATAACACCGAGCTTCCTAAACTCTGTGTTTATTGAGTAGAGCTTGTCGATTGAAATATTTAGTGTATGGTTACTCCGCTCTCATCCGATTTAAACTATCCCAGTTTTAGTTTAATTTTATCCCAGGTTTTAGGCGAAGCATTTTTATATTGTAGAGTTGAAATTATTTGTACTTCAAGGTAATTTGCCTCCTTTACTTCAGTTAACTCTTTACTTAACTAAACAATTAAAGGTGTCGCAGTTAGTTGGATGTATGATTTCTGTGACTTGATTAGTATTGACATCATTTGTAATGACTAACTTTGTAACTTCTTGCCTTGAGGTTGTTTTCAATGTTACAACATGACGGTCAGGTATGAGACGATTAATATGGACCGATCATACTTTATATAAATTTCGTGAGTCATTAAACGCCGGCGGTATTCGAGGTAAACCGCAGAAATGTAACTACATCCGTTTTAGGTAATTGAGGAAAACTAGCTTAAGCTTCAGACTAGGTGAAACCAATTTAGGTTGCATAAACTCGTTACTTTGTTACCTTGTAACCAGGTGAAGTGTAGTCTTGGCAAATAGCAATATTACTTTAACGACATTCACTGATTTACACGCTGCGCCGGAAGCTTATCGGAAAAGTCTTACGTCACCGCTTCCAGTATATTTACCATAACAAGGCAAACGGTGCGTTCGAGACGTCGAGTGGACGCGTTTTATGATCACGTTCCCCTCTTGACTAGCGAGTTGTTACGCATTGAAATATTTCGTTTTTGATAACTTTCATAACGATTGTATCGATTGAAAGTATCAAGATAATGTTTTGGTAAATACTTTTATTTTCACGTATATTCTTTCAAATAAACCAACGTTTATAAAAATTCCAATATTGGAGTAAATTGAGCTTCATGGCTTGCTCTAAATCATTAACTTTAACTTACTCTCAGTGACTTCAGTGTGCTCTTACGAAGGGACAAAAATGAATAAAACTGTATCTCAATCTCGAATTTTTGTTACATTAGCAAATTCAGTCCTAAAATATCACCGGAAAATGACAAAATAGAACTTGGTTCGTCTGTTAGCTTTGCACTTTAAATACGCCGCATGTTTCACGGCGGAAACAGGCATCGTATCATGATGATGATGTGGGCCGAAGTAAATATTAGGAACCGCTACGTCACCCCTCGCTCCCGTGGCCGTATCGTAAGTTTCGTAAGCGTGTCAAAGTGTCAAGAGTACGGTCACTCGCCACCGCATCGGCGCAGTGCGGTGCGCGCGCATCCCCCGATACCGATATCGAATGGGCCAGTCATTTTCCTAACCTCAAACCCCTCACGGAACAGCTGTTGTGCAAACGTTCTGTGATAATTAAACGGTATCTACGTAATAAAGCGTCCAAATGATGTTACGCGTCTACACGCGCCGGTAGCTATTACGAAATGTTTCAAAATTAGAATCGGCGTTATTTTTTTCGGTTTACGGTTTTCATTCTTCCATTCCATTCAGTTTTCGGCCAGTGCGGTCTGCGATAAGTCGTGCCTTTACGAAATAATTTTACATGTTTCATTTTATTCAACTATTTACGCTACGTGTTTTTTGTTCGGCTTGTCAAAGCAGTTTTGCTAATGCTTATTAATTTTAAATTGATTATTTACCGCTAGGTTTAATTAAATAAGACAAAAACTTTTTGTATTGTGAAGTTTTAACGTAATTGTGTGAATCATGACAGTGTTTAGTGCAAGATTTAAATAATAGTGTTGTGAACGATAGTGCTATAATGGAGGAGTACCAGTACGACTTCGCGTACGAGTGCCGGGTGGGTATCTCTACTATGACTTCTGTAAAATATTTAAATAATTTGCATCGAGTACTTTAAAGCTAAGGATCAAAGAACTGTTTACTTAGCAACGCGCGATTAAATCATACTGTATTGTAGCTTCTTATAAGTATCATTAAGCTTTTTTATCCGGCATCTTGTGTCGATGGTAGTGATCGACCACGTTCAAAGACGTCGTGCGGTCGTTAGATGATCCGTAATGGAAAAATTGGGAAGGGTTCTATGCTATCGTTAAAAATCACTGTGAACCCTAGGTCACTTCTATAAACTCATCTTTTCTGATTTTGTAACTAATATTCCTGTTAATTAAAATTTCCGCAGAGACTCGTTAGGGAATATTAGGTAGGTACTGTGATAAAAACGTCCATTATTTTAAAGATATGCTGAGGAGTTGATTTCGCCGTTACTTTTTCTCAAACGAGACAAGTTGTAGAACGGTTACGGGTCGAAATACCCTCATCAGAAGGACTTGTATTGTCAATGTTTGTGATAGTTGGACATGAGGTTTCTAGATACACGTACGCGACGTTATGTACCAGTTTGGGATAATATGACCACACCTATATATTCCAATGCGACCGAGTTTGAATGACCATATTTGTAAAGGATGTCGCGTTGCAATGCCGCAGCGTGTCACTGATTTGCACTACATTACACGACTCTCGATAGCTAATGGATAGTTAGTACTTCTGCCCAGAACTGTGGCAATCCTACGAAATAATTTGATTCGAAATGTGAAATGTTTTTCTTTGCTTCACTTAGTATTTAAGTCATTTTTTTTTTGATTTTATAAGTAAAACAGTGACCATAATTTCATCATTAATTTATATGTGTTTTAACCATCACATGGAACCTGTAACCAACCATGGCTGTTGTTCACTACGAGTTGGTTGCGTTATAAAGAGCGTTTGCTGAGTTTCTGCTATCTTTTCTGTCAAATTAAATAATAGAACCTTCTGATGCGTTTTTCATTTGTATTTTTTGTCTCAAATATTACTTACACTGTTTAAAAACATGCGTGTGCTGGTCTCAGATATATTTATATGGATGGCTAAATGATAGGTACAAGATTAAATCCAAATGCTGCTATAGACAAGAGGGCAGAGGCTATAATGTTGTGTTGTGTTGTTTCCAGCGCCTGGTGGAGGCCATGGCGCCGCGCTCGGCGCGCTCCTTCCGCCAGGAGTTCAACATGCAGGACCTGGCCACCACGGAGCACACCTACACCTCGCACTTCACCTCCGAGAAGTGAGTACACATTATTGGAATATCACGCAGGAATCCGATTGGAAAGAAAGAAAAAAGAAGCACCCTTTCTTTTTGTAGATATCATAGATTTACAAATAGTCCTGTTGTTAAATCGAACTATAGCTTAATTTAATGTCAGTCGCAGGTGTATTGACACTCGTTTTGAAGTATTAGCCTTACTTAAGCATTAAATCGTCTCAAACCTTACATCTGCTCGTGGGAAAATTGTCTCTAGAAAAATATTCAAATAACAATACAATTATTTTATACTGCCAAATACCTTTCATCAAAAACGTAATATAGTATATAATTCAGAGTAATACACATATATCATGTTTTAAATTTAAAAGACCCCATCTCTTAATAACAAAACATAGGTATTAAAAAATTACGCTTATTAATTACCATGAAAAAAACGCAGAGTGCTTGTTTGATACAATTTTAATAACCCTTCATTTTTTTCGCACAGATATGTCAGGACCTCACACACAAAAGAGCTCGATAGTCATGTACCAATTAAATCAATGGCCAATGGCAAACTGAACTCGCCCAACTACGCAACCAAAACTGTCATAGGTGACGACGACAGACCCGATGTGAGGAATCTTAAGCGAGTTCACAAAATGTACGAAGGTCCCAACATAATTGAATCTAGAGGTATAGTCCACCCCGAAACACGAGAAATTTTGACCGTCGGTCAAGCGATCAGTATGAGAATATTAGACGTTCGCACCGGGAGATTACTCTCTTCACCGGACACGAGGCAAACTATGACGATAGAACAAGCGGCGAAGGAAGGCCTCATCGACCCGAAACTTGCTGCCAGACTCACAGGTCCTTGTGGGATGACTGAAGACGGAAATGAAGTCACCTTATTGGAAGCTATCCAGCGGGAGCTGTACGATGCTGAACAAGGACTCACAGACCCAGCAGAAAAGAGGATCAAGGTGACTGTTGAGGGTGAACATCAGAGCACCCAAGGAATGAGTATTTCGGATGCGTTAAACTGCGGCCAAGTCGATTTACAAAGGGGTCTCTATCGTCTTCCAAACGGCACCTACATCACCATAGCAGAAGCTTACCAACGAGGCTATCTGATCTACAATGAGATAATCAAAATAAAATCAAGCGCTCTGTCTTTATCTGACGCGATTAGCCAAGATTTAGTCGACAATACTGGTTGGATCTTGGACAGGAATTCGGGCGATAGGTTCCAATTAGACGTTGCTATAAAAAACGAATTAATAAATCCAAATGTGAGAGAAATCGTAGATGCTAAAAACGATATAAAAATAACACTTACCGAAGCAATTGAAAAGAACATAATAAATACTAAACATTCCAAATACGTACACAATGTAACAAAAGAAAAGATGACTTATAAAGATGCAGCGAGCAAACGATACATTTGTAAACCAATGACGTTAAAAGATGTGTGTGACAATAATTTAATGACTAATGACGGTAAAATTTTATCTCCCGCTAGCCGAACACCTTTGAATATTTTAGAAGCTATTTCTGCCGGAGTTCTAGATAGTGACAATGTAAAATGTGTGACTGACACCACAACGGGCCAGCTCCTTACTTTATCTGAAGCTTTAGGTGCTAGGATTATTCATACTGATAATAAATTTCGTGATAACTTAACAGGAGAATTATGTACAATTCCAGAAGCAGTTGATCGCGGTCTTATTACATCAGTTTCGCAGCGATCAATTTTTGACATTGATGGTTTTAGGGACCCTAAAACAGGAGAATTTGTTTCCTTTAATTCTGCGTTAAGTAAAGGTAATATAAAGTATGTCAATGGGGAAACCTTTCTTAAAGCTGAAAGTGGTGATTTTGTTTATTTAGAGGACTGTACTAAAGTGTCAATTGTTCGCCCTGAGGTATTAGAAATGTTTAATCGTAAGATAGGAATCGTTGAAAACGGTAACGAATTATCAGTTTTGGATGCTGTGTTTAAAAATATTCTTGATCCAAAAACAGGCCATTTACTAGATTCTAGTAGAAAACCTATTCCATTTAATAAAGCAGTAGAGATTAATATGATAACACCTGAAGGTGCTGCTCTACTTAATTCTCTCTTAAATATCACTCTCACCTTACAGACAGTTACAAAAACTGTTAAAAGGTATGTTACAGTAACTAATACCAACACATCGCATCGTTCTGAAACCGTAATCACTTTTGCCGAAGCAGTGCGTAGGGGTTTGATCGATGAGAGCACTCAAACTTTTACGGATCCAACAACAGGAACAGTGTTTCCGATACAACAAGCTTTGGATGAAGGTTTACTAGGCGTAGAAAAAGATGAACAACGAGTAGCTATAATATCAGATCGCGTTACAAAAAGAGACTTAATTCCAGGTCAAGTAGTAGAGCTCAAAATCACTAAGAAGTCTTTTATAAAGGATCTTCCGCCTAGTCCTGAAAGTAAATTACAAAATGATAATAGACCTGAAACAATGAAGAGTCCCGATTATATTGTCCGTGAGACAGTGGAACCTAGGGAGTTTAAGACCGACACGTCAAAATCCTTTACAAATGACCCTTCAGTAACATCATTAACAATTAAGAAAAATACTATTGAACTTCCTAGTGGTGGATGGACATTACATGAAGCTATTCAACAAAATCTCTTTGATCCAGTTACTGGGCTATTCATAATTCCAGGAACTGACAGAGTTTTAGACCTAAAAGAAGCAATAAGTTTGAATGTTATTAACCCTGAATCTGCTAAAGTTGTTGATCCTAAAACAAAAAAAGTTATTATTTTAGGTAAAGCTTTAGATTTGCATATTTTGGATAGTACAGGTCATTATAAATACCAAACATATAAGATTACAATGAAAGAAGCTATAGAACGTAAATATATAACATTTGTGCATTTGTCCACAACTACTTCTACTCATAAAGTTATAACGATTACTTCCATAGCTGGTATGCCAGACAAAATGGAAATATCTGAAAGTCAAGATATTTCTCCTGATAGAACTGTATGTGATGAACAAAGTGATTTAGAACCAGTACAAGTGAAACCTGGCATCATTTTTGATCCTTCTACTGCTTTGGTAATTTCAACAACATCAGGAGTTTCAGAAAATATCATTGAAGCTGTTAATCGGGGGGCAATTTCACCCGATTCAGTAAAGGTCTTAGACCCCAAAGCTAATAAATTAATCCCACTTAAAGACGCGTTACGTAGAGGTATCATTGATGAAGTATCTGGTGACTATACCGACAAGTCGGGAAAAAGGGTAAGTCTAGCTGAAGCAGCGAAAATAGGTCTTGTTGCTGTTGTAGGTGCTCCTCTTGTTGCAGCTAGTAAAATCATTCAGTTAGTTAAAAGTACAATGGTTATTGATCCAAATACTGGAGAAGAGCTACCCATGGAAGTAGCTTATGAAAGAGGTTTAGTCGATCCAGATACGTACAAAAAATATGAGGATTCTATTAGGGATAGATCTCCTGATACTGATATTAATCAAAGCAATACTGAACAAAAAGCTACAAATCAAAGTTCAATTACGGTATCGAAGATTACCAAAACCATGGTTTTAGATCCAAGAACAGGCGAAGAGCTGACAGTGGAAGAAGCTAGCAATAGAGGTATTTTAGATCAAAGCACTTATGATAAATACGTGAAATCGGTACATGATACATCTTTGAGCCCCGATAATTTAACAGCCAAAAAAACTAAGTTATCTAAAGGTTTGGAAGCGGCAGTTTCAGAAGGCTTTATTACAGTAGAATCTATTCAAAGTAGTCTTTCAGCTGATAACCGTAAGAGAGAAAATGATTTGTCTAAAGTAATTGACTTAAGTAAGATCAGCCCTAATAAAAAAATAAAATATGATACGGATGTTATTAAAAGTCACATTTCTGGTAAAACTGATGACACAAAACCAATTATTTTACAAAAATTAAGGAAACGCGTTATACCACCCGCAGAAGCGGTTGAAAGAGGTTTGATTGATGAGACAACAGCTAAAGTTTTAGAAGCTGTAAAGTCATTTAAAAATAAAGACGGGTCACCGATGACACTAGAACAGGCTTTAGACAATGGTTTGGTTAATAAAAGCCAGGTTAATGTTGTTGATCCAGTACATAATGAAGTGGTTAATATTGATGAAGCTATTAAAAGAGGAATATTAGACTCTGAAGGCCAGGATGAAGTATTGTTACCCATTGCAAGAAGTCTTACTATTCCAGAAGTATTGGAACAAGGTTTATTCGATCAAACCACAGGTAAAATAATTCATCCAGAAACAGGAAATCTACTGTCATTAAAAGAAGCAATTATTTGTGACATAGTTGATCCTTTATCACGTGTCAATTTGTCACCTAGTACAAATATAACTCTGAATGAAGCTGTTGCGAGAGGCATTATAGACAGTGATAAAAATATAATCAAGACTAGTACTGGACCAATAGATTTTGTTACAGCAGTTAATTATAACTTACTACCAGAAACAAATACATCAGAAACTATTGAAATTCCCCCTGCGGCTATGACACTATCTGTTGCCCTTAATCGTAAGCTTGTTAATCCAGATACTGAGGAATTCAAACATCCACTTACGGGAGAATCAATACCAATTCGCGAAGCGATCAATAATAACTTAATAATGGGTGTACCATATCCCCAGACTAATGCTACTATGCCTGTAGAACAAGCATTAGATCAAGGTTTAATCAATCTTAAAGATCAGACATTTATTGAACCTATCACAAAAAAGAAAGTTCCTTTAGAAACAGCACTCGAACAAGGTTTGTTAGCAGTCAAACTAGATACAGAAGCGTCAGAAATTAGCGGTGTGGTTACAACCATAACAGAAACGTTTTCTTCTGAACATACTATTACAACCAAAATGGTAAAACTCCTTGCAGATTATGTTCTCGTCAATACTAACGAAGTTCTTAATACAAAAACTGGGGAAGTGGTAACAATAGAAGAAGCTCGTCAAAAAGGTATTATAGTGGATGAAGCAGTAAGTCAAGAACAATTTATAACTAATGATACAAATATTAATTTTGAGGATGCGCTCAATCATGGGTACATAAATATAGAAACAGGTATGTTTAAACATCCAAATACGGGAGAAACATTATCTATAACCGAAGCAGTTAATTCGGGTATACTGAATACTGAAATTTCACCTAAACCTTCATCCCCTACACCAGTAAAGAAACTTGAGTTGCTAGATCTAAATGAAGCCTTCGAGCTATTATTTGATGATAAAACACAAAAGTTTAGGGATCCTAAATCTCCCAATAAAGTAGTCACTTTCAAGGAAGCACTGGAAAGAAAAATTATTGATCCACAGTCTGTCATATATGATGTTAAAGCTGGACACCCCATAACACTTCAGAAAGCACTAGATACAGGCCTTCTGGATAAGAAATCAGGAAAATTAAAAGAACCCAGTACAGGTAAGTCAGTTGACATAAAAAATGCAGCTAAAATGGGTTTAGTTGCTGTAGTAGCTGCTCCAGTGCTGGCTGGAATGGCTGTGGTAGAAGGGGCAAAATTTGTAAGCAGCAAAATTATGAAGCCCAAACAACATGCAACTATTACATCTGAGGAGATCAAAACTAATATTGCTGCGAGTGTTTCTAAGTTACCAGAACTGGTACAAAAGCCTAGTGTAGATAAAAATGTTGATAAAGAATTGGAAAAATCAAAACCTACACTGAAAGAAAATCAGAAATCTGGAGGGCAGAAGTTAGATAGTAATATATCTCATCAAATACCTAAAACAGACAAAGATGATGTAATCCTTCCTTCAATTTCTAACGAAAAAATATCTATAGTTAAGGATGTGGCGTCGGACGGACAACGTGTTTCACACGAAAGCACAGTAATAATCAATGAAGGAAAACCTATAACCATAGTGAGTACATCACAACAGGATAAAATACTCACATCTCCGTTAAGGGAAACGCAAGGCAAAGTTACTTCAGATATAAAATTGGAAGACACGTCAAAGCCAAAAAGTCTCAAAAAGGACAATTTGTGTAAGAAATTATCTGCTGAAGAGAGTGATGATAACCAATATCAACCTGGAATAAAAGAATTTGATAATTCTCCGGGTACTAGAGATACCACCATCGAAAGCACTCCAATTACGCAAGAAATCAGACAAACGACTCCAAACGGTGAAGAAATTACTACGATAATAAAAACTGTCACTTCATCTGAGCCAACCAAGTTAACCGAACATATGAGCACAGTCATTACAACGACAGCTTCTAAAGTAACAACTATTGAAATAACTAAAAACGAATCTACGTCTTATGAAGTATTCCCTGACGATCTCTTAAATAAACCTGATCATTTATCTGAAACAACAATAACAAAACAGGAAGTAAGAATATCTCCCGATCAAGTTGATAAAGGGTACTCTGTAGAAGAGTTAGAAATATTAGAAGACAACAAAAATAAGACATTTAAAGATAAACCAAGTTTATCTTATATACCATTAAGAGACGATGTTACACCAAAAGATTTAGGTGTTCAAGAAGTTATGAAATCCCAACAAGATTTTAGTAGCGATCCGAAATCTGTACAATCTTCGACAGAAATAATATATGATCCAAATACTAACACCATAATATCCGCTTCAACTGGGAAAGCTGAAGATATTCTTACAGCTGTACAGAAAGGAAACCTATCAACAGATTTTATTAGTGTGGTAGAGCCAGAAACGGGTGCTCAAATTACCTTAAAGGAAGCTGTAAATAAAGGTATAATCAATGAAAAAACGGGAGAAATAAAAGACAAAACCGGACGTAAAATGACCTTAGCTGATGCTGCCAAAATAGGTCTAGTAGCTGTTGTCGGCGCTCCAATACTTGCTGTGTCCAAGGTTGTAGATGCAGTGAAAAATATTAATTCTAAAACTGTTGAAGAATTTGCTTCACCAATAACACAGCCACATGAGGACTGTCCACCAGTCGGACAAATACCAGACGATGGCAATATCAGCACTTTGTCGGCTCTCGATGCTCAGTTGCAAAAACCTTATAATAAAACTTCAAGTGATATTGAATCCGTATTAGTAGATCCAAAAGCCGCTAAAAATAAAATCCTGAGTGATGATGGAAAAATTGTATCTGCTCTTCTTATTGACGCTGAAAAACAACCTTTAAGAGTAATTGAAGAAATCACAGAGCAAAATGTTACTAAGGAGCTACCAAAAACTTTAGAAATACTATGGGAAAACATTCCATTAATAGATGCTATTGCACAAGGAAAAATTGAACCTAAGGTATGCCGCATTGTTGTCAATGGTATAGAGACGCCATTAACTGTTCAGGATTCTTTAGAACAAGAACAAATTAGTAGGTTTACTCCGGTGGATGTCGTTTCGAAAAATTGTGTCATTGTTAGGGAAACTAAACCTAAACTTTGCATTTCTATTTCCCAAAAGCTTACAGCGGAAGAATTGTCTGAAATCGGTATTTATGATATAGAGAAACAGGTATTCCTAAATCCCGAAACAAATGCTAAGATTACATTTGAAGAACTCGTTTATGGGTTACATGTATTTGACCCAACTAATATATTGGTAAAAGATTTAGGTAGTAAATCAGACAATTACATACCTTTCGATGAGGCTATAGCAAAGCCCATTATTGATAAAACTACAGGTTATATGGTTAATCCTAAAACAGGGAAACGGGTATCTTTCGTGGAGTGTGTTCAAGTTGGTTGGATAGTTGAGAAACCAGAAGATATATCACTTCCTGAACAAGTTTCCATCGAGTCAGCTTTAGAACAAGGATTGTATAATCCGAAAACAGGTGAAATCAAAGACGTAAACACTGGTGAGTTAGTGCCTATTGGCGAAGCAGTTCAAAAGGGTCTGATTGACCAGGAATCGTTATTAATCAAAGTTCCTCGATCAAATGAAAGTATTTCCTTTTCTGATGCTATGGAACGTGGAATTATTGAAATACATGAAGGTATAATAACGATAGTAGAAACTCATGAAACAGTAGAAGTATCAGTTGCAATCCAACGTGGATTAATAACAACTATTAGAAGACCGATATCTATTGAAGCAGTAATTGTGAAGAATATGTATGAGCCGAATACTGGAAAAATTAAAGATAATGTAACAGAACAACTAGTAACTGTTAAAGATGCAGTTGATAGAAACATTGTCCATCCAACTATTTCTGAAATCAAAGATTCTGCTTCAGACAAGTTTATAACACTTTCAGATGCACTTGATACAAAACTGATAAATCCTGAAACAGGTAAAATGAAAGACAAAAAGACTGGTAAAGACATTCCATTAGATGATGCATTAAAAAAGGGCTTGATTGCTACAAAAAACGTTACGTATTCTCTTTTTGATGTTATAGAATTAGGTTATTATTCTCCAGATACATGCAAAATATTAAGTCCAAAAACAGGCGACACTATGACTTTATCTACAGCCATTAATGAAAAGCTTATTGATCCTTCGGATGTAAAAATTAAAGACGATAAAGCAGAAGCGGTAATTCCTTTTGAACAAGCCGTCAAATGTGGATTAATTGACTTGGAACAGGGCGTAATTACCACTCCGCTTTACAACCTTAAAGAAGCTAGTGAAAAGGGATACCTGTTAAGTGACAAAAAACCATGGACTTTACAAGAAGGATTAGTTCAAGGATTTTATGATCCGGAAACAGGGCTACTTACTATTCAAAACGTTACTATGACGCTTGAAGATGCAATCAAAATAGGAAATATAAATCCAGAAGCTTTGACTGTTAAGAATTCTAGTACTGGGGAAATTATATCTTTAGCAGATGCTATTAAGGTTGGTATAATTGATTCAAAGGAAGGTAAAGTTAGGGATCCAATGCAAGGTGACAAAATATCACTTACCGATGCTTCCGAACGGGGCTTGATTTTACCTGCTAAACGAAAACTTAGCTTGCCGGAAGCTGTTTTCAAAGGATTTTACGATCCCAAAACTGGAAAGTTCTCGCATCCTCAAAGCAAAGAAAAGGTTCCGACTGATAGGGCAATCAGAAAACGTATGTTAGATCCGCAGTCTACGTTAGTTCACGTTGGCGGTAAAGTGATTCCATTTGAATTTGCTGTTGATAAAGGTATTGTAGATGGTAGAAGAGGAACAATTTTATTAGGTGATGAAAGAGTAGATTTCCGGGAAGCTTTCGAAAGGGGCATTTTAGTAGAGGTCAGAAAACCACTGTCTCTTATTGAAGCTCTTGAAAAGGGTGTATACAATGAAATTACGGGACTTTTTATGGATCCTCAAAGCGGGAAAAAATATACACTCGCAGAAGCCATTAAAATGAATCTGATTGATCCCCATTCAGTACATATTCAAGACAACAGGCTTGGAAAGTGGGATAAGATCACTTTGCGAGAGTCAATAGAAACAGGTGTTATTGACGACAAATCGGGAAAAATTAGGAATATCAATAATGATAATGAACAAATAAGTCTTCGCAAAGCTTTCGAAATCGGTTTACTTGTAGATAGCAAAGCCCCTATTAGTTTACAAAGAGCATTACATCAAGGTTTATACGAGGATAGTACAGGGAAAATTATTGATCCAGCTACAAGTCGTAAAATTACTTTGCACGAAGCAATTAGACGTTCCATTATCACTCCTAAATATCTTTGCTATTTTGATAAAAAATCTGAAAAACCATTAACATTAGCTGAATGCTGCCGTAGTCAAATTATTGATAGGAGAAGTGGCAAATTTGTTGAGCCAGGATCTGACGTTCAAGTACCCTTATCGGAAGCTATGAGCTTAGGTTTGATAGTAGACATTGAAAGTGCAGGGTTTACTTTGTATGAAACACTAGCAATGAATATGTACGAAATAACTGAACATATATTTATACATCCAGTAAGTGAAAGAAAGATATCCCTTCGAAATGCAGTAGATGAAGAACTTATTAATCCCGAAACGTCTCTTGTCAAAAACATCCCAACAAGTAAATATATTAAATTAAATGAAGCTATAAGTAATGGTATTGTAGATGAAAATAATAGTGTCTATATTTTACCCAATGGAAATCAAATAAATTTGTTGGATGCTAAACATAAGGGTCTGATAGTTACTTCAAAGAAAAATTTGAGTCTTGAAGAGATAATACGAAATGGGTTATTCAGAGCCGATAATGGGAAAATCGTCGATCCTAACACTAACGAATTTGTTGATATTAATAAAGCCATCGATATTCATCTTATTAATCCTGAACATACAGTAGTCAAAGACAGCTCTACAAACAAATTCAAACCATTGCTCCTTGCAATTCAGCAAGGTGATGTAGATGTTACCAAAGGTAGGGTCCTCGACACAAAAGCAAAGAAAACATATAGCTTAGACATTGCCTTTGATAAAGGCCTTCTTGTTACCGTTATTCAACCGATCACGTCACAAACCGTCACTAGGAGATACGCACCAGATTCATCTGCTTCAAAGGAACCTATACTTAGGGAGTTTACTTTAGACGAAGCCATTAAATATGAGATCATCGATCCCGAAACTGCATTAATTAAAGACCCACATATAAATAAATATGTACCCCTTAAGGTAGGAATTGTCGAGGGAATTATTGATATAAACGCAAAAGGATTATTTGATCAAAGTGGACGATCGCGTGCTCTTTGTTTCATCTTCGAAAATAGTTTGATAGTATACATTCGCGAACCTCTGACGTTCGAACAAGCTATAGAAGGCAGTCATCTAAATATTAACACGGCCCGTTTTACTGATCCACAATCCAGTGAAGTTTTAACTATCAAAGACGCTGCCATCATGGGCTATATCGATCCGGACACGGCGCTCATTAAAGATAATCTCAAGAAAAGGTTGATCAAATTGCCTGAGGCTTTCCGCAAGGGCCTAATGGACGCCGAAAAGGGAAATATTTTAGATACAGAGACCTCTAAACTTAACACCTTAAGCTCGGCTATCGAAAGCGGTCTTCTGATGACGCCTAAAAAGAGCTTCAGTCTCATCGAGACGTTGAATTTCGGTATTTACAATCCAACGACTGGCGCGCTTAACGATCCTTTCATAACAACAAGCGTCATGGACCGAAAGAGGTTGACGCTAGGCGAAGCGATACAACAGGGAATCGTCGATCCATCCAGCACCGTTGTTAAAGATCCAGAAACGGGAAAAATATTGCCATTGGTACAAGCGATAGAGAAGGAACTCATCAATCCTGTCGAAGGAAGATTAGTAATTGACCCGCAAAAGAATGTCAGTCTTGATTTAGTCAAAGCTCTAAAGAAAGGTTACTTACTGCCAGCAGAAACGAGGGTGAGTGGGACTTTTTATCCTTATGTGTATACATATATTTTGTGCTTTTCAAGCAAAGGTGTCGCTTTAAGTTTCCTTTTTCACTTTCAACCGGTGATCTATCTTATCTGAAGCATTTGGCTTAAACATTGGCATGGCACGACACCCACGAGACTTGTCTCAAGGCTGGTTAATCGGCAACGGTGACGTCACAGTTTGTGGCCTACACTAATACAAAGTCATATTATTCATTGTCAGTTCATGCTACCTGTAACTTAAGTCATCCGTCAAGTTTATTTTTTATATAATTTTCGTAGTATAATTAGCACGTTTTGTATTATACTATAGATTTTATAAGATTTTCAAGCGCCGGGGATTAATTTCACACATTTGGTCATAAAGCAACACTGAAAGAATCAATTTCCTGACTTTTCAATAAAAGGTGCCTATTTCAATCCATAATATACATGAATTGCTTTATGAGCGAGTGTTGCCAGTCGAGTTGAAAGTTTTCTTTTCGCATAACGTTTTCTGTAATGCTGAATTTAGAATTGGTAAAGTTGAAAAATATCAGCTTTTTAGTATTTTCTTACGTATAATATTTTGTAGTGGTTTTTTTATATCAATGTCTTGTGCCGTTTTTAGATGCTTAAGTTTAAGGTAATTCGCTCAACAATTGTCTGTATTCAGTACACCGTGTTTAAGATTTGAAATATCTATTATTATTATTATCATCTCGTCTATATTAACACGTCGTTTCTAATACGTCTTGATGATGCAAACCCTCGTTGAAAATGATATTTTAAATCTTAATTCGACACATTCAATTATCGAAGCACCGAAAACCGACAATTGCAATAAGCGAAATGTGCTTGTTCACATAGTAATAAGGCTCGATGTATGTTGTTTTTTATTTCCAGCTGTTGCCTGCGATGCTAAGAGCCCTTTTGAGCTAAATCGTGAATGCTTGCCTTTGAGGGATCATATTAACGACGATTTTACGAACCATCACCGTATCGCCAAATACCTAACATCCATAATCACTTTGTGCTAAGAATGTTGTGAAACCGGTCGAAGGACAGTCGTCCCGGCCGACAAAGTGAACTATGCTTTATTTCGTTCGCTTCATCATTCGAAAACCAGCTACTATGACAGCTGTTACTTTGATTTTCAGTTAAAAGTCGATTGGTTTTTTAGCGATTATTTTGACCCCATAAGTTTACACTCCAAAATACTCATTTCTTGGATCCGCGCTCAAATTTTGGATGCATGACGAACGCCATCGTGATGTCGAATGACCGACTGGTTCGCGCGAACATTCACAATATCACGATGGTACGAGTATAACATTTTGTACCGACACAAACACCAGAAGGTAGTATTTATAATTCATTATCGTCTTATGTTAAACTCTCCTACGAATGAGAACTTATTTCATTGTTACTATCGTTTTTTAAATATTTTATTTCCGATTTTGATCTAAATGAAATAAGTGCTCATCCAAGAGCAGAATGTAAATCCGCTCGACATTCTACTACTGTGTACAGTCTTGTTTTGTATTTCTTACTGATGTCAAACAAAACATCTGTTTTCTAAAAGTTTCAGATATTCAAAAAGGTACTTTTACACTTTTATCTTCTTTAACAATTAATTCTAATCCAAAATACATTACTAAATAATGAAAACCATTGGACAATACTCTGTTATCTCTAATGCAATCGTCAATTTTATATTTTTGACGTTTGTATTCGGTTCACAGCTTGCATGTTCTGCTTCTTGCATGGTACTATGTCTGTATGTTCTAATATAAGGTGTACGCAACAATTGGACTCGTTGTGTCGTCACGTTCACGCTCTCTGTAATTGGCTGTTTATCGTCGCCTCTCCTTCTATTTCAGGACATCTCGCTTCTATCCGCGCCTAGTCTTGTGTCTTAGTCTAAGCTTTCCTTTCAGGGATAAAATCGATTCTACCTCTGAATCGAGCACTTCGCCTTACAACTTCCTCGCCCTCTTTTGTAAATATGTCATCAAAGTTTTATAAATTGTGTCTCAGAAACTCTGCATCCCCAACGTTCACTGTTCAAAGCACTCAAAATTTGAATCGTCCGTAGCTAAATGTACAAAGCACTGCAAATAGTGAAGTAGAAATAGATGCCATGTAAATGCCGAATGCACCGATCAACGGTCGATTGACACGTATCCGTTAGCAGAATACTAATGTTTCGTTTTGTAACGCAGCAAGCAGTAGAAGAGAAATACAGGCTTTGCGACGAGACGCTATCGAAGCTGCTGGAATGGATCGCGGTGGTGGAGGAGCGGCTGGCCAACCAGCAGGCGGTGAAGGAGGAGATGGACGAGCTGCGCAACCAGATCAACGTTCTGAAGCTGATCAAGGACGACCTGGAGGGGCACCAGCGGCAGGTGGCGGCGTGCGCCGACCAGGCCAAGCAGCTGCTCGTGTCGGGCAGCGACGTGCTGGCGCCGCACGAGGTGGCGGCGCTGGAGCGCGGCGTGCGCCAGCTGAAGCAGCGCTGCGACAAGTGCTCGGACCGCTGCGACAAGATGCTGCGCCGGCTGGCCGCCGCGCGCGACGAGCTCGCCAAGTTCACGTGAGTACTGCACGCACGCACACTATGACACACACACACGTTTGCGGGCGTTAAACTGATGCTACACTTTGATAAACATCATGATGCCTCTTGACAAGAACTTACTAGTCAGTAGTTTTTTAGTTACCTTATTAATTAGTAGTTAAAATAACGAATAAATTGAGTTGTATCGATATTTAGAATATACATCTTCAATTTATTTGTTGAAATATTGGGTAGTCATCATTTTAGAAGAATTATCTGAACCAGTCGCTAGCAAGCGATGTGGTAGATCATATGTTAGTGGTCTTAATAAATGCCTCGGTCAGCACTCGACGATTGTTAAATTATAATGTCTGAGACAAATGACTCGCACAGTTATGAAATGTAGTAGTGATCACAATGCGTACGCAACGTTAAATGTACGATCAGCCAGCCGACTGTCAACTAACAATGTGTGTGTGGTGTTCAGTAACGAGCTGAACACGTTCAACGCGTGGATGGAGGGCGCGTACCGGCAGCTGGAGGCGCAGGAGGCGGCGCTGGCGCAGCTGGATGGGCTGGGCCGCCACAGCGACGCCGCGCGAGACTTCGTTGGTGACGTCATCGCGCACCAGGCCGACCTAAGGTTCATCACCATGGCCGCACAGAAGTTCGTTGATGAGAGCAAGGTGCGTGCGATAATTTCAAAACGTTTATGGATGGTCAAACTTAGGATTATAGCTAGAAACAATGCTGGGAACGGCTCTTGAACACTTAAGCACTATTCGTGGTGTAGTGACCACTCACAAGCTCGTAGCTATTTCGTCGTACACTAGTTTTCAGATCCCTGAGATTGTAACTAACGCAAAAATGCAATTAAGCAGTATGATACGTATTTTGCTCACATTGACAAGAAGCGATGTACTTCGTTTTAATAAATAAGTGCTCAAAAAGCACGCATTGGATGTGGTTATTTATCGCCACAAGTGTAGTTATTTATCTAAACTGTACACACAACCCTTATTGGTCCTTCGAGCCGGATCTGAACTAGCGACGTTCAGAGTTTAAAAAGTTTACTCTGATTTCTTACTAGTTGATAAATATGTGCTGTTGATATGTCGTCAGGAATTCCTATCGATCTTGAACGAGTACCGCACGACGCTGCCGGCGCGGCTGGCGCACGTAGCGGCGGGCGACGCGGCGGACAGCGCGGTGCGCGAGGGCGCGGGGCTGGCGCGGCGCCGGCACGCCGAGCTCGCGGCGCGCGCGCAGCGGCTGCTCGACCGCCTGCGCGCTGCTAGCGACCTCACCGCAAGATACCGGGACGCGCTGTCGCGCGCCGACCGCTGGCTCAACACGGTACGCTACCACATTCTTGTCTTAAAGGAAGGACTTTAGGGTTTCAATCATTTTGTACTTTACCCTAAAGCTTATCTCGTTCACATTGACATTTGTTAACGGACATCTTCAAGCCGGTGCATATTATCATATTATTATCTGGAAGCTTAAAACTTTTCAAAAGGTCTGATAGTTCGCGGTGTCCTCCAATCTACTTACAAATTACACTTCAAATGTTTATACCTGCTCACTTGAATACCCTCTCGTCCATATCTTGTCCAGGTGGAAGGCCAAGCCCGCGGCGTGGTGTCGGAGGCGGTAGGTGGCGAGCCGCGCGCGGTGGAGGCGCAGCTGGCGCGGGCGAAGGCGCTGCACAACGAGATCCTGTCGCAGGGACGCCTCGTCGACAACGCTAAAGATGTAAGTGTAATGACGGAGCGTCCCGGTCGAACACATCATTTAGGTGGCCGTTGGGAGTACCCACACAGGGAATGGAAAAGATTTTATATATTTGTACAAACATTTATTTGTGATTAATACGCTACATTACAGTGTAATAAGTGTACGCCATCAAATCGGGAGTTAATGCCATGAGTAATTGTACTTTCAGTGTTAAAGTTGTTGTTAACCTTAAGATATTTTATAATGAGTAGTTGTAAATGAAAAAAACCATTGTAACAAAAGATGACATAAAAACATAAACTTCTAGTGTACTTAGATCGTGTATGAGATTACGTACCTAACAATTGTGTGTGTGTGTGTGTGTGTGTGTGACACAGGCATGCGAGCAACTGGTGCAGTCGTTGGAAGGGCAGGTGTCGCCTAGCGAGGTGCGCGCGCTGGAGTCGGCGGTGGGCGAGCTGGGCGCGCGGCGCGCGGCGGTGGGCGAGGCGGTGGGCGCGCGCATCGCGGCGCTGGAGGCCGCGCTGCTGCAGTGCCAGGGGCTGCAGGACGCCGCCGAGGCGCAGGCGCAGTGGCTGCAGCAGGCTGAGGCGCAAATCAAGTGAGTGCCGACCACTCTATCATGATGTTAAACTTACATCAAGTTCAGTACCGTCATTACCATTAAAATAACCGTCAAATTGTAGATCGGCTTTTTATACGAGTCTTATTTGGTAAACAATGTAAGATTGTGAAGATGCGTATTTTATTTTACAAAATTAAATGAGACGGAAACAAAATGAAAATAATTTAAGAATAACGTGCAATCCTAAAACTAAAGAATATGCTATCAAGATGTAGGGACTGAAAATGATACCATAAAAATGATCCAGGAGTCAAATGAAGCCGGCGTCGTTGATCCGCGAGCGGCTGGATGAGCAGGTGCGCGAGCACCGCGTGGCGCTGACGGAGGCCGAGGGGCGGCGCGCCACGCTCGGCAAGCTGCGGGCGGCCGCGCGCGACGCAGCGCTCAACCCTTCCAATGCGAGGATCGCCAAGAAGCTGGAGCAACGGGCTGAGGACATCTTTGCCAGGTATGACTGACATGGACACACAGGTTGACTGACGTAATCATCTTTTGAACTGATCCATACTCGGTTAGGCAACTATCTAACTTCTGTCGACGACTTCAAAATTATGAATTTTTAAATTATAATCACAGAGAAATGTATTGTGAGAGTAACAAAATAATTATTAGAATGTAGATTTGGCATGTAGTATAGTATTAACTATCTTTGTATCAATTTTTTATTCAAATCGCATAACATTCTAAACAAATAATTTATAAAAAAAAATTGTCCAGCTACCCCTATAAACTCCAATATTAAACACCCACTAGATACGAGAAGCTGGTCGAGCGGCTGGTGTCGCACGGGCAGCACCTGGAGGGCGTGTCGGGCGAGCTGGGGCAGTTCGCGGCGCGCGCGGCCCGCCTGGACGCGGCGCACGCGCAGCTCGCCGAGCTGGCCGACGGCCGCGAGCTGGCGCGCCTGCCCGCCGCCGAGCTGCGCGACCGGCTGCAGGACCTGCAGCACGCTAGGTATATACACACACACACACACAGGTTCGGTTATAAATGGTAGTGTTTCCAGAACTTTGCTAACCGACTTTAAAAAGGTGGTTCTCAGTTCGATTGTATTTTTTTCTTGTTATCTGATGATGAGACCATTATCAAATCTCATTATTTCATTTGGCTCATTTATTTGGACTTGTCCTATGGAGTGACATGAGATAACTGTATGTTTGTATGTCTGTCTGTGTGTGCGCGCAGAGACCAGCAGATGCCGGCGCTGGAGGAGTGCCTGCGCGGCGGGCGGCAGCTCATCGCCAAGAAGGACGTCACCGACACGCACGTGGTGCGCGACCGGATCAAGGTATGTACAGTACTCATACTGCGGTACACTAGCCACAGCCAGTCACAACTTGATCTTATATGTTTTTAAGGGTCATATCGATACCGTGCTTTAGGCTTTGCTCACACTAGAAATTTTATTGTCCGAACAAAAATCATAACCACAAACATACTTACATGTCTGTGACCATAACGAAAAATTAACCTAAGTCAATCTTAACGTTAGCCGTTTCATATATGACTTACAAATTTTTTCGTATTGACAAGGTCTTGTTGTATGAGCAAAAAAGTCTAACGCCCCAACTCAGAGTCACTAACGGTTACTTTAATCGCTAATAAAGAATCACCATACAAATTCTGTACTAAGGAGTGATTCAAGTAAGTGTAGTGACTCTGAGTTAGGGCGCAAGTGCGATGTAGATTATACATAGATCTCACTTGGAAGATTCACATTGATAAAAAAAAAGTGTTTTTCATCGCTACATAACATTTATTTGATAACGATTACTGCTCAGTCAAGTAGAACCTGTATGGCCAATGTGTGTGTGTGTGTGTGTGTGTCAGGCGCTGGAGAGCCAGTGGCGCGACTTCAACGCGGCGCTGGAGGAGAAGCAGAAGCTGTCCCGGCAGCGCGCCGACCAGCTCAGCCAGTACGAGACGCTCAAGATACAGGTATACCGTCACCATCGCCACCGTCATCCCCATCATCTCCACCACCGATTGTCATCTGATTAAATACAAAAAAAACAATATGTTATGGTGTTTTTAAGTAATATGGAAAATAGGTTATTTGTTTTAACTACTCATCCAGTGATTCATTGCGAAGGCTTTAGTTAGTAGCTAACTTTGAGAGACGAAACATTCGAGCATCTCCCATCTCAAAAACGAAGAGATCCTCATAATTTCTGAATTCCATATGGTTTTTGAAAGTCTTTAAGTACTTCTTAAGTACATTCTATAAATGACAGTTAGTCTGACCGTGACATGTGTTCCGGTGACAGGTCCTGGAGTGGCTGACGTCGATGGAGAGCCGCGTGGGGCAGCTGCGGCCCGTGGCCGTGGACCTGGACGTGCTGAAGCTGCAGCACGACGAGCTGCGCCCCATCGCCAAGGACCACCGGGACTACTCCGTCACCATCGACAAGGTCGGTCATCGCACTCATCGCACTCATCACCACATCTACCTTTTCTTTAGAAAGATCTTATTGACATAACGTCGGGTGTTGTAAACAAAAAAGGCCTGTTTAAACTCCTGTCATTCACATAAAAATGTGTCCGTGAAGTTTCGTCACAGCTGCGTCCTTAAACGTTGCTGGCAATACGCTTTTAGCATCTGAACATTTATATCTGTATCTGTGAATAAATTGAATGAAAAAAGTAAATGGATATTTGCGTACAGAACGTGTGGTACGTACGTACTTTCTGTATTAAATCTTATTTACGAGGTACAAGGATGAAACACACAACGTTTCGATTGGTGTTTAGACGTCATCATACCTTTCATATAAGGATACCTGTATGTAAAACCATTAATATGCTACATAAAGCCCCATATTGGACCTTAAGTGGAAGGCATAAAGTGTACATTGTCCTAGAGTGTGTAGAACGATTATAATGCTACATAACGAACCATAATTATATTGGACCTTAACTCCATGGCGTAAGGTGTAGATTGGTCTGCAATGTGTTTGCGGTGCAGGTGAACGAGGCGGGCGCGGTGTACGAGGCGCTGTCCCGCGGCGAGCGCGCCGACAGCCCGCCGCGCAAGCGGCAGCTCTACAGCCCCACCAAGCGACAGACGCCCAGTGAGTCGCTGCACACTGTACACTGTACACTGTACAACACTAACACATCGCACCTTTGGTGCACAAGGGCACATCTTACAAAAAATCGTAAAATGACCAAAATTAAACAAAAAATATTTGACACCTGCAAAGTACATGGCCATATTCACAAATAAATCGGTCGTATCTCATGCAAAGAACAAACACTTTGAAGCAATACAAAGACGAATAATACTACTCGGAATGCAAATAAAAAAAAACTTTAAAATGGCTCTCCTGTAAAATTACAAAAGTGCAGTTGAGCCCTTGTACCACCAAAGGTGCGATATACAAATACTGCATTACATAACTTATAGTAAAACGTAGCAGATCATTCTTAAAGTATGTAAGTAATATAATCCAAAATATATTGTTCCCTGAGAGGTAAAGATCTCTGTGTCCATAGGACTTGAATTATCTGTGGTTAAGTGTTAGAAAGTAGCGATGCACTTTAGGGTACCCTGTTAAAATAAATTGAAATAAAAATTAAACTTGAATCATTCACAAGCGCTTATCGTTCGTTGGTTTTAAATATGTAAAGGGTTTGAAAAATTAATTTACTGTTTGAGTATGTAAGTTACTTTTGTTTCTGTAACAGTTATGCTCGTATGCGACACGCCTTCAACAAAACAGGCACAAATTCAATCTCCGTCCGTATCTTACATCTCACACTCAAAATTATACAAGGCATTTGTTATTATTATACATGCAAAAATTTTTGACGAAGTTTGTTACTGTTTCACGTGAAAACTACTGAACAGATTTCCATGAAATTTAGCGCACAGGTAGACCATCATATCGAATAGGACATGGGATACTTGTTATCCCTGAAACCGCGGGTAAAGCGCTAGTTGTCATTAAAGTCATCATAGTTGTTGTCAAGTGTGTGCGTGCGGCGTAGTAAGACAGTGTTGTGTGTGTGTGCGTGCAGGCCGCACGCTGGAGGGCCGCTCGCCGTCGCCGGGCAAGCTGGCGCTGGGCAGCCCGGCCGCGCACTCCGCGTCCAGCGGCTTCTCCAGCCGCCGCTCCAGCCAGGACGGCTTCCATCTCGACGGTAACTACACTACACTACACTACTTACCCTCCACTCTTGTTACAGCATGCTACTTCACCAATAAGTTATGAGGTGACGCTAGCAGGCAGGTATACTGTGTCGATTTGGATGGTTTCTAAACACATATAGTAAGAGCTTTATGTGTGGTGTACATTACTCGATGTTCATATGATTACTGCAACGATGTGCAAATTAGTTTCTTTAGCAGTTTTCTCTATAAAGACCAAATATAATATTTGATTTCACTGTACGGTTACACCAAGGAAGTATTTCATCTCCTGTTAATTCCAACTATAGCTATAGTGTGTGTGTGTCTCCCCCCCCTGCCCCCGCAGAGCTGTCCCCGGTGCAGCAGCAGCTGTCGGACATGAACAACCGGTACGCGCTGCTGGGCGCGCGGCTGGCCGACCGCGCCGCCGAGCTGGACGCGCTGCGCGACGAGCTGCGCCGCCACCTGGACAGCCTGCGCAACCTGCACGCCTTCCTCGACAAGGTACACTCGTACTGACAGACAGGTCAAGGCTACACTGTGACCGCGAACAGACACTATGTAGACAAAGAAGAACACTGATTCACTGATTAACACTTAAAATTCTTCAAGCATATTCAAGCATAAATGATTTTTATTTAAAAAAGTTAAGTTTAATAAATTATTAATTGACTTGACTACAGCTCCGTACGATACCACTATCATACTGTGTAAACGTATTGTGTAAATATGGGCTCAGTACGCGAATGGCTCAGTAGCTCAGTAGTTTGAAGGTTAACGTGACACAGGTGCAGAGACAGCTGCCCAAGGAGTCCATCCCCAGCACGAAGGAGGAGGCGGACAAGACCACGAAGGCGGCGCGCGCCGTGCTCGAGGAGATGTACGAGAAGCAGAGCATCCTCGACTCCACCAAGACACAGGTGATCATTCGCTATTGACTATCCTTTCAAAGCGTCGTTGGGTGAGTCAGTGAAGTTTTTATATATTATCTCGCGATTTAAACATTTTATATCTCTGCCTTGACTTAACCCTGGCAAAGGATGTACGGGAATTTAAAATTTATGTGTACAAGGAAATAGCTCGAAGGACCAAAATTTAAGTTTTTTTTTTTAGATTGTTTTATGTTCATCTATGGACATAGGATACTAGTTAGTGGATGCAAGGTAGTGTCTGAGGCCATCACTGACCGTACTAGTGTAACAGGTGCGCGAGCTGCTGCGGCGCAAGCAGGCGGTGGAGGGCGCCGAGCGGCTGCACGACGAGATGGACGAGGTGGCCGCGCGCTGGAAGGCGCTGCACGACGCATTCAAGGACAAGTCAGTACACACGCAGAGATACACTTATATGTATAACTAGCTGACCGGGCAAACGTTGTTCTGCAAAAAAAAATATGGGTAGGGGGATGAAAAATAGATGTTGTCCGATTCTCCACCCTAGCCGATATGCACGCTAAGATTCACGAAAATCGGAAGAGTTCAACTTCAAAAAAGCGTGACACGAGATTTTTACATATTAGACATAAAAACATGGAATCTTATGACAAATTATAATTTTATTTACTTATCCGTCACATTCTGCACGCGCACTACGTAGGTACCTACACTATATTGTGCACAGTGTGCAATATACTGTGCATGTATGTGTTGTACTCACAAATTAAGTTACCGAATTTATAACGACGAACTTTAAACAACATTACATACGTGATTAGGAAAAAATCGACAAAACTTTTTGTGTCGAAAAATGTAAACGAATGAATAAAATAAAACGAGTTTTTCTGCAAAACCGCTGACAGTTGATACTGATTGATAGTGATGGATGATAGACTGTACAATCGAATATTTTATTGCAAATAGATAAGGAACGATAAAACAAAAATAGATCGGTTACAAATTCAGTAAAGGAACAGATGACCAGATGTTTGGTATACAAAGTGGCTAATGCGGTGGTTGTGTCGCAGGATCCGGCTGATGGAGGAGATGAAGGACTTCCACGACGCGCACAGCAACCTGGCGCAGTGGCTGGGCGCCAAGGACCGCATGATGGCCGCGCTCGGCCCCATCTCCTCCGACTCGCGCATGGTGCAGACGCAAGTGCAACAGGTTAGTAGAAAGAAATAAATAACGCTACGAACTTATAGGTCATAGCCTCACACTAGGATTCTCTGTGGGTGTCACGGACAACACATAAACACCCAGAACCAACACCACACTCGGGTCGTCAATATCGTGATTTTATAGTGATATGAGTGATGATGTAACATGAAAAAATGTTAAGTATTTAATCATCGATGTTTTTACTTTTAACATATTAAAAAAATACCTAATTTGTAAATGTTTTGAATGCCGTTTATACGATGGACTGACATATGAGCACTTAAAAGACAAAACAATGTTTGATTATTTAAACGAATCATAAAAAAGCTGGGTGACATATCGAACCGAGGTGCCGTGGTAGGATACCGACTATTGCATCCTAACGGTGTGGTCTGTTCCCAGGTGCAAGTGCTCCGCGAGGAATTCCGTGGGCAGCAGCCGCAGCTGGCGCACCTGGAGCAGGTGGCGGGCGGCGTGCTGCAGCGGCTGGCGCCCAACGACCCCGACGCACTGCGCCTATCGCAGAAGGTGCAGGACCTGCAGGACCGCTGGAACGACCTGCTCAACAAGTTAGTACACGGTTTAGCTTAGCTATGAATTAGGGTCATTTACTACCTGGCATTGTTATGTTATAATTTAGTTTACTATTAGTTCATTCATTTTTTTGACGCAAAATAGAGTCTCAAACAATGTTTTTAAGTAGATTTGAGACATCAATACCCTACCTACCGATTTTACCTAGTAATTAACAAGCTACTCTGGATCTGGTTGTTGAAGTTTTTAAGCCTTCGAAAGGCATTACGTTTTCTTCAAAGTCATGCGCTGGAATCCTGTTGATTTGCTTGGTAACCGCGTGTATGTATGTACGTTGTGTGTGTGTGTGTGTGTCAGACTGGAGCAGCGCGCGGCCATGCTGGGCGCGGCGGCGGACACGTCCCGCGAGTTCGACGCGAGCCTGGCGCGGCTGCAGAGCGCGCTGCTCGCCATCGGGGACAAGCTGGACGACGTGGCGGCGCAGCGCTCGCGCCCGCCCGCCGACCGCCTGCGGGACGTTGAGGTACGTCCCCACACTCCCCACACACCCCACACACCCCACGCTCCCCACAAACATTACTGTTTTTTACTTTATTTAGCACAGACTAAAGGCCATGCGCCGTAACAAATTATTCATTTAAATACGATTTCGGCAAGATGATTTGGTTGAGCGTGCTTTTTATTATTTTGGCTATTTGATATCTGTATTCATATAACATATTTTATTCAACTATCTCATAAGAGCTTAGTCTCCCGTACGATCAATGAAATGACAAAGGCCACTGTTGCTTATGAACATAGACAATTTGGAAGGTTTTTCTGGAAAAGCAAACCATATTTACTTTCAAATAAGTAAATATGCCTCCGTGTCATAGCTTTTCTCAGAATAATGGTCACTGGTGTGTCATTCAACTGAAGTACCCAATCCCCCGTCCCCCCACAGAACCTGGAGCGGCAGCTGGAGGGCCAGCGCCCCCTGCTGGCGGACCTGGAGGCGGCGGGCGCGGCGCTGGGCGACGTGCTGGCGGACGCGGGCGCGCGGCAGGACATCGCCGCCAAGCTGGCCGGCGCCGCCAGGCAGTACGACGCGCTGCAGCGGAAACTCGACCTCAGGAAGGCAGAGATCGAGGCTGCACTCAAGTAAGTTTAACCACAGAAGAAATAATAGTCCTTATAAATAAGTACAGAAGGCGCACTAAGAAAAATTCCGAAAAATCATTTAAATAAATAGCGACTCTTGCTCCAACGCAATAAAGTGTAATTCAGATCGCACAGCGCTAATCAAAAACGCATAATGAGTTGCCTTCCTTTCTAACAACAACCTTATCCTCTCTGGCAATGTCAGGGTTGTCTTTTTTGAAAGAATAAAATTAATCTGAAAGTTTAGTGACATGTGTGATGACATGAAGAAAACTGACACTTATAAAAATTAATTCATTTTGTATTTTTTTCTGAAAGTTTAATTTTTAATATGCGGAAAATGCGGAGTGCGCCAGGCCTGGTTTAACCAACAAACCATGGAAATCAAAAACCAACAAATGCATGGCCAAAAATATAACTTGTAGAAGCTACTCCTATGTAACTCCTCATTCCCCCGTCCAGAGACGGGCGCAACCTGGAGGAGAGCGTGTCCCGCACGCTCGGCTGGCTGTCCACCGAGCTGGCGGGGCTGCCCGCGCGGCTGGCGGTGTCGGCCGACCGGGGCCGCCTGACGCAGCAGCTGGCGCAGCACGAGCCGCTCTACCGCGACCTCACGCAGCGCGAGCACGAGATCATCATGCTCTTAGATAAAGGTACGTGCTCACTGCGTGCGAGCGTCCGGGCGCCCGTGCGTGCGTACTGTACGTTACGAACATGTTACGAATGATCATAGTCGCATTGAGTTTGCACGCATTTATCTACTGTAAGCATCATATTTTAATCTGTTACGTTTTTATTGTCTACTAAAACTTTAATTCTACTCATGTGATCACCTGAAAATTTCCAGCATTATCATATGTTTTAAAGAAACACAGTATTTAACGATATAAACTATGGTTAAGATTTTAATTACTTACCCTAATTGTATTCGCCACCAGGTCGTGAAATGGAGAAGAAGCCATCGCATCAAGGCATGAAGAAGGACCTGGACAGGATCCAAACTCAATGGGACAAGCTGAAGAGAGAAACGGTCGACAGATACAACAGGCTGCAGGCGGCTATGGTACGTCACCTTCATCTTATTGAATCATTTCAACATTTTCTATTACATATTAAATTAGGAGATATTATTAGTTCGCGCTGATTGAACTACTTTGTCTTCCGGTTGGGCAGAATATCAGTGACATGGTCTTTGTTAGGATAATAATATGATTATTGTAGACCATTTAGTTAGGGGCTCATATTATGTCATAGATGAAGATAGATAGATAAGTTTTACTGTACGATCGTTACAATGTGAACGTGGTGTACAGGAGCACTGCCGCAAGTACAGCAAGGCGCAGGAGTCGTTCCTGCCGTGGCTGGCGAGCGCGGAGGCGCGGCTGGACGCGCTGCCGCCCGCCGCGTGCGCGCGCAAGGAGGTGGAGCGCCAGCTGCGCGACCTGCAGCAGATCCGGAACGATGTCTGGAAGAGGTACGACTCGTACTGACACGCACTTGACGCACTGCGTATACGTACGCGTACGCTCGCTTGATTTGTCTTTCAAAAGGAGCTATACTTTAAAGTGGACTATGCAACGTATGATGAGATTTACACAACGCAATATTGTTTAAGGTTCGTATTGTTTCGTCTAAGTTTCGCCGTGACTACGCCGTGTCAAGGCGGCTAATAAAATTGAAATAATCCTGATCATATACAAATTTTAGAGATTTTGTATTTTAATTTTATCACACCGAGGACTATTATTTAGTTAGTTCTATAGGTGACAATAGTTCGAAGTGTGTGTAATGTAATGTGTGTGTGTGTGTGTGTGTGCGGTGCAGGTCCGGCGAGTACGAGAACAACAAGACGCTGGGCGAGACGTTCATCTCGGCGTGCGACGCGGACCAGGAGCTGGTGCGCGCGCAGCTCGACGACATGAAGGAGCGCTGGGACCGCATCAACAACGGTATTCACCCACTCGATTCATACTGTACCCGACAACTTATAAAATGTGTAACATTTAAAATGGTCTAGAGGTGGCAAAGGGTGTCCGTTTAGTATGTGTCATGATTGAAAATTATATTTCCATGCATTTTTAATGTATTGTAAAATTACTAGCTGACTCGGCAAACGTAGTTCTGACAAAAAATTCTGGATAGGGACACTCGGATAGGGACCTAACGGTATGAAATATACTTTACGACATATTCTCATATCTTCCAAATATACACAAAACAATCATAAAATTCGGTCGAGCCGTTATGGAGAAGTGTGACTACAAATACCGTGACACAAAATTTTTATATATCAGAAGATGATCTCAGTGTTCACGATATGTTTGTGGTGTTTGGTAACAGAGGTCCTGCAGCAAGTGGAGTACCTGGAAGCGACGTCGCGCGCGCTCGGCGACCTGGCGGAGCGCGTGCGCGCGGTGGAGGCGCCGCTCGCGCGCTGCGAGGAGCGCCTGGGCGCCGCGCTGGCCGCGCCCCCCGCCGCCGCGCGCGACCTCGTGGCGCGCCTCACCGACCATCTGCACGCACTGCGCGCGCCGCTACAGGTACCGCACGAGACACGCACGCAGACAAACAAGACAAGCACTTAGACAATCTAAATAGTTAATAGTTTAAAGCGTCAAAATTAGCACGTCTCTATTGTTGCTGATTAAACTGATACCTTGATGCATTTGTGTGCACTAAAGACGACAGCGGGCATTCGCTGGATTCAGAAGGCTCAGGACCGGTCAGAGTGGCACAAGTTAGGGGAGGCCTATGTCCAACAGTGGACCTACAAAGGGTGGATGGATGATGGATGGAAAGGCGTATGACATATCTGTGTCCAATTGCCCGTTCACAAAGATTAACTACTTCCTACCCAATGTGCACGTATTCGTTCTTAACAGTGAGTGATACATAGCCAAAGCGATACACCCAAAACCCGTCCATGGCATAACAAGTGACCAACTATTCTCGTGTACGATCGCAGAGCGTAAACTCAGCGGTGGACGACATAATATCGCTGGCGCTGGAGCACGGCGGGGCGGACGCGGCGGCGCGCGCGCGGCCCGTGCTGGAGGACACGGCGCGGGGCCTGGCCGACCGCCTGCGGGACCTCGAGGCCCAGGCCGACGAGGCCCGCGACAAGCTGGCTGGTGCCGCCGCGGCCTTCGCACAGTTCCAGGTTGGTGCGAGCATGACTGAACACTAAAAAAATTCTACAGCAGTGAATATTAGAAAAATAAAACTATCTTCCTTATATCATTCAGGTCACAAGGTACTCATGTGCCCATTTTCATTAAAATCTGTGCAACCGTTTTTGCGTGTCTGAATCTTTCACGTTTATGATACCTCAAAATTGTACATCAAACTAAAGTGCTTCTACTACAAACACTAATTACTCCAACAACTTACGAGCAGGACAAAGCGAAGGGCGTCTCCCACGACCTGTCGGACCTGGAGCGCGAGCTGGACGGGATGCGGGGCCCGGCGCGCGAGGTGAGCGCGGTGCGCGCGCAGCTGGAGGAGCTGGCGCGGCTGCAGCAGCGGCTGGCGGCGGCCGAGGACCTGGTGGCGGACACGGCGCGCGCCGCCGACACGCTCGCCGACACCGGGTATGCGGACGCCGATAAGGCTAGCGAACAGGTAACATTAATTCTTCCTGACTATTTAAACTTTAATTTAAGCATTTTCGCTTTTAACTTCAATTTTGCGCCCGTGCGAAACAGCGAAGCACTGAAACGTGAATGACGAACCTAAGAGGAGAGCGCCCCAGCTAAGTGAGGTTTTATAAATCTACCCTACAAAAATTGATAATTTTATGTTTTATTTTTTATCTACCTCTAAAATTCAGTGCGAAATGGCGAGTCGTGAAATGTAGTAACACGCTACTAGTGTTGCTATGCTAATATCGAGAACGAAACTCGAAGAATAATATATTTTATTTACACTAAAAATATCTAGGAAGTATCTCGATGATGTCAGCTTTACATTATAATATGTACATCCGTTTTAAGGTCTACAATGCCATAGACAGACAAAGATACGTCAAACTTATTATACCCCTGTTTTTGTGTCGGAGGTTAAAAGTCTTAACCGAGCTAACGTTGGATTAATTTCTTTAGATAATCTGTACTATAGTCTGTGACGTTTATTTAAGTTTATTGCTGTCGAGGTAGGTCGTAAGAGGTCCTCGACAGCCAACAGTCGATAGGTGGAGGCAGTTAAGTTGATCGATTTGGGCCGTAAACCTCCCCTCCATAACACATATTTCTACGCTACAACATCAACGTGAGATTTACTGCAACAACCTCAAACAATAATCTAGAAACGATACACCTTTCGTTATGACTACGTCATACATCCTTACGATACTGTAACGCAACTTCGTATCCAGGTGGAAGGTCTCCGCAAGCAGCTGGCCAAGCTGGACGAGCGCGCCCGCGCCCGCGAGCAGGACCTCGAGGACACGCTCAGCAAGCTGGAGGCCTTCTACAAGGCCTACGACTCCGTTATGGATGACGTCGATGAGGTAAGACCATAGGAAAGGCTCCTATGGTGTATTGAAAGTGAAACGCTTATATATTTT
This sequence comes from Thymelicus sylvestris, assembly GCA_911387775.1. Taxonomy (NCBI): domain Eukaryota; kingdom Metazoa; phylum Arthropoda; class Insecta; order Lepidoptera; family Hesperiidae; genus Thymelicus; species Thymelicus sylvestris. Next base: position 10,921,300 of record OU426909.1, on the reverse strand, counting down.
GTGTGAAACATTATGACCGCCGTGATCAATACACAAAGCGTTGACCAATATATTATAGCGTGGTCCGTCTAGACATGCAACATAGTGGAATTAACATTTTTTTTCGGTTGATTACAAAAATTAAGGTAACAATGAATATAAATGTGAAATAATCGTCAAATTTAAATCATTTATATCTTCGTCATTTATGGATAGATTTTCAAAATTTTTACGGTGATTTATTAGATTCGGTCTATATTATTATTTCACTATGTTAAATTATAGTATTTTTTTTATCATGATGAAACTTTAACGTGCACGCACACTAACGTCTCGTCCGTCACGTCCGTTATGTCCACGAACTTATATATGAACGTGCACGCACTAACGTCCCGTCCGTCCCGCCCGCAGGCGTCCGAGCAAGTACGCAGTCTGAAGCCGGTGTCCTCCGAGGTGGAGGTGATCCGCTCGCAGCAGAAGGACTTCTCGGAGCTGCGCGCGCGGCTGCTGGAGCCGCTGGGCGTCAACGTGGGCCACTGCAACCGGCTGGGGCAGGCGCTGGTGCGCAACGCCGCGCCCGCCGTGTCCACGGCGCAGCTCGAGAAGGACTTGGAGAAGATGAATGACAAGTGGAACGCACTCAAGGAAAAGGTAAGAGTTATGCAGAACGTCAGATATTAGCCTGGTGTGTGAGACGGAGCGTAATTACATGATATCTCTAATGTGGGTGTGTCACGATTTACATATTATTGCATTATTTAATTCACAATTTTTTTTATTGTTAAGAAGATATGTATTTCTAAATTTTAATACACATAGAACGTAGATTATATGGTTTTTCAGCCTATTAACTTTAACATGTAAAGTAGTAAACAATAACTACACTAGTTTTTGACAGTTGCCAGCTAGGTAAGTGACTTGAGGATTTGGATAGAGAGACTATTGAGAACGGCCGTTCACCTTCACAACAAGTGACGTCATATGTCAACGAAATCTTGTATCATGTCAGTGATGTGTATGTGTGTGTGTGTGTGTGTGTAGATGAACGAGCGCGAGCGGCGGCTGGACGTGGCGCTGCTGCAGTCGGGCAAGTTCGCGGAGGCGCTGGCCGGGCTGGAGAAGTGGCTGGGAGACACCGAGGACATGGTGGCCAACCAGAAGCCGCCCTCCGCCGACTACAAGGTCGTCAAGGCGCAGCTGCAGGAGCAGAAGGTATGTCTCACTGTCTATATCAATTTTATTAAAATGCGCATGCAAACTTACGGTGCCGTAGACAAAATGGAACCCGCCATACGCAACATAACGCAGAGACCGTCAGGGCTAGAGAGCTGTGATTTGGCATAGATATACATTTTTTTAAATATAAAGTGGTAGAATAAAATGTTAAAAATATTTTCTTTCACGTACAGGTAAAGTTGGATTGTTTTGTTTTCTCTTCTATTTTTTCGTCATTTTATTCTTTTATGCTAATTTAAAAAGAAACAAATATGAGTAACGAAAGGACAAAATAATGTTTCACGCCACGATACTGTGTAATATCGGTGTCTCCCCGCAGTTCCTGAAGAAGATGCTGATGGACCGTCAGAACTCGATGTCGTCGCTGTTCGCGATGGGCAACGAGGTGGCGGCGGGCTGCCTGCCGGCCGAGCGCGCGGCCGTGGAGCGCCAGCTGCGCGCGCTCATGACGCGCTTCGACGCGCTCACCGGCGGCGCGCAGCAGCGGATGCTCGACCTCGAGCAGGCCATGAAGGTACACCCACGCTTCTCAACTGCTCTTAAGAAAAAAAGCAAAGCAACAACCCATAATTGTCCCACTGCTGGGCTCGGGGTCTCCTCTCAGAATGTGAGGGTTAGGCCATAGTCTACCACGCTGGCCAAGAGCGGATTGGTAGACTTCACACACCTTCGAGAACTTTTTATGGAGAACTCTCCGGTGTGCAGGTTTCCTCACGATGTTTTCCTTCACCGAAGCAAGTGATAATTAACATGTAATACGCACATAATATTTGAAAATTAGAGGTGCGTGCCAGGATTTGAACTCGGGCCCCTTCGTTCGGGAGACCAACGTTCTACCGCTAGGCTATCACTGCTGTAACTGTACAACTGCTCTTACTGTACTCTACATGGCTATGGTTACACGGACACATGGATATAAAGGGTGCTGATACCGGTTCTGCTCAGGTGCTATACTGTAGATGGATGTGACAAGGAAGCGTTGAAACGAGTAGTTTGTTTCAGGTTCTGCTCAGGTTACGGAATGATTTTCTGTAAGACATGACATGTGCTGATGAGTTTCTCTCGTCGGTTTTTCTACTCCATATTCTGAAACTATACTAAAAGCGATAAGGGACGCATCGTTCATCCATATCATATCCATCCATCCGTCCGTCAATAAATAAATAAGAATTTTTATTAATTACTTTGTGTTATTTGCTGAATGTGTGTGTGTGTGTGTGTGTGCAGGTGGCGAAACAGTTCCAAGAGCAACTCCAACCCCTGCTGGAGTGGCTGTCGGGCGCCGAGCGCCGGGTGAAGGCGCTGGAGCTGGTGCCCACCGATGAGGAGAAGATCCAGCTCAAGATCAGGGAGCACAAGGTCGGTCCCCAACACATCGCACCATACATCTGGCCGATCTTCTCTCTGTTGTTTAGCAGCCCAAAGATACCGACTGCTTACCGGCTATCGGTTATCGATACGGACAGATGCCAATGTCATCTACATCACAGATGCACTCGCAGATATTCCGAGTTTGCTACTACGATGAAAAAAATAATGTGCCAAAGCATTTTTAGTGGACTTAACATAGAAATAATTTTTGTGTTTTATATACATAGATTTAGGAACTTGATCATTGTTTGTCCCAGGCCCTCCACGACGACATCCTATCGAAGCAGCCGCCGTTCGCGCAGCTCACCGAGACCGCCTCGACCCTGATGGCCCTAGTGGGAGACGACGAGGCCTCCACCCTGGCGGACCGGCTGCAGGCCGCGGCCGACCGGTACCGCGCGCTCGTGGACCACAGCCTCGGCATCGGCGAGCTGCTGGACAACTCGCGCAAGGGGCTGCGCCACCTGGTGCTCACCTACCAGGAGCTGTCCGCCTGGATGGACGCCATGGACCAGCACCTCAACAAGCGGAGGCTGCTGCCGCTGCACATGGAGAAGCTGCTGCGGCAGATGGACGAGCTCGCGGTGAGTGGACAGGGGGAGATACTCTAGTAGCCTATTGTAAAAGGGTCTATAGTCCAAAGAGAACATTACTCCAAAGAATACTAAAGAAGTAGTCAATTTTTAAAATTTATTGGCCGTAGCTTAAGGTTTACTTCCTGAAGTAAACTTCTTTAATGCGCTATAAACGGGCCCTTAGAAACAGAAACGATCATAAATATTCAAGTCAATAGTAACTGTGTACTCGAAAAATAATTAAAAAATAACCAACAAATACTTACAACTAGAAAGCTCACAAGTCAAATGACATGTATTTCTCGATGATCCGACAACAGGAGAAAACGGAGGAGATAGCGTCGAAGCAAGAAGCGGTGGACAGCACGGTGGAGTCCGGGCTGGAGCTGATGAAGCACATCTCCGGCGACGAGGCGCTGCAGCTGAAGGACAAGCTGGACGCGCTGCAGCGGCGCTACAACGAGCTCACGACGCGCGGCGCCGAGCTGCTGCGGGTGGCCAGCGAGACGCTGCCGCTGCTGCAGCAGCTCTACAACGAGCACGCCAGGTCAGTGGCCCCACCACCACCGCCTCTACACTTGCTGAGGAGTTAGGACGGGAAGTTTTGGAAACATCGTTTCATAGAAAATGTAAACGATAGTGCATACGCAGCGGAATACCGCCCTTAAAAACATAGTCGCCAACGATGTTTTTCCCGTCCGGTACGGGAAAAAACACGTTCCGTATGCATTGGGCTTTAGGTATGAGATAGGTACCACTGAAATGAAATGAGATTGGAATCGAAGTTTATTATCAAATACATTTTTATAGCAATGTTTCTAGCGCATCTTTATAGCGCATTTTTATAGCAAGACTTCTTCAAGAGCTTCAATAAACCTCTACCATGAGTTTCCCTGCAAGAACCAGCTGCAAGAAACTCCAAAGGATTTCTTTTAATGTTAAACACATCACGGACTAACTTATGGAACACAACTACTGGAACATGACTGATATATTATAGCCAGTATAGTATTTATGAGGAAAGGTTATTACCTTTCCTCATAAATAATGCCTTTGACATGTGTAAACGAAACTCACTTCTATTTCATAAACACTTTATTCGGTAAGACACTGTACATATAACTCATAGAATATAACTCATAGAATATTCGTAATTAACCTTAATTAAACTCAGAGTAATTAATTAATCGCACACTAATACACTGGAGATAATTTATATGACAATATTACTTAATTCTACGGACAATCCGGCAGCGTAACGCCTTACGCGTGGTATGATCGCGAATGCTCCTCGTAGGCTCCGTCACTCGCTTTTTATAACAGCAGCCCGGTTTCCTAGATGGCGGCACTGTCATCCGTGGTGGAGTCAGTTGCAGCCCTTTTATTTACGGAAGTTGCCAACACGGCCATGCTGCATGGTGCCTGTCCCGGGCACCTCAGGAGTCCATATAAAATACTGAAACACGAAAAGGTTTATATTAATTTTATTTTGGCGAGTGTTACTGACATTCCATATATCAATCGTAAATGCAAATATCACACAAGCCCCTTATGTTTGTGATGTTGGTGAGACCGCCTGCACTTTTCAGGATGTAATCCTCCCTTAAGTGTTCCAGGTTCGCCTCGTTTATAAGGACCGTTTGCCACTTAAAGGGCGATCGAAGAGCCTCACTTAAGCGTACCAAATTCGTCCCAACTAACAGTCTTCTGACAGACTTCCAAGATAAGGTTATGTGACACTTGCACCTCGACATTCTATGGTGATAAAATATCATAAAAGCAGAGCAAAGTGAATACAATACAAGAAACAGAGAAATTAAATATCTGTTTCTGTATTTTATATTGACTCTCAAAAACTCAAAATGCAGGTGAAAATATTAAAAATATATATAAAAATAATCTTTACCTTGCCAACACGGGCACTTACGCGCTTATTCCCAATCTTCAATATTTATCCACGGCTTAATGTTTTCCGCGGCGGCTGTTCCAATATATGGTTTATTACTCCTTTGACTACCTCGCAAATCAGTCACCTCATATCTATCATTACCTAAAACTTTTTTAATTTGAAATGGTCCTCTGTACACTGGTAATAACTTTCTACTATTTCCGTCATTATTATGGTTTTGTATTTTAATTAAAACCAAATCTCCTTCACTATATATTTTTGCTTTTTTCCTGGTTCTATCAAATCTCTCTTTTTGAGTTCTTGCACTATTCTTGATATTTTCGTCTACCCACTCTCGTAACTTAGTAACGTCAACATGTTTATCACTATCTGAATTCGGAGCTAAGCAATCGCTATCGGCACGTAACCGATAACCAAGAAAAACTTCGCTTGGAACAGCTTTGATCGTTTTGTGAATTGTACTATTTAGCCCTTGTTGAAGTTTCTTCACGCATTCGTCCCATAAATTATCAGCTGTATCAGCCCCTAATGTTCTCATGGCTTCTAGTATAGTCTTATTGAATCGCTCGACCTGGCCATTGGAACGTGGCATACCCGTTGCTACCGTATGCATGCGAATATTTTTGTTCTTGCAGTACTGAATAAATTCATTAGACTTAAAACATGATCCGGCATCCGATATTATCCGTCTAGGATTCCCGAAAATTTTCGAAATTTGTTCCAGTTCTTTAATAACTCCAAACGCATTTGTAGAGCGAACGGCTGATATAAAAACAAATTTAGTGAAGGCGTCTACTATCACTAACAAATATTTGTTTTTATTTGTAGTTTCAACAAATGGGCCCAAATGATCGATATGAAGAGTGTGGAAAGGCTGTGCATATTTTGGTAACGGGTATAATTCACCTTCCTTGGGTCCGCCTTTATTTTTAAAATAAATACAGTTCAAACAATTTTTGATATACTTTTTTACAGTTTGTCGCATGCGAGGAAACCAGTATTGATATTGAATACGTTCAATCGTTTTATCTAAGGAAAAATGACCCAGATCGTCATGGTTGCACTTTATGATTTGCCAGATACAATTTTTTGGAACCACCCACTTACGCCCTCGGCTCGTCCTTCTGTAAACTTTGTAACCTAATAGCTCGTAGTTGTTAAAAATATCTCTATTTTGATCGGCCTCACCTGATAATAAAATGTTTTTAATTTTCACCAAGTTTTTATCTTGTAGTTGTACAGAAAGTAACCAATCCGATTCTGTTATTGATAAGATCAATTCTGCTTCAGATTTTCCACCGCAATGTGTAGGGTTTCTGCTCAGGGCATCCACATGTTGCATGCGGGTACCTTCCCTGTGAATTATGGTGTAAGAGAATTCCTGTGTCGCTAGTACCCAACGGGCAATTCTAGGAATAATGTCCTTTTTTGTTAAAGCAAAGCGAACTGCGTTACAGTCTGTAACTATTTTAAACTCCGACCCTAATAAATACAATCTAAATTTTTGTAAGGAACAAATTATTGCCAACAGTTCGAGTTCAAAGGAATGGTACTTCTTTTCATCATCTGTTGTCTGACGACTATAATAATGAACGGGTTTTTCACCATCCTCAGTAAGCTGCATAAGGATTCCTGCGAGACCGTCCCTGCATGCATCAGTATATAATATAGTCTCTTTATTGGGGTCAAAAATTGATAAAACACTATCAGACGTTAACTTATCTTTCAAATTTTCAAATGCTTGCATGTGAATTGTTTCCCATATCCAAGGAGTGTCTTTCTTTAAAAGTTTTGAAAGAGGACTGGATAAAACTGCGCAGCCCTTAATAAATTTCCGAAAATAGCTGATAAGGCCTAGAAATTGTCTTAGTTGATGTACCGTATTGGGTACAGGAAAATCTTTCACAGCTTTTAACTTTGTCTCATTAGGCATTATAGCGTTTGATTTTATTTTATAACCGAGAAATTCGATTTCACTTTTAAAGAAATGACACTTTTTTAAATTTAATGTTAAGCCATTATCTCGAAATATTTTCAACACTTCTTCAAGTAAACTTAGATTTTCTTCTACCGTTTCAGTTACTAGATATACGTCATCGAGGTACAGGATCACTTTATCAAACCTTAGGTTACCAAGTACCTTATTCATCATTTCCTGGAAACACGAGGGCGCATTTACCAAACCAAAAGGAAGTCTCAAGAACTCATAATGTCCGTCTTCAGTAATAAATGCAGTTTTATTTATTGATTCCGCTCCCATCCCAATTTGGTAGTATCCACTTTTAAGATCAAGACTAGTAAAGCATTTATAACCTTGAAGCCTGTCTATAAGATCTTCAATGCGAGGCATAGGGTATTTATTTTTAACTGTAATTTTATTTAAAGCCCTGTAATCAATACACAGACGCTTTTCTCCGTTTTTCTTATTAACTAAGACAGCTGGACTCGCGTAAGCGGACTTACTTTCTCGAATTATGTTGTTTTCAATTAGTTCGTTTACCATTTCCCTAATAATTTTCCTGTCTGTAAAAGAGGCTCTGTATGGTCTGCTTTGTATAGGTTGCGACGAAGTTAAAGTAATATTCATCTCGTGATTATTGACTTTTCCCAACTCTTTTATATTTGATGCGAAACAGTCTCTATATTTTTGAAACAGATTAATTAGTTGACTGTGGTGTGAATCGGCGTCCAGATCAAATTCATTAATACTGTTACAAAAATTTGTATACGAATCAGCATAATCGAATCTAAGTACATCCCCGACGCGGGAATATATTATATCGGGACGTTCGGTTACATTGCGTCCTATCAGAATATCACACCCTGATAAATCATCTATAACATACATCTCGACGCGATTTATTAAGACTGAATCGATCTGCAAATCCACTTTTATCGAATGCGTTACCGTTTTAGAGCTTTGTTTTGAAAATCCTTGTAGGAGCACTGGAGTTTGCAGTGCGACGCTTTCTAGATTATTTTCTAACACCAAAGCATCCGAAATTAGCGAACAGCTGCTACCGGTATCAATAAAGGCATCATGAGAAAAATTATCTATAACTACCCGCTTTATAAATTTATTTTTAGAAGTAGATGCTGCAATAAATTTTATATCCTGTTTCTCGGGTTTCATTTTATTTTTCTTTTGAAAACAAATAGACTCCGAATGCCCCCTTCTACCGCAATATTCACATTTTATTTCGCACTGATTTCGCCTATGGTTGCCGCCGCATGAAAAACATCTTATCGGTTTACGAAACTGTGTTTGAGTATTATCCTGAGCAATAACACTAGTACTAGGCTGATTAGATGAGGTAGTGTTCGTCGGTGCAGAATGCTGAGTTTGGATATTTTGACTGACCTGATTCTGAATGATTGGTTTAATAATGTTTGATTTAGTATTCTTCGACTTGTATGTGCGACTGTGTAGGAAGCTGGCTAAAGTGTCACATGATGTAAATGAACTCGCCTCAATAGAAGCACTGATGGTACTATCCCCAATATTTCCTAATATTATTGAAATAATGTCCTGGTCCGTAAAATTTAATGCCAACAAATCTATTTTACTCTTTTGTTCAAAATAAAACTCATATAATGATTGATTTTCAGTCGGTTTCCTTTCAATTATGTCTTTCAAAAGCTCAAACATGTTTCTACGTATTTGAAAACTATTCGCGATTTTATTTTTCCAAATATTCCAATTCCAAGATGGCCATTGAATGTCGGTACGCAATACAGAATCATACCATGTTTTTGCGGAACCTTTTAATTTATTTAATTGAAACAGAAGGGGCAAGGTTGAATAAGACCACTACACACTTAATCACACTTTATTTAACACAACACTTTTTAACAGTATAATCTCAATAATTCAATAATAATCACTACAATTATTACGATCTATAAGCAGTTGGGCAGAGTTTCGCCTAACGCTCGTGTTCGCGACTGACTGTCCGTCCAAATGAGCGGCGAGGGCATTTATAGTCTTCTGGCTGACAATTGGATGTGACGTACACCCGTAGCGTTGGCATGGCGGACAGTTCCGGCGTTGAACTGTCATGGCGTGGCTTTGGCTTTGGCTCGGCAGATGGCGTGGCGTTACAGTCGGCCATCCTGCAACAATTGCTCCCGCAATGGAGCACATAATATCGATTAGCTTTCCAATAGATCAATAAGGTCTTCTGTCTCTAGTTGGTCATCAGTGCTGCTGGCACTGTCAGATATAGGAGCTACGCTACGATAAGGGCGTAGTGAGTCGGCAGAAACCAGACCCGTAAAGCTTTTGTAACCCCTTAAACCCTTTATGCTCCTGATCCTATATCTGTCATTGCCAACCACCTTAATTACTATGTAGGGGCCCGAATACAAATCATCTAATTTGGTATTAACCCTGGCAGTACTTGTTGGTGCTCGTCTCCATAGAACCAAGTCCCCTTTTTTATAAATCTGACTACTTTTACGACGTTTGTCGAAATTACGCTTCATCCTTGCACTGGCTTTATTGATACGCGCAGCAGCCTTATTACGTTTTGACTGGGTCGGTTCAGATACGCGGTCCGGAATAGTTACATCGCACACCGACCTACCATTACGCGCAAACATCAAATCATATGGCTTAAAACCGGTAGTGTCATTTAAAGTATTATTTATACCCCAAATTACATCAGGCAAAGAGTTAGACCAATTATTAGCTGCTTCACTAGGGTCAGTAGCACGTAGGGCATTTAGTATAGTACGATTTGTACGTTCAACTTGCCCGTTGGCGCGTGGGCACGCAATTGCATTCAGTGTGTGTCTAAATTGTTTATCCGCAGCAAATTTCTTAAAATACCTACTAGTAAAAGCTTTGCCATGATCAGTTATTACCCTATCCGGGTACCCAAATAATGAAAATATTCTTTTGAGAACTCTAATTGTTTCTATTGAATTAACTGTTCGAGTAGACTCAGCGACGACAAACTTCGAAAATGCGTCGGTTATAACCAAAATATATTGATATCCTTTCTTCGTCCTACAGAATGGTCCTAAATGGTCGACATGTATCATTTTAAAAGGTTCATTTGGCTTAGGAATAGGATGCAACTTGCCTTCCTTTTTACCATATTCCCCCTTCCCGTAAGCACAATTCAAGCAAGATGTAACGTACTTTTGTATGAACCGCGTCATTTTAGGGAACCAAAAATCACTTTTAATCAGATCACTACAACGTTTCAATCCTATGTGTCCTATTTGATCATGATGCATTTGAACAATTTTCCACCTCGCTGCTCCAGGCACTACGAGGCGATTACCACCAAGCGTCTTTCTGTACAACCTATCATCTAACAGTACATAATTATTTACTATATCGCGTCCAGCCGACCCGGTCTTCAGCTGATCGATAATATTTTTTAGTTTTTCATCCTGATATTGAATCGTGTAAAACCAATCGGCGACTTCAAGTCGATTAATATTAACAGGGTCAATCGGATTTCTACTTAGCGCGTCGACGTGTTTCATGCGCTCGCCGGGTCTATATTCTACACTTAAGTCGTACTCTTGTATTAATAACCACCATCTTGCAATACGAGGTATGACATCGCGTTTGGTAAGTGTGGCTCGAACGGCGGTACAGTCTGTGACTACCTTTACGTGTTTACCTACTACATACACCCGGAATTTACGCAATGATTCTACAACAGCCAGTGTTTCTAGCTCATAGCTATGGTACATACTTTCCTCCCTAGACGTCACTCGACTGAAATACATAACGGGACGCAAGGTACCGTCGGACTGCTGTTGTAATAGTATACCCGCTATACCTAGTTTGCATGCATCGGTATGTATTTCTATATTTAATGTAGGATCATACAAAGCTAGCACTGGTTTAGAACACAAACATTTTTTTAACTCATCAAAACTATTTACTTGTTTATCGGTCCACACCCAAGGCACATTTTTCTTAGTCAATTCCGTCAAAGGGCGAGCTATTACCGCGAATTTGTATATAAATTTTCGGAAATAACTACAAAGGCCTATAAACTGACGCACTTCATGTACATTTGTGGGTACAGGAAAATGTGAAACTGCAATTAACTTGTGCTCTGACGGCCGTACCCCTTCAGAAGAAATTTCATGACCCAAATAAGTTACTTTGTCTTGTAGAAAGGAACACTTTTTCATATTCAATTTTAAATTTTCTGATTGAAACTTTTGCAGCACGGATTTTAACATTTTTATACCGGAATCAAAGTCAACAGAGGGTAGTAACAAATCATCCAAGAAGGCAAGAATTTCATTATTTGAGCTGTCAGTACCGTCGGATTGTCCTGTCTGTGAATAACGTATTGAATCGACAATTTTGTTGACCATTCGCATAAACACTGACGGGGCGTTGGCTAATCCAAACGGAACGCGCAAATATTCAAAGTGACCTTGAGGTGTAATAAAAGCTGTTTTATGTGTGTCTTCAGGTGCAATTAACAATTGGTGATAACTTTGGGCCATATCTAGACTCGTAAAATATTTCTTTCCAGCTAACTTCGAAACCTGATCGTCAATGTTTGGTAACGGATATCTATCTTTTATAGTGATCGCGTTAAGAGCACGATAATCGACACATAACCGACTATCCCCGTTCTTTTTCTTTACTAGGATGACTGGCGAGGCATAATCCGACTCTGATTCTTTAATAATACCGGCATCCAATAATTCGCGAACTTTGGAGTTAACTATTTGTTGTTCCGTATGTGACAATCTATAAGGTTGGCGATATATTGGCTGCTGCGTGGTAAGTTTTATTTTCATGTGTAATAAATTTGTACAACCGAGATCATTCGTGTTATCTGCAAAGGTGTGTTTATATTGTAACAATAAATTTATTAAACTATTACGCTCGTTTTCATTCAAATTCCCCATACTAATTTCGGTTACAGGTACCCCGCCTATGTTATGATTAGTGATTTGGTTCGCAATTAAGGTGGATATGAACGGACTTGTAAGGTTAAGTGAGTCGGAAGCTGTAGATGCTGTAGTCACTAGGCAATTTGACTTATTTGGCAAAATAATAGGCAAGTTAGATAATGGTTTGGCTGAACTTACTTGGCTTGGCTGAATGGCAGATTCGTCACAGCTGTCGGCTCGCACAAGAACTTCACCAGCTTCCCAATCGACGTTTTCGGTCCCAGTGTTGACAACTTTCATGTAGCCCTCCTCGCCTTGGAGCAGCGTAGCTGGCAACGAGAAGGAAACTCCTTGTAGTTCGTAATGACGCGGCGCCGTGCAGACATCATTCCCTTTAGGATTGCCCAGCACTCGTACTTTAATAACAGAGGTACCAGGCGGCAGGGATTCTTTGCTTGATGTCACTACTCTAAACTTATGGACCTCCTCGACTACCTGAAGCTCCCCAAAAGGTTCAGGAACTCGTCGTAATGTGGCCGCTCCATTGCTTACCACAAGTGACACGTGATCAGCATTAATAACTGGCTGGCCAATTAATAAATGAATGTCCTGCATGTCGATTTCTGTTACGTGTGCGGTACATCGCACCTGAATGTCATCAACTTCCAAATCGAATTCAACTACGCCGCGACTCGTTAGTAAACCGCCTGAAAATCCTTTTAATATTGTACTCGTAGGCGTTGCGTTGAGCGCTAAAAGACTCACAATTTGAGTATTCATAACATTCACTTGGCTTCCAGTATCTATATAGGATTTTAGAAAAATTCCATTTACCTTCACGATCTTTTTATAAATCTCGTTGTAATTTTGCACCAATTTGATTTCTTTTATATTGCTGTTCGATTCACTCGAAAGTTTGGCATGCGTGTTTGAGGAGTTAAGGCATCGAGTGGCAATATGACCCTGTAGACCACATTTGAAACAAATCCGCTGATCAGGTACTGAGCAATTTCGTAAAACGTGGCCAGTTTTCTTGCAACGCGGGCATGGATCAATTTCCGGGTTGACCTTCTTATCTGGGTTCGGTGGCAGCCTAGCCTCCCTATTCTGTTTGTCACGCGCTTCGAACGTGGGAGGGCGATAATCATCCAGCGCGCAGAGGAAGGCTTCGTACAGTTCATCTGGACGCTGGCACTGAAATGCACGCGCGTTTGGTTGTAATGAAGGTGGTAGGCCTCTGATTATGCACGAAACACTAGCGGCATCCGATAGGTTACAACGAAAGCACATGGCGTTTTTGTCCTGATAATATTTCGTCATTGTTTCGTTCGGCATCTTCTTCCTATTCATCATTTCGTCTAATAATGCACTGTAATCACGATGTTTGGGAAATGCTCTCATCAACATGCGTTTCCATTCGTCCCAAGGATAATTATATTCGTCGAGTCGGTTGTACCACTTACGGGCTTGACCACGAAGTTTATCTTGCAGGTGAAACGCTTTTACCTTGTCGCTCCAACCGTGTATGTCTCCCAGCTGGTCAATTTTCTTCAGCCATACCGACACCGTGCAATCTTCTCCTTCAGGATCAAATTCCGGTATAAGTGACGCCGCACGGTGGCCTTTAAAATGGCTGAGCGGCAAGGTTTCTTCGTCCAGTTCGTGTACCGCCCTATCGACTTCATTTTCTAACAAACGTTTCAATAATTTTCTTGCCGGAGGTGACGGGCATTCTTCATTTTCGCTGGTACAATCATGACCTTGGTCGTACCAACCAGACGGGCGGACTCCACTGCCAGCAGACTTATTAGGGCGATTTCTCTTCATATCCCACTTCTGAGTGAAACAGAAGGGGCAAGGTTGAATAAGACCACTACACACTTAATCACACTTTATTTAACACAACACTTTTTAACAGTATAATCTCAATAATTCAATAATAATCACTACAATTATTACGATCTATAAGCAGTTGGGCAGAGTTTCGCCTAACGCTCGTGTTCGCGACTGACTGTCCGTCCAAATGAGCGGCGAGGGCATTTATAGTCTTCTGGCTGACAATTGGATGTGACGTACACCCGTAGCGTTGGCATGGCGGACAGTTCCGGCGTTGAACTGTCATGGCGTGGCTTTGGCTTTGGCTCGGCAGATGGCGTGGCGTTACATAATGCTTGATAACGAATAATATCATCAGGCCAAGAAAAAGTATTAGCATACGACTGTATTACCTTGAGCCAGGCGTTCACGTTGTCCTTAAGTGGGTCAAACTCTGGTATTAGGTTATTCAAAGTCAGGGAGCAGTTACTCACGGATTTGGGCGATACCTTCCTCCTTTTCCGTGTTCGAGATGGTGGCGGAGGCGTCCTTGCACTTGATGACGTCGAAGTTGCGCTTGATGAGGTCGAGCGAGAACGCCTCGAGTACCTACGCTTGCTGCTTCTACGGCTCCTACCCATGCTTGATTCAACGGGTCCGAAACACTTCTGATGTAAACGAAACTCACTTCTATTTCATAAACACTTTATTCGGTAAGACACTGTACATATAACTCATAGAATATAACTCATAGAATATTCGTAATTAACCTTAATTAAACTCAGAGTAATTAATTAATCGCACACTAATACACTGGAGATAATTTATATGACAATATTACTTAATTCTACGGACAATCCGGCAGCGTAACGCCTTACGCGTGGTATGATCGCGAATGCTCCTCGTAGGCTCCGTCACTCGCTTTTTATAACAGCAGCCCGGTTTCCTAGATGGCGGCACTGTCATCCGTGGTGGAGTCAGTTGCAGCCCTTTTATTTACGGAAGTTGCCAACACATGAGTTCTATTTAATTGCCATCAATTAGAATTTTGTCTGTAGAAAAAAAATGTGAACGACAAACATTGAGGTACAACTTTACATAGAGAAGCTATCTCAAACAAAATGTGTGTTCCACCGCCGGCTTGCCCTCCGTTCTCTTTTCAAACTAGAAGCCTCGTTTGCACACTTGCCATAGAGTAACTTTGTATATAACACTTGTCGAACCAAGACAAGCAGTCACTGACTCCAAATATTTACAAGCTCTTACTCCAACTTTATTTAACGTGCAAAAGCGTTTAAACGATTTTAAACGTAATTACCATTGATTCGTGTCAAAAAATCCAACACTTTAAATTGGTCACAAGCGTCGCGTCGCGGCGTCGGCAAGCTTATTTAGTCTATTAACACGCTAGTGGCTTGCCAAGTTCAAACGCTCCTTATGATTTTTTCATTCAAAATGGCGGGAACATTGCTCAATAATTAAATTAAATTCGTTTTAGTTGATTTAAGTTAAGATTTTGTTTTCTTACTGATGATAAAGTGATAACATTATCTTTTTTGTTTTTTGTCGTGCAATTGTGACACATTCTTATTATGCACGACGGCATTTCATCAGTTTTTTCGTAAACAATTTTGACATGCGGCCGCAATGAGCGCAGCTGAGTGACAGAATGAAATGCAGCCGGCCGGCTGCAATGCACACCCCGTACCCGATGTTCGCGGTGTCCCTTCTATACGCTAGTAATATTAATTCTATGACGACAAACGTTACTTTCTACACTAGTAATTTGACAAAGCATAATATCTTATCTAATTACATACATATTTAGGTTTAAGCTTAATGTTGTTGTTGTATTTTTTGCAGTGCCCTGTGAGGGAAATAAATGTTTTTCTTTCTTTCTTTCTTTCTTATTTATATCTATTGTGTATGTGGCGCAGACTGACGGAGTGGATGTCGAGCGCGGAGGCGTGCCTGGCGGCCGTGGAGCCGCGCGAGCAGGACGTGCTGCGGCTGGAGGGGGAGCTGCAGCAGTACCGGCCGCTGCTGGACGCCATCAACCTCGTGGGCCCGCAGCTGTGCCAGGTACACCACGCCTGCCGACACGTCACGAGACACGAGTCAGATACAGTCTCAGTCATGATGCAAGGATGCAATATCTTCAGCAAACGTCTATATTCCTATATCGACGCTAGAAAGCAAAAACGTAGTAAACCACACTGCCGTCCAAACGAAGAGTGCAATAAGTCGAGTTTTTTGGGCAAATTGATTTAAGACCTTATGTCAGATTGATTTAAGACCTTATGTCAGATAAGGTCTAAATTCAATTTTCCCAAAAACTCGACTTATTGCACTCTTCGTTTGGACGGCAGTGTGGTTTACTACGTTTTTGCTATCTAGCGTCGATATATTTAAGTCCAAAAAATAGTACGTTATATTTTCTAATATTTCGACGTCACTGCAAATTTTTATTGACAACAGTATATAAAGGGAATTTATCTTTGTGGTGTACGCACCAGCTTTCGATAATTTACTTATACCTTTCGTACTAGAATCTACGTGAAACGGTGATCTCTTATCATCAACTCGTTTGTTGCCTATTTATATAATAAGATGGAAGAACAATGATGAAAAATTAAATACGAGGCTTATAGGTATTATGTTTGTATGATTATAAAGTAAGTTTCATTTAGTCCGTTCTCGGTCACTTTGTTCCAAGCGAAGTATTCGTAACTTCATTGTTTCCATTGTGTTGTGACGTCAGATCTCTCCGGGCGAGGGCGCCACGCACGTGGAGGGCATGGTGACGCGCGCCAACCGCCGCTTCGACGCCATCGCCGAGCAGGTGCAGCGCAAGGCTGAGAGATTACTGCTCAGCAAGAAGGTAACTACATAGGAATACTTACAGTCTCTGGGATGGACATTAACCGGAATATGTTAATCATTTCAAATAGCCAAACTGAATGACTCTCGAAGGCTCGAAGGACCAAAATGAATGTATGGTGTAACTCGTACATCCAATATAGTTTGGTGTGTGTATGGGCATGTTGTCGATATCTTGAAGACTAAATTATGAAACAACAAAACGAAAAACTTCAAATTGTCTTCAAGGTTAAAAGTATGTTATTACAAATCAAGAATAAAGGCAGAGCGGGATTATACAAATTTATTTGTTTTCTCTCTTCCTCCAGCGTTCCCTGGAAGTAGTAGGCGACATGGAGGAGCTAGTGGAGTGGCTGCGCGCAATGGACGCTGCGCTGCGGGCCGCCGAGCCGCCCGCGTGCGACGCACGCGCGCTGCGGGCGCAGCTGAACGAGCAGCGCCCGCTCAACGATGACGTGGCGGCGCAGCGCGTGCGGGCGCGCGACCTGCTCAGCCAGGCCAAGAAGGTAAACTGTTGTGCGCTTACAGATATCTAACGCTTTATTGATGTACTAAAGACATATTGTGATATATTATAACAATATACTGTTTCGGAAATAAATTATAAGTAAGTTTTATTGAAAAATGTTCAAGAATTTAAGGATCACATTACATAAGAGATTTTTTTATAACGAGTCCTACTTGTTAATCAGTAACATACTTGTCTTCACTTGTAGACAAGTTCTAGATTGTTGTTGTATTATTTTATTGGTGTAGAATAAAGAGTTAAATAAAATAAATAAATAACATAACTGCAAAAATTTAAACGTCATTTTCCGCACCGAGTTTTAAAGGTGAGAATTCTAATCTAAAAGAGTTGAAGGCTACTGCTACTACATACATGAGTGTGTGGTATACGTGTATACGTGTACATGTGTTCTGGGTGTTGTGTGCAGGTGATCCGCGAGTGCCAGTCGTCGGAGGAGGCGGGCGTGATCCGCGAGCGCAGCGAGGAGCTGCGCGAGGTGATGGACGAGGTGGGCGCGCTGGCCGCCGCGCGCCTCGCCGCGCTCGAGCAGGCGCTGCCGCTCGCCGAGCACTTCGCCGACACGCACCACGGGTACGTCACGCACGCACGCACGCACGCACCACACTTAGATACTCGCACAAATAATTTTATTCAAAATTGGTTTTATAGAAACACTGTTGAACATTAATTTACGTTATTGCTTCAACAAAGCCCTACCATGAGTAGATCTGGCAAAAAAAAAGCAGCAGCAAGAAATTACCGAGTTGTTTCTTTTTCTACTTTCCTACTCACATAGATACACGCGCGAGGGAATACAAGTGCGTTTGTGCAACGTACACGTAGATACCGTTTGTCTCTATATTCTGCACACATACAGCTAACTAACATTATTGTGTGTCGCTGGCAGGCTGTCGATGTGGCTGGACGACATGGAGAAGCAGGTGCACATGCTGGCCATGCCGGCGCTGCGCCCCGACCACATCGCGCAGCAGCAGGACAAGAACGAGGTAACACATACGCACTAGTAGCCTATACACAAAAATTATGACAAGCAAACAACAATAAAAAGCTTAGTAAATAGAGCGTCATGGCAGTTGGTTCGGTGACGACGATCATGGTGTGGTATTGTCAGTGACGTATCCACAATGTGTGTGATGGTGTGGCGTTGTGTAGATGCTGCAGCAGTCGATCGCGGGCCACAAGCCGCTGCTGGACAAGCTGGTGAAGACGGGCGAGGCGCTGGGCCGGCTGGTGGGCGAGGACGACGCGGCCAAGGTGCAGGACGTGGTGGACGCCGACTGCGAGCGGTACAACGCGCTGCGCCAGGAGCTGCGCCAGCGGCAGCAGGAGCTCGAACAGGTACTGACTGCTGGTGCGCTCTGGACTGCTCTAGCCTCTAGCCTCTAGCCTCTAGCCTCTACGGTCTACGTGTTGAACTTCATTGTTGCTTACACATGTGATTCGTGTCAATTTAATGAAAAATAATGAGAAGAAAGTCCGAAACGAAACAAGAGTATTTTACTCTTTTTCTTCTTTTTCACCATATTGAAAACTGATTTAAAACATCTTTGCTTAGCAATAAACAAAATTAAGTATTTCAGGCAATTTATGGTAATTGAATAAGCGGTTTATATTTCAAATTTAAATGGCGATCTTTATGTTTCGTATACATTTTGTTCCGTTAACTATATTCTATAGAAGTCGAACGTTCTCATATGCGTACACGCCAACGTACACATGTACGTACACGTGCGACGTGCGACGTGCGTCAGTGTGCAGTGCGCAGTGTGCGGTGTGTGGCCGTACTGAGGGTGAGGGTGTGTGTTGCAGGCGCTGCAGGAGTCGTCGGTGTTCTCGGACAAGCTGGAGGGCATGGTGCGCGCGCTGGCCGGCACCGCCGAGCAGCTGCAGCGCGCCGAGCCCGTCTCCGCGCACCCGCCCAAGATCGAGTGCGTACACACACACACACACACACACACACATACACTTACAGTTTACCATAGACAGAGACGTAGTACACAAAGCAAAGCAGTTCAGTATACACCGCACACTAAGAAGTTAAATGTGTGCGTACGCATACGTCATGTTGATCGTTATGCAAGCGGTATCATAACACCGATTGTACAGTCGGCCGCAGAAATAGCTTAACATTTTAGTACCTTGTCACATTACATTTCTTGAATTTGTCATAGATGTTGCTAGGAAACCGTCGAAACAGTTACTATTACAAAGTACTATAATGTTAAGCTACTTCTGCGGCCGACCGTACCTAAGCTTACTATACTCTGCCATTTTAAGTTGTTGGGTTAATAGAAAATAAATGAATGTGGCACAACATCTGATATCCAAGCACAAAAAATATTGCTTAAATGTAGAAATCATCAGTTAAATTTTCAACATATAACTTCGACATTTGTATCGACATACAAGTCCTTAAGATAAGTATTTAGTGCCAATATATCGAAAGTGCACTTCGTTGAAAATGATCATTATTTCCAATAATAGCCATATTAACTGCTGTTGTTGTTGCCCCTCAGGGACCAGATCGAGGAGAACAACGCGCTGATCGAGGACCTGGACAAGCGCGAGGAGGCGTACCGCGCCGTGCAGCGCGCCGCCGCCGACGTCATCAGCAAGGCCAACAAGAGCGACCCCGCCGTGCGCGACATCAGGAACAAGCTCGACAAGCTCAACAAGTCAGTCGCTTTATATCTTTATATCTGTACTCGTATATTGTGTACACGAAGCGAAATAATTAGGTGTGCAGGGATATGAAAATGTTACACAACGGGACATGTCACAGAATGTTTGTGATATTATCAACTAGCTGACCCGGCGAACTTCGTATCGCCTGACAAACTATGTTACATCAGCTATCTGCCAGTGAAAGTCCCGTCAAAATCGGACCAGCCATTTCGGAGATTAGCCGGATCAAACATACAGACAGACAAACAAAAATTGTGAAAAATGTTGTTTTGGCATATACAGTACGGTGTATTCATCCAAATGCACTTAGTAAAAAGCGGGTATTTTAATATTACAAACAGACACTCCAATTTTATTTATTTGTACAGATGTAAAATCGTCCGTTAGATATGCCCTGCATATCTGATTATTTTCTTGAGTGTACAAGTTTTTACGCTTTTTCTCTATAAAATACAAATTAAATAGTCATTCTGTATCAGTTTTCAAAAGTACTATAGCATAGCGTCTTAAAAGTTCTAATCAAAAACGTTATCTTTTGATGATTTTTATTTGTATGGATGCTTTTAAAAAACTTCAAACAAGATGTTACTTAGAAAGAAATATTGTTTTTACTAATAGGAATAATAGTGAAGTCATTCGTAACGTAAATAGTTGCTGTAACTTAATTCTACGTACTGCCACAAATATTGAAAAAGTCATTATAAATCAGTTTTACTATTCGTCGTTGCGACTTTAAGACCTCTCATGTGTAATATGTCACTTTTGACAAAATCACTTTTTTGCGTCAAATGATACTACATTTTGAAGCACTATCGAATTCAAAAACTCTCATGTGTGTAGGAAGTTTCCATCGTCATATATTCATCAAATTCAAAACCACCTATGTGCTTGCTAAACAAAACTATCGATTTTTATCGATTCCCTCAAAAAGCTGATTTTTTACACATAAGAGGTCTTAAAGTCGCAACGACGTATTGAATTTTTTTTTTTGTTAACGTGTTTTTTTTTTAATCTTAATTTATTGAAAGAGGGTTTAGTCATTTTGACTATGTCACCCTCGTAAGGCTATTATTATCGTATCTAAAAGCCACTCAATAAATATAACTGGATCAGTGTCTTGGCCTCTTCTGAACCAGGAGAGGCCAAGACACTGTTACAAATACCAACTTGCTTATTTCTAAACTTAAAATTACGGCGTGTTTCTTCATTCCGAACACATTCCATCAACACATGTTGGACGTCCTCACACATGTTAACGTGTTGATTGGCAGGGCGCGCGGGCGTCGTATAGTACTAATAACATAAGTTTCGATGTCAGGCTATGGGACGAGGTGCAGAAGTCGAGCACGGACCGCGGCGCGTCGCTGGAGAGCGCGCTGTCCGCCGCCAAGCGGTTCTGGTCGCAGCTGGCAGCGGTGCTGGCCGTGCTGGCGGAGCTGGGCGACGCGCTGGCCGGCCAGCCGCCGCCCGCCGCGCTGCCCGCCGCCATCCAGCAGCAGCAGGTCGCGCTGCAGGAGATCCGACACGAGATCGACCACACCAAGCCCGAGGTGAGCTGCACTTGTATGTCGTGTGCCGGTTTCTTGTACTACTCTTTTCTTGGCGTGCGTCGGTGATGTCCATGGGCGACGATACCTAGATGGCCGACAATGGGCATAAACTCCAGGTGGATCGTCGGGTCGCTTGGCGACTATTTCTATGGCTTATCTAAATGACGATCTAAGGGGTTTCGTTACAATAATTTTCTACGTTACTAGTAAGATCACTCGCAATATAGAGGGATTCAATCAACAATAGCCACTACCAGTCCTATCCGTTGCCACTACTAACAGCTGAGCTACAGAAATACAACTGTACCTGTATGACTTCTAGACACAAAAATACTAGTAATACAACAAATGTTCAGGGAAATTTGTTTTTTCTTAACAAGTTTAATGTGAAGCCAAGCAAATTAGCCTTTGGTAACGAGTGTGACGAGTGTTGACGCCCCCAGGTGGAGAAAGTCCGCAAGACGGGCTCGACGCTCATGTCGCTGTGCGGCGAGCCGGACAAGCCCGAGGTCAAGAAGCACATGGAGGACCTGGACAGCGCCTGGGACAACATCACGGCGCTGTACGCGCGCCGCGAGGAGAACCTCATCGACGCCATGGAGAAGGCCATGGAGTTCCATGACACGCTGCAGGTTAGTGCGTTGTACGAGTAACTTACTTAGGTAAACGTTAACTATAACATAGTATATCGATATTATAACACTTATTTATGAACATTGTCATTTATCTCGTGATTAAATAAAATTTTCTTTATTGATGGTCCTTCGAGCAGGATGTCAAATTTAGCCCCGTCTTTTTTTGATCAAGTAAACAAACACAATTGTGTTTGACAGCGTTAGCGTTGAAACTGATTGCTATACCTGACATGTATGTATGTATGTCAGAACCTGCAAGAGTTCCTGGACAAGGCGGAGGAGAAGTTCTCCCGCATGGGCCCGCTGGGCTCCGACATCGACGGCGTCAAGCGGCAGATCGCGCAGCTGGCCGCCTTCAAGACCGAGGTCGACCCGCACATGGTCAAGGTCGAGGCGCTCAACAGGTGAGATATAAACACACACACACACACACACACACACACACACACACACACACACACACACACACACACACACATAAGAAAAATTGTAAGATCTTATCCATAACTAAATAAGTC
Source organism: Thymelicus sylvestris (assembly GCA_911387775.1). Lineage (NCBI taxonomy): Eukaryota > Metazoa > Arthropoda > Insecta > Lepidoptera > Hesperiidae > Thymelicus > Thymelicus sylvestris. The sequence goes on along the minus strand of OU426909.1, from coordinate 10,898,736 downwards.
TACTCTTTGGTTAATCTTCGGAGGAAAAAGATGATATTATGTATCATTGATAATAATACTTATTTCTCATGTATGTTTTGGTGCAAAAGTAAGTCTGGAAAAATGAATCTGCAAAGCTTTGCCACCACGGTGAAATGAACAAGCCACTGCAGCAGTCACACCACACCATGTGTTTTAATTAAACTAAAATAACACACCCTGATAGTTCTGTCAACACTGTATTAAATATGCAAGTTGTATGTTAAATTTTGACTTGTAAATTGCTTAATATAGTTCACTCCGTGTGATTTTGGCGTGCACCCGCGCAATATTTCCCCACAGTAATACTGACTAATCTGTTTTTCTATGCCATCCGTCCCGGCCGCCGCGGCGCACCAGGAGTCTCAAGAGGCAAGAGCCACTGAGTATTTAGTGTTCTGCTTCTGTAGTTGTGTTTGCTAGTGTGTGTTCGTTATATGTGTAATGCGACGGACAGCACGATGCTGGTACAGTGGTAGTAGAGCTGTAGCTTCAAGGTCATGTCTCACCATGTCCGTTAGACTACCTGGTGCAAATTCAAATTCAAAATCATTTATTCATGTAGGTATCATTGATACACTTATGCACGTCATTTTTTGAATGAACCAGCTTTTCGCAAAGGTGTTTTGTCATGGAGGAGAAGAAAAGCCGAAAGAAACTCCTCAGCACATCTTTTAAAAATAAAATACATTGGTATATTTCTTACAAAAAAGTATCGCTAGCCTGTACGGAACTGATACATAGTCTAATTCTGGAATGCTGAACAATAAGCGAGTTTTATCATACCCTATTAATAAATCGTCTCAATAAATTCACTCATTCGTTAGCTTATCATGAATGAATAGGTAATTAAAGTACCATGTGTTCACAACAAGAATTGTATACCAACTGAGAGACGAACACAAATTCTAATGAGTTTTACCTATGTTTTAAATACGATACTTTTTAACGTAACTCTTAAATGTGTAAGAATCTTCAACTGGACCTAAGTTTAATCGGTTCCCACCATCGACGACAGCTTTTTATTTGTTCACTGTCTGTAGCCTGTTATCTTATAACCAGCTTGCTTGTATGTTGTATTTCTGTCAAGTCATATAATTTAAACGTATTTTATTACAGCAGTTATTTATTCGCTTTTTATTTGATATGTTTTTACATTTTCTTTATATTAAAGCAAAATTTATTTAACTGAAGACGCTTGTAGCTTCTGCTTCAACTAGATGTATTTTGAATGAAATTAATGAATGTTGAATGTCTTTTAAATTGACGACATTTATAATATAAATCAATATTATGAAATTATTAATATATATGAAGATTTTTATATATGAAGATTAATATAATATATGAAGATTTTCTTTCGTAGTTTACAACTTTTGTATGGAATATTTTTTTTATGAAAGTCATTACATTCTATAATGACTACCTCAACCAAACACAGTACGTAATACGAAAGGCCGATAAAGTCTAGCTTATAACATAATATTATATTCTACTAGTAGTGAAGTTTGTATGGTTTGGTACTCTTTCACGTTAAAACTATATCGGATTGTCATGATTGATGAAATTTAGCACACAGATAGTCCATCTCTCCATCTCCATCTCTGCCGTCCTAACGAAGAGTGCAATAAGTCGAGTTTTTGGGAAAATAGATTTAAGACCATATCCGTAAATACTGAAGGTCTTCGTTAGTGCGGTTTGGATACGTGGCCTGCGACGTCGCTTTGGCGTCTCGGTGAGGTACCGCACTTAGGACGGCAGACTGAGTACGTATTATCAATGAGTAATGTTTGTTGACCGGCGCGTCCGTACTGTACACAGGCAAGCAGCCGAGCTGACGGAGCGCACGTCCTCCGAGCAGGCGACGGCCATCAAGCAGCCGCTGACGGCGGTGAACGCGCGCTGGGCGGCGCTGCTGCGCGGCATGGTGGAGCGGCAGCAGCAGCTGGAGCGCGCGCTGCTGCGGCTCGGCCAGCTGCAGCACGCGCTGCGCGACACGCTCGCCTGGATCCAGCACACCAGCGACACGCTCGACACACTCACACCGGTATGCGGTAACATTACCAGTATTACCCTGCCTCCCCATTTATCGCTCCAATTGTAATGGCATTAACACGGTCACGCCCCTTTTAGAACGGTGCCGTTAGCGCTTAACATAGGTCCACCACTATCACTCTGTTAGCTGTATTGTAACATGACATGTACAATTATTGTAGAATGACATTCATTATTAATGCGCTAATTAACGCGTTAGGCCGCAGATATAATATGTCCATGGACATTAGTGAGGCTCTTGCCTGTATTGACAATGTATAGGTCTATCTGCGTGCAGGTGTAAAGTTTGAGTCATAATGTGTGTGCGTTGTTGCAGGTGGCGGGCGACCCGCAGATCCTGGAGGTAGAGCTGGCTAAGCTGAAGGTGCTGGTGAACGACATCGCGGCGCACCAGGCCTCCGTCGACACGCTCAACGAGGCCGGCGCGCAGATCGTGCACCACGCCACAGGTGACGCACACTCACACTCACTCACGGTCACACACGCACGCACAGTCGTACGTACTATGAACGATCGTATGTACGTAGAACATTCTAGATTGTAATCATCATGTTTCCGTCGCAGTGTCTTTCGGTAATAATGTGTGACCTGCAACCTATCATGATGTTTTGACGTTGCATCTCTCACTCATTACTCATTTACTCTTTTGTTAGGTATTAACATACATCACGCCGTATATTTTGACGTCGCGGACGTTAACATATATTGACGCACGTGACATGTACGTTGTTGTAACGTGTATGTCGTTATAACGTGTACGTTGTGTTGTACGACGTGTAGACGAGGCGGGCGAGACGGCCGAGAAGCTGGCGACGCTGAACCGCAAGTGGCGCGAGCTGCAGCAGAAGGCGCGCGACCGGCAGGCCGAGCTCGAGGACGCGCTGCGCGAGGCGCAGAGGTAACACGCACACGCATACGCACACACACACATACACATACACCGTACATATTGGATCAAGAGTTGGTAACACATGTTTTGAGAGTACAGTCGCGATTACATGTGTTAGAAAATCTCTCTCGTAGTTTTTTGTAGTTTGGTACGAAATATATATATTTAATCTTATACAATTGTTAATGATAGGAATTGTGAAAAAATCTTATGCTCCTCGCTATTAGCCATAGATAAGAAAGTAAAATCAATCTTATAATGCTTACAAAAAGAAACTTTAACCAGATCAGCCTTCCACACACTGGCGTGCGAAGCGTATAGTATCCATCAACACGTTCCACAAAACACACATGCGAAGTTATGGACAGAAATTTACCACCGATGCAATGTGCTGTGCATAGTTTATTCCATATTTGTAAAGCACTCGATCAATAGATTAAGTTGGATGGTATTGAGTATTGACCATTGTGTGGTCTGGGCAGCTTCAACGCGGAGATCGGCGACCTGCTGTCGTGGCTGTCGGAGGTGGACGGCGTCATCGCTGCGTCCAAGCCGGTGGGCGGCCTGCCCGAGACGGCCAGCGAGCAGCTCGAGAGGTTCATGGTCAGTACACTACTTCTAACTTCTTCTACTTCTAAAGTACTCAACAGCCTAACTTGTAGTAAAATGTCTAAGTCAGCCAGCCGCCAGCCTATGACGTGGATGTCTTCAAGAAAAGAGTGAATAGGCTTTTACTAAGTTAATGTGCTCAACACCTTGGACCACATCTACACTTACCATCAGGTGGGATTGTGGTCAAGCATTAACTTATTTGTGTAAAAAAAAAGTCATCAAATGTTATAATAGCAACCTTTATTGAATTAATGTAATGTATTTCGTCAGTCTATGTAATAATAATAGTGTGGATAATAATGCATAATAATAACAATGGATAAAATAATCATTTTCCTTATTTGTCTTAATAATAACCATTAAGTCAAATCCGGCTCGAAGGACCATATTTTACAAAGCTTCACCTTAACGCAGGAGGTATACAACGAGATCGAAGCCAACCGACCCAAGGTGGAGGCGGTGCTGCAGCAGGGCCAGGAGTACATCCGGCGCCAGGAGAAGCCCAACCCCACGTCGCAGCTACACCTCAACCTCAAGAACCTCAAGACCAGATGGGACAATGTCACATCCAGGTAGGCGTCTCCATTGTACCTTCATGGTCCACTGAGTCCACTTGTAGTTTTGTTGGAGACACTAATATGACGTTACTTCAAACAGAGCATCAGACAAGAAGATCAAGCTGGAGATAGCCTTGAAGGAGGCCACGGAGTTCCACGACGCGCTGCAGGCCTTCGTGGACTGGCTCACCGGCGCCGAGAAGACGCTCACCTCCGCCAAGCCCGTCTCCCGCGTCATGGAGACCTTGCTCAGTGAGTACTCCATGCATATATCATCACGCAATATCATAGGATAATAAACGAAAGGTCAGATGTTACAACTAACAAAATCTCAAATACCAAATTGTGACAGTCATAATTTATTCAAAGATGTCTATTATTAAAAATTTAAATACTGAACATTAGTTTATTTACAACTTACGAGTTTGACAATTTGGTATTTGAGATTTTGATAGTTGTAATATCTGACCCTTCGTTTATTATGCTAAGTTAATGGCATTGAGATTTAGAGTTTGTCATGCGTTTTTTAATCTTACGTAACATATTGAAGGACTTCAACACGTCTACAAATGATTGTCTTAAATATTACTAATGCTCTGTCAACGTTCGTGATGAGTCCATATCGTAAGACGAGTGTGTGTCTCCACTTGCAGGCCAAATCGAGGAGCACAAGTCGTTCCAGAAGGAAGTGTCGTCGCACCGCGAGACCATGCTGCAGCTGGACAAGAAGGGCACGCACCTGAAGTACTTCAGCCAGAAGCAGGACGTGATCCTCATCAAGAACCTGCTGGTGTCGGTGCAGCACCGCTGGGAGCGCGTCGTGTCCAAGGCGGCGGAGCGCACGCGCGCGCTCGACCACGGGTTCAAGGAGGCCAAGGAGTTCAGCGACATGTGGTCAGTGCAGCAGTATCTCAGGAGATATCTTGTGCGATGTTCAACATCGGTAGGACCGTGAACTTTGTTTGAGCCGTATTGGGGCGGCTTAGAATACTTATCTCAATCCCACACTGGATGGGTGTCGTAAGAGGCGACTAAATCCGGCCTCCTGATGGTAGGGTACCTTAGAGGGATTATATTAATGTTGATTTTAATAGTTCATTATTCGAGAAATATTATTATTCCTAATAATTTATCACTAATAAAAGTATTGCTAATAATAATATTCCGTGGAGGTCGCCCTGGATAACTTCCATCGTTTTGCTTGAGTCAGCCGCCAAAGACTAGTCGTTATCCGGCTGGGGACTTGAGCGCCAGTTTTTCCTCTCTTTTTCTTCTCCCTTTCTTGGCGGCAACGCATCAATGACGCTTTTGATGTTGCTGATGTCGATGGGTGACGATAGCCACTTACCATCACGTGTATCGTCAGCTCGTTTGCCGGCTGTTCCATAAAAAGCATTGTTGTAATAGTGTCAACGTTCCAGGAACAACCTGATGAGCTGGCTGGGCGACACGGAGCAGCAGCTGGACCGGCTGGCCGCCGAGCCCGCCGTCAACGACCCCGAGAAGATCAAGCAGAGGTTCTCATCTTTCTATTGAAGTTTTTCTTTTCTCTTTATTGGCCTCTAGTAACCAACGTCCGAAGTAAAGTTACTGTTATTGTGTAATGTGTCCTAAAACATGTAATAATAACATCGCCTATAGCAAAAGTGAAGTTTTATCGTCAACCAGAGTATATGTAACATCGCCAATGGCAAAAGTGAAGTTTTATGCCAACCACAGTATGATTTTATTTATTTATTTATTTATTTATTTATTTATTTATTTATATTCATACTTACATCTAACATTACAGGTAAACAACCTAATTCGTTAGTGTAGACTTAAATTTTCCACCATAGACTTAAATTTTCCACAATAATTATAATTACGGTAATAATACGTTATACGAGTAATATTAGTAATAATACATTATAATATCAAATTACACAATTCCAAATTCAATTTAACATAAAAATAAAAAAAAATAAAAAATTATGTATAAATAATATCAATGTCAAATTATAAATAATCCATATTTAATTACAAATGTCAGCTTATGAACTATATCCACGTAATGTCAAATATAAATAATAATTGTCCAATAATAATTAATAAAATTATAATAAATAAAAATTAGATACAGCATTAAAATTTAAAAATTGTTTGATACAACATTATAGACAATCTTGGTGAACTCGTTCAGCGTACCAGTAAAAATGTCCATATTGTCTGCTACTGTGTTAAGCGTCCGAATGGCTCGCGTTATTGGTGCGTCTCGCAGTAAGTTAGTGCGTGCGCAAGGTAGTGCCAGCAAGCGGGGGCGTCGTCGACGCTCCACGGTGTTGATCGGCGCGTACAGCTTCAACTGTTCCAGGATTGCTGGATTGATCAATTCCCCACGTAAAACCTTAAACAAGTACTTGACGAGAGCGACTTCCCTCCTTGTTTCTAGTTTACTGTATCCCACCATGCCCAGAACAAACAAGGTAGGATACAGCAATGGGTACCCAGGGTACACCCCATACATTTTGAAGTAAAGGAACCGCGTAAATTTGTTCTGGATCCGTTCCAACATTGTTTTGTACTTGATCTCACTTGGAGCCCATATAACCGAATTACACTCCAAAGTACTCTTGACCAAGGCTTCATATAAGACTTCATATATGATGACTCGTGTGGTGTGGATTCGATTACCAGTGAGGTGGAAATATGAATGATGAGTTTGAATTTATAATCTCGGTCTGGGTGGGTGTGTCTTTAACGCTCCAACTCAGAATCACTGACGGTTACTTAAATCGCTCTTTAGTACAGAATTTGTATGGTGATTCTTTATTAAGGAGCGATTAAAGTAACCGTTAGTGACTCTGAGTTGGGGCGTATGTGTTGTCCATGACACCCACACCACAGGGAATCCTAGTCTGAGGTCAGCCTCAGACTAGGATTCCCACACACAAACACTCACACTCGGACACACTCAGGTGTGTTTATTTATTTATTCGTCCGCTATAATGTAGCCACAGTATATGTATACATAGTATATTAACACGCGGTGTGTGTCGCAGGTTGAACAAGCACCGCGAGTTCCAGAAAGCGCTGGCGGGCAAGCAGCCGGCGTACGACGCGGCCAGCAAGGCGGGCAAAGCGCTCAAGGACAAGGCGCCCAAGGCGGACGAGCCCGCGCTGCGCACCATGCTCGCCGACCTCAAGGCCAAGTGGACCACCGTCTGCTCCAAGGCTGTCGACAGGTACTGTTCTACCATACCCCACCACGCTGCTCCAGGGCGGAATGAACCTCTCCAGGTTAGTGGCCAACACGACTGTCGGAAGTCTGGCTTAACGACTGTTATCTTACGACAACAACCGGGATCAATGGCATATGTGCCCTCCGAAGCACAGAAACTCTCAAGAAATTTTTGTGGTTACCCATCTAACCACTGACCGCGAACTTTGTCAGTCGCTGAGGATCTAAATATAAAGTAATTCTAAAACAACATACGTTAACAAGAAGAAATATTTAACCGAAACACTAGCTACGTGTACGCACGCACGCACGCACGCACCCACCCGTACCTAGTTGGTCCTTCAAGCACGTATAGCATTGTATGTGTGTGTGTGTGTGGCAGACAACGTCGGCTGGAGGAGGCGCTGCTGTACTCGGGGCAGTTCAAGGACGCGATGTCGGCGCTGCTGGAGTGGCTGCGGCGGCAGCAGGCGCTGCTGGCGGCCGACACGCCGCTGCACGGGGACCTCGACACCGTCATGGCGCTCATCGAGCAGCACAAGGTAACGTGCATCGAAACTAAAGTAATGCATGACGAATTGGAACTATACTTACATGTGACAAATTGGCTACGTTCCACTAGACGCTCACAACGCTCACAACGATCAAAATATCATACTAATTTGATCGTTGTGAGCGTTTTGAGCGTCTAGTGGAACGCGGCCATTGTAACTTTTTTGAGACGTGACAAATTATTACTAATGTAATATATTTTTGGCGCATGACGAGTTAGAATAAACTTTTGGGGTGACCAGTTGACCTCTAAATCACGGTCTTTTCTCATAAGATATTTTCTAAATCTTGATACGTTATTAGGTGAGGAACAATAAACTGACAGTGCAGTGTGACTATCATTTGCTAGGCTGCTTACTTGAGGATTATGAATAGGAGCATTGAGAACGACAATTTGTGATTTTTTTTACAGATCTTAGTTTTTTGTGCAAATAAAAATTTACTGAGATGTGGAACTTAAACATTCCGTCATTTAATAGCTATTTTATTATACTTTACATGCGATTCTAGGAAATATTCGTTCAAATAAAATAGATTCACGACAGTCTAGGGTTGGAACTTGACACGTTTCTCAAATTTTCACCAACCTGAAAGCGTCGAGTTATGATATTTAAATTTCAAGAACAAGATTGTCTTCGATACATTTCTGTGACGTAAGGTCATAATGTGGATGTTCTGACCTGGCGACTTGTTGCAGCAATTCGAGGAGGACCTGCACTCGCGCGAGCAGCAGATGCAGTCCGTGATCAAGACCGGCAAGGACCTCGAAGCTACCGTAAGGATTTTACAGATAACATAATCATTTTGCGACTTATTAGGATGAAATTTTGTCTTACAATTAGTCGCTTCAATTGAGTCTGTATTAATCAAGTTTAAAAAAATAGTTTTTATGTCGGTTTCCTTTTTTTTAATGTTACCTCAAAGCCCATAATTTATGAACCGATTTGCAAAAATCTTTTCATAATTGAAATAGTCCAATATTTGGCCTATATTTATCAAAATTCAGTCCCGATTTTGAGATCCATGGTTTTTGGAAAACTGTCCATAAAGTCAGAAAATTGCTACTATGTATTCTACAACCATTTTATTTGGTTTCTGAAACTCAATCGACGTTGCGTCATTTTTACACACATTGAGATCGTTGTGCGTATAACTCACGTTGTGCGTGTGCGCGTGCGTGTGCGTGCAGGTGCCGGCGGAGGACGCGGGCAGCATCAAGCAGCAGTGCGGCGAGCTGCGCGCCGCCTGGGACCAGGTGCAGGCGCTCAGCGAGAAGAAGGCGCAGAAGCTGGAGGTGGCGCTCAAGGAGGTCACTATCACTATCACTAAGCACTCCATTTATTTAACTTGGCCATGTCATTGAATAACAAATGAAGCAAGTTGGATCACTACTTGAATATGAATTAAAATTTGTTTGTAAAATAATGGTTTGTAATCAACTTGCTGCCTCAAAGTTTGACGACTCGTCTCACTCATGTGAAACCGTCATCGGTTTGAAGGGTCCTGAGATCGATTCTCAACGAAGCAGGAATTTGATGATGAGTTCAAGTTTTTGGTTTTGGTTTGGTATGTGTGTTATTGTCTTTGTTAGTTGTCCGTGACACCCAGCACCCAGTGCACAGAGAGGTTTAGTGTGCTATATGTGTGTATCAAAGAAATGTATCTTAATCAACGAACATAAACTTAGTAGATTTAACATAATGTATGGTCATTACAATGTATGGTATGTGTATGTGTGTGTGTGTGTGCAGGCGGAGAAGCTGCACAAGTCGGTGAACATGCTGCTGGAGTGGCTGTCGGACGCGGAGACGCGGCTGCGGTTCTCGGGCGCGCTGGCCGAGGGCGAGCCGGACGCGCGCGCGCAACTCGCCGAGCACGAGCGGTTCGCGCGCGAGCTGTCCGACAAGCGGCAGGACAAGGACGACACCATCGCCCTCGCGCACTCCATCCTCGCGCGCGCGCACCCCGACGCCGTCAATGTTATCAAGCACTGGATTACTATTATACAGAGCCGGTGGGATGAGGTGTGTATACTATTAATATTAATACTACATATACAATGCGATAACAAATCGACGGTGTTATTAAGCAGCAATTTCTTCACAAACTGAGCAAGTAATAGTGTAATTATTAAATGACAAAAACAAATAAAGAAATATGCAGGAGGCTTGAGGAAGAACAGCAATAGATTTCCATACTACTTTTTCGGTTTTAGGAAAACAACATGTGGGATTAATTTATAGCGTGACGTGAATTATAATTTTACTGTGTGTGTATACGTACTCCAACAAATTACCGTTGAAATATATCTTCAATACTGAATGCATCAGAAAACCTTGAAGCTGTAATTTAATTAGGTTTCCAGTGAAAGGCGCAGTGAATCTAAAATTGATAATTAATTTCACCTCGAAACTTGGCATATCATTTTAATCGACTGATATAAATAATGTTATCATTGATCGATCAGCAGTATCTTCAGTAGGAAACGATTGTTTTGAATTTAATGAAGTCACTCGCATAGTATCAGGTGTCAATTAACGCGTAGTTTTATTATGTAACATAATGTAACACATGTAACATACATACAAGTGTGTTGAGTGAAACAATCGAGTGTGGTGACGGTGGTGCACCATGGAGGGCCCCAGCAGGCGCCGGCTCGTGGTGTCGGTGCTGCCCGTCATCAGGGTGTTCAGCAAGGTGTCCGCCGGGCAGGTGGGGCTAGTGTTGTACTAGTGAACTAGTGTTGACACCTGCTAGTGAGATTTGAGGAAAAAATGTTAACAAAATTGGTTGACAAACCAAAAAAAATAATTTTAGTCCTTGTGTAAATCATAGTACGTTTGTATTTTCACTCTGCATTTTTGTTATACAAACACGAATATTATCGTAATATTCCTTTTTCTAAGTCTGATATCGCTCCATCGTGATGTTATTGATGTCACATCGCCAAACCTTAAACGTTTCCGGATGATTTTCTACATTTTAATGGAACTTAATATTATTGCGTATTTAAAAAAATAGTTAAATTAACATCCTATGTATTTTAACCCCGTTTTTAGGGTTCCGTAGCCAAATGGCAAAAAATGGAACCCTTATGGATTCGTCATGTCTGTCTGTCTGTCTGTCCGTCCGTATGTCACAGCCACTTTTCTCCGAAACTATAAGAACTATACTGTTAAAACTTGGTAAGTAGATGTATTCTGTAAACCGCGTTAAGATTTTTACACAAAAATAGAAAAAAAACAATAAATTTTGAGGTTCCCCATACATAGAACTGAAACTCAAAAAAAAATTTTTCATCAAACCCATACGTGTGGGGTATCTATGATAGGTCTTCAAAAATGATATTGAGGTTTCTAATATCATTTTTTTCTAAACTGAATAGTTTGCGCGAGAGACACTTCCAAAGTGGTAAAATGTGTGTCCCCCCCCCTGTAACTTCTAAAATAAGAGAATGATAAAACTAAAAAAAATATATGATGTACCATGCAAACTTCCAACGAAAATTGATTTGAATGAGATTTAGTAAGTAGTTTTTTTTTAATACGTCATAAATCGTAAACCGCAAAAAAACATCGATCAAAGTTACAACGAACTACAAAAACTTTTATATTATGTTACTTGCTGCTACGGAACCCTTCATGGGCGAGTCCGACTCGCACTTGGCCGCTTTTTACCAATATATCGTTGGTTGAATTGAACCGTATGTATATGTATGTGTGTGTGTGTGTGTGGTGCAGGTGTGGCAGTGGGCGCTGCAGCGCGGCAGCAAGCTGGAGACGCACCTGCAGAGCCTGCGCGACCTGGACCTGGTGCTGGAGGAGCTGCTGCAATGGCTGGCCGGCCTCGAGACCACGCTGCTCGGTCAGTCACACGCTCTCACCACACTGTTACAATCTCAGCTGTCTCATACCTTAGCAAAGGAATTCAAGTGCTTCAATTCAGTGTTCACCTGAAAAACTTAAGAAAACAAATGGTTTTTCTAATCTGTATGGGCATGCCGGACAGCATATCTATTGAGCACTATTTTCATTATTAATGTATTAAATGTCTTATCTAATATACAGGGTGGATTTTTGAGACGGGTCAGTAAGGGCAGGTACCTTAACCGTTATAGTTACAGGAAAACTTTCCTAGGAGACTATCCATAACTTTTTAAGATATTCTGAATTGCATTCACAGATTTTTGAAAAAATGTACGGTCAGTGAAAAAAGTGCTAAAATCCAAAAAAAAATATTTTTATGCCTATCGATCCTACTTCGTATGGGGATCAAAATACTCTATGGGACCATTTAAGGTATGAGTACTAGAAATGTCAGAAAACGCTAAAAACATTTTCCATACATTTTGTACTGAAAAACGATAAATCAACTCGAAATATTCTTTATCGCCAAACAATCCTATTTCTTACTGCGATTAAAAGATTCTTTAAGGCCTATTGAAATTTAAATACAAAAACTACGGTAAGACACAACATATCACACAAACTTAAAAATAGGTTATCTATTATTCAAAATGACCGCCTTTTTCACGAATACATAAATTCACTCGTTTTTGTACTGAGCAAGTAGCAGCGGAAAGTTTTCTTTGATGGATATTATTTAAAATCCTCGTTAATGCCTCTTTCAGCTCCTGAACACTTTCGTACTTCCTTTTGTAGACTTCATTTTTTAGGTGGCCCCACAAAAAAACTCGAGAGGTTAGATCGGGGCTGCGAGGTGGCCACTTAATTGGACCATGTGTTCCCCTAACAGCACCTCTTGCAGCGTGTCTTCGTGAAAACGGCGGTCATTTTGAATAATAGATAACCTATTTTTAAGTTTGTGTGATATGTTGTGTCTTACCGTAGCTTTTGTAATAGGCCTTAAAGAATCTTTTAATCGCAATAAGAAATAGGAATGTTTGGCGATAAAGAATATTTCGAGTTGATTTATCGTTTTTCAGTACAAAATGTATGGAAAATGATTTTAGCGTTTTCTGACATTTCTAGTACTCATACCTTAAATGGTCCCACAGAGTATTTTGATCCCCATACGAAGTAGGATCGATAGGCATAAAAAAATTTTTTTTTGGATTTTAGCACTTTTTTCGCTGACTGTACATTTTTTCAAAAATCTGTGAATGCAGTTCAGAATATCTAAAAAAGTTATGGATAGTCTCCTTGGAACGTTTTCCTGTAACTATAACGGTTAAGGTACCTGCCCTTACTGACCCGTCTCAAAAATCCACCCTGTATAAAACTCTCGTGTCACGGTGTTAGAAGTTGAACTCCTCCGAAACGGCTCGACCGATTTTCGTGAGTCTTAGCGTACATATCGGCTAGGGTGGAGAATCGGACAACATCTATTTTTCATCTCCCTAAATGTTAAGGGTCCACCCCTATTTTTTTTTTTTTTTTTTTAAACTTTTGACAGAACGAAGTCTGTCCGGGCAGCTAGTGGAAATATTCTATAATAATCTGTCGTAAATCGTACCACTATTACAAATGCAAAAAATTGTATCAGTGTTTGTTACTCTTTAACGAAAAACCACTGAAAAGATTTTCATGAAATTTAGCACAAAGGTAGAGCGTGATCTTGAATAAGCCATAGGGTTTATTATAGCGGTGGTAACGGTGTGTTGTTCCTACAGCCCTGGAGGCGGAGCCGCTGCCGGAGTCCATCGAGCTGCTGGAGGGGCTCATCGAGGACCACAAGGACCTCATGGACCACACGCAGAAGAGGCAGAACGAGGTCGACCGCGTCTGCAAGGCCTACCAGGTGCGTTCGAGATCGGGCACTAGGGGATACGGATAGCGCTGTATCATGACGAGAAACATGTGTTGTGACGGGTGTGTTGTCCGCAGGTGAAGAGCCAGAGCGTGGGGCGCGAGTCCACGCCGCGCAAGATGTCCGCCAAGACCGCCACCAAGGGCGCGCCGGGGTACGTACCGCCACACTGTACCACTGCTTGTTGTACATAGCAATTGTGACACATTCGCTACACAACCATTTAATACGCGATTGTGACAGTTACCTTAAGAGTGCATAACATAATTATACTTTGTGTATATGTACTGTTTTCTAATGAGATAGTACGTAATATCCAATGAACCTAGTGCAGTTTTTCTTTATCAGTAGATACTCATACAATATAAAAACGCGCTTTTTACAACAATATTCCGAAAAACATTTTTGTATGTTACACGTTCAATAGCTTCCTTCACTAGTCACATCATTGTGTTAATCGCTTCACTTTATTCTTTTTAATTTTGTTTGTTTCGTTCGCTCCGTTCATTTGTTTGTGTTTCGTGTTCATTTTCCGTTCACCTCACCGTTGTCATTGTGTGCGTGCGTGCGTGCGTGTCGTGCGTGCGTGTGGTGCGTGCGTGACGTCACAGGCGCGGGTCGCAGCACGAGCTGCACCGCGAGCGCTCGGCGTCGCCGGACTACTACGGCACGCGCCGCTACAGGTCGGTACTCGGTACTCCATCTCTGTCACCCCGCGGCCCACGAACACTTTGTTTAATGTTTATTTAGTTTTTTCTTTTTCATTTGAACATAAATCTAGTCTTGTTAAAATGTTTGAAGCAACAAACCGGTAAAAAACTTTATATGTTACATTTTAATACGTCGGCCATTTTGTAATGGTGATCCGCCATTTTGTGTTTAATGCAAATAATGCACCAGATGTTGTTTTTAAAATAATTTTTTTTTTCACCGTTGTGTTCTTATCTTATGTGTGATTTTAAAGCTATTTTAATGTTTCATGAACGAGTTTACTTATTTGCTAAATATTGGGATACAATTTTCGTAAGCTAGTCTGTGTTTAATGTGTTCACGTTAATCGGAGAATGATATCAGATAAATTATACGTTACTTATTGAACTACGTGACTTCGCTGAGATCATTCTCCGACGCAAAATGCGACGTAGCTTCATCCCGCTCTAACCTAATGTAAATGTCGCTTTCTGTCTCGTCCATGTGGGCATGTGGCTCGCTTCGCCCACCGAAGGTCCCGGATTCACAGTCGAAGTAGGAGAGGAAGGTTTGATGTGATTCATTACTAGGATTGATAGTTACATAACGTGTGTGCGTTTGTCGTAGTTAGTTATTTAGAGTAATTTTATTTATTCGTATTAAACGCTTTCCCGCCGAATGTTTTAATGGACGTGTTCTTAGTAATTTCTTTTATTTGTATTTGACAGTGTTTTGATATCAACATTTACTTTCCCTCAAACCTTTCAAATGTCTCGTAATTTTGTTTAATGTAACTTAAATGTACCTCTAATTTCATTTTATAATAAATAATCATTATTTGCTTTCATATTTATCGCATGAACTGTCGTTCATAATATTCTGTCTATCCATAATTCTCAAGTCAATGATACCCGCAACTTTATAGTATTTACCAACTTACTTATAATTATTATAACGGATAGACAATTTATTAAAACGGCCGTCATATGTGATGATGAACGTAATAATTCAATCAAATAGTTTTATAAGAAATAAATTAAATTTAAATATAGCAACATTGCTATAAAAGTCAATATTTTACAAATATACGTAATTATTACGTTCATAAAATATTTTAAATGGGGAATGGATAGATTGCTTTGTTGTATTTGTAACTTAACCTAACCTAATCTGACCGCACCATACTAATCTGTCACCGTGAGTACTCGGCATCGGTTCATCGGTATAAGGTAATGGCTCTAGTACTCGCTACCACATCATACGGCGCTCGGAGGTATCACCACTACTTACCACTCCACATATGTATTTCTGGCTTGGAAATGGATCAGAGAGCTGCTGGTTTCCCCCAATAACTGGCTTGTTTGCGAGCAAATTTGAATGTGCAAGTTTTGTTAATACCATCTTTTACCGCAAGGTTTTTTTGCTTGTGTGACTGCCACCAGATTTGAATCAATCGTGGATTCTTCTCATATTTCGGTATTAGATGAAAGGCCTCGCCATAGCCGATAATCCTAGCCATAGGCGGACCTGGTCCGCTTCCATGCCATTAATGCTATGATACTAACAGGATAATAATAAATAGAAGTGGATGTAGTACGTATCCACACGTGTAGTGGCTCACTAACTTCACGAGCGAGCTCACCGCACCACTAACTGGAGGTTTGTACCGCATGGCCCACGGCGTACCATCCACATCCTGCTAGTTCACTCACTGTACAGCTACAGAACAGATTGCAGTCGGTTCACTTCATACAGGGTATTAGTGATTTCTCTATTAATATATTTTTATTTTATTTTAACAAAACAAAATTAAAGAAGTTCAAATTAGATTGACGTAAAATATACCTAACATCGTGCCCTTATACTCGTATGTATAAAGCACTAGCTGACTCGTAAGCACCTCGCTTGACGTCAAACATTTTCACTTATGATGTGATGAAGTAAAATATAATAATGTTAATCATAATCAAAAATAGCCTGTGTCACTCAGAATAATATAGCTTTCTATTGATGAAACAATTGTTTAAAATGGTCCACTAATTTTCGAGTTTATTCGTTACAAACGTACAAAAATACAAATAAAAATAAATCTTTCCTCTTTATAATATTAGTATAGATTATGACAATTGGGGATCAGGTACTTTCACTAGAAGAAATTTTTGCTTGGTAGTTGTCAAAAGAAATGAATATTTCGGGTGAGCAAAACGTTTAATGAATCATATAATAACTGTGCTGGAATATTAGTTAACATCTGTTCTGTGGTTGCGTCACTGTCACCACCCACCCTTATCTTCGTGGTGTGAGCTAACCCCCCGCCCCCCGCACCCCGCACCGCTCGGCGCTCCGGGAACTAACAGCGACTAACGGGTGTGTATACTGTCTGTCTGTCTGTGTGTGTGTTGACGACGACGTGTGACGTGTGTGTGTGCCGCAGCCGCGTCAGCCCGGGCCGCGACTCGCCGGACCGCGCGCTGCCGCACTACGGGCCGCGCTTCCCGCCCAAGGGCAGGTAAGGACTTCGCCCCCCGAGCCCCCCACTTCTCCCGAACACACCAACCGCCGTTATCAATATTCTATCTATCCATTAACCGCAAGCCTTCATAGCAGCTGCTATGCTGCTTTTTGGCAGCTGCCAAAAAGTGTTTGATATTAGTTTCTTCTATCCATGTGGATAACAAGGATAGACAGATTATTGAAAACGGCCGTGTGTCTACTACCGATGATGTGCAGTCGATGACAGATTGTCGTTGTTAGCGAAATCATACATGGCCTTATTTGACGTTATAGCTAATATCGTATTTTAATGATAACGTCAAATCTTTCGAGAAATTGGGCAGCTTAGATGTAACTGCAGGTTACATGGAACTATGAAGTTACATCCCATTTATTCATCTACTGTTGTATGCTTCAAACAAATAACAAAGTCCTGAAACACTGCAAGTAGTTGCCTCTCACCTGTCGTCGACTGCACATGATCCCTAATACCAAGCTGCTGGGTGAGTTCAGTTCACCAAAGCGCTTTATTTTTGTCATGTTTATCTTTGGTCATGTATGTACCTACCGTGTTTTCTACATTTGCTTTTTCTTGTAATTCTTAGCTTTTTTATTTTGCCATATTTTTTTGAATTTTGTACGCATGTAAACAGAACGAATTTTTAAAGATCCGCAAGTGAGTGGATTGTAGATAATGTTTCATGTTACTATATTGTATTTAGGCAAGTGATTGTGTATGTCCTAAAGAAATGCAATACTTTTTTATGAATACAAAATAGACCTGAATGATTAAAAACAAAGACCGTAAGATTTTATGAATGCAAATTCTTTTATATTTAGTCTGTAATGGAGAAAGATTTGTTTTCACATTTTCTCTTCATGAAAGGGATGCTAGTGAAATATTAACTTATTGAGGTCTAAAGTTAGAGTTAGGGCCAACGATGATTAAGCAAACGTATATGTATGTTAGATATTAATCACTTGCTTGGGTCAAGGCAAATGACGTGAGGAAACCTGGGAGATTTTCAAAATAGTATCACAAAGATATGGGAAGTCCGTCAACCTGCACTTAGTTAGCGTTGTACCATGACTTGTTCTTCGCATTATGTGAGAAGACTGACTGCAGCAGTGGAACAGTTGAGGGTCGCGATAACGATAATAACATACTGACGATAGCATATTTATGTAGCATTATGACACAGATGTAGACAGAAGGCACGCACGGCGGGTATTCATCCCTTTGTCGTCAACATCCCCCCGGTGCGGACGTCGCGCTTTGCTTCGTCTTTTATTATACGTACCGCAAGGGACTGGAATAAATTGCCTGCGTGGGTCTTCCCCTCTGATTATAATGTGGGTGTCTTCAAGTCAAGAGTGAATAGGCTTCTACTAAGTTAGTGTGCTTTACCATCCAAGGCTTCATTACTGGTTACCATCAGGTGGTTTTGTGGTCAAGTACTGACTTATATGGTATAAAAAAAAAGAAGGATAACTCCATATAAGTGCCTTCAAGCAACGCACACATAAACACCGTTCGCAGTACTGTTTCGTGTCAGTGAACGGTGTGTATGTGTGTGTAATGTGTGTGTGACGTGTGTGTATGTGTGTGTGAGCAGCAAGGGCGCGGAGCCGGAGTTCCGGTCGGCGCGCGTGAAGCAGCTGTGGGACCGCTGGCGCGGCGTGTGGCTGCTGGCCTGGGAGCGGCAGCGCCGGCTGCACGAGCGGCTGCAGCACCTGCGCGAGCTGCAGCGCGTCTCCAACTTCAGCTGGGACGACTGGAGGAAGCGGGTGCGTTGCTACCGACAGAATTACTAATAACTACAGGACGTGACGCAAGCGTGTCTATTGTCTACGATACGTACGTGACGCAAGCGTGTGCGTATGCGTGTACGTGCAGATTGTTAGTTTGCGTGCGTGTGCGAACGCGTATGCAGACGTTCAGTTATCTTTGAAGTTCAGAGTCAGTTACGGCCGAGGCGAGTCTCGCTTTTAAATATGATGTTAGCAATAATGTAAATACCTAACAAACAACTACTGAACGTTGTCATAGTTCAATTGTTTTTAATTTATTTTTAAGACCGTCATACTTAGTTAAAGTTACAGATTTATCGAATTCATGAGGTTCAAAAGAAAAAAAAACTTGAGATCGTGTTAACACAACGAAAATATTACGAAAAACATTCAACTAAATGTTTTCCAATAGCCCGAAAAATATTTACTGTTGTTTTCTGTAATCACAAAACTAGTGAGAAACACTAATCTCCATATGTCTGTCACAAGTTGTGTTCCAAGCCTAGTCGGTTGACGCTATGTGTATGTTGTGTGGCAGTTCCTGAAGTTCATGAACCACAAGAAGTCGCGGCTGACGGACCTGTTCCGCAAGATGGACAAGGACAACAACGGGCTCATCGCGCGGAACGAGTTCATCGACGGCATCATCAACACCAGTCAGTACCGCCGCGATTTGTACTCTTCATTGTACACCACATAAACTATTACATACTACATTAAAATGCGACATAACAGTGGTATATAAAAGGATAGGATAGGATACCTGGCTCTCACCCAGGAGGCTCGGGTTCGATTCCCGGTATCGGAATTATGTAATATGCGATTCCAATCATTTTAGCTAAACTTAATATGTAAACTTAATAAAAGGCGGTCTTATCGCTCAGATAACTTCACACTTTATTTGACCGCCAAATGTCTTCTTATGTGTCGGCTATTTACATGATGTATTCCCTCAGATGGTGTTTTATTATATGTATCTTAATTGGTTAAGATCTGCCCGGCCAATCGAGGGTACAGAATTCGATTCCCGGTTGGGGCTGATGGATGGCAGGTAGATGTTTATCGATGGATCTTGGGAGTCTGACTACTTACAATCAAGAGGATTACACACGTTACACTATTAAAATCATTGTTTGCATAATTTTTGCTGTATATTAAATCCTCGAACGCTTTTGTGTGTTAAACTAAAAAAGTGAACAAGAATTGCGTATGTACCTATAGGATACAGACGTACAAAATGAAATTTGTTCACTACATAACACCTGTGTTACACTGTGTGTGTGACTGTATGTATGTATGTGTGTGTGTGTGTGTGCAGAGTTCGACACGTCGCGGCTAGAAATGGGCGCGGTGGCGGACCTGTTCGACCGCAACGGCGGCGGCCTCATCGACTGGGAGGAGTTCATCGCCGCGCTGCGCCCCGACTGGGTAACTAGCCCCACCCTACCCTCACTCTACCCCAACTACCCCCACTCTACTCTACTCTCACTATATCTGGGCTACTTTACTTGTCTATCCTAACAGTTACCACATCGCAGCATCTTGTTGTAGACCTTCTCTGAGCTGAAACTCAAGAAATATTAAATATCTTTACATCAGCAAAACTAAGATAATATTATGTGTCTTTTGTGTAGTATCTTAGTTGGGCCACAATATGTGTGTTGTGCATAATCACAAATGCAGCTCGGTCATGCGACTACAGTTATCGATTTCGATAATTCAGATTATCTTATCGAAGGAGTTAAGATAAAAGATTAGTGAAGTTCTCTGGCGCCCACTTACTTAACCACCGAGTGCCGAGAACATTAGCAACATATATTGTGGTAATAATTGTATAGAAAGTGATGATAGATGTATCATGTATGGTTAAGTTAGAAAACGCTGAAGAAATTCACCTAAATAACATGGATGGTTTCTTATAAACTACGTAAATTAATGAGTGAAGTGAATGTGTAAACAGGCCGCGCGAGATGTTTCGCAGTTTGTAGGCCACAATATAGGTTATATCACTGACCTACTCACGCAGCACTCGTTCAGCCCGCACTTGGAATAATATGTTTTATAACAGGGTTAAGATGCGTGCGATTTATTTATTATGCCCTGGTCTATATTTGTTGTTCATTTCGACGGTTACGTGAACCGGAATCTGATGAACGTTTCCTGCTTTTATTGACTAAACTGTTCTCAATTAAATTAGATATTACTACTATTCTATTCTAGTGTCTTTATTAGGTATATTTCACACTTGATTAGACTAGATCTATAATTGAAAGGAAGCGAAGTCCAATGTGGCAGAGTAAGTGTGGTAGTAAATGCTTCCTAATGACGCTGTCGGATTTAATCACTTTGAAGTCGATCACAAGTCACTTAGACTGTCGGAAATTTTATATTTTTAGACTACATTTTCCCGCTATACCCAGCACTAGTCATCTTCTTGTGTAATTTTGGACCCCATACTACACCCTACACTACTCATTTATCCCAACTGTATTTAGTATTTCGATATACAAAAGACCACAGTCGCCATATCCATAGATGATAGAGCGGTGGTGTGTGTGTGTGTATGTGTGTGTGACGGGCGTGTGTGTGTGACGGGTGTGTGTGTGCAGGTGGAGCGGCGCGGGCCGCCGACGGACGCGGACAAGATCCACGACGAGGTGAAGCGGCTGGTGATGCTGTGCACGTGCCGCCAGAAGTTCCGCGTCTTCCAGGTCGGCGAGGGCAAGTACCGGGTGAGTCCACACGTCTACTACTTCTGTACTTTCACTCATACAGTCATACTGATCACAATTACAGTCAGAGTCGCTACTGGCAATGCTTGACATGTTTCTAAACATTTTAATGGAATTTCCTTCCTTTTTTATACAAAAAAATATTTAAAAAAAAACTTATTCGAACAATATTCAGAAATACCAGCTATGAGACCGAATATCAATATGGACACAATATGTCAATCATATTGTGCAACTGTTGTAATTCCAGAATTTTAACAATATTCGATAATCTGTCCTTCTTCCTTGGGCGGCAAACGTCGGTTAAGTCGAGTCGGCTATTTACATAAAGTGACCCATTCATTGACCGTGAGGGCGACGATAACTACCATCAGTACCGCTAGTTTCTCGGCTAGCTTCATAAAGTGGCCCACGTACTAACCGGTGCGCTCCCCACAGTTCGGCGACTCGCAGAAGCTGCGGCTGGTGCGCATCCTGCGCTCCACCGTCATGGTGCGCGTGGGCGGCGGCTGGGTGGCGCTCGACGAGTTCCTAGTCAAGAACGACCCCTGCCGAGGTACGTACACACGCCGACTTGAGGGGAGGGGGGGAGGCATCTTGGTTAAACCTTGCCATCGGAATCGTAGCGGATGTAGATGAAACTTGAATAAAGTGATGTCCATGGAAACAGATAACAGAAATTCCACGCAAGATCTCCGACGAAGTTTAACGACTGCTTTGTTTTACCAATCTGACCGATTTCGAAAACTGTTGCTAACACCTGAATTGTATATTCTAATTCGGTCCCGCCGTGAATGGTTACGGGAACCGTGTAACTGGGTCGGTATAAAATACAAAAATCGTGAATAGGTACCCATTCGCATACAAAATCTCAGAATTCTACTCAAAATGTACCTATAGAGTAATTACCGCAGAACAATTCTATTTCAAACTTATAAATTACAAAGCAAACTCCTCTCTTGGGCTTTTTGTATCTCATGTTTAAAAACAACAGCAGAAGTTTTTTAACTGCTCATGAATGAACTACTTGTCGATACGATTTAGTTTGAATGTTTACCGATTTTCCGATGGCAAGGGTTGCAAGGTGTGCAACTATAAACATGGCGTTCTTTTGGAAGTGACGTCACTAGGTGAGTGGGGGGGGGTACTGAAGGTCCCATTGGCTCCAACTTTCTTTTCACATTAATATGAGTATTTCAAACATAAATTAATCGTTCATTATTATTTCTTGTAACACGTAACCACGTTATTTTGTCGTATTAACATCAATGAGTTGGAGCAAAAGGGCTAGTACATATTTAAATAATAAAAAACTGAACCCGCAGTTTACGTCAATATTTGGTTAGGGCTTAAGCCCTTTTCAGTCATACACATAAACAGAAAATAATATACCTGACCTCAGAATAGGTCTGTCAGTTAAGCAAAAGTTAGAATACCATCTTGTGGGACCGAATTCAATAATAACAATAATTTTATATCTTCATTTCATTGGTTCCAATCAAATATTGGCGTGAACTGTTCTGTGGGCCACCAATAACATACACTAATGGCCAGTTTCTATAATCTATCTATGCATAATCTTTAGAAAAGGCAATCTCACGAGATTTTACACCTCGCCGAGATTTCGCGAGACCATGGAGGTAGTAGTTTTTTTAAATAATACCAATATCCAGATTTTTTTTGTTAAAATTGAACTTTAAAAAAACTAAAATATTTAAATGACGCAATTAAAAATTTATAGTTTCTTTAGTAAATCAATATTAGGTCAGTATTTGTCAGTCAGATCAGATGAAACTATAGGGATTCCTTTCGTGCGCAGCCGCGCTATGGGCGGATTATGGATTATGCTGAGGGATTATGTCCATTCAATCTCGCGAGATCTCCTACAATTTTTGTACTCAGTTTCGTTAAATATGATATCGAAATTGCATTGCCTACTTGACTTACTATTGATAATGTAGTAGGTAATATTATCACTTATTGTTGTCAATTTTTGGCAGGTGCTATGGAACTGACTTGAACATTATGGATAGATAGAATATTGAAAACGGTAATTAATTTTGTATCGTCGAACTCTATAGTAATGTCAGCACACTAGTCCGGAAGTACCATCATGACCGCACCAAAACCAACTGTGTTCAGTGGAAACTGAAGTGGTTGTTAGTATTTAATGATCTTGGAACTGTTGCTAGTAGGTAATAATGATCCACATCCGTCCTCAGAAGTAGCAATGTCATTGGTACTGGGTTGTACTGCTTTAGTACCCCTTGAAAAATGATGTACCACGATCATTTCTAAAGGTATTCTAAAATCTTACCTGCCAGAAAGGCAGTGAGACGAGAGTATCATATCAATACATATCTTGTGGCCCACAGATTTTTAGATGATGGTTAGTAAATATTGTTATATGAAAAATTTAACATATTATTTATATATGCACCAACACAAAGCATATTTTTTTAAGTTCATTTAACAATATTTCAATTTGTCTTAAATATATCAAAGTTTGGTTATCTTTTTGACTGTCTTTTTTTCTTTTTTACTCAAATGCCACAACTAAATCTCCACTTACCATAAGGTGGGGTTCTATTTCAGCATTAACATATAATCAAGAAAAAGATAACTTGACTTTAAACTTTTCTTACAGCTTGTACACTACAAGGCTGTAGCAAAAGTTTGCATATTTGATTAATTTTTAATATTACTATTTTAGTGTGAAGTTCAAAGTGTCAATCAAAATGTTTCGGTATTCAAATTGTATGGTTCTGTCCATGTGTTAACCCCATAACATGGGTCTATATATGTCCAATTAACAGGTATTTACGGGAAAATCGGTATTATATTTTCAGCATTATATTTACTTAACTGTATTGTTTTGAAAAATGGTCAGTAAATAACAAAATAACAGGTACATTTAAGAAAATTTATTAATTACTAATAATGATGCAAAATGCGTTAACCTAACCGCGTTCCTACAAATCGAAGAAAAGTTACTAGTACAAAAATATTACTTAAACTTAATTTAATTTCGGATACAAATAAATAAAGTACATCGGGTTAATGGCTGGCAACACCCCAATCATCTAATTCTAGAATACTGACAGTATAAATGCAAAATTACAAAAAAATATTATCACAGAGATTAAATTAACATCGAATCTAACGAATTACTAATGGCATCACAAACAATCTTATCTAAACGTTTTTGGAAGCACAATTTTAATACTTGTATAATGGAAAAAACCAAGGTCACTATACCGGTTTTATTACAAATGCATGAATCATAGAAAAATTTACCTGAGTCTTGACAGAGCTACATTCTACAAACCTTTTCATTTTAAGTTACAAAACACCAGGCGCACCTCTGACTTACAAGAATATAAAAATAACACAAAACAGTTAATACCTTACTGAACAATGTTTGACATAGAACAACTACGAGATAAACATTTCTAAATACGGAATACACTTCCTTCCTACGCTAAATAATAAAGTACAAAAGTTTCGATGACTAATACTGTATTAGCTTACATATAAAGCCAACTCTAAAAGCGAATTGAAAGATAAATACAAGTTACAATATTCAATGAGATTCGTTACATTTAAAATCGTCGGTTTAATCTATGGTTGCTTTTCGGATGAAGGAGGTCAAAGACGAGATTTCGCTTCCGGCTCCCTCGCCGGGTAAGCAGTGAACTTCAATTTCCTCACTCAGGTTTTGCGTGTCCGACGTGTTCTCACTGACGGGCCAGCGCTTGTGGCTCGGGGCATATAGAACTAACAATGCAAAGATGTATATGTTCCACATTCCATAAACGCCAGTAAAGAATGCAGCTGTGTATTCTAGCTCAATAGTTTCGTCCCATTTCCACTGTCCCTCGGCCACCTGTCCTAATATGAAACCGACCACAGTGAGGGCAGCGCACAGTAGTGTAGCGAGCATGAGAAATTGAAAACGATATATTATTCCTTCATAGTGTAAACGCCTCACGGAGCACATGGTAGGCAGGGACTGACGTTTGTGAGATATATTTTTGAAAACCTGGTATACCATGTAGCACAAAAACAGAAAGTACACTCCAGTAGAAATTCCAGCCAGTATGATGAATGTCAATGCGAGGTTAGTGCCGATGTCTGTGACCCAGATCGAGTAGAACGGGTTCCGTAGTTGGACACCTCTCTCACACATATCAAAGATGAACAGCGACATACAGCCCATAGCGACGGCACTCAAATGTCTCCAGTACTGTTTCAAGGAGCTCTGAGTTGACGTATCCTGAATCAACATGTGTTCCCCAGCAAAAACAAGCCAAAAAGAGAATAACGTAGCATAGAAAACTCCCTGCCTTATGTCTCCTAGAAGTAACATGAATGGTAGATCAAAATGTAACGTTAGGTATTCTATTGGCATGTTGAGGAAGCACAGAGCTATTCCGAGGCACAGCAGCATCTTCTCTAATAAAACAGGCTTCCGTTGTAGCATGTGGATGCGTCTCCAGAACCATACGAGTATAGCAATGATGCACGGGAAGAAAACTGTCTTCAGGGAGAGCCAGACCTTAGTGAAACCACCATTTTGGTTTATGACCGTGAGCCACATGTCCTGGACGTGGCCGATGTCGGAGTTCATGTCGGGCGTGTCCACCGGCAGCCTGACATTCAGTAAATAGAAGTCGTGGTGCAGCGAGCCGAGCTCGAACAGCGGTATTACGGAACAGTTGTACAAGTATTCCTCGGATTTAATATCGATTTCGCATTCTAAATGTCGTTTCTCGACCGACTGGCTGTACAACTTCCACGCGTCGTCCGGCTCGCCTTTGTTCCTGTAGGCGAGCCGCGCGTCTAGCGTCACGACGCTGCGCGGCTTCACCTCCATCTGCGAGTGATACGATATGTCTATCTGCAGCACTCCGATTAAGTTTTGTTGCCAACGCGAGTAATCCAGCGCCATGCTTTGACGAGGACCCGGCATTTGGAACGCGAAAACGACGTTCGCCTCGGTCAAATGTTGAAACGCGTAGCCGAGGTCGGCCGTCTTGCAAGATCCCTTGCCCCGGTTGTAGAACCATTTCGTCGTGTCGTTTTTCACTGTAGATGTGTCCTTGCACACGGTGGCCAGTATGTTTTGTGCGTTTGCGGGAGTGGGTGCAACCAACCCTCCGATCAGGAAACACGTCAGTTGACAAAGTAGAAGTAAAGTAACTAAAACTGCGAGCTTGCGACCGCTAAGATTTTCTATGATTGTTCCGGTCATTGTGAAATTTGATTTCATTGAATCACAAAGATAAGTCACACGAAATACCACTACAGTTGAACCGATTCCATTGTTTGCTTTTTTGTTCGCTGAGACACTGACATCGACCTGGTATGGATTTATTGAATGACGCGAGACGCGACGCGACAGACCAATTTGACCTGACATGCGCACTAACGGTGTTGCCAGCTGTGAACAGATACCGTTACCGTTTCGTTATTAATCGGTTTATTTTTTCTTAATTTAACGGTTACCAAATAAAACTATTTAAGCATAGGTAAATTAACTTAATATTTAAATAAAATAAAGATAAATACATTTAATAATATTCAAATAATATTTAAATAGTAAATGGGTACATTATCTTAATATTTTTTAAAATTTAAATTATAATTTTTTTAATTATTATCGCATTAAATATTCATCACAGTTCACTATGTTTGATCATGAAAAACATTACGCTAGTACCAACAAACTGTAGGTATTGCTAAAGTAAGCATCGTTAATGTCCACAATAATCGATGTTGCTACTAATTTACTAATTCGTATTTGCTTTACCCAATCCAATCATCCCTTATCCTTTATTTTTATTATTTTTTATTGCGTTAATCCCAATGAAACCCTTACATAAAGTAGTATCATTAGTGCTACCGCTGCCTGATCCAAGTAAGCCGGAGCAGCATGAAGCTTGTTGCCCCCTCGGTAAGAGAATGCAATCTGCCGTCTTGGAGCCTTTTTTCAAATTGTTATTTTTAGCTTTTTCTATGAAAAGTGGTTCCATACGAGGTGATATTTGTTGGTGTGGCTTAGTATTTAATTTTGCTATATGGTTATTATTTGCTACATATTTCGGTAGTGAAACTTTTCGATATATTGTACTTAAGCTTTCACAGAAATCGTAGTTTATTGAGATACCTATATTGAATTCAGATACAGTTATGATTAAGACATTAAAATATTTGTGTGTTTACCTCGATTATTTGCTTTATTTTTTCTTAATCATGGCATGTTAATGGGATTATGGTGTTTATTTTGCATATATTTTTATTTTATTACGTAGAATACTAATTTATACGAATCAAGTGCAATAAGTTTACCAGTATATCTTTCAGTTCCTATCAATGAGTATAAGTTTAAAAAAGTTAAATAAAAAAATAAGTATAATTTAAAACAATCTAACACTTGTATTACTGAGAAAAATGAAGAGATCGTCAAATTATGTTGCTTTTTATCAACAGTACGGTAAACCTTGCCCTTGGTTTCATTTATATTGCATATATTTTGGTGAGAGAACAAACTAATCGTTTTTTACTATTCCTATTCCTATCTGCACAATTTTCAACATTTCCCCGTTATTTTTAATGTCTTTGTTGTTTTATGTTTGATATGTTCTCATTTTGTTTGTTGTTTTTTTTCTTTTCCTCACTACCTCTGCACGTATCCTTATTTTTTTAACACTTTTGGTGTTTTTTTTTTCTACTGCCCTGTTACCGAACGGTTTTCTTTTAACCCATCCCTATCCTGTCCCAATTATACTCCTGCACCGGACGCCGCCCGCATGCAGCCAAGGGACGCACGAACATCGAACTGCGAGAACAATTCATACTGGCTGATGGAGTGTCCCAGAGCATGGCTGCGTTCAGACCGCGTACGCCTCGCTCTAACACAAATACGCCTCCGTCCACTGGACCTATAACGAAGGTAAGTTGCTAAAGCTGTTAAGACTCTTCTACAGTACAAACATCTCTCTACAGGTTAGAAGTTAGTTATTATTCTCACACATACCACAATAAGCGCACAGTAGTTGATAGAGGGAGCAACGGTTTGGGGTTTTGTTTTTTTTTTCGCTTTTGTTGCATTTTGTACATGGATCGCTTGATCCATTTGCAAGAGGCATCGTCGTGAGTGCAGCATGTGTTAAGCTCGTAGCGTTTGGTCGTATTGCATTAGTGTGCTCAAAGCTATGCATCGAAACACCAGCTCGTGTAGTGATCGGTGTTGTTTGTTAGTGTACCTATACTCATGGATCCACTGCATTGGAGAGGTGGCACGTCAGCGCATTGGATGCTATGGTAAAGTATTTCGTTCACCCTTCCCGCTAGATCCCATCAAACCTGCGTATTATCACGTATTACGCGTTCGTCGAGTAGGCGTGTGGACTAATTCGTAACTTCGTCTCGTAACGTCGAAATAAACGTATTCCGGACAAAAAGATTGGCACTATGAAAGAGTTTCGTGTTTGTAACGGATATTGTCTCTTCCCTTAATGATAGTCCCGGTTTTTGTATTGATGCATCTAGCCGAGGAGTTTATGGAGCAGCTGAGGCCTATATTTGAGGCTCTAAGGCAGCGGGAAGAGCTCCCGTGTTCCTACCCGCTACATGTGGGTTCGACACATGGAACTAAGCAAGCTTTCATATACGGCCACTCAAGATCGCAAGGCTCGACGACGCCAGGCGCCCACCACTATACTCACCAGCACGGATACCAGCCCTCACCAGGATATCACTGGGTAATGCTACATAGGCAATGTGAAAAGTGTTGCGTTTGATATGCACCTTTTGTTTTGATTCAGTTTGACGGCAGTTATTGGTTTTTATTTATTTTATTAGTCTTCATTATAAGTTTATTGTCAGTGTGTTAGATATGTTATATTGTACTTTGTCATAGCTCTCGACTGTCGTGATCATTAGCATGCACATACAGACGTAATTTTGGGTGATGTAAAATTTACACAACATAAATAGTTTTTTTTTACAAGATATACATAACACACCTACATATTTTACAAACAGTATAAGTTTTGAGTGCAATAACTAATAATTTGAATGTCGTTTGCTGTCATATGGTACATATCGAGTTTGGTTTGAATGAGTATTTATGATTGTAGGTAAGAGAGAGAACAGCTCGCTCAGTGCCTATGTCCGCCGGTGGCGCCGCGGGACGAGCGTCGAGATCGTCGCTCAGTGCGGGTACTCCGGACTCGCTGAGCGATAATGAGGCCGCCAGTGGGCTCGGATCTAGATACAGGAAACCTAGCGTACCGAGGTAATTAATTATTACGAATTTTTAAGTATACTATGGGTACAATTTTGTTCCGTTGTATTATTTAATTATTATCGTATCGTAGTATTATTATTACTAGCTTACTAAATTAAAATTTCATTTGACAGGTCAACTCTAACGCCAGGAGGATCTCGACCAGGTTCTAGACCAGGGTCAAGAGCAGGTTCCAAACCACCTTCGAGGCACGGATCAAATCTATCCCTTGACAGCACAGGTACCATAATTATTCTTATTGCACCATTTATATTAGCTACTGTAATAACCTCAACAACAATTGTCATTTTAATGTCTATTTTTACAGACGATGTATCAACACCATCAAGAATTCCAATGCGTAAAGTGACGAACACACGTGCGTCGATCGCTCGGGCGGCGGCTACGGCCAGCAAGCTGGGAGTGACCACGCCCAATGGTGGCTCCCGACCGCGCACACCGACAGGCTTCCTGACGCCGGCCAGTGGAAGGTACGTTTCAATGCGCCGATAATATAATCTTTATTTTTTGAACAATGTAATTAATTTGTATATTATGAATGATTTTAGAATAGTGAAAAAAATTAGGTATTCGCGTATTATTGTCACTAAAAGACGCGACGTAGATCTGTAGGTTACTTGCTTAATTTACTTGTTGTTATAATATTCATTCAAGGCACGGTACATTAACTATACATGTTTGTTTCGTGCCTTAAAGTTAAACTTAAAGTTCTATTGATATTTCGTAATGTGTACTGTAACTGTAACGCAATTACAATTGGGTGACTGACACGCGGGCAGGTACCCTAGTGGCGGGATGTACCGCACGTCCAGCATACCGACACTGTCCCCGGTGCCAGCGCTAGTGAGGTACACTGACTGTGACTGAGTATGCTCGTGTGTTGTTTGAGATTGGGGTAGCGTCGTTCGCAACTTGTACTGTATTTTAGCAACGCTATGTGCGTTTAATTTAAATTTACGAAAATATAAAAATACTTTTACAGATACTATTACGAACAAGTTGCGAGCGAATCATAGCTAAATATGTCAAAGAGCACGTCACTGGGCTTTTGAGGGTGATTTTGTTATGTAGTGACGTCAACGCATACCGTCGAACCTGGGAGCACCGTTTGTTTGTGGAGCTAGTTTGAGGAATCTGCCTTGTACATACTCTTAGGAACTGAAATTGGTGGTGGTATCTTTGAAAATTAAGTCTTCATTGTGTGAATGGCATGAAAATATACAACATGGCAGGGTCAGGTTCTCTAACCAT
The DNA here is from genome assembly GCA_911387775.1 of Thymelicus sylvestris. Classification (NCBI taxonomy): domain Eukaryota; kingdom Metazoa; phylum Arthropoda; class Insecta; order Lepidoptera; family Hesperiidae; genus Thymelicus; species Thymelicus sylvestris. The sequence goes on along the minus strand of OU426909.1, from coordinate 10,867,793 downwards.
AACAATAGCTTAAGTATCTAAATATATTAACCTACTGCAATACATAAGAGAAGAATACAAATGGCGATATTAAAGTAATCTTTTTTTTTCTTTCGCATGCGTCAATTATGAAAATGGATACAAAACAGCTCTACACATTCCCAGCCATCCTCGATGGCGTCCGAACATCCCAAATCCTTGTCCCATACTCATCCAGCATTCCAAACTCAGGGTACCACAAAAATCCCCATTTATGTTGGGAATCGCTCCCAACGAACGCCTTCGGTAGAAAGACGCGTGAAGAAATCCCGGAAATCCCAGTCGAGAGAAACCTCTCAAGAGCCCAGTCCCACTTCCCAAGACCCCAAGTCAGACCAGAGAAGTCCAGAAGACGACTCCTCGCTCCTCAGCATATCGGGAATGACGAGCGACAATGAATATGAGAGTAATATAAGCGAGTCGAGCGGGGAAGCGTCCAAACCGACGCAGCGAAACATCAAAGGGTACAAGCTTCTACAAGCTATTAGAATGCTTTGATTTTTGCCCGATTATGTTGATTGATGCTCGTTGGAATTTTGTTTCTCTTTGTCGTCATTTCCGCAACACCATCCGGTTGTAAACGGTACATACGTCCACGCCATTCACTTTCGACCATCCATTGGCACACCAGCTTTCCAAATTACTTACTTGAGACAACGCCTTTCATCATGTATTATAATCATAAGTATATTTATGTATTACATACATGATTAAATTATTGTACTAACAATGCTTAATGCATTTTGATCGTCATTCGGCTTATGCATCGCTCGCAATTCATGAACAACATGTAAATTAACCCTCTCGCTAGCCTTTTCTCATCGTCAGGTAACTTTAGCTTTCGTAAATCATCATCTTCGATATCATGCTGGTATGTTATTAAAATTTTATTTGGCTATCGGTTTTAAAATATAGTATTGACGGAGGGCTGCTTTTATTTGCTTGGTGTTTTTGTGGAGTTCAAATGCAGTCTGTCTGTTATATAAAACGCAGTTGTGAAGAAAAAAATATTTATTGTCTCTATTTTTCTTGTTAATGCACATGCACTGTTAGTTGAATTCGATTTCACTTTCCTATGCACAAAACCTTTTTAACACTTAAATAGCAATAGCAAAATTTTAGAACAATAACTACTTTCATGTAGAAAATTGAAGGAATTATTGGATACTGTTTAATTAATTTGTCCTCAAATTAACCATTCTTTAGAGATTTTTCTTAGATAAATACATGGTCGTTTATTTTTTTTAGTAAGTGTTTGAGCACAGATGTATGTGCAGTGACAACTTCTAACTCTTTATCTATTCTTTTCTGTCGTAACTAATCTTATGTCTTTATGCTCGCTAACATCTTCATAGGAGTGGGTCGTTTGCCTCAACCGAGGGACAAACGCCCGGGAGGAGTCGCATACCGGTACCTAAGGAGCACCACACTAACAGTAGTACCTCTAGGTAATCTACTACTAATTATATAATTATTGAGTTTGGATTTATGTAGTGCGAGTAAATCTTTGTAGTCGCTCTCTCGTCTCGTAGAATTAAGGTTTGGAGTTGAATTTAGAACGTTGGTAGTTTGGTGTGCATGATATCGAATCCTGAAGGATAGGGTGTTAATGTTATTTTGTATGACAGGCAAAGGACGCCGTCCGGCAGTACGACCCCGGTGCGGGCGGGACAACAGACGGCCGCGACCAAGCTGTTGCGCAAACCATCGGACGCATCCGACAGTGGAGCGCCCGCGACGCCCGTCTCACGACGCGCTACTCCGGCATCATCTCGAACTATGGAGAAACGCGAACCATTCCGACTTTAGACGAACAAAACGCCCATCGTACTTTCTTTAAGTTGGTCGTATTGATACTCTAAAGTTTCAATATGGCCGATTTAATGGGAAACACTCGTGAAAGCGTTAGCGACCTCGACGAGTTCCGCGGATACTTATGCCACTTATTTTGCTGTTATATCAACATGTTAAGGCTCAAAGTAATATCTAATTTAAATATATATTGAAACATCCAGGAACGCCTCGAGATTGCTATCGAGTGCACGAGTTCAAGTGCCGATATAATATTGTAACAATAATGACTAACAGTAAATTAACCTATTCGCGAATTAAGCCAAGCTTGTATAAAAAAATTTGCGAATGTGGCTTTTTAGTTAGTGATAACAATAGATGATAGTAGTAAACATAAAGTCTGCACTTGTTGCCTTGTATACTTATTTTTTCTACGATGCGAAGCAAAGTGCTCGTTGGATTATTATATTATTTTGTGCTGTCAGTATTTATACACAATCGGACCGCATCTGATCGCTGTAATACGTTACATTGTGAATATTCCTCTTATTTATTGTCAACGTTGCCATAATTGTTAGTGTATGTTAAATACGTATAATCGTCTCTACGGTCTACGGTGAGACTGAACGGAAGTGTGATTTTGTAATCATTTTATATTTTTTTTCTTTAGGGACCATTATGTTACGAAAAATTGTCTTGTAGGCGATTCTCGGTCACCACTTTTGCAAGTTGTTTTATTCGTAGGTAGTAACGCCAGACTACGTATGAAGTGACACTTGAGGAAAGTTGTTGCCGATAATCATTTAAGGTGATAATAGTTTTATTTATGAATACTTTCTTTGTAATGCACAATCATGGTTCTTATTTAATTTCTTATTCGCGTTGTGTTCATTGAATACAGTTATGTTTTTTCTACTTCGATTTGTATTGAATGTTTACATTATGTATGTGATTTATTTATATGTTGATATTTGCACAATTCTGTAATTGTGATTTGCAGTAGAGAGATGGCATTTGGCTGATAAATTTACAATTCCAGACTGTCGCCAGAGTCTTGGGATATTGGTTTGTCAGTTGAATATATTCATGTAAAGAAATTCCACAGCGGACTATTATTTTAAGTGAAATAACTGAAGTACACTTTGTCGACACAAAAGACATTTACTTAATAAAAGCTAAGAATACTTTTGATATATTTAATAAATGAACGCTTTAAAATGTAACCTTCCTTCATTTAAAAATGTTAACCATCACTCACACTATTTGTTAATTTTTATTATAAATCTAACTTTACGATTAAGCCTTTATTATTATTAGAGATATTATAAAACTATTAATCTGGTCATTTTAATTTAAATCATTGTTGTATTTGTTATAATGTAAAATCAAAGCAAATTTACTTAAAGCTTGCAATATTTTTTGTATAAAATAATGATCCAGAAGACCTACGTACCGTTGTAAAATCTCATTATGATTTCCAAATAAAAGTAACAATAATTATATTTTTTGTTTTCTTTTTTAGTATTTATTAATAATTCCTGTATTTAAAAATACAAAATTTCATAATTAATATGAATGAAAATTTATTATTTAATTATTCGTCCTATTAGATACACAATTCCATAGAAAGTTCGCTTGAAAACTGATTATCTACTTGAAATAAAAATCGTGTTCCGGCTGGGGGCTTGAGAGCCAGTTCTTTCTTTCTTTCCTTTTTTTCTCTCTTGGCAGGCAACGTATCAGTGATGCCTTTGATGTTGCTGATGTTCATGGGCGACGATAGCCACTTACCATCAGGTGGATCGTCAGCTCGTTCGCCGGTTATTGCCATAAAAAACGTTGGTACAATTTCAACCTTAATAATTATAATCATGACTTAAAGTTGTATTCACAAAGCCATGCACAAAAAGCAATATTTTTGCGACCCAAGCTAGCTGGTCAACATCCATCATAACAAATTCAACCTCATATGCAAGATTTAAGGTAGGATTTACAAAACATAAAAAAAATACAATAAAATTTTACGACCGAGGACAAGGAAGGAGTGTGGATACGAACAGCTGTTAAGTTTAGTGCAATTTAATCGGTTTCTTCGTGTAAAAATATCGCATTTCTATTTTATCCAAAGTTACAATATCAAACGATTCTACGCCTCAAATGGTATGATTTATCGAAAATAATGTTTGCCGTTTTTAATACCTGTTATTTATTTAAGTATCGTTTTCGTACGCGCATATAATAAGGTTATTTAAATATGGCAATGCTTGTTTTGATGTCACTCTCTGTCAGTAGTGTCAGTGTCAACTGTAAAGTGTCAAAAGGATGAAAATTGAAATCCATGATTGAAATCATACAATTAAAATACAAAAACATTGAGAAATAAAAAAATAAAAATATTTACAAATCGAAATACGAAGTTAATCACTTGAATTATCAATTAAGTACAAAATGGTCGGTTACAACATGGACGGACCACGGAGAGATGCCGTGTTAAAGTTAATGGACGAAAAGGACAAGATAGAGAGCGAACTGAGAGAACATAATGCGATTTTGCACGCCAATAACGTGGGTATGGATGACCCCCTAGTGGACGCCCAAGGCTATCCTCGAAATGACATAGATGTGTACAAAGTGAGACATGCAAGACACCGAATTATATGTAAGTATGAGCAAAGTCAAGTAAACAAATACCTGTCCCTTTCATTCTCTTTATTACCATGACTAAGCAAAAATTTGGATACAGCCAGCAGTTGTTCACATTTTAAGTTTCGTTATGATTGTTCGTTATGATTGTTGATGAAGCAGTGATAGCCTAGCGGTCTCCCGAACGAAGGGGCCCGAGTTCAAACCCTGGCACGCACCTCTAATTTTCAAATATTATGTGCATATTACAAGTTAATTATCACTTGCTTCGGTGAAGGAAAACATCGTGAGGAAACCTGCACACCGGAGAGTTCTCTATAAAGTTCTCGAAGGTGTGTGAAGTCTACCAATCCGCACTTGGCCAGCGTGGTAGACTATGGCTTAATACCCCTCACATTGTGAGAGGAGACCCCGAGCCCAGCAGTGGGACAATTATGGGTTGTTGCTTTGCTTTTTTATGATTGTTTGGAAACTAAAAGGCCCGTCGATTCCTCAGTCAGGATGGTCCTCGGGAGTAGGTCGTCAATGAACGGTGAACCTGACCATGGGCTGCATTAAAATTAATAAAGAATATTACATGCATACATAGAAACATACATACATACAAGATAAAACATAACTCTTCAAAAAAAAACAGCACGAAAAACAACTCTTCCTGACAGTCAGCAGTTAAGTCAGGTTTCACGAAATGACTATCCAGTGAATCATTACAATACATTCCTAGTATTTGTATTGGAATTGTATGTATACTTCTGTGTAATTTTTTTTTGAAAACGTAAATTATTCTTAGTTATGAATGAATTAATGAAAGTTTATTTGCAATAATTGTGGTTACATAAGGACCTTAATTAAAATATATTACTTCTCACAATTAGTTTTACTTTATTTAATTAGATTAACAGCTTTTACGCATAGCAGCAGTAGTATTTAAATAAATTTGTATCATTTACCTCTCCGAGCTGACCAATATACAATATGATTTACATTACAGGCTTAAAAAACGATATTAAAGAAATCATGAAGAGGATTGAACATGGGCTTTGGGAAGTTTTCGACCCCAATGCGTCACACAGCCAGGCTGCTACCAATGGAGTGCAGAGTGCTCCAGCTGCGTACACCAATGGTTTCAGACGCCACCCAGAGAATGGTGCGGTGGATCATGATGATCAGGGCTTGGCTGAAGTGGCCTTTGCTGAAGTTGGCGTTGTCCAAATGGGATCACCAGCGGACGTGGCTGTGAGTCATAATGTTTGCTTTCCTGACCAAGTTTATTTTATTCATGTCGAATTGGGCAAGAAATAAAAACACATCATCTTGTTACATAATAACATATTAGGAGGAGTTAGGAGTAATTATCATGACTCCACAGTAATTGGCTTAATAGAAGATAATTTTCCTATTTTAGTAGTAAATAATCTGTTAAATCCTAGGATTTGGCCGCAGCTGGGAGTGTGCCAAACTTGATCATAAGTAATATGATAACTGTCATTTAATTTCAGGGTCTAACGGAATATGATCAGCTGCTTCAGTTTGGATCTATCAACCACGAGAACTACACTGAATTCTTACAAATCCGAGACGTTGTGATGCACTCGGTGGGTCAGCCGATACAGGTGCGGGTGAAGCGAGGCCACAGCGTCATCAACATCAGCCTGGTCCCCCGGCCCTGGGCGCAGCCAGGCCTCCTTGGATGTGAAATTCGAAGGATTTCGCAAGTTTGAAGTCTTTGAGTGTTGTAAATAGGAGTTTTTTTTTCATTGTGATAAAATCATGATGTTGTGGCAAATGATTCGGGACAATTTTTTGTTGAAATATGTATCAAAAACGTAATAAATTTGCAAAAGATAGTAACACTGCCAATTGACTATTATTTGCATTCCTAACAGTAAACTTATTAGTTATTACTGTAACAGTTTTTATGAATTCTACAATAATTGTTATGTTAATAGTGTATTTTAACACAAATCTACAATTAAAACTATAATAATAATCAGGGAAATGATAATATTTCTATTTAATCAAAATATACAAAACATATAAATAACTTACAAGCCTGTATAATTTTTAAGGTACCTAAAATTATTATCAAAATCAGAAATAAATTTTGTGATTGATGACCATGGCTTTGGACTTCTTCCTCTTCTTCTTGAGTTGGAGGGTTTCCGGTTCCACTTCCGGTCCGCCATTTTGTACGTGCTGGCCGCCATCTTGGAAGCCATCTTGTTCATCATCTTGGTCACCATGTTTCTCTTTCTCTTCCTCGTCGGCGAACCTGTGCTTGATGGACAGGTCGAAGTAAAGCTTGTCGTCCACCATGTAGTAGTCCGGGATGGTGACGGTCCCGCGGAGACAGTCGTGGTAGTGGCACACCACTTTCTCTTGCTCGTACGTTTCACAGGAACCTGTAGGTGAGAACTTTGTTATGGTGCACCTGACGCCGACGGGCTTACTTTAATATAGCAACGGAGGCGTACTATCCAACATACGTAAAGATGGTTCCGTTCGGTATGGTTCGTCAGCACCGACGTCCACAGTACTAGAACGACATTGTCAGTGTGCCTATTTGTGTAATACCATTTTAGGGCTGATATGCATGACAAAAGTGGTACTAATAATTAAGTAAGAGATGTATTGCCAGTAAATATATAGTCATACGTCGTAAAAAAAATTATACTAGTAGTGTGTAAACAATGCTGCCCTCTGTTCCGGCTGAGGGCTTGGGAGCAGAAAGAAAGAATTCTTTCTCTTTCTTACTCGGCAGCGCGTCCATGGCACCATGGAGAGAGAAAATGACGGTAATTTATCATCAGGAGGATCGTCAGCTCGTCGGCTAGTTACATAAAAACAATATCAGTACCAAGCACCAGGTACCAGGTAGTAGTATCAAGTACCAGGTCTCTGCAGGCGCACGGTGAGCACGGCCCGCTCCGGCGCCAGGTGCTGGAAGCGCACCAGGTAGCAGGCCAGCATGGTGCCCGTGCGCCCGCGGCCCTGCCGGCAGTGCACGCCGATCACCTGCAAACATCACTACTGCAGAATACTGCTCGATCTCGAACTACCCTCAACGATTGATTGATGTTTTCGCACTCAATGAATCGAGTCTAAAGTTCAGTTATCTCTCTGTACGGTGCCGCGGTGGTACAATCACGCAACCAGTTAAGTTTATGGTGAAGGTCGTAGGTACTCGTAAGTCTGATGGATGTGATGATTATTCTTGAGATTGCTATTGCACTTATGATCGTTATTGTACACAAAATGATATCATAGTTGATACGAGAATATGTAACTATTACAATGTCATATCCCGCTACTTTTCATGGCATCTTGGCTACACAGTGAAATAAGGCTTTCGGCTGAATGTATTACTGCCAGTTGTATTAAAAAGATATGTGGACTGACCTCTCCTCTCAACTCGGCTCTTTCACAGATCTCCAAGAATTTTATTATCTGTTTTAAACTGGGAACGCCAAACTCTTTTATGGGTAATTCGGTCCATTTCAATTGTTTCTTGCATTCCCACATCGGCGGCATTTTCTCAGGTGAAAGTGTTATCAGGTGGTCTATCCCCACGTCGGCGAGGTAGTTCAGGTTTTCCACAGTCCGGGGCCATCCCATCGCCGCCACTTTGTTCGGTATAAACCAAGAAAAATTTATCGGCGGGTAGGACGCGCTCTGCGATTCTTCTTTTTCTTCTACCGGCTCTGGTTCTTGCCTTTCCTGCTGCCGTTCTTCCACTTCTTCTGCATATTTGTAAAACAGTTTGGCCAACTTTACGTTGACCCTTTTAGATACGGTACTCATTCTTCAAGCCTGGAACACATCAATTATGTCACGATTAAGTTATTTAGCGATTCTTCTCATGCGGTGGTCTACCGCGCATTAAAGAGTTGAGTCAAGGGAGATCAGCTAGTCGCCTTAAGGTCTCCGACGTGGTTTAACGACAGCCGTTTGATGATGATGGAACCAACTACTAACGTTCCCTTCAAACTAATTGCTCGTGAGTCGTGAAATTTTGCCATGAATGGTCATTAACCTACATTGAACTGAGTTGATCACTTACGTCTAGCGTCGGGCAGCGAGCTCTTCAAACGTCTAAACAGTTCTGGAGTAGGTCACGACTCGTGCCGAGATTCGACCAAGAATTTAATTACTGGCAGGTGGGAGTGTCGCCGTTTATAACTGCAGCTACTGAGCTGCACTAGAACTTCCTGACCCACATCCTTCTCTATTTAGAGCTCCGGCGAAGCTTTTATTGTCTCTAAATTCAATAGGGGCTGCACTCGAACTTAATTTTAATACGTTTCCCAATTCGTATTGTTTTAATGAACTGTCGATATTTAAAACAGCCGTTATATCGGTACCTACAACTCTCAGAAAACCTTAAGTTTTCTATCGTTTGTATTCGACTGTTTGTTCTCTCTCTGCCTATACAAATTACAATATGTACCTACATGTTCAATGACCAATACAATGACCGTTGACGACAATATTTTATAAAAAGTAAATGTATTTGTCAATAATTAAAGTAGTCATTCTTGTACTAGGTATTCCAATTCGATACAGTTATTAATTATTATACAGTTATTATTAATGATTACTATAACAACAGTTTAAATATTTTAGCCCGTTAATTTAATACTGTGGTCTATCAGGTCTATGGGTAATTTCCGAATGTTTTGTTTCCCCACTACATTTGCCGATCGTGAGGGTAGTACCAAAAAACGTCTTCTACCTGCAAACGACAATTCCGGTATTTCTTTGAATTTTGAAAACCTACGTATTCCTTCCGAATTTATAGTAGGTAATTACTGTAAAATACGCCTTGGATTTCTAATGAGTAGAGCGACTGATAATTAAGTTCCGTTTTATTAATCATTTTAAGGATACCAGATACCTGAAGAAAATTGATTAACTTTTCACATTGATTTTTCTTTGGGAAAAATGGTGCAAGAAGCTTTGTCTTTTTTAGTAACTACTCTACTGCACATACGTTTTTAAATTAAAGTAAATCGTATTAAAGACTTTCAATTAGCAAGAACTTGCTGCAATTAAATCAATTAGATCATATGTTTAAAAAGAGAAAAATATATTTAAACACTTACCTAGATTAATTAAAGTATAAATTATACTGCCACAGCGTTGGCACAGAGTATTGGCGATATCACGATAGTAAGAATAAATAACACCCATACAATCACACAATACCGGCACACAGCTGTTACGCAAAAAACTAAAGTTCAAAGTAAACGATCACTTCCTAAACATGGCGTTTAAAGATAAACACGACTTGCGATACGGGAAATAAGTGTTTTTGATTATTTTAGATCAGCGGTGATCTGACATCAAACTTGGGTTCGCGCCAACCAGTCCATTGGCACACGCGTATTGGCAGACACGCAGCCGTGACATTTACCGGCTCTCGGGCTGCCAATGGGCCGAAGTAATATTTACAGTGTTAAATTATTTTAGGTACTCTTATCTGTCTAAACTGAAGAGAAAGAGAAAAAAGAGAAAGGACATAAAACTAATCGTTTCAAATTTTTTATATCGAACTTCAATTTTTGCCACCGCAGTATTAAGTCAAATTCGTTGTGAATATTTATTTATATGTATACTTACCATCATTATTTCATATATCATATAAAATCTTAGTACCTAACTACATACCTTTTATTCTTTTAGCGTAAGTATCCGATAGGTTGTAGAAATAAAACAAAACTTTGAGAAAAACTCATTTAATGTCGGGCTGCTCGTGCACTCAATCACAATCTGAACTAGCCAAGCTAGCTCATACCAAGAAGCTTAGCTTCTAGGGTTCAACTAGGGTTGACAGATGGTCAGGATTCGTCTGGATTGTCCCGACATTTCACATGATGTCCAGACAAGTCCCGAAAAATACAAAATGTTACGACAATTCCAATACAAAAATTTTTGTTCAAACAAATGCCCATTTTTGAAGTTTTGTCCAGATATTTCAGTCATGCCATCTGGCAACCCTAGGTTCAATTGATCCACTCACCTACCATTGACTAGATTTGTTAACATTACATTAAACTATTAACCATTCCACTGAACCTTTATTGTACTTCAGCACACTTCAATTAGAAATTAAGTAGGTACTATTATATTGATTAAATTCTAACGTAAAACATTCTGTATAAACATACCCTGACATGTGTATATTTAGTGCGTGATGTATTTTACAAACGTGCTGTAAGTGAACAAAAATACTTACAATACTAATTTAAACAGAAAACGACAGTCCTTTTATAAAGTTGTTAAAAATAGAGATCCGAACATAATTCACGGCGTTGGAGGCTCGCCAACTTTAGTGCGAACATTTTAATTATATACCTACACGTTTAACGACACAGGAATCACTCTCATTCACTTACTTTCTATTTCTTTAATAGTTACAGCGATGCCAACCAGCCAGGGATGATTTCTTCGGAATTGTCGACTTCTTGCAATATGTATATCAAATAGAAAATAAGTAAAAAGTACACTGCAATAATCACCACGAAAATGAGGAATTTGCAGAAAAATGCAACCACCATTTTAAAATTAGGCTAAAGGTACATGAGGATTTCGCTACAAGCTTAATTAAATTTGCTAATAATCGTGTATGCCAAACAACATGATATTAATATATGTATTTAAATTATTTTAGCAAACATTTACTGAAACCGAGAAAAGTCTCGTCCGAAAATTTTACTTTACAGGCGAATCTATTCTCAACACTGGCATACAAATAAATTATAATTCGAATCAATTGGCATTTCTATAAAAATTGGTATATTATAAAACTACTTATTGTAAACATACAGCCTAGTCACTAGTGTACTCAGTCTATAAGATCTAAGCTTTTGTTGTACTGCCGCGCCGCCTCTATGAACTGTTCCATGACGTCGCCGCTCACGCCGAACTTGAGGGGGTTGTCCTCCGTGAGGTACTGGTAGTACCTGCCCACGGCTTCCTCGTGTTCGGGGAAATCGCACGATCCTGTTATAGAAAGGTTTTATTAAAATTAAAGAAAAGAATATTTACAAGAAGAAACTAACAGTCATAAGTATACAATGTACCAATTTTATTTGTTCGGTTTTTTTTTGCTTGAACTGTCAACGCGTGTTACTCTTAGCAAGTCAAGATAAAATTTCTTCTACAGTTTATGAACTAGCAACGACACCTATCGTCTGCCTTGCGACGAAAGCTTATGGATCCAAATGCAACCAAGCGTATTGTTATCCCTTTTACTACCGTGCCAATAACTGGCTGTGATTGACATTTACATACAAACATTACATACTCAATACACTTAAAGATATGTGGATCCAATACCTAGCAATGTAACCTAGATCTACATACTTCAATCAAACAAGAACAAAGGGAACAAATGTCCTCCACAGTTGTAAAGATGATTTGTACAACGAATTAAATGAAATTCAGGTCGATAATATCATTTAATTTATGACTGTTGACTACTATTATTAAGTCGTAATTTTTACATATTGTGATAAAATTTCCTACTGAATGTAATTTTTAGCAGATTGAATGGAGTTCCAGCTATGAAACGTGCCGCTGTCCAAAGAGTGGTCTAACTGAGTAACTGGTGGTCTTTATGATCTAAAATATTTTTGCCCTAACTAACACAATTAATAAATAAGCATGTAACGTATCTTCGGATAATTAGAAACATCTGAATAGAACTCAGACTATCAGTGAAAAATATACCCAATGCAAACCGCTAGTGCATTTTTGGTCATATTCACCCATACTAGACATGAGTTTCATTGAAATGTGGAATTATCAAACTTTCAACTGTTGAAGAAAATCAGGACGATTATTATTTAAAATTAAAATGTGTGCAATTCACACGTAGTAGAAGTGAAACCTTCAAAAATTTTGTTTTCAAGATAATTTAATTCCATTCCATTCCATTCCCCTACCCCTGTACAATGCTTCCTATCTAACTTTAGAATTTATGTGTCTGTCTCTTTTTACTATCACGGGACAGTTTCGTTTCATCTAATTTCAAATCACCTCCGTACTAAAGAAGTTTTCACTTCAAAAATCACAAGTCTTACACAAAACAGATTTCAGTCGCGTCAACAAATCACTCGCTAAAGATTTATTGATTGATGATATCTGTTGAATACAGCGCCTTTGATCAAATGTTTGTTAATAAAGACCAGATCACCCGACAAACCAGCTAATGATAAATTCTAAATCTGAATCATTTGGGTATCGCTGAAGGCGTCATAGAGGAGAAGAAATGGCGAAATAAACTTCTCAGATAAATGGTATATTCCGTCACGAACATCAGCAATACTACTTTGGAGTCTTTATCCAATACATTTCGGACAAATAGAAAATCGGGAGCTAGCTTGTACATATACCTACTATAACTACCAATCTACCATGGCCAATTGTCAGTGCATTGCCTCCTGCACGCACCGAAGCCAGGGTCTCTCCGCGTGGTCGAAAAGGGCTGGTGCGTGGAGCTTAAGCCACTTAGAAACAATTACTTATCTAATTGTTTATAATTAGTGTTTCAACAACAAAAATCTACGTGTTTGAAACAAATTAACGTTTTTCTGAAACACAAGGCGCTGCGGTACACTACGTGTTCATCATATTGTTTCCGTGCTGAATGTTCGCGAAGGTTTTGTTTATGGTAATAGCCGGCAAAGGAGCTGACGATCCACGTGATGGTAAGTGGCTATCGTCGCCCATGGACATCAGCAACACCAAAGGCAACACTGATGCGTTGCCGGCCAAGAAAGAGAGAAGAAAAAGAAAGAAAGAACTGGCTCTCAAGCTCCCAGCTGGAACACGACGAGTCGTTGTAACTGACAAACTGATGTACCATAACTTCACACCAAATATTTACACCAGTCACCAAGTAGGTAGGTACTACAATTATATTGAAAAGTGTAGTTACCTCTCCTGATCATCCGGATGGTGTTGATGGCCTGGTCGGGCAGGAACCGGTGGAAGTGCACCAGGTAGCAGGCCAGCATGATGCCCGAGCGGCTGCGGCCCTGCCGGCAGTGCACGCCCATCACCTGCGATCAATACAAACATTTTTATAACCCTATTGAAAGATAACATCAGGAAACTTAGCTAATCACTGAATGTACGTAGATGGGAGTATGAATGGAGAATTTAATTTTATATCATACTCGCTGCCCGGGTAAACGTTGTTCTGCCAAAAATTTAGGGGGGGATGAAAAATAGATGTCCGATTCTCCACCCTAGCCGATATGCACGCTAAGATTCACGAAAATCGGTCGAGCCGTTTCGGAGGAGTTTAACTTCAAAATTCCGTGACACGAGAATTTGATATATTAGATGGGACTGAGAGTTGGTAGTGTCAGGACGATACATATAAGTAACAATATGATGGGGTAATATGATGGGGCACTCTGTACCTCCTCGTAGTGCTGCTGGTTGTCAGATGAAGCAATGGCACCAGCTCCCTCCTAACTCCTGTTGAAGGTCCCTGTACTCTGTCACCCAGTTTAACAGAAAGATACTGAGAATTACGTTAGGGTTCCCAACATGCTTGACTATTGGTAGCCAATATCTGGCTACCACCCCCTTCTCTCAAGTTTTAAAATTGAAACCAGTCAAGTACATGTCGTAAGTTGATCTACTACGTAGGTATACGAGTATAACTACTAAACCAATCTAGTCGTGATAGCTGTCCTTTTTAAGCCCTGATGAAAAATGAAGGGTGTTATAAGTTTGACGTGTCTGTGTATCTGTGTGTCTTTCTGTGTATCTGTGGATCTGCATCTATGTGTCTGTGGCATCGTATCGATCATCGATTTCGGGAAGGTGTTTTGTCATGGAGGAGAAGAAATGCCGTAAAGATACTCATAAGATAAACGTGAATTGTGAAATAAGAGGCCATGTGGAATAACTTCGGTCGCAGTCTTACAGCGCCAAGACATGACGCCCTAGATTGGTAGTCCTTGTTAAATGCCGCTAGGGGGTGCATAACTCAGTAACTTTAAAATGTCCAAAATTCTATGGATCTCTATTAATGACCTCATATGAACCGGTGTTAAAAAACTTTTTGTAAACACTTTACGCTAAAATCTTGAGCTTTTTACGCGCAGACCTAACCCGAATGTTCCCAGAGCCGAGATTATATTAGTTTACCATATTAAACATCTGTCAATCACAAATAACTCTTATGAGCTTTGGCAGACCAAAGTTGGCCGGCTTCATACAAACAAATCGGTCAATCAACGGCCATCGATAAATATTTATATTGCTAAAGAAACCATTGACCGACTTCGCGCCACGTGGCTCGCTGGCCATCCTACCAGTCACAGGCACATCACTCGCCTGTCAACTGTCAAGCTAAACAGATGATTGCATCGCTGATTGAGAAGAGATTGCATCAATCATCATATTCATTATCTTGAATTGATTAGTGATTTTAAGAAGGTAAATAATTCATTATTTTGTTTGCAGCTGTAAGTACCTACCTAGTAAACAATAATGTCAACACGTCATTTGTAAGTTGACATCGTTCATACTAGAGGGGGTTGGAAATTCCCCAAGTTTGCTTAGATTTTTAAATTAATTCAAGACTTAAACCATTTATGTACTAATTTAGCCCAAACGCAGATAAAGGAGTAGGTATTTTTTACGAAATAAACACCGTGACTATTCTACAACTATTTTGAAAATGTGCTTTGTTTTTGGAGCACAGTATGTGGGAGGATATACATTATAATACCAGGAAGATATTAAAGTAAAATATACTCCTACTAATATACATTTGAAAAATTGTGAGGATGTTCACGCAAAAACTATCGGAATAAGAATATAAGGTAGGTTATGTCATATGTGTATGTGGGCACCTCACCTAATAATACTACTCATTATACCGACATTATTATTGCGGAAAACGCAGTAAAAGTCATGGGCAGTGATTGAAGGGGTTGATGATCTCGTAGTCTACTTAGTAGTGCAAGTGAAGTATGTGCCGCTAAGTCTTGGGTTAGATTCCCGGCCGAGGCAGATATTGGCGTGATGTCGAGTCGTGCCCGTGGGTGTCCCGTGTCAGTGATGTGTTAGATATTTGTGATGTCCCCGCCACTGCCCACTGCCACCCGCGACAGGAAATCTTAGTGCGGGGTGTATTATGATTAATGACTTTAAGCTTTATCTATTATACTTCTTGTAGTGCTTCAGGAAAAGGCAGCCCACACTTTGAAAAATATATCGACAAAATTATTTAAATTGATATAACTTTTTTATATAAGTACCTAGTAACTACAGATTAAAAAAACAAACACAAAAAGCTTAACCCAAGACCACTTCATCAGTGAAAACCGCATCCAAATTGGTCGAGCCGTTTCGGAGATTAGTCGGCACACACAAGTCCGACAATCAGTCAAAAATTCTAATAATCACTATTTTATGGTTTCTATTTATTTAAAGGTCACTGACAGTTTTACCTTCTGGATGATACCACGTCAAATGAATTTAGGGGTGAAACCTTGTAAGTTGCAACTAACTTGGATTCAGATGGTATTTTATTTACACTATCATATCAGGAGCTTTTGAAGTTGTTTATCGTGCAAGTGAATTTAACGTTACGAAAACTCTTCGTTGATCGTGTAAAAGTTTTGAAGTGAAAACTTCTTTAGTACGGGGGTGACTTGAAATTTTATGAAACGAAACTGTCCAGTAAAAAGAGACAAACACATAAATTCTAAAGTGAGATAAGAAGCATTGTACAGGGGTAGGGTAGGGGAGCGGAGCGGAGCGGAGTGGGGTGGAGCAGTGAAACCTACATTTATCATCTTCCCGAAATTTTACATTCGTCTCATTATCTTGAAAACAAACATTTTGAAGGTTTCACTTCTACCACGTGTGAATTGCACACATTTTAATTTTTATTGTATTTGTATGACAGGTGTACGGGGTTTTCCGGGGGAAAGTTAAGGTATCTACTTTCCCTAACCAACTTTGAACTACGTTGTAATTCATAAGTGTGATAGTGTGACCACAATAACTTCATAATATTAAGCTTAAATTTTTTATATTCTAAAATATGAACATAATAAGAATATTCCCGCCCTGTAAGCAGAACTAAGGTAATTAATTAATAGTGATTTAACAACGTACCTCGCCATTTTTATCAGCCCTTTTACATACATCTATGAAGGTTTTGATTTGATCAACTGTGGGTAGTTCAAACTCTTCTATGGGTATCTCTGTCCACCGCAACCTCGCGACACCATCAACGGGAGGCTTCTTCCCGGCGGTCAGAGTGACCAGGTTCGTGATGCCCTGGTTGACGATAAACTTTACATTCTCGATCACCCTCGGGAACGCCATTGCGGCCAGTTTCTTTGGAATCACCCACGAGAATTTCAACGGCGGATACGCATCCACCTCGATCTCTGGAAAGGGGTTCTCCGGGATGATCACCTGGAGCTCATTCCGGTACTCCTTCGTGGCTCCAGCGAGAACCTTGTCGTCCTCCTCCGTTATGTTTTCGATCCTGGTGTACACGGGATAGCTTTCGTCATCCATCTTATTCTTGGCCTTTCTCACTGCCACAACAAATTTAAAGTTTGAAAAATGATTTTTATGAATAAAACGATGACTGCTTATGATTTTATTTTAAGAATACGGACATTGGCACTTCTCACAGGTACACACACCGCGCGTGACCATCGGGCGCGAAATTTGTGTATTGACTAACAGAGCGGCGGGAAGACTTGGCACAGAACTTCAGAATCTCCAGCGGCGGTGGAGAGGATGTAACATTTATTTCTGGAGACCCAGACCTTGGCCAAGATAGTAGTGCCGATGGCATACAACGCGGCTTCACAAATCTCGTACTTATATACGAGAGCGACGCGACGCAAGCGCTTCGATTGTTATTTTTATAGCTGAATTGTGATCATTGTACCCGCGTGACGTCAGCTAACGCACCGATGTCAAGTTTCCGCATTTATTACCGAATGATTAAGATTAAGAAAGTCCGTCGCAATATCGCGAGACGTTTTGTAACACTTTGTGTAAATCATGTTTAAATATAGACTGTTAAGCGTCTAGGAAGTTGTGATGTCAATTCCTCATTCTTTTTTGATAGGTACATCGACCAACCACTCTAGTGTTGTAATAACATAGTAGACAGCATTCTATAAGTGACTTAAATAAAATATGGAATACTATGCTAGTGACGATCCGCGTGGTGAAATGGTTACCATGTAGGAACACCGATAGACGCTTAGGCTCCTGGGTTCATTTCCCAGCGAGGCGGAAAGAATGACGAGTTTGAATTTCTGTTCTCGACTAAGAATCCTAGTGTGGTGTGACTGTGTGAGTAGCGTAGTGTGGCTGTGCTCTGTGGAGTAATAAGAGTGTGTAGCTTTTTTTAATTGTTACTTCTTGATTGCGTTATCCATACTTCTATACCTACTAATATTATAAAGAGGAAAGATTAACTGATTGTTTGCATTGAATAGGCTCCGAAAATACTGAAACGATTTGAAAAATTCTTTCACTGTTGGGAAGCTATACTATCTCCGGGTGACTTAAGCTATATTATAATTTCAAAAAAATTATTAATTATTCAATTAGGGATCCTTAATAAAACTCCAATAATGTAACCCAAGGTGTAAAAAATAAGAAAACCGAGGGCGGTTACTCGTATAGAATAAATATCAGAGGATGGTTGCAATGAGGCCACATCAGAGATATTGGGAATTAAGGGTTTAAGAACTAGGTAATTCATCATCAGATAGATAGGTCACTAACCCCTTCAGGCTCCACACACTTCATTTAGAGCGCCGGAAAATTCTCTAGTTTTCCTAAGTCCGGCGAATTGTGTAGTAAATGTTGCTATGGGCCTCAGCTCGAAGAATGACAAGAACTATGGCGTGTTTGGCGACTATGAATGTTTTCGAACCATCTTTCATTTGTGTATGATTCATCTGTATGTCAATGTTCGACGCAGAGTTATTTTTTGTACTCGGAGCAATTACTGAACTGTATTGAACCCGTCACTCGAGTTTAAAACACGTCTAGGAACCGGAGTTGTGTGCGACACAGGGAACAAGTGTGTGTAGCGAAAAATACCGTGCAATATGGACAACACACTATTGAATCATTAAATTTTTTGCCTCGCTGGGAATCAAACCCAGGACCCTGAGAACGGCGGGCCGACATGGTAACCATTACGCCACGTGGGTCGTCAATGTACAATCGGCAAAAGAATTATGTATGCAGGGCATGATTCTAAAACCTTCCATAATTATTGATATTACATATTGTTTACGTTATTATCAATGTTAAATCACATCTTACCTATACAGGTATCATTTAACATTGACAATAACACAAACAATCTTAGGGAAGGTTTTAAAGTAATACTTCTTTTGTCGACTGTACATTGGTACGCGCGGTCGATGTACTCTAAAGTAGCGTAGGAAGAATTCAGGCCTTGTAGCGTGGTTCGACAAGTGTATTTCTCATGTTTAAATACGCTTCTCTCACTCACACACGCGCTTCAGCGCCTCTAGCGGACAATTCCCGAACCTTCAACGTCTCAATCTCTCACATTTGAGTACGGATGCACTCACCTGGCTTTCAGGTTGAAAATAAACACAGAGTCAATAAGAATAATATTTAATTGATACAACACAAGTGTAAACTAGCCGAGTGTAAATATAACGGATCTCCTATTCTATAACCATTCACTATAACATCATTTTGGACCTAGTCTTTGAGCCAATTCTTGTAGATTATTAATTTATGTCCAAGCGATTTCATTAAACTATCGATGGCGCTACCAACGTGGTCGGTGGTAACGTTCGATAGTTCGCAAACTGCAGGAATTGCATAGAAGCGTATCTCTGATATTACATTATTATTAATTATTAAATACAACACATGATTGTTGAAATATTATTATAGATTGAAACAACACATTTATTAAAATTCGATCAAAAGTAAATTGTAATAGTTTTATGCCATCACAAGTAATTGTAACGTAAATAGATTTTTTGGAAATAATAATAATAATAAAAATAAAAAGTACAGATCCAACCACTGGATTTAAAATGCGTAGCTCCAATTACTAGAAGAGATACGCTTCTATTAAACATATTTCGATGCAACACTATACAATATATAAACACTCTAAGGCAACGTGTGATTTGAAACTTAAGTACAATGGGAATGCAGATCACAATAATAATAATGTACAAATAAAACATAAATATATGTCGAAGATATAAAATATACATAAAACATCCTCCTAAAACATAATGTGTGAAACAAAAACTGTATGCAACATATGGACTGTATTTATGATAACGGCCGAACGATTAGCAATGGCAACAATGAAAAATTCAAATTCAAATTCTTTATTTTCATATTGCTAGTGTAATAAAAATAATGTAAAATTGATCATTTAACCTTTTTAACTGAGTTGCTTTATTTACCTACACTAGTAGGTTCGGTTTAAGAACATTATGATAACAATATCATAATGTTCTTAAACGGAACAATGATATAACATTGGCATAAAGTTAAGTTTGAAAAAATAAAAAAAATTAATTGCATTGATAAATCAAAATAAAGCTTTTAGGTAAAATGAGTTCATTTTCAGCTACATTCAAAACAGATTGATACTATAATTGAATAGGCAATTTCGAAAAGGGCACATCTCTGAAAATGTAAAATGTTCAGGAAATGAAAAAAACTTATTATATTCTAAAGTAGTGGCAAATTAATAAAACTAGTTTTTGAGTTACATTTTGGGGTTAATTAGCAATCGAAAATTACTGTTTTTATTTTAATGATATGTTAATATATATAAATTTTTGGACGTTTTATATTTGTGAGATGTGCCCTTTTCGAAATTGACGGTACTAAGAACAAAAAATTAAAAAGAAAACAAGCTTATAAAATCAGAGAAACTTTTATTTTAGAAACTTAAATTAAACATAATACTTAAATTAAACATAAGTAACAGACTTTCTTTAAAAATCTTCTTCTGCAGGCTCTTTTTCGGTAGTAGTTGGCCATTGCAGTATTTCTTCATAAAAATCTGTAAATTCTGCCGGTATGTGTTGTTTCACCTTTGCAATGTCTGCAATTTTTAGATGATTAATTGGTATTTTACCCCCATAAGCTAGATTTTCTGGGCTAGGTAAGCTACTACAAGTACCTTTTACTTTAGAAAGAACGTAAATTTCTTGAGACACGTCATTGTCTATAAAATGTTTTGCGATTATTTCGCCAGGTTTGTTTGGATCACATACAAACTCATAATAAGTTGATACTTGAAAAGTAACTTTTTGATTTTTAGGTACTTCTTTTCCGTAACTTCTCACTGATAAAGGTTTAGCTTTAAAATTTATTTGGGCCCATTTCTTCGTCATTTCGGGTTTCTGATTCAAAAACATTTGATGCAGTTTTTTAATGTTTAAAGACGCTGATAAATATTGTTTCCTGATGTCATTCGAATAATGGATTTCTTTTTTGTTAAGAGAGTCTATAAAGTTGTGAATTTCAATGCAATGTTCGCTTGGAATAACATTACTTCTTGAGCCTACTGCTTTGCCTCTAAGGTCTTGCGGTATTTTATTCTGTTTTTTTAATATTGTCAAACGTCTGCATCTCTTAACGGTTATTCCATGAAAACGTATAAAGGCAGATTTACATACCTTTTTTTTCTCAGTACCAATTTCTACAAAATATTTGCAGGAAATTGTTTTAGGTTTTGTCTTTGCCGTATTGTGGGTCCGTTTAGAGGTGTCTTTAGGTACAAATAACTCAATCAAGCTTTGCAGATAAATATATTGTTCGTTTTTAGTTCCATAGGAATTTATTCTTAAAATCAAGCCATCCATTTCGTCTTCAGACACATTCTCAAAACATTTTTGGGAGCACCTAGAACAATATAGTCGGTCAATAAAAACTATAATTCGCTTTAGTGTGACAATAGCACGATACGCTTACAAAACAGATATCTAGACATCATTAACAGTTACTAGCTGCCTTTGCCCCTTGGTTTTATTGCAATCGGTTCAGTAGTTTTTGTGTGAAGGAATTATAAACATCGTCCCTTAGACCCTTCCTCACATTCTGAAACTTTCGGGTTTATAAAATAAAGAAAGAAAACATACAATAATAATCTACCTTTTACTTTTTAAACTATTAAAAATTAGATAAAAATAATGAATGTAACTTACCGGCAAGTAGGCCCCGTTCGTCGTCCTGGTACTCGTCTTCCTTTGTGGTTTAAAAGGGGGTAAACCTTTTATTTTAGCTGTTTTAATAACAACATGTTTATATTTTTCGGTATTTCTTACTCTTCTTTTCTTTTTATTCGGCATTTCACTGTCGGAATCAGAAGAACTCATTGTGAAAGCACAGCTACACGTGTTTAGGTACTAGGTACTGACGATACGACTGATGCAATATTTTATTGTTTTAAACTTTAAATCATAGTTACGAAAGAGACAGAAATATTTCGGTGGTTAACGATTTTTGTATAAGTTCGAAAAGGGCACATCTCTTCGAGTTGTGACCTTTTCGAAATTATTTTTGTACATGCCATGGTGTTATTAATGGGAATCATACCAGAGATGTGTTATTTTCGAACATATTTAGGTGCAGGTACGTCTTTAGACTACATTTATATGAAAAAACATATTTCGAAAAAAAGGCGAGATGTGCCCTTTTCGAAATTGCATATTCAATTACAAAACGATGGAAAGGTAAAAGGGTATAAAGGCATTTAGCAAAAATTTTACGTTTTAGGTAATTCATTCATAATACATACCTTGTATAATGGTATAGATTAAATAGCCGATATGTGCACAAGTAAATTCACAAATGCTATTAATTTTCGAGTACATGCCCTTAGTAATTACATTAAATACGCTTACAAACTAAAATTTAAAATTAAGCTCGAATAATTAGAAATACTTTGATCTAGACAATACACCTTCAACTAAAGCATTGGATATTGGCCAACGTACAAGTATTAACAAGCAATACTATTTCCATACTTTCTGGATATGTTAATAAAATTTTGTTGGTGGGTTGGCTGTTCAAATATGTGTCATTCAAACTAGGATCTACAAAACATATTTAAATATAAAAATCAACTATATCATACACAAAGTTTCAACACTAAAACAAAGTGCTTCACTCGCATCTTGCAAAATTCTAATACGTAACAAACGCACGCATCTGTATACTAATATATATTGCAAACGTTCAAAAAGCTATCAAAAAGTATACTTATAATAAGTTAGTTCCCTAGGAGTGTCCCAAGGCACAATATTAGGCTCTAATTTGTTTACATGTTTAATCATAATATCAATTACATTTCCAAAATGCTAACTAATTTCCCTTCATCAAGCAATACCTAAGCTCGATTCAAATTAACATTCAATAATCGGAATGTTTTCATCAATGGAATGTCTGTTTCGTTGAATACTGCAAGCGTACAGTCCATTTTATTATACCTTTATTAAAACCTCCCAAAAGACTCCAGTTTTAGTGAGCAAACTATATATTATGTGAAAGAAAAGGAAAAATTGATAATTTTAAGCTAAAACACTTGGCAATAAACATAATTTTTCAAAATAAAATTTAGGTTCAATCTCGATAATATAGCACCTTCCATAGGAAGTGGGAATGTTCCGTTGAATAATCTTAATTAATGATAATAAATTCTAGTTATAAAACCCTAAAAGTTCTGACACTTCTCACAGTTTGTGTAAGTACATCATTTAATACTTAAAATTTTTAACTACAAAACAGAAGAACTCTGCATTTAAAATACTACATGTAGTTATAACTCCAACAACATTTTTAATGAAAGTTTATACACAACAAAATGGATGGATTACTCCTATACAACACATTACAACTAATATTATTGTCTGTATTTAAAACAATTTTAACAATATAGGAAACAGAATGATGACCAACAATAGGATATTGACAACATTATATTTAAGATAGAAAACATTGTATTTTAAATTTCTCCATGTACTCTGTACCTATAACTTTAGGCTGTAATCTTTTACCAAATGTCTTTGGTAAATGAACTATCATTCATTTCAACCCGATCTTAATAACCTGATTACAAGCCATAGTAGTTTCAAATTGTGATTTTAGGCATTAACGCTCGCCACTGTGTGTTTGAATAGTCTTTCCAGACAATCTTCGTACATCCTTAGGGTAACCTGTTCATAAAATCTGTCCTATACCTTTATATAGTCAGTACAACTATTCATCTATTCTCACCTCGACCTGATCCAAAAATGGAATTCTAGAACATTCTACAATGTCACTTGTGCTAAGACTGAACACAATTACAATTCTATAAAATAGAATGTGATATGGAATTTATTTATTGGAGGAAAGGAACATAGATTTTAAAGTAGGTACTTTATGATCATACCAGAATTTATACCAGCATATCCATAAATGCATTGGTATGTCCATACCGACAATGATGTCTGCAGCTTATTATGTATGTTTTGTTTATCTTTAAGAAATATTTTATGCACTACATAGCCACTTTTTTAACAGACTTCAAAAAAGGAGGAGGTATTCAATTCGACTGTATTTTTTATGTTTGTTACCTCCGAACTTTCAACTGGGTGAACCGATTTTGATATTTTTTTATTGAAAGCTGGTGCTTGTCATGTGGTCCCACTTAAATTTGAGCTAGATCTGACGAGTAGTTTTTGAGTTATTTTGAAGTCGGATATTTTTTTCTTCAAATTCAGATTATACATAAATGATCTGGCCTTCACTACTAAAGGTCCATGAATTGTCTTATTACTAGCAATATTTCTTGGAAATATTCAGTTTTCTTTGTGGTCTCCAAACGAAATCCAAATTATAATGTAAATTAATATTTCATACTCATATTCCACTTTACTTGCACATCCAAAGATTATTCCTTTTCTATTTGGTATACATTCTTAACATATTCGTGGATGGTTAAATAAAATTTCTATCCAGAATCCATTGAATTTAAAATTGATGTATATTATTCTCAATAATTAAACTAACACTGTGATTCACAAATCCATCTCGTAAAGCTGATAGATATTACACAAACCATTGTATAACAAGTTACTAATACAAATCAATTGATTTAGCTTTGTAATACTCGTTGCTGTAAGCTCGAATAAGACCAGGGGGGCAATTCTCATTTCGTAGAGATACATGTCTAACAGAGATATCTCGAAAAAACATGGCCGACCTCGAACAAAACGAGGCTAATCGGCCATGTTTTTTCGACATATCTCTGTTAGACATGTATCTCTACGAAATGAGAATTGGGCTCCAGTCCATTACAGGTAAATATTTTAAATCGGATGGTACAATTAAATAAGCCTTACCTGCCATAACTTCTTCGTAACTGTCCAATCTGTCCATACACAAGGCCGGGAACTATCACTTATCACTTCACTACACTACACTGTCACGTCCGAGTTCGACACTAATATTTTGGTGTTGTGGAGCAATGCTTGGTAGCCAGTCGGTACCGCTGCAGTATGTACTAGAGGTGCAGGATCTGCCCGTCGTCCTTGCTGGGGATGCTGTGAGGAAACGTGGTCTCGGGCTGCTCCTCGAGGGTCACTGCTGTGAGGTCAACTACCTCGTCTTGGTCGTCTTGGTCGAATCTGAAAGGATTTAAAGAATTTTTGTTATGTTATGCTGTATAGTAGTATAGTATGCAGTCTTTTGCTGCTTTTCCATGAGATATATGTGCATGGTAGATATGCTACTAAATCCGCCATTAATGTTGCCTGATTTTCATTGTTTAATTTAGTTTATTTCTGTTGCTTCTTTGTTTCTTGGCCAGCAACGCATCAGTGATGTCGCTGGTATAACCATTTACCATCAGGTGAATGCTCGTCAGGTTGTTTAATGGATATTTCCATAAAAAAAGTTTACAACAAATTGTCAGACAGATGAATGACAGCTTGTTCCCCATACCTGTCATCGTCCACCTCACTGGGCGGCCGGTCCGAGGGGGCGCGGTCCGAGGGCGGCCCGCGGGCCGGGTCCGGCGCGCGCTGGTTGGCGGGCCGCACCGTGATGATGAGGTTCGACGAGTTAGCCACCATCATGTCTGTCACCTGGGGGGCGCGGATTGAGATGGATTATGGAATTATGTAAATAAAAATACTTTGCTTTTTACCCGATTGCCAGGAAGGATTATGTTTTTCGCGCTTATCTTGTATGTATGTAATATTCTTTATCACCTCATATCTTCCAAACCGCAGGACCTATTTATATAATTAAGATGTCGTTAGATGCCTCTTGACGGCCGAAGTGTTCTTAGATAAGTGAAAAAAACAACAAATATGTTGGCTGTGAGATGCCATAGTTTGAAGTATCACAAAATAAAAATTAATCGAATAATACAATATGAGTATTAAATTAAAGAGCTCACCATAAGGATTCCAAAAAGGTATGTCATGATAGCTTTTTTGACAGCAGGCGGGTTTCTTTAATGTTTAATAGTATTTATAATTTATCAACTCTGACCTTGTAGCCTGCCTGGTGTGTTAACTTTTATTTATTTATTTATAAGCAGGCAGTCTTACGACTGGTTTTGCTTATGTCCATTTGTCACTTATGCTTTGATCTGTGTTGATCATTAAAGTCTTGATTGTTTCAAGATTGTTTCTTAAAGTCGTTGACATTTCAAGCTATTACAACTTATCTTAAATAAAGTTAAAAACGCACAAAACAAAATATAAATTACTAACTTAGCTATACTAGCACCATCTCTTATCTAAATCCACAAACTTTTTGTATGGAGAGATGATCATATTGTTCCACCCACCTGGTCCAGGGTTTTATTGGAGACGTCGATGCCGTTGACCTCGAGCACCTCGTCGTTGACCCCCAGCAGGCCGGTGGACTCGGCGAGCCCCCCGGGAACCAGACGCGAGATGAAGATCCCCGGCGACCGCTCCACCCCGTTGGGGGTCACCCGGACTGATGTTCCGTCCCTGAAATTCAAAAAGACATTCATGATTACATGAAACTGCTCAAAAAGTGAACTGATAAATACTTTCATATAAAATGTTGGTAGAGACTCTGCCTGCGAAGCGAGGGGTTCCGGGTTCGATTCCCGGCCGGGGCAGATATTTATGTGATAGATAAATATTTGTACTCGGGTGCAGGGTGTTATTGTGATGTGTTATATGTGTCGTCCATGCCACCCGCGACACAGGTAATAACCTACTGCGGGGGTATGAGTGTGTTAGCGTTATAGATACACGAAAACTTCACGGTATACCTACACAAACAATAACTACATATTTTGTACTTCGTCGTTATAAACAGAACATACAACTACTTCACAATAATATTCACACAATGTCTTGCGGTCAACTTTATTTAACGTTGCGGTTTACGGTTTACCGACGCAGGATGGAACTCATCAGTCATCACTTTACGTTTAACATACATAGTTGTAAAAAATGTAATTGATTGTACTATGGCATTCACCCAGCTCAAATGTATTTTTCTTTGCTTATCTGTTAATATCGCCATTTTTGTTTTCATTGAAATACGACTTAAATGTGTAACGCCCCAACTCAGTCACTAACGGTTACTTAAATAGCTCCTTACTATCCTTAGTACAGAATTTGTATGGTGATTAGTGACTAAGGAGCGATTTAAGTAACCGTTAGTGAAACTTTGTGAGGATGTTTTTTACTTTTTACTTGGGAACTTCCAAACGGATTGTAATTAACCGACTTCAAAAAAAGGAGGAGGTTCTCAATTCGATGGTATTTTTTTAAATGTTTGTTACCTCAGAACTTTCCACTGGGTGAACCGATCTTGATGATTATTTTTTAATCGAAAGCAGGTGCTTGTCATGTGGTCCCACATAAATTTGAACGAGATCTGACAAGCAGTTTTTGAGTAATGTTGAAATCGGTTATTTTTTGTTAGTAAAATTTATATTATTTATCTACACAGGTAGACCATGACCTGGAATACGATAAAGGGTACTTTTTTCCGGAAAACGCGGAATGACGGATGCAGAGCAGTGTGTTATAAATGTTACTCTTTCTTTCTTTTTCTTCTCTCTTTCTTGGCCGGCAATGCATCAGTGATACCTTTGGTGTTGCTGATGTTCATGGGCGACGATAGTCACTTACCATCCGGTGAATCGTCAGTTCGTTGGCAGACTGTGTAAATAAAAAATATGTGTTCGAATTATGATGAACATACTTTATGTTCGAGTTCGGTTTACACGTATTAAGTAGATAATTAAATTTTAACTAACAAGTCCTTACCTAACTGTCTGTTTACACGTATTAATTTACTTAAAATTTAGTTATCTACTTAACTACTTAATACGTGTACACCGGACTTTAGGGAAAAGAAACAGAATGATATTAAGGCTAACGCCCACGTCCGATAATTTAATCGGTGACCGATTTTTTGTAGGAGAGAAATAGAACGTACTGATAGCAATAGTGCAACGCACACGTACTACAAAAAGTCGGTCAGAAATAATATGGGAGGAAAAATCGGCCCAATTATCTGTCCTACAAAAAGTCTGACGTGGGCGGAAAGCGTAAGAAGTAAACATCACATCCACTCCAGACATAACCAGGCAGCACACTGCACAGCAAACGCGCCGGCATTACCTGATGAAGAACCCCAGCGGCCGGTCCGAGCCGTGCTTCAGGAGCTTGACTCGCCTGCACGTCTCCGGCACTATGTCCACGTCTATGATGGCCGACACCTGGAAAGTTATAATAGATATAGCATTATAGACAATCTCATACTCGCTACGTTTCACCGTAAGTAGATGATATAACTTTCTTTTACCAGCAGACATTTTTACCAAAGGAATGGTATGGTGCTGAATGTCCTCTGATCTTACCCTGAGTTCGAAGTAAATGGTAAATGAGTGTCTGAAGAAAATAATTGTCAATAGCTTCGGTGAAGAAAATCATTGTGGCGAAACCTGGTAACTTGATGATTCTCCATGTGAAGTCTGTTAATCCACTTAGCAAGCGTGGTTAATGGCTTAACTCCTCTTATGATGAGGGTATCCAAGAAATTTAAATATATCTACATCTGGACGGCAAGCTCCGAAGAGGTACTTGAAGAAGGGTCACATGACATTGGATGAATAACTGCACCCTATCATTGATCGAAGTTACTCACTGACACCCTACGAGTGGCTACGAGGCTTAAAATCAATGTCCAGGGCTATCATTGGTCATTGTTCATCCAATGCCAAGTGATCAGTCTTCATGTACCTCTTCGAAGCTTGCCGTCCAGATTTATACATAGAGTTCTTGAGGGTATCCCAACCCAGCAGTGGGACAATTAGCCCTGTAACTATTGTAGCCTCCTCCTACACCTTCCAGGATTGATTGATAAAGTCTGCTTCCTGTAAAACCTTCGTAAACAAGACTACATCTCACCATCCTAAAGTCGTGGGGGTTGGATATCGCCAGCCCCTTGTTCTTGGCGGGCGTGCCGCTCAGAATGGACGAGATGATGTTCCGCGGCCGCATCGTGCCGTACCCATTCAGCTCCTCGAGACTGTCGCCTGGAAACATCGTGCTTCTATATTAGTGGGCATAGTGCTGGGCGCTGGCTTAGTAGACCTTGAGTGATCAGAGTTGTGGCTCTTGACAGGTAGGGGTTTAGGGCCAACGAAGTATAAATATA
This sequence comes from Thymelicus sylvestris, assembly GCA_911387775.1. Taxonomy (NCBI): domain Eukaryota; kingdom Metazoa; phylum Arthropoda; class Insecta; order Lepidoptera; family Hesperiidae; genus Thymelicus; species Thymelicus sylvestris. The sequence goes on along the minus strand of OU426909.1, from coordinate 10,838,603 downwards.
AATAGTATAAAATATTGTTGGAAGTAATTTTTCCGATTAATGATAATCTTTAAGTTTGAATGAAAACAAACTTTGTCTCCCAAATACTAGTGTACCGTAAGAATAATAATCTAAAACCGTTATTATGCGTGTTGTTTGTTATACATAATAAACAATAATCATTTAATCTTATTTTTTTCTGGTCAACTTCTATATTAAATGCGTATTCTCACTAAGTCCTATCAACATTCGGCAGACATTTCCATATGGATTGCATCTTTTAATGTAAATGGCCGACATATGAACAGACCAGTCACCTGTAGTTTAAGTGGTCACTCGAAACGTATCGCCGATGCATTACCCATCCAAATGAAACCACATTATTACTGGCTCTCCAGCGACTAACCTACTTAGTGAACAATTTCATAATCAATGCCCTTACATAGAAAACAGTTGTACAACGAGGAAACTGTAGTGAGTAACCTGTAAGGATGCCCACACACGAGTCAACGGCACCAAATGAATTTCGTTCGTAGAACGGATCGATTGACGCCGAAGTCCTATCCTATCGATCCTTCAATCTGTCGATTGATGAGTCTTAACGTAGGAACAGAATCTGTCTTTAGCAAGGGGAAATCTTCCTGTCGGTAGGTGAACATGCCCAGGGAGTTGCATGCTAAGACTATTCTGGAACCAGTATATGTAAACGCTGTAGAACTCTTCTATAGCGTGATTTAGATAGTCATAGCGACGTCACCGCGTATAGTGCAATATTGCCACGTCGAAACACTTATGCTCGTAATTTTTGAAGTGAAAACTTCTTTAGGCGCGATGGGTATTTTTGAGAATAAATGTATGGAATTTTGTTCGGTTTAAAATGGTTGTTCTATTATCTATAAAATATATGAATAAAATTTGTAATATAATTTTTGTAGTGCAGCAGTAGTTTATAACAATAAATGAACGAAAAAAACACTTAATTTATAAGGATTTCCTGCACAATAAAATATTTCCAGATGATTCAAAAAATACAAACGTTCAAGTTTTCACTTCTGTCGGCACTCCTGGAAAGAAACTCCACAAACCGCTTGGTGTGTGGGCATCCTAACCAGTGTGACACCGACCAAGCGTAATGGTCGGTTACCGCTCGCCCACTGTATTTGGAAACTCGCTCTGTATCAATGAAAAGCATGAATCGACGACAGAACCGTGGGATCTCTTTGTTCCTTCATTCAACAATAACATAATAATATAATTTACAAATTCACTGCTACTATTTATATAAGTATTTTTTAATTACACATTCACACTCCCATTTGAGGATTCCTTTTGTCGCAGATGTCCCGCAGTTATTATTATGATTTTACCTAAATCTACAATGTTTTTATGTCTATTTGTTTTCTACGGTTCCGTAGCCGAATGGCAAAAAACGGAACCCTTAAGGATTCGTCATGTCTGTCTGTCTGTCTATCTGTCCGTCCGTATGTCACAGCCACTTTTTTCCGAAACTATAAGAGCTATACCATTGAAACTTGATAAGTAGATGTATTCTGTGAACCGCATTAAGAGGATATCGGAGCACCGTTCGGCCCATACAAACGTATTTTTCTGTTTCCTCCCTGGATATTAACATTAGAGCCAATAGTTTTTGGAAATCAATACATCTCTACGTCTGCCATGTCGGTATGTTTCGTTTTTTTAAGTAAATTAATTACTATAGAAGTTATGAAGCTTCAAAAACGACAAATTTTACCAATAAAAATGATCGTTTTCAGACGTCGATCAAACCAAATAAAACGCAAATTAAGAAAAAAATTAAAACATACCGACATAGCCAAGATCTTTATTTATATTATCGTGCAAAAATTTTCAAAATCCGTTCAGATTTCGTGGAGGAAACAGTATAATGCGTAATGCTGATTTCATCAATTTTGTGTAGGTTTTATCAGTCCTAGCTGCAGTTGTCCCGCTCACGTTATAAGGGGTGAGACGGAAGGGTCAACTAATACGTACACGCATACTGCTCGCTCACTCGCACTTAGGTCTAAGGTTCGCGATACTTTTCTTTACATTTAATAATTGATAAAAAGTACTTTTTATGTGGTAAGCAGATGGGTGAATTCGGATCGTCTACTAACTGAACTATACCTTCTCATTTGCAACGATGTTTCACGTTTGGGCAGGTTAAATAAAAGTCAGTCACGAAGTAAATAGTTTTTTTGAAAGTAATTTATTTTGAGTATGAGATGATGTGTCGCAGAGTTGTCATCGTTTTCGCCTATTTTATTTGCTCTCTGAGAGTTCTTCAAATACATTTTGTTCAAGTTTGTTTCTCTTGTTTTTGTAGTATTGTACGAGTATTTGCCTACATCATAATTTATTTATTTTGAACCACACGATTTAATGTTGCCATTGTGACTGTTCCTAAATTACAACAATTAATTAATTGTATAGGAAATCATAATATTCTCATATATCATCCGTTTATTTCAAATTTTATCGACCTAAAACTTGCATAAACTAGACGATTTTTTAACCGACTTCAAAAAAAGGAGGAGGTTCTCAATTCGACTGTATTTTTTTATGTTTGTTACCTCAGAATTTTGGACTGGGTGAACTGATTTTGATGATTCTTTTTTTAATCGAAAGCAGGTGCTTGCCATGTAGTTCCACATAAATTTGAACGAGATAAGTACTTTTTGAGTAATATTAAAGTCGGTTATTTTTTGTTAGTAAAATTTATAGTAAGTATAATACGCGTACTTACGATATATCTACTTATGAAGTCACATATCGATAGCGGATTTTAGCAAAATAGTTTTATTTTGGTTTTTCTACTACTTTGTTACAACTTACAAGGAAAGAAGAAGTACCAAAAGTGATCACTGCAGAATGAATGTTACGCTTTATCCGCGCAATGTTAGGGTTCCGAAGTAGTAAGTTTATCAACTATTACTCATTTACTACTTATGCTGACAGACGGACAGATAAACAGACGGACAGATGGACGGACGGACATGACGAAACTACGAGGGTTCTGATTTTAGTTCGGAACCCTAAAAAGAGGTTAACCCTACAGTGGTCGCGCCCCTAAAAGTCACATGAGTGGTCGCGCGGATTACATTTGTAGACCACTTTAGTTTCCCATTTTTTGTAACAAGATTCATTATTGTACTCATTTTTTTATTAAAATATAGCAAGAAAACTTATTTAAATCAAATTATCATAAAAATAAACTTAACATCAGACTCATTCTTATATATAAATCATCATAAACAAATCCCTTATAAAAACAAACAAAAAAAATATTTTTGCTATTTTGTGTTTAAAAAATAATTAAAAATAACGAAAAGAAATCATTCAATATATTTTAAACCGGAACTACGTACATATTTGGAATGCTCCGGACAAATGTGTTAACCGCACGTGTAATCTTCGGGTGCTCATATTATAAAATAAAAATTATACTTTCCGATACTCTACGTCCTGTAATATGACATTAATACGTAACAACACAGTCAATATAATACACATAAAAAAAGCTATTTGCTTTAAATATAAAATGTAGTTTGAAAAAAAATACTCCCGTTACAGGTCGCGCGGATTACATATGTAGACCGCGAACTTTCACAGCCACTCCTGAAACAACCACGCGTCGCCAATGCGCGAGCGTACCTGAGCGGGGGGAGGGACTATCGAACTTAAAATACACGAAGTCTCGATTAAAACACTTGAATGGTTTACAAAATATTTCATTTTTTACTGCCCTGGATTACATATGTAATCCGCGCGACCACTGCAGGGTTAATTTGTTACAAATGTTTTTAGTTACCTACCAGCAACAAATTAATGAACCTTCAATTACTTTTTAGTGTTCCGAAGTAAAATCGGAACCCTTATAGTTTCGTCATGTCCGTCCGTCCATCTCTACGTCTGTCCGTCTGTCAGCATAAGTAGTAAATGAGTAATAGTCGATAAACTTACTACTTCGGAACCCTAACATTGCACGTGACCTGACACGCACTTGCCCGGTTTATATTTTATTATTACAGTCGTTATATCCGGAAGTCGTAATTAGCAAAGGTAAAGAGATGCATTGTTTTACGCTTTTTCTTAATTTTCAAGGATTTTGATTCAAAGCATTCTAATATTTTATCACGATTTTTAAACATCGTATGTATTGAACCGTTATAGGATCACTCACGTCGTCACGAAATTATTATTTTTAGGGTTCCGTACGAAAAACGGAACCCTTATAGGATCACTCGTGCGTCTGGGTGACCGCCGTTCACAGCCAATTTACTTCGAAGCTACTGGTCCAAATGAGTTGCAATTTAGTACTCATGTACTTTTTTGTGACCCAAAGACGAAGGTAAACAACAGAATTTTGAAAAAAAATTTAACGAAATCAAAATTAAACAAGAACTGTTTTGCAAACCATCTCGTGTGGTATGTCAAATATAATCGAAATTTTACAAACAAAAAATAACTAAAATAACTCAAAAACTACTTGTCAGATCTCGCTCATATTTATGTGGGGCCACATGACAAGCACCAGCTTTCGACTAAAAAAATAATCATCAAAATCGGTTCACTTAGGTGAAAGTGCTGGGGTAACAAACATAAAAAAAACAGTCGAATTGAATACCTCCTCTTTTTTTGAAGTCGGTAAAAAGGGCTTGTTGTCAAGATCTTAAATAATAATAATATTTTAGTTATAGTTCTGCAATGGAAAGTTTTAAAATTATTCAAGAACGAATGAAAATTAAAGCCAAAAATTTACCATTCCCCCCGCCCCCTTATCTCCGAAACTACTGACATTAGAATTAAAAAAAAATACAGAGTTCTTTACTTAAATATTACAGGAAAAATAAGTCAATGGTCTTAAAAAAACGGCAAAAATTAATAAAATTGGAAAATAACGGTAAATACATAATCAACGTACGAAACCCTCTTGTCAAGTTTATTTTATTATAGTGCTGCAATAGATACTAATTTATATTCTTTTAACCGTCTGCAAAAAAAAATTGTCACGTGAAAACTAGGGGGGGAGTGGGGGGTCTTCTTATATACCACGGTTGGTCACCCAGGGGGGGAGGGGGGATAAAAAATGGCAAAAAATGGGTCACGTGGTTTGGGAATGTTCCCTTATGTACGATGTTCCTTCAATATATTTAGTTGGTACAAGAATTCACCAAATCAACAGATAAACCAAATCGAAAACGCTAAATCCAGTCCAGTAACGAAATCCAGGGTCAAACAGAATGGTTGTGGTGTAAAACAGAAAAATACTATTACGACGAGCGAGCCATTCGAGCTCTCCCCGCGTCCCCCGCCGAGGCGGGCGATCTGCAATACGCACACACGCATAGCTCGCTCACCCACACATAGTAGCTCGTCCCGCGCGGGGCTACGGGCCTACAGCGCGACGGCAATAGTTTCGATTTTTAATGGCTTTCGAAATTTTTCGCCAGTGGTATTTCCTCTTAAGGTTTTCACACAAAAATATAAAAAAAAACAATAAATTTTGGGGGTTCCCCATACATAGAACTGAAACTCAAAAATGTTTTTTTCATCAAACCCAAACGTGTGGGGTATCTATGAATAGGTCTTCAAAAATGATATTGAGGTTTCTAATATCATTTTTTTCTAAAGTGAATAGTTTGCGCGAGAGACACTTCCAAAGTGGTAAAATGTGTCCCCCCCCCCCCCCCGTAACTTCTAAAATAAGGGAATGATAAAACTGAAAAAAATATAATATGATGTACATTACTAAGCAAACTTCCAACGAAAATTGGTTTGAATGAGATCTAGTAAGTAGGTTTTTTTTTTATACGTCATAAATCGTAAACCGCAAAAAACATTGATCAAAGTTACAACGAACTACAAGATCTTTTATATTATGTTACTTGCTGCTACGGAACCCTTCACGAGCGAATCCGACTCGCACTTGGCCGCTTTTTTCAGATAGTGTTTAAGTACCTACTGTGTTTTTCAGTTAAAATGAAATGTGAAATAAGTTTTTTTGTGCACTAAAACTATATTATCTTCGGATCTTCCCAAGAAGAGTCACTGGCAGATATAGAAAATCACCGGCTTCAACATCCCTGAGTAGCTGACGTGCAATCAGTCAGGTCCCAGACGATCAGTTAATTAAGTAATAATTGCCGACCACACGACCACTGACCACAAGGCGTTGTTTACCGAGTCAGTCTCGCTCCGTCGCATCGACGGCTCTCCTAACGGATACCATTTTCCTCTACGCTCTGCACCACTTCGCTATTTTTAAACTAGACATCTAGAAATGATCTCATGTCCAAGATGTATTATTACTTCGTAGCGATACATTATCATCTACTTTCTACCAGGAAAATGTTTTCGTGGTGTGGTTACTGCAGCGAATGGTCAGGAATAAGCGGGCTTCACTTATTCTTGACCTAAATTTAATGTTACTGATGTTCAATACAGTGAATAGAAAATCATAGAGCTCAGACCATCAGAGAGCTCTACTCCTCATATGAGCTATTTGCATAAAATATAAGGCATTAAAAAGTTGGGTCATGCACGATAGTTATGTAATACATAGAAGGGGAGGAAGGGTGCAGATTTCCCAAGTGTCACCTTTGTGGTAAACTTTACAAACCGCGCCAGACAGTTATATACGTACTATGTTGCGCCTCGCCTTTGTCTTAGCACAGAAAAGCTTTGAGTTCACTTTGAGATATTTTAAGTTCTCAACGAGAACTTCTCATGCCTTTTGCCTATTGTTCTTTAATCTTTACTAAGTTCAAGAAAAATGCAATATCAAGGTTTTCTGTTCAGTGACGTATATCATTTTCCGTGCATTGAAAGCATTAACTTTCGTTGGCACCTTCATAGCTCCACCGCATAGACAAAACACAAGACGTTACCAAGAACCACGGATTCAAAAACATATTAATCCGAACCAGGTTACGAACCTATCCCAGACACCTTTTCCATATCACCATGGGGTCGTCAATTGACAGGTGTAACTTGCTGTTACAATTTACGTACAGTACGCGAGTCGCGCTTACATACTACATTACTTACACATTACATGCTTACATACTAAGATGAATGTATTTTCTTTTCATAATAAATAAATCTATATATATAAAACAAAGACGGGTTTGTTACAACACTTATAACTCGAGATCTGCTGGATCAATTTTCATGGTTTTTGTTTCGTTGGATTTGTCTCCGCCCTGAATAGCAGAATACATTTTAAAAACAATGAAAACTTGACGAGTGCATAATTATGAAAATGAATAATTTTCCATTTAAATATGTCCCTTTGTTTCGTACCTGTCAAACATTTGTTTTCCTCCTGTCATCCTGTCAAATACTGTGAGTGACATTTATGCATGCGTTCAGAAATGTATTTTGTGTAAACTATTTAAAAAGGATGACTAAACTTTTGTCTGTATTTTTTTTAATCAATTAAAAAGGTTGAAAAGTGTATTAAGCAGATTTAAATAGAAGTTCCTCAAATATTTATGCGTGCGTTCAGATATAATGACAAATGGTTAACATTTACGCGTGCGTTCATAACTTTATTTTGCGTAAATTAAAGTTTCTATTTTCGAAAACAATTTCTAAGATTTATTCTGTAAGTTATCGAAAACGTAAATGTCTTTTTATGTTGTTTATGATTTTCTAAGTTAATATATAATTACAAAGGTTAAAAAGTGCAGTATCCAAAGTAGTAGTCTATGATCTAAACTATTGTCAATGTCTATGTCACGAAAGTTCAGCTACTGTTATATTTGTTTGTTTTGAGTGGTTTTGTGCGAGTACATATTCAGTATTAGTATTAGTAACAATGCCACGTCCTAGAAGATCTAATCTTTCCCAGCGAAGCCGTGCTGCAATTAGGCAACGGAACATCGCGAGTCAATTATCTGATGAAGAACGAGACATTGCACGAGAAGAGCGCCGCGTCAGTATGGAGCGAAGAAGGGCTTTAATTCGTGCCTCTCAAACACAAGAAGAAAGGGAGGCAGCCCGTGAAACGGCTAGGTTAGAAACGAGAAATCGTCGAGCTTATCGTACAGATCAACAGAGGGATAATCTTCGAAGTGCAAGAAGAAACGGTTCAAGCGTTGATTTGAATCGAGCAGCGTTTCTATATGATTGCACCATCGACTACAGCTTGCATCGTTTAGTTTGCATTAGTCCAATGGACGTTGTTTGCCAGCATTGTGGCGCATTGAAGTTTACTGGTGAAATGCCTGGTTTGTGCTGCCTTAGTGGTAAAGTGAAATTGCCATTATTGGTTCCGCCACCAGAGCCATTGTGTTCCTTGCTTAATGGCGAAACTCCAGAATCACGACATTTTCTAGCGAACACTCAAAAATACAATGTTTGTTTTCAAATGACTTCATTTGGGGCGGAAATTATCGAAGAACACGGATATAATCCGACATTTAAGGTAATTGCTGGAATGTAGTTTGTTAGATTTCTATATTTGTCTCTAAAATAAAAATGGCATGTTATCATTTGAAAAAAAAATTATTGTAAATCTAACTATGCCTTCGACTTTACAGATTCAAGGCCAGATTTACCATCGCATTGGATCATTGCAACCTCATGAAGATGCACAGCATAAATTCTTGCAAATATACTTCATGGGCAATATGGAAGAACAACTTGACCGGCGTCAAGGGATCAACACAGCTACAAAAAGAGCAATTCTCCAAGATCTGCAGCAACTGCTTCATGAACATCATGAATTGGTCAAGCTGTTCAAGACTGCGTTAGAGCGCATGCCAAGTGATGATTATAAAGTTGTGATCAGAGCAGATAAACGACCAGCTGGAACACACGAACGTACATTTAATGCTCCAACAATTGATAAAGTGGCAATCCTGATTGTTGGTGAAAACTTAGAAACACGTGATATTGTACTTACACGACGCAATACTGGGCAACTACAAAAAATATATGAAACACACCGTTCATATGACGCATTACAATACCCGCTGATGTTTTGGCAAGGAAACGATGGATATCACTTCAATATCAAAATGATTAATCCATTGAATGGTAAGTGTCAATATCATAGTTTTCATTTTAACTTGATATACATTTTATTCTGTTTGCTTTTGGTAACCAAAAAAAGTTGTCACTCCTAATTTAGCAGAAAGTAGTTGTAAGAGTTGCTAACCCTATTAGGGGTTGTTGGTTTAGAAAATATTGAACAAAACTTAGTGATGACATTCTGTTTACCCCTTCAAGGAATACAGACATGGATTTTTCTTCTAAAATACAAATTTTACTATATTTGTTTCAGGTGAGGAAACTACCAAGAAGGTTAGTTCGATGAATTATTACGCACATCGTTTGATGATTCGTGAAAATTCTGACAATTATTTGTTGCGATTTCGTCGACTGCTTCAACAATATTGCGTTGACATGTACGTTAAAATCGAAACGGAGCGCCTGACTTTCATTCGGTTGAACCAAGCTAAATTACGTTCGGAAGAGTATATCCATTTACGCGATGCAATTAGCACAGAAGGAGATGCAGAAAATGTTGGTCGATTGACTATTTTACCGGCTACATACACAGGTAGCCCGCGTCATATGCATGAATATGCGCAAGATGCAATGACATATGTTCGTCATTATGGTCGGCCAGATCTATTCATCACATTTACATGTAATCCGAAATGGATGGATATTATTCAACTGCTGCTTCCCGGACAAACATCAAGTGATCGGCCCGACATCACCGCACGTGTTTTCAAGCAAAAAATCCGGTCACTGATGAATTACATTGTTAAGCAACACGTCTTTGGGACTACTCGATGCTGGATGTATTCAATCGAATGGCAAAAACGAGGCTTGCCGCATGCACACATTCTAATCTGGTTAGTCGAAAGAATTCGGCCAGATCAAATAGATGACATCATATGTGCGGAGATTCCTGATCCTGAAACCGATCCAGACCTACATGAGGTTGTAATCACGAATATGATTCATGGACCGTGTGGCACCATTAACCGCCAATCACCGTGCATGGTCGACGGCAAGTGTTCCAAACGGTATCCGCGAAAATTGACGGCAGAGACCATCACCGGCAACGATGGTTATCCACTGTATCGGCGTCGATCGCCCGATGATAATGGTAGAACTATCACAACTAAAGTGAAAGGAAACGATTTCGTGGTCGACAACAGTTGGATTGTTCCATATTCACCACTTCTTTCCAAAACATTCAAGGCACATTGTAATGTTGAGTATTGCAATTCGGTCAAGTCAATTAAATACATTTGCAAATATGTCACGAAAGGCAGCGACATGGCGGTTTTTGGTATCCAAGCATCCAATACCAACGATGAAATTACGTGCTATCAAGTTGGTAGATATGTGAACAGCAATGAAGCAATTTGGCGTATATTCTCATTCCCTATTCACGAACGTCATCCCACTGTTGTGCATTTGGGGGTGCATCTAGAGAACGGTCAGAGAGTATATTTCACAGCGTCGAATGCTGTTCAACGTGCCGAAAGACCTCCAGCGACAACATTGACCAGTTTCTTTACGATTTGTCAAAGCGATCCGTTCGCACGAACGTTGCTTTACTCGGAGATGCCACGTTATTACACTTGGAACGCTACATCGAAGAAATTTCAACGTCGGAAGCAAGGCGATGCAGTTCCTGGTCATCCAGATATGCGTTCTACTGATGCTCTTGGTCGTATTTACACAGTTCATCCGAAGAATGATGAATGTTTCTATTTGCGGTTGTTGCTGGTACATGTTCGAGGGCCAACATCCTTTGAATCACTACGAACTGTTAATGGTATAATGTGCCCCACATTTCGTGCAGCATGTCAAGAGCTCAATTTGCTTGAAAACGATACTCATTGGGACACGACAATCGCTGAAGCAATTATTTCTGCATCTCCAAGTCAGATACGCACATTATTTGCTATCATCATTTCGACATGCTTCCCATCGAACCCACGTGACCTGTGGAACAAATACAAAGATAACATGTCAGAAGACATTTTACATCGAATTCGTGTCAGCACAAGAAATCCCAATCTTGAGGCGAATGAGGAGATGCATAACCAGGCTTTGCTCTTGATCGAAGATATGTGTTACCTCATGTGCGGCAGTTTGTTAGTCAGGCTAGGAATGCCAGCGCCAGATCGCGGAATGAATGACGCATTTAATAGAGAACTGGAACGTGAACGTGAATATGATCCACATGAATTAGTCCAATCAGTTCAAACGAATGTACCACTGTTGAATCCTAAACAGAGGGAAGTCTATGATACATTGATTAATGCAATTGATGATGGAAATGGTGGCTTATTTTTTCTGGATGCCCCCGGTGGAACTGGAAAGACATTCCTCATGTCATTGATTTTGGCCACTGTACGTGCGAGATCCGAAATTGCGGTAGCAGTTGCTTCTTCTGGAATAGCGGCCACATTGTTAGACGGATGCCGTACGGCTCACTCAGCGTTAAAATTGCCATTAAACCTTCAAACTACTGAACAACCGACGTGTAACATTTCGAAACACTCCGCAATAGCCAAAGTTTTGGTAGCATCAAAAATCATAATATGGGACGAATGCACAATGGCGCACAAACGCGCATTGGAAGCACTTGACCGAACATTAAAAGATCTGCGCAATGACTCGAGATGTTTTGGTGGTGCAATGATTTTACTATCTGGCGATTTCCGACAAACACTACCAATCATTCCAAGAGCTACTGCTGCCGACGAAATAAACGCTTGCCTCAAAGCATCAAATCTGTGGCGATATGTGAAGAAACTTCAACTGTCAGTAAATATGAGAGTTGCATTGTTGAACGATCTATCTGCTGATGATTTCTCTAAGCAATTGCTGACTATCGGTAATGGCCGTGTTCCTGTTGACGAATCAAGCGGATTGATGTCATTTCCTCCAAATTTTTGCAATTTCGTCTCATCGAAAGACGAGCTTATCAACAAAGTATTCCCGGATATCATTGCTAACCACAAACATACTAAATGGTTAAGTGAGCGTGCAATTTTGGCGGCTAAAAATAAAGATGTAGATGACCTAAATTTTATAATTCAGAATCAAATCGCAGGTACTCTGCATTCATTCAAATCTATCGACTGTGTAACAAACGAAGATGAAGCCACTAATTATCCAACTGAATTTTTAAACTCCTTGGATGTGCCTGGTTTACCACCGCACAATTTACAACTGAAGGTTGGCTCGGTAGTAATTATGCTTAGAAATTTAAACCAACCAAAACTGTGCAATGGAACGCGTTTGATGATAAGAAAACTGATGAGCAATGTGATTCACGCGTCGATACTCAAAGGAAAATTTAAAGATGAGGAAGTTCTCATTCCAAGGATTCCGATGATCCCAACGGATATGCCCTTTGAGTTTAAACGAATTCAATTCCCAATTCGTCTTGCCTTCGCCATGACGATTAACAAATCACAGGGCCAATCCTTGACTATTTGTGGCCTCAATCTAGAAAATGCATGTTTTTCTCATGGTCAATTGTACGTGGCATGTTCACGTGTCGGCAAACCATCCGCTTTATTTGTTCTTGCGCCTGACAAAAAAACAAAGAATGTCGTTTACCACAAGGTGCTTGAATGAAAAGAGTTAATCGTTTAATTCAGTCATTTTTTGCTGACATGTGTTTGAAGTACTTAATTTTTTTTATTCTCTTTCTGTATGTATCATAATAAAATACTTTTTTATATCTATCTGTATTTTTATTTTGTATCATTGTATTACGTTCATCAAAGCCTAAATTAGTTCAGCTAAAAAGTAACACGTCATTCATTGACTGTTAGGCGGTACGAAGTTCGCCGGGTCAGCTAGTAAATAAATAAAAAAAAAAAAAAAAAAACTTCCGTAGTCAGAAGCGACCATGCAACCGCTGCAGCGCTGGTGCATGACACATTGCATGGTAATGGCACACAATTAATCTATACAGTGATTAAGTTACACTAATGATTATAAGAATGATCTGCTCAATCCTGTGTCTATTTGTAGTTACTTTTCATACCCATGAACAATGATATTATAATATAAAAAAGAAGTAGATAATCATGTCACTAGCGCGCTGACGACGAAGAGTATAAGAACAGGCAATTGACCGTTCTGCTCGTCCTGTCAACACAAGACGATACGCACGTTTTTGTTGTTGTCAGAAGTGCTTGACATTTGACATACAGCGTTAAAATGCCTTCGTGTATCATACCAATGTGATTGGTGTTGTGAAACAAAAGATAAACGTGTGTGTGTTGTAGCTCTTTTCGGAACAGGTTTTCGGAACGTATCTATATTTTTAAAATATCATTGCCCATGAAAGATACCTATCATTCTATGTATGCGTTACTTAAGTGCGCTGTTGTGTGGTCTCTCTATTTTGTGATACTATCATCTATTGTTTGGTACATTGCATAAGGTCACATTAGATGGACAAGTGTGACGCCGGCTCGCGGCTCCAGTTCTCCACAATGGACACCAGACGACACTTACGAATGGGAGTGTCGCATTCTATGCTAATCCATTTCCTTAGGCTGCGTCGACATGCGGCGTTTATATAAACGCTCAGACTCGTAACTATGCAACTATGTGTAAAGCAAAAATTGCTGTGCCGCGAATAGTAGAATCACACGTTGTCGATGAAACGAAAATTTCATCGACTGTCAAATCATTATGATGCTAAAGAAGTTTTCACTTCAAAAATCATTGAACTTCTTCAGTGGAACGTAACTGCGAATGTTTTATTATGTAATACATAAAATAAGCTATCTGTAATGAAATCTTGTATCCTAAATCAAAGTTTTGTCGCGGACGATGGAGAATTAAGAAAGTTTCTCGTAAAATTATCCCAGAACTTCAATGACGGAAGTAAAAAAGAACAAATGAAATAATATACTCAGAGCGGCAAGAAACTCCCGAGGACATTTTCTACGTACAGTTACAGACAACATTTACTATTACAACTATAATATTTAAGACAAACTATCAAGCTACATATTAACAAATTACAACAAATAACAATATTAGGAGTTAAAAAACCGCCGCGTTTCGCCTGCTACTTGCGGTTCCAGCTTATCACTTACAATAGTCTACCGTAGGTGGCGAAGTGCGCCTCGCTACGTCATTCAAAACACGTATTGTATAGCCGATACAGTATTAATTGTGCCTCAGAACAAATTATTGGGCTTAGTCTACTCGATAAGTTCAAAATGGTTGAAATTAGACATACTGCTCTTAAAAATACGTGCGATAGCTCATTCTGTTCGGAATGATGTCTAGAAAAATGTTTCGGAAGCGTTTACCAGCACGTAAAAAATTGCAAAAGTTATTGACAAAATAAAGTTGAAAAAAAAAAGTATTTTGTTTTTGGTAATCACTTCGAAACTATTAATATTTAAGAAATTTTAAAACAAGATTCTTAAAGTAGAGGAAATTTCCAAACAATGACTCGCGACTCTCGGAACTCTATCTCCATTATTTATAACTTTAATTTAACGCTGAAAATGGGTCTCCACGCTGCATTTTTAGGTTGCGCGTGCGGCGTCAAAACCGAGTTCGTCACACTCAATAATTTTTTAAGGTATTAATTATTAATAAAAAAAAATAAAAAAAATATGGTGTATTTGAAACACTTCAAAGAATTTGCTCCCGTAGGAAATTTTGCTTAAAATTATTTTTTCAACAAGTTAGACGATTGTTAATTAACTAAATTTTCTCGAACTTCCATTTTCATTGTACATAAAAAAAAATGTTTAAGTAATTGTCCTATAAATTTTGCGCTTCGTGGAGCCCTTCTTATATACATGCTTAACGAGATCACGTCATAAAAGTTTAAAAAGTTTTAATATTTTGTGTATAATAATTTTATAAGTTGAACAAAAAATGAAAAATCCAAATAATATTATTGAAAATATTTTTTTCTCAATTTATTATTACATAATCGTTTTGGCATTCATAAAAGACATTTAATGACTTGAAAAAAAAAATTCCCTCATTTTTTTATAATTATTTTTTATAAACAAATAGACTATTTCAATGCTTTCAAGAAAAAATTTCTTAATATCTTATTCTTTACAAAACATTATGATTTTTGAAAAAAAAAATTTTTTCTTAATAATGATATTTAATTGTTTATAATTGTTTTTTAATATTTCTATTGTTTGAATAATTAGTTAATATTTTTTTTTTCTTAAAAATTATAATTAACCATCTTTAATAGAAATGTAAAAAAATATTTTTTTTATCAACAATTTCATTGTTTTTTAACTTAACAATTTTTTATAAACAAATTCTCAACTTTTTTATATATTTTTTCTGAAACTCCTAAAAATATAAAAAACAACGATGTATAACAAAGTACATATAAAAACATTTTTCAATTTTTTAATTTCGATTCGATAAAAAAACGAAAAAATTGTTTGTTCAACTTATAAAATTATTATACACAAAGTATTAAAACTTTTTAAACTTTTATGACGTGATCTCGTTAAGCATGTATCTAAGAAGGGCTCCACGAAGCGAAAAATTTATAGGACAATTACTTAAACATTTTTTTTAATGTACAATGAAAATGGAAGTTCGAGAAAGTTTAGTTAATTAACAATCGTCTAACTTGTTGAAAAATTAACTTTAAGCAAAATTTCCTACGGGAGCAAATTCTTTGAAGTGTTTCAAATACACCATATTTTTTTTATTTTTTTAAATTAATAATTAATACCTTAAAAAAATATTGAGTGTGACGAACTCGGTTTTGACGCCGCACGCGCAACCTAAAAATGCAGCGTGGAGACCCATTTTCAGCGTTAAATTAAAGTTATAAATAATGGAGATAGAGTTCCGAGAGTCGCGAGTCATTGTTTGGAAATTTCCTCTACTTTAAGAATCTTGTTTTAAAATTTCTTAAATATTAATAGTTTCGAAGTGATTACCAAAAACAAAATACTTTTTTTTTTCAACTTTATTTTGTCAATAACTTTTGCAATTTTTTACGTGCTGGTAAACGCTTCCGAAACATTTTTCTAGACATCATTCCGAACAGAATGAGCTATCGCATGTATTTTTAAGAGCAGTATCTCTAATTTCAACCATTTTGAACTTATCGAGTAGACTAGCTATGGAACTCGATGAGCCGACCAATCAGTGCTCATGCCACCCTAATACTTTGTTTGTTTTACGCAATTATATTATGAGAAATTGGAATCTATTACCAGGACAAATCTCTGCTGCCAAAAGCTAGACGCCTTCACTTACCATTACCACCTACTTCAATCCAAATCATAGAAGAGTTTAATTTCCAACCAGAATAAATGATTAACGGCCGGTCTCAATATTATACTGTCAGTGAAACTCTGGTACATATCAGAGATAAAAAGTAAAGAATGATCTCCCGGCAACTGCCGTCTCTCAAATCAAAAGTAAGCCAATAAAAGTAAGATCATGGGTAGATAATATTCCAGTGACATTTCTGCCTCTGGTTTTTAAGTCCCTCTGAAAATTTCGTTTTCGCATAACAATATTTTTTTTTATACTTTTATACTTTTTTTATACTTTTTATTATAAAAAGGAACTCAGTGTTTTTGATTAAAAACTTATTTCATTTTAATATTAAAATAATAATTTGTTCAAAATGTACTGTGAATTTTGCGGATGAAGTTAATAAAATAATGTTATGTGTAACCTGGAACAATGCTCCACTAGTAACAAAACGCAGCATTTGACGTTTAGCACTCCGACGATGACATGTTATTGTCATTTGACATTCGTTGATGTCGCTTGGTTACCCAAAATAAAAACAAAGTGTATTTTCTCATAATTTTGGTATTATTAATTAGTTTTATGAATAAATGAAACACATAGCTCAATAATTACCGTGAGTATAGACTTTATTTGTTGATAAAATAAAATATATTATTATGTTTAGTAAACAAAAAAATGTAGTAATTGTAAATTGTTGTAATAATTGTAGCAGTGATAACCTAGCGGTTATAACGTTGGTCTCCCGAACGAAGTGTTTATTCCCACTTGACCGTGGCCCGAGTTCAAATCCTGGCACGCACATCTAATTTTCAAATATTATGTGCGTATTAGAAGTTAATTATCACTAGCTTCGGTGAAGAAAAACAATAAACATCGCGAGGAAACCTGCACACCGGAAAATTCTCCATAAAGTTCATAAAGGTGTTTGAAGTCTACCAATCTGCACTTGGCCAGCGTGGTAGACTATGGCCTAATACCCCTCACATTGCGAGAAGAGACCCCGAGCCCAGCAATTATGGGTTGTTGCTTCTTTTTGCTTTTAAACAAAAAATTTGTTGCCAAATGTACTAAAGGAAGTTTCTTTTCAGATGAAGTCCAGACCCTTCACAAAAGATGAAGTATCTTTCTTCATTAGGCCAATTAGTCCAGTGCCGATAATTTTTGAAACGAAAAAAAATTATAGTAGAATGAAACCTATTGCAAAAGGAAGAGAATATAACGAAGATTATAGGAAAAATAAATTACGGGCGATCTGAGGTCGGGAAGGGAGGGTGAGGGGGGGTTTAAGGGAAAAAAATGGTTTATCTCGATTTCCGGAAAAACTACAAGTCCTATTGAAAAAAGTTGAATGACAAAGTTGTAGGTAATAAAAAGATCTACAACTTTTGTATTTACACTTTTTTACATAACCTCAAAATTTATGTGAAAAATTCAAAAAACCACGTTTTTGATTTTTTATTTTTATCTTTTACAAAAAATATTTTTTTTTCACGAAATTTGGTGAAAACTTACCTTTGTATGTCCTTAACATACTGTAATTTTTTTGATTCAAAAAAATATTTTTTTTCACCTTATTTTGACCTTAAATCAAAAAAATACCCTTATTTTCAGTCGAAAAATCTCACGTCAAAATATCTTATTTTTTTAAAAAGTCGATAGTTCTTTTGTTCGTTGGAATCTCTACTTTCTAATGGTATATAAAAACCTATACACTACGATGGTAAATGTTCTCAGAAAATGCAATGAAACAACAACTATTTTCGCAAAAAAAATTCGGATTTCATTGATTGGATATGCGATTGCAAAAAACATCCGAAAATAGTCGTCGTTTCATTGCATTTTCTGAGAACATTTACCATAGTAGTGTATAGGTTTTTATATAACATTAGAAAGTAGAGATTTTCGCAAAAAAATTTCGGATTCCATTGATTGCATATGAGATTGCAAAAAACATGCGAAAATAGTAGTCGTTTCATTGCATTTTCTGAGAACATTTACCATAGTAGTGTATAGGTTTTTATATACCATTAGAAAGTAGAGATTCCAACGAACAAAAGGACTATCGACTTTTTAAAAAAATAAGATATTTTGACGTGAGATTTTTCGACTGAAAATAAGGGTATTTTTTTGATTTAAGGTCAAAATAAGGTGAAAAAAAATATTTTTTTGAATCAAAAAAATTACAGTATGTTAAGGACATACAAAGGTAAGTTTTCACCAAATTTCGTGAAAAAAAAATATTTTTTGTAAAAGATAAAAATAAAAAACCAAAAACGTGGTTTTTTGAATTTTTCACATAAATTTTGAGGTTATGTAAAAAAGTGTAAATACAAAAGTTGTAGATCTTTTTATTACCTACAACTTTGCCATTCAACTTTTTTCAATAGGACTTGTAGTTTTTCCGGAAATCGAGATAAACCATTTTTTTCCCTTAAACCCCCCCTCACCCCCCCTTCCCGACCTCAGATCGCCCGTAATTTATTTTTCCTATAATCTTCGTTATATTGTCTTCCTTTTGCAATAGGTTTCATTCTACTATAATTTTCTTCCACTTTTTACCGTTTTTAGAGCTATCGGCACTGGGCTAAATAGCTGTTGATGTAGCAGGGATACACCATTATTTCTGAAGAGGCGAAATGTTTTTGCTATAAATTCAAAATATATCTAACATAAAAAGCTTTGTGTTCTTGTTTTATTAAAATACCTCCTTACCTAAAACTTTAAAGATAGGAATTGTTATGAATTCTCATTCACTGCCGTTTTTAACCGACTTCAAAAAAAGGAGGAGGTTCTCAATTCGACTGTATTTTTTTATGTTTGTTACCTCGGAACTTTGGACTGGGCGAACCGATTTTGATGATTCTTTTTTTAATCGAAAGCTGGTGCTTGTCATGTGGTCCCAAATATTGAACGAGATCTGACAAGTCGTTTTTGAGTAACTTTGAAGTCGGTTATTTTTTATTAGTAAAATTTAGATTATGGATTATGTTTAATCTGAATCTAGGTAGCCTATAAACAAAATTGGATTCACACAATTCAGTCATATATTTTATACGAGGACAATTTCGGCGATCTTGGTATCGTATTAAAAAGGCGGAATCAAATACACAGGCTTCACAAAATTCATTATCACTCTTCACTGATTAATAAATCCATGATGTTTTGATAAATTTTCTTAACAATATGAGATATCTACCAATTATCCGTCGAAATCGAGCGATGTGAAAGACTCCGATAGTTGGTCACTTCTATTACCGACAGTTAGCTGTCAAAGCGTTATTGAGACGCAAGTATTTATTTTTGTATGGACCAACATACCTACGGTATGACTTGGCCCTCCGAACGGTAGATCAATGTCATGGGTAGAAATTTTCTATCCACCGAAGGTTATTGAGACGCAAAAATTGACAAATATGACAGATGACATACTAATGATAGCCTTTTCTACATTTTTCTAACTGTTAGTACATTATTGAGACCGGCCGTTAGTATGTCATAGCTTAGCCAGCGGCTTTGCCCGCTAAGGATATTCCTGGATATTAAGTACCCTTAATTCTTACTAACCATAAATACTTGCACAGATTATTATTTAGGATTCATGCCTACCCTGCGGCCCCGGCTACACGACTGGTACATCGACTATTTAACGATGGTCGATGACAATCGCAATCGAGTTCGTGATGGTTTAGGCGCAAAATGTCCGATTCGCATAATGTCCGATCGCCCTATTCGCAAAATGTCCGATTCGCAAAATGTCCTTTTCTCAGAATGTCCTTTTCTCAAAATGTCCTTTTCGCATAATGTCCCAATTCGCAAAATGTCCTTTTCGCAAAATGTCCTTTTCACTTATCATTAGGGGCCATCATCCATTTTTTTCCATTTGTTTTTTTTAATGTTGTTTTTTTTTAATATTGTTTTTTTAATGTTTTTTTTAAATATTGATTTTTTAATATTGCTTTTTTTTTACGTTTTTTGAATATTGTTTTTTTTTGAATATTGTTTTTTGAAAAAAAAGTTTTTTTTTTTTAATTTCTTTGATTTTTTGTTTTTTGAAAATTTTTTTAGTTTCTTTTTTTTTTGCTTTTTTGAAAATTTTTTGAATTTCGTTTTTTTTTTTTTATTGTTTAGAATTTTTTTTTTGAAATTTTTTTGTTTCTTTTTTAATTTCTTTTTTTAGATATTGTTTTTTTATTTCTTTTCAAATATTGTTTTTTGAAAAAAATATTGTTTCTTTTTTGGATTGTTTTTGCTTTTTTTTAAATTTCTTTGATTTTTTTTGTTTATTTTTTTTTGAATATTGCAATTTGGAAGTTTTTTTTTATTTAATATACATATAATTATCACATTCAAAACACGTACATACACATACACGTACACCGATGGAATCGAACCTCGTACGCTCTGGCGTTATACGTCACACTGTGACGTCACATGATTTTCGTGAATCTTTGCGAGCATATCGGCTAGGGTGGAGAATCGGACATCTATTTTGTATCCCCCTACCCCTAAATTTTTTTTGGGAGAACAACGTTTGCCCGGTCAGCTAGTAATAAATATAATAATAAATCATTTATTCAAAACGAGCAGTTTTAAAAACGCGCGTGACGTTTTTCATGACCGTCGTTTTTGTGTCACCGAACGTGTTACAAATCTTAAATTTCACTCTCATCATTTTTTCCATTTATTTCATAACGCGCCTACGATCGGACATTATGCGAAAAGGACATTTTGAGAAAAGGACATTTTGATAAAAGGACATTTTGAGAAAAGGACATTCTGAGAAAAGGACATTTTGCGAATCGGACATTCTGCGAATAGGACATTTTGCGTCCGCCGGACATTTCGCGAAAAGGACATTTTGCGCCTAAACCTTCGTGATGCTTATGAAATTTAAGCCCCTAAATTGATTTGTAAATTATTCACGCAGCTCGACGTCAATCTATTCGAATGCCGAGGACGTAATGATAATTATCCAGACATAATTTTCGTTCACGACAGCTGACAAACGTGAGCATATAGAAAGTAACCACCGTAACGCTTTCTATGGCTCGTGTGAATTCTAATTAGAATTTCGAGCAGAATATTCTTACCTTATTAAGTTATTACCGACAAAAATAACGGCTCTGAACATTCTTACTCATAGACTCTTGCACAAAGTTTGTGAACGAAGTCAAAAAAAGACAAGATTTCAAAAGAAATGTTGATCATCATCATCAAATCATCTAGGCTTATCAAGTTAACGTTTCCAGTAAAATCATGAAATGAAATGGTATTCGAAGTTTACACCTTCGAAAGTCTAAAATACACGGATTCAACAAATCCCAAGCGATAGTGCTGCCGGAATTAGAGGAAAGGAAAGAAACTCCCAAAGACATTTTTTTAGTTAAATTAAATATTATAATAACACTCAATATTTCTGTTACTCTTTTAAGTATACATATTAAATTCTCGCTTCTCATAGCAACCGGTAGATTTTATCTACCGGTTTGCAAAGTATTTTTGCTATGAGAAGCGAGAACGGAAACTCTTACACAGATTTAATGCAATATTAAACTTACTCATAATTCTAAGCTTACGATACGCTCTCATTACCCGACTGCCAGGAACGGTTATGTTTTTCGTGCGTATCTTGTATGTATGTATGTATGTTTCTTTGTATGCATGCATGTAACTTTATTTATTACCTCATAATCTTCCAAACCGCTGAACGGATTTATATACCTAATTAATATATCGTTAGATTTGTCTTGCTAACCCAAGTGTTCTTAGATACGTGAAATAAAAAAAAACAAATGTGGAGGCTGTGAGATGCCATTCCTTGAAATATCAAAAAAAAGCAAAAGCAAAGTGTTGACATGGCTTGATCAAGTTCAAATACACTATACGTCACTATAATACATTAATTTACTGATGTCTGCTTCATTAGTCATTATTTGTTAAGTGGTCTCGGTCCCAATATCATATAATTGGATGTTTACCAGGAGGCCTGGTATGCAGCCAATCACGCCGCAGATTAGTTTCAATGGCAAAGTATCGGAATGAATGAATCGTTCTAATGTCATAGGCCTCCGTTACGGCTTAACGATAACAACCGCGACCTACGTCTTAACAACCCTTCCGAACCTGGACCCAACCCATATTCTACATACATCTCGGACTAAACAATCTCTACTGGGTTATCTCTTCCGAAGTAAATTAGCTAGGATGACTCATGGTCATGGAGCTATGTATGAATTCTGTGCGTATTACATTTAATTCGTTTTTATATAGAAGAGCGTTGATAATAATCTATAATGATACTATTGTACATGGACCGTACTGCGTTTGAACTAGATTATCCGCTATCCGGCCAAGGTTTCCACTTCCACATTTAGTACTTGCATTTAAAGTTATTCGCTACACGCAAGATGAGGTGTTCTATCAGATTTTAACATTTAGTTATCTATTTATGTTAGACACAGTGGCATATTTTGCGCTAGACGGGCTCGGGTCCCGCTCCGGCGGGGTTCTTGAAATGTCAGAACATTATAAACCGGGTCGGGGCCCGTGCAGACCGGAGACCCCGGATCATTGATATGGCTGATAAAGCGGTGACCACGTTCCTGCGATCCCTGGCTAGTAGACAACTAGTAAATGAGTCACCGATTATAATATGGGGGCTATTGATAATACCAGGGTTTTTTTTATAGCCTGAGGTGCTGACGAAAAAGCAGACGGGCCACCTGATGGTAAGTGGTCACCGTCGCCTATGGACATGAGCTATACCAGAGGAATCGCCAATGCATCGCCGGCCCTGAAGAAGAACTCTTTTTACACCTTTTTTGAAGAACCCCATGTCATAGCGCTCCGGAAATACTTCAGAAGGAAGCTCATTCCACAGCTTGCAAGTGCGTAGGGGTAGGGTCAACGTCGTTGACTCAACGACAAATTACCGGCTTAAAAACACATTCGTTCATTAGTTTCATTAGTCTGACAAACAGATCATTTATAATAATATATGAGTGTGTAACGTTATTATTATTATTACTAACTTCTCAAGGTCGAAGTCCACTTACCCTTCCTCTGTATGATGACCCTGAGCAGCGGTCTCGCTGTTAGCAGCGCCCTGGCCAGGTTATCGTCATTGTTGATAGGCAGCAAGTCTCCATCCCGGGGGTCCGTGTAGCTGATGAGGAACGCCACGTCGTGAAGCCTGTGCAGCTTCTCAATGAGGGCTTTGAAGTCATCATACTTGAGTTTCTCCGTTCTGTTTAGTGAGAATCTTCGGAACTCTGCATCAAACTGAAAAGTAATAACAACTTTAGAGTTGTGATAGATGCCGGTTAAACTTAATTATTTATTTACACTTTTTGTGGCATTCCATCTCACTTGGAACTTCGTGTAGCGTGAAGTTGCTGTAATTATAAAAACGACATAAAAAATCACAGATATAGGTATGTATTACATTGACGACCCTGTAGCTTAGTAGCCTGTAGCAATCCTGTTTGCAAAGGGTCCCTGGTTCGATTCCCGGCTGGGGCAGATATTTATGACATTTACATACAAGAAGACAGCGGGCATCCACTGGATTCAGAAGGCTTAGGACTGGTCAGAGTGGCGCAACTTAGGGGAGGCCTATGTCCAGTAGTGGACCTCCAAGGGCAGATGAATAGATGAAGAAGTTAAATTAGAAACAGATGAAACATTGTGATTTTAATTTTAATCAATCTTTAATATGATGTTGAAAAGGGAATAAGCTTCAGAATTGCATTGTGACCAACGACACAACGTCTTTGATGTACCTGGTATATCTACTTATACTAATATTATAAAGCTGAAAAGTTTGTTTGTTTGGTTGAATGTGCTCAGGAACCACTGGTTCGAATTGAAAAATTATTTTTGTGTTTGATAGTCCATTTATCGAAGAAGGCTGTAGTCTATATCTAATCTTAATATATATAAATTACGTGTCACGTTGTTTGTCCGCGATGGACTCCTAAACTACTGAACCGATTTTAATCAAATTTGCACACCATGTTTCTTTCTTCATAATTGAGTATTAAAAGATCATGCACATTGATATAACATTCTGTTATGGTAAAGTTAGACACAAGTATGATTCATATTTCATTATTAAAGTATTTCCAATTCTTCCTCTTGTCTTAAACTTTTGTTAAGTAAATTACATGTGTGGACTTATTGACAATGAGTAACCGCCCTCACTTTGCTTCGGTTTTCTTATTTTTTTACACTTTGGGTTGAGGATCCCTAATTTTTTTGAAAATATAATAAAGTCTATGCCACACGGTGATAGTGTAGCTTCCCATCAGTGAAATAATTTTTCAAATCGGTTCGGTAGTTTCGGAGCCTATTAATCATGTTATCAATGATACACCTAAAGGCCAAGCTCATCATGACTGGAAGAGAATGCTGCTTTAGCGATAAGGTCTTTTGTATACCATACCTTGTTTTTATTACTGTATGTTTAATTCTGTCAAGTCAATTCTAATTAGCTTAAAAAATTCACTCGTTACAGTATAATTATTTTGTTGACTTGGATGTATCACAAAAAGCGTTGATTGTTTTACTAATTACACTGCATTGTACCATCACTAAGGTAACTGAAGTGATCTGCAGAGTCGTTAATTCTAATCCAGTAACAATTAGATTGAAGCAATGGTAAAATAAACAAGGGAATAGGGAATGAATTCCCACATACCTTAGTCTTTACTTCGACACTCTGGCTGTCGATCCGAGCTGCTATTTTGTTTTTCGACATCTCGAAAGCATTTAACACATTAACACTAGCACAATAAAACTATATTTAAACTAGTTAGGCACTTGATTTGCGGAATAACATTGTAAAATATCAAAAAATTTAAATAAATGAGGCTGTTCATTCGAGACCAACTCTCGCGTCGTAATTTTAAAAAGTTCTATCTATTTTACAAAATTGCTGAAGCATTCGTAATAATTGACCAATCCTACACATTCTTGGTTTGTAAAGATTTTTTTCATTGGCTACTAATTGTGTGAACTATGTCGGCCATAGAAAACAGTCAACCAGTGCCAAAGCTATTCCTTTACACGCAGAGCAGTAGGTACACGGATATTATCACAGCCAGGAGAAACATTTATTATTTTCCCAAAAATTCTTGATTTGCATAAACCTGCTAATAAACAATCAATATTAAAAAGAACTTCACGAGGTCATAAAATAAAAAATAACCGTGAAGGGCGTGAAGTGAATGTCGGCCGACGGCCACAGACATATAAACAGAAGATGTCGGCAGTATACCGATGCCGGACCATGGAGGTTAGAGTAGAAGGAGAGTCATCTCATATGAGGGGAAAGTTGAAAAAGTGTCCAGCTGTTTAAGTGTTTACTGAAAATAGACTTTCCATTAATAATGGCCAATTCAGAATGGCGCTGGTGTCCGAGAAATAGCGATATATACATAGCTGTTGTAAACGGAGTGAAATTTGCTGAGTTCTAATATTTAAAAAAATTCATGGTATCCTCCATAACACCAGTATAAAAAACCTCAACTATTTAGCGCACCGCAGCGCCACCCATTATTAGACGAGTTTTTACGGACACTTTTCATTAGGGTTACGCAAAAAATTCAAAAGTATCGATACTTTACTCGATACCAGTATCGAATCAAAAGTATCGATACCAAAAAAGTATCGGAACAAAAGTATCGATACCTGAAGGTATCGAGTACTTTTTAAAACATTTATAAAAAACCTGAATGGAATGTTGTATGTGCTGCAAGGTTTCGCAAAAAAATCTAGCAGGAACGTTTCTAACAAAATAGTCACTAATATCCAATATATATAATAAAACACAAAAAAAAATTGTAGTGATGTCCTTTACAGAAACTGAAACCATCCAACCGATATGCCTCAAAATGGTTTCATTTGAAAGGCAATAATCCGAAGGCAATAAACCAATGCAATAAGCACATTCAGTCCATTGATAAAGTCGATTTTCTACTTTTCCAATACACCAATTATTTGAAGATAATATGTAACGATTGCACATTAATGTCAATGTCAACACACAAACACTGATCTATCATATTTATCAGAAAATTTAGTGAAGGTCCACTCGCCGAGACTCGCCGAGTATCCACTAGTGGATATATATCATGGAGGATTGAGTAGATGTAGGGCCATCTCTGCAGTGGCGTAGCGTGGGCTTCCACCGCCCCGGGCCAACCGAAAATTTGCCCCCCCCCCCCAGTGATCTTTGCCGCCCCCATAATATTTAAAATAATATATTTTTTATTAATGAAAAATGCACTTTTCTTGTTTTTTCATAGCACAATTTTATTTACATTAAAATTGAAATAAAATTAATTTTAATGTATAATTTTTTTCTTCTTTAAAAATCGAGTGGTTTGCCGCCCCCTCTTCATGTGCCGCCCGGGGCCAGGGCCCCCCTGCCCCCCCCCCCACGCTACGCTACTGCATCTCTGTGAATTTACTCTCTCCTTACATCTCTGTGAAAATTACGGGTGGCGCTGCGGTGCGGTCTACAACAGCTATGTTCAAATATCTACTTATCAGACACAAGCCCCATTCATTACGGGTGGCATAACTCGGCAAACTTCACACACACACATTAGCGCCATTCTGAAATGGCCATTATTGGAACCTCTATTTTCAGTAAACAGCTGGACACTTCAACTTCCCCTCATATGAGATGGCCCTCCTTCTACCTTTCAATGCTCCACGATATACATATATTAAGAAACTGTTAGACAGTTAGTCCATAGAGTATAGAGGGTAAGGAGAGCTATCTCCAATGGGGAAAGTTGAAATAGTGTCCAGCTGTATACTGATAATAGAGGTTCCAATACCTACCACCATCCTACGACAATAGCGCTGGCGTCGGAATACTTAACTACCATATGAATATAGATGTTGTAGACGGAGCTGAGGAGTGAAGTTTGCTGAGTTCAATAAAATTTATCCTAGGCTACCGTAGCGTCCCCCGTTATTGGACGCATTTTTACGGACAATTTTCATGCACAGAGATGACTCTCCTTGCCTATATATGTACTACATGAGTAATTTGTCATAAGCGTACCTATGTCAGAAAAGTACTTTCCTATAACCAAGGAATTGAAAGATGCTGCAATATATTAATGCAATAATACTTTTAATGGCTACAGTTATCAGATAACTGAATAAGTGAAACAGTTTAAAAGACAAAAAGCACTACACAGATTATTCAGCCCGTAAAGGTTATTCGTAAAAATCTCCTAAGATAATTCAATGAAATAAAATGGTAACACACATAAAGTGCTCGTCAATGAGTGTGAATTCACCGAATCATGTCTTAGGTTTAGTAGTGTTGTGATAAATATTTTGTTTAAAAGTTTTCGAATAATAATTGTTATTTTTCATAATCTAATAATTTATTGGAAATGGGAGAAGGAAAGTATCGATACTTCGATACTTCTAGAAAGTATCGATACCTCAAAAGTATCGGAACTAAAGTATCGATACCAAAAGTACTTGGTATCGAAACAAAAGTATCGATACCTAGAAGTATCGATACTTTTTGCGGATCCCTACTTTTCATACACTGTACAGAGATGACTCTCCTTCTACTCTATCCTCCATGTGCCAGAAAAAAATACCACAAGACAACTGAGTACTGACTGTTAACGGAATGTTTTTGACAAATGACATTTGACATGTTAGGAAGCGAAAAATGTTATGAAATATGAATTTAATGAATTTATCTAACAAATCGTAAAACATAAAAGTGTTCTGTGATAAAAAGACACGATAAAAACAATTCAATATGAAAAATAGGCCCCAAAAGAATGATACGAGCCAAATCAATCCTTGTCTGAAGGTATAAGTCTTTTTAATTAATAATATGTATATTAATTTGTAATAAGATTTTTTAAACTTACATAACCTTTGTTTCACAGGAACAAAACTTGTCTTATGAATGTCTAAATAAAAATCATTTTGATCATGAAAAATGTGAAAAATACTTTGAAAATTACAATACATGTAAGAAGTTTTGGGTAAGCAGTATTATATTGATTTTCATACTTTTTAACTAGGTACCGTATTTCATACTTTCTGACTATAAAGCAGCTATACTTTCGTAATGTTATACAAATACAAACAGTAGAGGCCATTTACGTTAGGTATCATAAAGGTGGCCACTGACGGTCAGTCCATCGCGTCAAATGGCGTGATATACAGCCAAAATTTGATCGTGAATGTGAAAAACTGATGGCGTGATATAAAACCCTGGATTTCCAATCGCGCCATGTCGTCACGCCGCAACATCGCGCCGACTGATCGTGAATGCGCAAACCCACATCCATTTTTTGTTCATTTCGCGCCAGGGTTGGATTTAGGTACATTGAAAAATATAGTACAAAACAATGAAAAGTATAGTATTTATAAAAAAAATTATAGTACACTGAGTGTTGCAAGCACAAAATCGGTACATCAACTGCTTTTGCACCCCGCCCCCCCTTTGTTGAAATGGAAAAAATACTTTTACTTTCAAGTCAAGTAGTTGGAGGAACTTCGTAAATAAACGTATTATTATACACAAATTCGCAAGCGATTGTTATCGCTTTGATTGAATTTCGTATGGAATGAAAGGAATCATAAGGAACGAGATTAGTTACTGTTAGTGGAAAGGAACAAAAGACACCTTGGACCACATCTACACTTACCATCAGGTGGGATTGTGGTCAAGCATTAACTTATTCGTGTAAAAAAAAAGAAGCCTACTGCTGAGGACATTGAGACAGGAAACGCAAGATCAGAATTCGGTCGGATACACGCACTGTCGAAATATTCATAATATGTCTTAAAACTAAACATTCGGGACCAAATAAAATTATAGTATTTTAGCGTACTATACTTAGATGTGGATAGTACATAGTACAAAGGGTGAAATTATAGTGTAAATACTATAATTATTATAGTAGAAAATCCAACCCTGTTTCACGCCGAGACGTCGAACGAAGGAGACACTTCCAAATGTCATTATATAATTTTTTGTAACAAAATGGCTTCCAAACGCAACGTCATGTCAACGTCTTTCGATGAGGTCAAACGCGCAAATGAAAGAGAATTGGAATGATCGTGAGTGTGCATCATGTTTGGCATCCAACCATTTTGACATATGTCGTTTGGCGTGGCTCCAAAAATGACGCGATGGAATGACCGTGAGTGACCACCATAAGAGGCGACTAAATCCTGGCCCTCAGTGGAACAGCCCCTCAAAGAAATTATAGTGGTAATATGGATTTTAATAGGTCATTAATACCATTATTACTAGTTCTCCATGGGGTCATCTGGATAGCTACTCTCTTGCCTGAGTCAGCCGCCAAACGACTCATCGTTCCGGCTGGGGACTTGAAAGTCCGGTTCTTTATTTTTCTTCTCTCTTTCTTTGCCGGCAACACATTGGTGATGCCTTTCGTGTTCCTGATGTCCATGGGTCACAATAAGATAGCCACTTACCATCAGGTGAATCGTTAACTTGTTTGACAGCTGTTTCCATAAAAAATGAACAATTTTCCACCACCATGCTTTATAGTTACCCATTACACAAATAAGTGGTTACTCCATGTCTTTATCTTTTAAGGGTAAAGTGTACAGGGACCGGAAAGCTAAGGGCCTGTACCCGTATATACCAGATCTTGCAGACAGAGAAGCAATAAAGAAGGAATATCTTACTAAAATACGATTTACCTCATAGAAAAATTTATAGAAGTATAAATATGACATAAACTCGGTAATTGTTCTTTCTATACAGTGCCCCAACTTATCTGTGAAATGGCAAAAATTGGAACTAATGCCGCCATGTATAAAAGTCATTCATAAGTTCTTTGTGCTCGTTCATTTGACATTTACTCTAATGATTGGTCCAATGCGTACAACAGCGGCCTCCTTCAACTCACAGATAAGTTGGCTTCACTGTACTACTAAATTATGCGACAGTGATGCATAAGGGTGATCTCCACAGATGACATATATTTTCTTGTACATTTATTTTATATGTACTTGACATTTATTTTATATCAATACTGAGGTTTACTGTAAATATGTACTAGCTAATAAACAAAATAATGTTTTATGATTTGTTAATTTTGTCTGATTTATTGAATTTCCATTATGACATTGGGTTAGTTAATATTTATATAATTTATCAGTCACATAGTCATACAAATTGCGTGGAACGTTATACTGGTCCTATGCTCAGAAATTGTTAATACCACAAGACCATTTTTCTCATTACTAACTGTAGGGCAAAAATATTACATAATAAGGGTCTCATTAAAATGAAGCTACTCACGAAAAATTAGCTTGATAGTAATCAAGTGCAAAAATGTACCAGGGATCCTGGACTAAAAGGGCATAGTGAACAAAAAAATATTATTTAGTGTAATATAATTTTTAAACAGGTACTTAACAAAAACCACACAAGTTAAATGCAATGCTGACCCGCAACACTTGTTTCTTTGTGTTTAAAAAATGCTCTCTTAACATTGAAATTGAATATTGAAAATAAATTTTACAGGTCTTAAAAAGATATTTACCTTAACTATGAAGTTTGAATAGGCTGTTTATTATTGGTTGTTACAAATCTGTTTGTTATCTTACATCATCCCCTTAAATATATAATGGGGGGAGAAATAATACTTTCTATACCACCTACTCCACCTAGGGTTATATGACCACATAACATTGTCATTAATTCATTATAGACATGGAGTTCAGGACTTCTGAAGTCTCCTACTTACCAAGTGAGGGTTAGGATTCCCAATGACCAGGGTTTACCTTGGTACCATCATAGCTCGTTCTCTAGTTGTGTCGTGCATGTATGGTATTAGTGTCCCAAACTGTAATAAGCATGTGTCTCAGACTGTAACTCAGTAACTTTAAGTTACTTTAATAATACAAACCACAGGGAGTGTTAAATAAAACAACATACTCAGCGTAAACCATGACTGTATTCTTTAGTGGTACATGTGGGAGGCAATATGTCTCGGTGTCCAAGGCAAGGTCCTTAGTTGCTACTCTTATAAACATGAAGGCAAATCGGAAGAACATGTTCATTACAACAACTGTAATTCTATAGCACACAATTTTTGTTTTGAGCCAACATCCACTTTGATCAGCAAAATATTTGCCAGTCGACAGGGGCGTAGCTACCAGGGCAGCCTACAGGGGCCCCGACTAGTAGTTATTAGTTACATTAAGTTTAGTGGCGTACTTCGTAACATATGAAAACGTGACGCCCTCAAAAAAGCAAATAAGGCCACTTCTATTCGCGCCTTTTTTCTCTCGAAATTTTTGAACGGGGCCCTCAGCAAATATTGATAATAGGGCCTGCCTAGGGCAAGCTACGACTCTGCTAGTCGAGTAAAAAATACTTAGGTTTTTGTTATACAAAACAGACTAAGTAACCGACAATGATGTCATTTTTCTATGTTTTTGGCCCTTAAAAAGTAGAATCCTTTAAAAAGTAATCAATTGACTACATTTTCACAAAACTTGATGGTGGATATTGGCCCAATGTTTAATGGATGAAGCGTAGTGCATGTTCCAAGTCTCGTATAAATAAACGCTTACATTAAAGTTAAAGTTTGGCTTTAAGATGCCAAGACAGTTTTATTGGAATTACCTCTCACTAAATACACAGCATAACAAGCAAGCATCCATTTCAACCGAAAATTTTAAAGCCATTTAGTAAATTCGCCATAATCATTTAATTTCATAGGAATGTAAAAACACATTGTTATTCCTGGCTCATGCGCTACGTTTCGATAAGAATAAAACACCTGCACAAAACCTGCCAAAGTTAATAGATATGTCTATGTGCAGGGCCTTTAAGATTACATAATAATAAAATACATCTATATTTAATAAATTCATCATTACATAGTGGACACAGCATAAAATGTTTTACCAAAATATTTTGATGATCTTTGCTTATCCCATCATAACCTACCTCCAATTTATGTCATGCAGTGTCTATTTGACACGCTTACAATGATAAGTATGTGTCTATCTGTGTCGGACACTAGTAACAACAGACTTCATTTGTAATTCTTATTATCAAGAGCAGTCACATGCAGGCATCGGCTCCAGAAGATGATGGTGCAACATAAAATAATAAATTATACCTGCTTGTGCTAATATAATGGTAAATGAAAATGATTGATTACATTTTATGAATGTGAGTTAGTGTCCGACACTAGTCAAACGTTACCCAAGTGTTTCATAAAGCTTTACACGTATCTTATGTAATATATTGTAAGCGCTTATCAGTTAATATTATTCATTAGAGCAATATAGCAAACGAGTTTGAACCTAAAAGTTACCTAATGTGGAATTTTCATAAATCATAAACACTTACATTTTAATGCCAATATACAAAATAGGGTTCAAATACCTACCTAATGTCAAATTATAATATATTTTCTTTCAGATGAATAATTATAATTCTTAAATTAGAAGCCATATTAAGTAAATATTTGCAGTATTGGGTAAATACTAGTGATTCTATTTAATTTTTCACACAACAATACAATTCGTTTTTACCTTCCAAGTTACAATGTGTCAAGACATGATAAGAAAAAGATAGTCAACAAGATGACGACGGCTTGATATAAAAGTTTGCGACGATTATTGTATAATATTAACAACCATTTAAGTAATAAAATAGGTAATAAATAAAAACATTAATTTCCATTTAGAAAAAAATAAATACTGAAAACAACCAATTAAATACACAACCCTTTTAAATCTTTCGGTTTTAAACATAATAAATTAATTAAGAATCAAATGTACATATTCGTATACAATTCACAGAAAGATGGCTGCTAAATATTATTGCGCTTCGATTTTATTATATTTTCCTTGGGAGTTTGGTGCCATATAAGCCCGTGTGAAAAAAATACCAACTTTGAATAAAAATCTGAATTATCATTTGGCCAACCTACTGGAAGCTACTGAATGGATTTTCATGTTTACCAGACTGTGATGTAGATCTAGAATAATATATGGAGTATATTTTATTATCCCGTAGAACGCAGGTTAAGTCAAACACGAATATAAAATTACTAGCGCTTTAGTAATTAATATCCGTGTGTTAAAGATAATTTTGTTTGTTAAACAGTTACTAGTGGCAGTTTTTGAAAACTAACGATTTGTTATAAAAAGCTTTCGTAGGTAAGTGACGGGGCATACGCTTTTTATTTTGAATTAATCAGTTATTTTTATGCATTTTTGTGGACGGTGGGATGTATGTATGAAACAGCATAATTTAAGAACCCTACTAATGCAACTAACAAAGGATTTATTATGCTCCGAGTACATAACTCACTAACATCACCAGATCTGTGAACAACTACATAACAAACTAACTATCATAGTTTATAAGGAACCAATGTTTTTATTACCATTGATAACTGCCCATTTACTTGAAAAACTGATAATTTTGTTACTTTACGACTTACCCCCTTATTCACAAACACCACTTACAAGGTAATGAAGCAACTCTGTTATTTCCCACTGCGTTCGATACTTTAAGCCTTCCATTTTCACAGTCATCACTCGAGTATTACTTGGTTGAGCGAACGCATAGCGCTGTATAATCCTACAACCCTGTAATTACTCTAATTGATGCGGCAAACTCCACTCTAGTTATATGAAGATGGTAATACAAACAATCGATTATTTCTTTTTATTTTACGCACAAAAAATACTTATCCAAAAAATCCAAGTAATTTCCAGTAAATAGCAGTTCCTTCTATCATAATGTGAGTATGGTAAAACTATCTATACAACGAGGCACTTGACTTTGTAATAATTTCTAGTTCTGTACCAATCTTTATAACATTAATCAATTCGACACAACTGCACTGACACCTGTGATACGGACTTACTTAGCTTATGGGTCAGTATTCCAATGAAAGGACGTAGTTTCTGAAAAACGTTCCAATCAACATTTATGTTGAAATTGAATTAATACTTATATTAGCTGCCTGGACAGACTTCGTTCTGTCAAAAGTTTTTTTTTGAGATGTAAGCTATCCTATCTTTCAAGTTGGATCAAACTGCACACGGTGTGAAAATTTGATTAAAATCGGTTAAGTAGTTTAGGAGTCCATCGCGGACAAACAACGTGACACGTAATTTATATATATTAAGATTAATTCTTAAGTATTAATACTAAGTATACTAAGTAATGAAGTATTATTAAGTATTAATACTTAAGTATTAATTCAATTTCAACATGAGTGTGGATTGGAACGTTTTTCAGAAATATATATTGTTATTAGGTTGAAAAAAAAAACATATACACCAGACAAGTACTACACATAATACAATACAATAAAATTGTGATAATATTTGTTAAAATGAAGATCCATGTAATTTGTTCTGAACATATTGTTAAATTAGTACATAGCTAGGCACATTACATGTAACATTACTACCCTCATATACATCGCAAATAATTATACTGATTATATACTAATGTAAATACAGCTTATACATTACGATCAAGTCAACAACGATGGGATAGTACATAAGTCAAACAATCAAATTAACTATCTACATACGAGTGGTGTCGTCTGTCGGTCTTTTTTAATGTATATTTAGTGACTTGAAAAACTAGAGATTCTCTAAAACGGTATACAATTACTAGTGAAAAAATACGTATCTCTGTTATGAGTGATATTAATTTAACTTACAAAATAATTAATTAATAGACTATTTTAAATTAAAGGAATTAAGAAGTAAATGCTACTCTAAAAAGAAAATGTATAATCTTACACAAACACATTATTAAGATATTATTATGTTCTAAAATGTTTAAGTAATAATCTCTTTTTTAGTTCTGTTTCTTGGGTATTTTGCATAATATTATTTTGATATTAAAAAGGCGGCTATCAATTATAATCTAATTGATAGTTAACATGTATCTCCATTGACTATTGTGAGCATTAAACACTTTAAATAAAAAAGTTACAATATTTAGAACAACATAAAAATATTTTATATGTATAAATTAATATAATTTTAATTCACTAAGCATAAAAAAATATTACATAAAATATGTTAATGGTTAAAAAACAAAGTCTTAAACGAAAACTAATTTAATTATTATACACAAATATTATTGAGAAATGTACCAACTAAGGGCTTACTTTACATTATAAAATTACTTTCACGTAAACTTGCCTTACTTTTGTCGAGAAAAAGTGAAAAAAAAATAGTGGACGAATTTGGTTCAGTTGGTACATACTAAATGCTTTTGTATGTAAACATATATTTTTTAAATAAAATGTTAGTTATGTGATAGGTTCATTTTCATAATCTAATATAAGCAACAAATAAAGCTAAATTATAATTAAATTATTATTAAAAACGTAAGGACAACGCGTGCTAAGATATATGCAGACATGTAAGACGTGCAGATTTGATTAGGTTATTTTTGGTATGAAATTTTGAATATTTTTTTTATTACTTTAAAAGTACGACAAAAAAGTTGTAAATACGAAGTGATTTCTGATATAATAGTTTAGTTAAACTGATTACATGCACGTGATCTTTAACAATAACATAACATCTAATAAAATCAACATATAGGGGCGCTAGTGTCACTATATAAAATAAAACAACAAAATATAAGAAAAAAATACAACTCGAAAAAATTTCTTGCAAAATTATTTTTGCGACTTTAATGAAATTGATCTAAAATAATTTTTAGGGTTCGTACCTTAAAAGGAAATAACGGAACCCTTATAGATATTTTTTATTTAATTTATCTTCTTGTTTTAGCAATGAAATATGGAGAGATGTTAACTGTCGCATTCTACTCATCATAATTTATAATTAATACCCAATCTGCGGTCATAATAATTTCCGCAAAATTTCGCCATACGCTCATTGGAAATATGTTCTACGGACTAGCACTCCTATGTTTAATTAATTAATCACGTTGAATTCAATGAACCTTATCGTCCAATTATAAAGAAAGTACGACATCTCAATACTTGCATTATAAAATTAACAACGTTTTTGGAATTCCAGAAATATTTTAAAGATTGATGATTTGTTGGGGTCACATAAAATATTAGAGGTTATATTATATTCAACTACTATCCACGGTAATAAATTAATTTGTGATGTTCAGTGTATGGGTATTGGGTAATAAATAATAATTCATATTTATTATTATTGAAACAAAATATTTATAGTTACTTTGAAATAATATTACGTGTACGTAGAGAGAGGAAGAGAGAGAGAGAGAGAGGAAGAGAGAGAGAGAGAGAGAGAAAGAGAGAGAAACAGCAAATTACCTGCGCTGCAGAGCTATAGTGTAAAAAGGGACTTCACTCAGCTTGAGCTGCAGTTTCTATAATAGAAGGCTTGCAGCGCTGGTTTACTGGATTGCTGGGTTTTCAAAAACATTGTTAACGTCAGACGATAAGGTTCATTTTCCATCGTATGTAGTAAAGCACAATGTGATGTTATGTTATTCAGCACGCATTGTCGTGTAAGAGTCAATCGGCGCGCTGTTTTATGTGGAAGCAGCTTATTCTGAAGTGGTCGCACATCTGACGCACCTGGGGAGACACAGTAGTAAGTGAAAAGTAATAAATTAACGAAAAAAAACGTGTGTGACTTGTGTGAGTACTTAAGTAGGCACGTAAGAAGTTATACTTCTTTGACGTAACAGAACAAAAATAGCTAAAGATTTCATCACGTATGCCATAACTCTTTGTAAAAGGAATCAATTGTCAGCTGACTTACGGCCGGTCTCAATAATGTACTAACAGATGGAAGGCTGTGAAAAGGGCTATCATTAGTATGTTATCTGTCATATTTGTCAATTTTTGCCTCTGAAAAATTGACAAATATGACAGATGACAGCCCTATCCACAGTCTTCCATCTGTTAGTACATTATTGAGACCGGCCGTTAATCATGTCGCTTTTTGGCTGTCGGAGTGCGCGCGCATCGTAAAAATTATACTCTCACAAAGCGCTTATAGATCGATAAACTACCAGGCTACCATACTGTAGTAAGATGTAACTCAGCCCGCAGCTACCAGGCAACCATACTCTAGCAAGAGATGACTCTAGCACGCGCCGTAGTTGTACTAGTTAGTAGGTGCGCGGCCGAAGTAACCTCGTCAAACTACCAGGCTACCATGCTCTAGCAAGAGGTAAGGAGCCATCCATAAATTACGTCACACTAATTTCATCACTTTTGACCCCTACCCCTTCCTTGTCACAGCTGGTCACACTTGTGAGACCTCCCCCTAGTGTGACGTCACATATTATGAAATTTTACAACTAGAAATTTTATTATTAAATTAAAACAGCAGTACCGAAATAAGTTTATTTCCATTAACTGTTTTTTTTATTTACCTATACTGTATACCAATTATTCGATTTTGAAATGTCACGTCACGAAACTTAGGACCCCTCCCACCCCTTGTCACACAATGTCACACTACATCGACCCCCCCCCCCCCCTTCCCCGTAACCTGTGACGTAATTTACGGATGGGCCCTAACTCCTCACGCAGCTACCAGGCTACCATACGCTAGCAAGAGACGACTCTAGCATGCGCCGTAGTTGTGGCAGTACATTGGTGCGCGGCCGTATTAATCTCGTCAAAGTAGGTTTAGGTTTAAAGAAATTTATTCTCATAAAGACATCACTGTCACTTACATGAGAACATCTAATAAAAATATTTATACAGTTCGTCATCACACTGGCACACACTAATGCAAAAAACTATTAATTCAACTTGCAAAACAGTTAAAACCATTTACCTTATACAAATATTAAAAAGAAAAGATTTAAACACCCATTCAACGCATTTGTTTTATTTAAGACGTCTGACTTTGGATTATATATTGAGCAAGTACCAGGCTACCATACGCTAGCAAGAGGTAGATGTGACTCACCACACACGCGCCGTAGTGCAGGTGCGCGGCCACGCTGAGCGCCGTCACGCCGTAGAAGGCGGCGGGCTCGTACCGCGGCCACGCCAGCGACACGGCCGCGCCGCCCGCCAGCGGCCACAGCAGCCAGTTGACCAGCTCGCAGCGCTGGTTGCTCATCTGGCTCACTATCAGCCGACACTGTACAGGGTACACACACATGTTGTGTTAAACTAACTGAATCTATAGCATTTTTCAGTACCTAACATTAAACATATATGCTACTAGCTGCCCGGACAGACTACGTTCTGTCAAAAGTTTTGTAGTGAAAACTTCTTTAGTACGGGGGCGACTTAAAATTTTATCAAACGAAACTGTCCAGTGGAGACTAGAAATGAGTGGAGACTGACTTGAGTTGAGTTGGAGTGGAGTGGAGCGGAGCGGAGCGGAGTGGAGTGGAGTGGAATAGTAAAACCTACAATTATCATCTTCCCGAAATTTTACATTCGTCTAATTATCTTGAAAACAAAATTTTTGAAGTTTTCACTTCTAACACGTGTGAATTGTTCACATTTTAATTTTTTATTTTGAGATGTAAGCTATCCTATCTTTCAAGTTGAATCAAACTGCACACGGTGTGCAAATTTGATTAAAATCGGTTAAGAAGTTTAACGAGTCCATCACGGACAAACAACGTGACACGTAATTTATATATATTAAGAATTATGAAACTTGAAGGGCGTTTCTTCTGTACATTGAATAATAACATTAATAAAATAAGCATTCCCCGATTTTCTGATATTTTGGAAGACACGTTTCTTCAGCCCCAGCCGGCCCAGCCGGCTACAGCTACTCACAGCCACATTACTGAACAGCGTCCCGATGAGCAGGAACAGCGCGCGCGGGTCCCGCGCGGCCAGCGTGGCCCAGCGCGCCCACAGCGAGCACGCTATGAACACCGCCAGCACCGACCACAGCGGCCGGATCGCTTCCAGCGGCGGACGCATCTTGCCCGTTTGGTTCTTGTACGAACTGGGGGGAGGAGTTTACTTAGAATTGTTAGTTTTAAAACTATATTTCTATAGTCAGCAAAATAGTTATAAAAAATTAACGCTCGTACACGCCCTAGACTTCACACAAATAGGGCATGTATAACCCGAGAAAAACATTTTTTGGTCACTGAAATGTCTTTATTAACCGACTTCAAAAAAAGGAGGAGGTTCTCAATTCGACTGTTTTTTTTTTATGTTTGTTACCTCAGAACTTTGGACTGGGCGAACCGATTTTGATGATTGTTTTTTTAATCGAAAGCAGGTGCTTGTCATGTGGTCCCACATAAATTTGAACGAGATTTGACAAGTAGTTTTTGAGACTTTGAAGTCGGTTATTTTTTGTTAGTAAAATTTATATTATTTTTAAATAAAAGTTAATGTTTGACCACAATCCCACCTGATGGTAAGTAGTGATGTAGCCTTGAATGTAGATGAATTAAAACGAACTAACTTAGTAATCCGTGCGCTACAATTACTATGTTATCTGCAGTAAAATTTCCGTCCATTTTGGTCAACCATTAAAAATCAAAGTCACAACCCCTAATTGTCCCTAACCTAACTGTTGGGCTCGGGGTCTCCTCTCACAATATGAGGGGTACAGACAATACCCCTAGTCTACTACGCTGACCAAGTATGTATCGGTAGACTTCACACACCTTTGAGAACGTTATGGAGTACTATCAAATGTGCAGGTTGCTATGCTATCACTGCTATTGCGTCAGTTAACCATACATAAACAATATTGAACCAACTCACTGATAAACATTGTACAACGCAACCGGCAAGTTGGTCAGCACCCCGGTGCCGTAGATCATCCACTCGAACCCGTTGGCCAGGGTGTACCCCCCGAACAGGTATCGCTTGTAGAACCCAGTGCCGTTCAGCCCCGTCCATAGGAAGAAGAATGTGGATGCCTGGAGCAATAACGTATAATTATCATATATGATATATTAATGTTTCTGTTCGAATTAGTAATTTTTTGTTTTTGTTAGGGGGCGTAGTGATACATATGCTGTAAAAATTACAAGTGTCTACCTATTATGGTTTAAGAGACAAATCTCTGTGACAGACAAATGGACGGACGGACAGAGGGATCGACGGACGGACTGAGAGGCAAAATTTCCTTGGAAGTTGCTTGCTTGTTCTTCTTTCAAGGCAAAAAAAAAAACTACAAAATTTTCTGTCATTAATGTAAATAACAATTTTATTACTTTGGAGTTTCTTTTATTGCAGATTAATCAGATTATCATTCATAAGTGTGTCAGTGATACCTATATGAATAAATGATTTTGATTTAAACTGAATCAATTATTTCCCATACAATAGAAAGTGAACTGACCCACATGCTAAAGTCGTACCCCCAGGGCAGGAACAGTACCCCCGTGTTGTACTTCTCCCAGTGGCTCAGGTAGAAGTTGAACAGGAGATTCCACATCACGTAGTACATCCTGGAACATAGGGATACCATGTCACCATACTGCTGTGTAACTTACTATTTGTGTAAGAGATTTCTTTATGTTAGCCAACAGACTAGCTGAGTCTACGGACACTTATTCAGTGCCATTCGCGTTTCGCTGAACGATTTTGGTTACACTTATTCAGTTCTGCTTTATCAGCCGCGTATAGAACAGCGCTGAACGCGGCACAATGATAAAAAAAACTTTTGTCCTCATTTTCTACTTGTTTGCCGCGAAAGCGGAATAGACGCGTAAAAGCTGAACGGATGCGTACGCGTCTCTATACAAAATCGTTGCTAGCTATGGACATACGCTGAATAGAGCTGTTTAAATGTGCACAAACCCTAAGTGGTCATCGCCACTCATGGACCAGTCTTTCCCACTCTGTCCCTTCTCCTTTTCGGCTCGTCTCCTCATTTTCTAACTGCGCCGAGTTGGTACACCTATAGCGAATGCTGTATGTTGTTCGATTGTTAATTTTGGCATTGGCCGCATCTTAATTGGACGACAAAGCTCAAATTCAAGTGTGAACTAATGCTATCAAACTGCAATTACAAAAATGTTTCGAAACACTACTTAACAGTTAACACTACAACTGGTAGCAGCGCCTTTAAGCCCCACGTCTCCACGCACAAATGGAAAGCGTGTCTACTTAACACACATCAGATGTCGCGTCGTTCAATGAAACGGCCAAGACAGTTAACACGAGCTCACCGTATGGGCGGTATGGAGAAGTCGAGGCTGCCGAAGATGGAGTAGAGGCAGGCAGGGATGAAGAACACGGAGTACGAGTCCAGCCCGTGGTCGAACAGCTCCCCCAGGGGGCCGGACGTCTGCGTGCGGCGCGCTTGCTTGCCGTCGATGCCATCTGGAACGCATTACTGTTGGATACTTCATTCAGTTCCACGAAAGGCACCTATAATCTATACTAATATTATAAAGAAAAAAGTTTGATTTTTGAAGTGAAAACTTCTTTAGTACGGGGGTGACTTGAAATTTTATGAAACGAAACTGTCCAGTAAAAAGAGACAAACACATAAATTCTAAAGCGAGATAGGAAGCATTGTACAGGGGTAGGGTAGGGGAGTGAGGGGTAGGGGAGCGGAGCGGAGCGGGGCGGGGCGGAGCGGAGTAGATTAGTGAAACCTACATTTATCATCTTCCCGAAATTCATCTCATTATCTTGAAAACAAAAATTTTGAAGGTTTCACTTCTACCACGTGTGAATTGCACACATTTTAAATTTTGTTTGTTTATTTGTAATAGACAAAATCAAAAACTTCTGGACCGATTTCAAAAAATCTTTTACCAAAAAGCTGTGTTATTCCTGAGTAACATAGACTATATTTGATTGTGATTAATAATATTTTCTACTTCATAACAAGTAAAAATGTTCGACGCCCAGCTAACTGGGTATGGGTCAGCTAATCTGCAATAAAATTAGCTATCTAAGTAACTGGCAGTTAGAAACTGGGTCCGATTTTTGCTCCAATCTCATTGGGGAATCCTTGTTTATGAGGAACCTGTACCATAACCATAATCCTCAACGTAAGTGTAGATCAATCAATCTAAATTCGGCAAGTCCATAAACAATATCTTGATGACCTTGAAGATTGTCATTCTAGCAGCTACCTAGGCCCGAGTGACACTGTTACTATATTGACAGTTGTACTACTATATCAACGATGCTTATTGTTTAACTACTGACTACATTATTTTAGCCCTGCCCTACCCTCATCAGTTCTTAGCTCTCACTCATCACCATTGACTCACCCAGCGTGTACGCGAGGAACAGGAAGGCGGCCAGCACGTACCACAGCGATTGCGGGATCCTCTCGGCGTGCCCGTTGAGCGGGGGGCCCGTCGCGCTAGCGTTGTGCGCGTCCGCCGCGCCCGTCGCGCTCGCCGCCGTGTAGTCGTAGTCGTAGTACGAGAGCAGCAGGAAATCCAGTACGGTGAGGAGAAACCCAGCGAATGTCAGTACGTTCGGCGCCACCCATCTTGGTACTAACTGGAAACACAGAATTAGTAATTATGCTTATGCATCTCGCAGTAGCAGAAATGGTATGGGTTCATTAAACCTACATTTCAATATAGTTTTAAAGTTTTAAGTATAAAAGTGTTGTGTTTATTCAGGTATATTCATCATAAATATTAAGGTCTACATGTTATATACCATACTCATACGGTATTAATTAATTGTAATAAAACTGGAACAAGATCGTTTTCGAAAAATGTTATTTAGTATTTGTTATTTAGTATATTTTTTGTGGTTTTCTTGACACATTTGTAACATGTTTTACAGTCCATTCATTATACACATAGGACACTTATCATCCAGAGAAATAGGTTTCCGCGTGATAGAATATAAAAGCAAGCGTTTGTATTAGTAAATTAGACAGAATTATTCAGATTTCAGTCAGGTTGATAGCAAAAATAGAACCAAAGTTCTCGCTTTATGCCTTTTACTTCCAGTCGGTTACGTAATGAAGTGTGAACAATGCCAGAAATGTCTGAATAAAGCTGAAAAAGGCTTGCGTCACAAATAGCTGCTTCTATGGTTGATTGACAACAAAGGGCGCGTTCTATTTCGAGCACTATTTAATCAAAGTGGTGCTACCGTGAATTGAAGTAATGAGTGATTTACATTCGAATGAATGCTTTTGCCTGTTATGGTCCTAGTATCTAGGGGTCCTAGTGGGTAGGAATCGCAATTAAACTTTGCTTTGTGGTCCTTTATAACCAAACCTGAGTTTGAAGCGCTAACTCCCTGACAAAAAAGCGTGTTAAATTAATGAAACATGTCGTCATCCAATTCAGAAGGATGTAAGATAAACTGACCATTTTTCTGAGCACTGAAAGCCTTCGTGTCAGAGCGGGACGTCTACGGAACAATAATTACTATTATTAAGAGCTAATAAGAAGGTCGGGCGTCTATTTGTCTAAAATCAGTAGTATCGATAGCTAAAAAAAGGTCATCGAGCATAAATCTCGTAGTTTCTATGACTTTCATGTCGATGTCCACAAGTAAGTAAAAATATACCAAAGCAGGACGTATGGTCACCTTAGTGTAAGATATAAATATATTTCATGAAATTTGAGCTATCGGAGCAGGATATACTTTGTGTTTCTAGGACCGGAAAAAGCCCAAAAGAAGGATTATCTGTATCACAGGTAACTTGGAAGCTTGAAGCTTGGTCAAGAGCACAGTCACGAATAACTTTCAGCGATCTACATTAGACAGAAACGTTAGCAACTTAGACTTTATAAAGATAAGTTTTTATTCAATTGTTTTTATTCAATTGATAACCTAATAAAAAATCATATAATTTTATTTGAATGTATTTTCTTTCTCGGCAGGGTGGTTAAGTACACCCCCTTGCACTATACACCTGGCACCAATTGATACGGTAAATTCTATAAATGCGGTAACTCAGAAAAACTCGTTTCTCAAACACCAGCGCTTCAGTCACTACCAACCGTTACGAGGTTATCAACCGGCCTTAACCTGCTCACTTTTAGAGACACGACAATAAACACTGATAAAAGAAACTGCACAAATAATAAATGATAGCGCTGAATTCGTGTGTCACTCCACTCAATGTAGGCCACTATCACGTGTTTACCTAAACGATTATAGTCTATCTATCAGTGTCTAGATAAATGCCTGGCAAACATCACATGACAATGGGTAAAGCCAATATTTGGCTGACGTCCGAAAACGACTTTTGACTTTTAATCGATTTCGTTTTGGAAAATATACCCCTGAAGCGTGCTGATAGCGGTTTATTAAAGTGAAACTTTTGTTCTATCGCTCCAAAACTTTTCGTCCATCTATCGCATGTCGCATTACAGCCGGCCCTGGAGTAAGAATAATAATGGAGATTTATTAGTAAATATTTCTCTTAGTTTTTAATATGCGTCTATCATCTAAATTATTGTATTAATTATCTATTCCGTACTCTAATACGCAAATTGAACTTTAATTTTATAATTGAATATTTTGTCTACTATTGATTTCCCATTATCATTCCCATTTTTGAAATAATTAAGTTAAGATTAAAAACGCAATTTTAATACCCTAAATCGAATAATTTTCTAAAATTTTTTAGTTAAATGCCTA
Organism: Thymelicus sylvestris; assembly: GCA_911387775.1. NCBI lineage: Eukaryota > Metazoa > Arthropoda > Insecta > Lepidoptera > Hesperiidae > Thymelicus > Thymelicus sylvestris. The sequence continues at coordinate 10,793,748 of OU426909.1, read as the reverse complement.
CAAAATTCCTTTAAAGCCATTCTTTATCTCTTGCGCTTTGCAAAATAGAGCAATTTACAAAAATTTACGCGACATCTCAAGGGCCAGAGCGACCTAGTTGGCAAAGCTTTACCGATAACATTCTCTAAATTTTTGCCAGCTCTTGGATAGGATAGGTAGGATAGAAGATGGCGCGATGGCATTATTATTGATAACTATAACATCGAACGAATAAGATTAGATATGAATAAGCAAAATAATTATTGTGAGCAACCAGACATTGGTGATTTGAGTAGCATAGATACTTAAATAGACTTTGTTCGAATTCTACATCTCAGATCTACGCGTATTTCAAGAAAACATGAAACCACAGACTCTAAAAAGTTTACTCTCTAATAATATTATTTCAGAGATTACTAGACAATAAAAATTGATAGGTACATTATTTTTGTAAAAATTGATTTGGTAATCATAAAAATATGCCAATATTGTACCTATACGTCAATTACGTCATATCAAAGAAACAAGGATGTGTCCACTACAATCATGTATCTTATCATCTCATCATACGATAGATAGTCGATACCTCGTAATTTTATTGGCCTATACTACAAGAAACCGTGATTTGAATGTAACAATGTAGGTATTTTATTAATTTTATAGAGGTTCTTATAAAATTACCTGAAGCCATGACAAACAAGCATGAATAAGAGTTCCAAAACTATACCTGTATTGCACGATTTGCACGTATCGTAATTAGTATCTACTCGGTATACCTTAGGTTTAAATTGTCAGGAAATGATTGCTTTCAGTGATAAGACCGTCTTTTTTATATCTTATTTTTTGCACATGGTTAGGTACCTGTTTTTTAGGGTTTCGTTCCTCAAAATAAAAAAGCGGAGAGCTTAAAGAATCACTTTTTTCCGTCTGCCTGTCTGTCAACCTGAGAAAAAGGTTTCAGGAATACGTGAAGGTATTCCTGTGGTGTCCTGAAGATATTTGACTGTGTTGAAAACATAGTCAAATATTAAGGTATGCAATCCCATGTAGCAGTGAAAAAATCAAGTTTCTAGGTCAACGTAATCAAACCTAATAGCCGAACCTTACCCCTATTAAGAACTTAGGTTCCCGAAGCGAGAACGGGTTACTTACTAGATAGTAATAAATACCTATACAGCTTGGATGTCAAATGCACAAGTGAAACACCCAGATATAAATACCAAAAACATAACATTCACAACATATTTTCATCTCTGGTGTACATTTTAACAAAAGTTGAAGCCATAAGTTCAGTACAGTATTTCCATTCCCGCATGAGACGACTACAAAGTGACTTCACTACTTGTGTAGAATGCTGAATGCCACACGCTTAATTAGAAACAGCCGGCACTGACAATGATACATACAAAACAACTTCAGCGTGCAAAAGATAATAATTACTTGGCTATTATTATAGTTATTTCCAAGATAAAGTGCAGACTATGAATTCATATAATCTTAAGTGGTACGTAAGTGATAATTTATATAACGCTAAATAACGCTACACACTCATAGCCCCACACTAGTGACTAGATTCCCTGTGTCGTGGGTGCCATGGACAACACACAACATAGACAAGGACATTCACACCCAGACCGAGAACAGAAATTCAAAGTCATCATTCAAATTTCCGCCTCGCTGGGAATCGAACCCAGGACCCTTGATGCGGCGATCCGGCATGGTAACCATTGCGCCACACGGGTCGTCATAATATCGTTATAGTAACCAGATGTTATAAATTGTAACTTACAACCGGAAATGAATACTCGAGAGAAGCGGCAACAAACTCCTAGCCTGTCCTGCTAAAATTGTGAACGCGATTTGTTAGGAGGATGGATGTTTGTTGCTCTTTCAATAATCACGTTTTCATATTATATAGGCGATTTCTGTTATGATTTTTTTAAACACGAGCTGAGGGGTTTCTTCTTACGTTCTTACAAAAAAAATAAGTGATTCTATAATAAATAAATATTTTTTATTTATCCTAAATGATCTATTCTATGCTTATAGTTGTCTCTATTATATTATATACTACCTACTTATATAATGCAATAAAATTGATCTTGGTATCGAGGCAAAGAAGTAGGTATGACGCATAATTATAGTGACCATTTTTTTCGTGTCAAAGCGGGACGCCTACCGAATTTGTATACAAAAATTAGTATTTTTTGCAAAATCGTCATCGGACTATACTATCGGACGTATACCCCGACCAAGTTTGAATGAATTGGATGTGTAAGTATACTAAGTATACATTTGGTACAAGGCGGGATTTTTTTTGTTCTCGCGAGGGACAGCGGGACAGACAGCCTGAAAACGGGACAATCCCGCCCAAAGCGAGACATATGGTCACCTTACGCATAATAATATACCGTATATATTTTTATTAATTGTACTAAAACCAGAAGAACGTAATAACTGCCTGCTATATATTTTTTTCTTATTCTTATTTATATTTACATAGATAGGATTATAGATCGCATAAATTGGTCGCGGGTGTCATGGTCGGCGGGGACAATTTCTCATCAGATCTACCGATCAGTGATCCGTGCAGTGCCAACTTACCATCAATTGGTTTGTCTGCTTGTAAAAGATTCCCCGTTTATTCAATTGGCTTCAACTCATTAATGGCCCACTACTGGGCACGGATCTCTCGTCTTGAGGAGGCCGCAGTATATTCGTTTATTGGCTAGTATCTTAACAATATTATTTTAATTGTTTATGTGACTTCTAAAAAGAAAAAATAAATGGCAACTTAAAGCCTAATGTCAGTGGACAATGGACACTAAATACGCAAAGTAACAAATAAAAATATAAAATAATGTAAATTATTCATTGATCCTGTTGCAATCATTTAGTTTTTGTGATCGAGAAAGAAGTTCTTTTATAAAGATGATTCTACGTGGTAATGACACTGATGGCCGTGTGTGGGTGTATCTGGTGTATATGGGGCCTGGGGGTGAACAAGTGGTGTTGTTGTAACGTGGGTCATGGGTGGTAATTAGGGTTGCCAGATATTCGTCTAGATTGTCCCGACATTTCACATGATGTCCAGACAAGTCCGGACAAAATACAAAATGGTCTGACAATTCCAATACAAATTTTTTTGTCCCGACAAATCCTGACTTTCTGAAGTTTTGTCCACATATTTCAGTCTTGCCACCTGGCAACCCTAGTGGTAACAGCCTGCAGCTGCGACGTTCACACCGCGCGCTGATTAAAACGAAGTGAAAAAAGTTATTGTGCCGAGCTAATTATTTTGGCGGCTTGTTTCTAGTGGGTAACTACCAATGTACTAACAATAAGATAAGGACTTGATCCCATTGGCCCATATATAATACTAGCTGCCCGGACAGACTTCGTTCTGTCAAAAAAATTGCAATAAAATAATATAGCGACTATAAATTGAGATGTAAGCTATCCTATCTTTCAAGTTGGATCAAACTGCACATGGTGTGCAAATTTGATTAAAATCGGTTAAGTAGTTTAAGAGTCCATCGCGGACAAACAACGTGACACGTAATTTATATATATTAAGATAATAATGTGTAATGATAGTTTCGGCATGCTCAAAGCACATTTATAGCATTTTCGTTGGAATAACGTTGCATTAGAAAGAGACTGCGAAAACACTTGTTAACTTGTCGATTTCAGCTGCTTTACTGCACAACAAAATACCATTTGACAAGACTAAGAAAATAGGCAAAATAAATAATTCTAGCAGTTTCTACATCTGTAAAATGTCTCAGCTATCTTATGGCATCTATACTAATATTACAAGGCTGAGGGGTTTGTCTGGTTGAACGCGCTAATCTCAGGAAGTCCTGGTTTGAGTTGAAAAAATATTTTTGTGTTGGATAATCCATTAACCCAAGGAAGGTATAGATAGGCTACATAACATCTGGCTATGACCAATAGGAGCAGAGCAGTTATTATTGTAATTTGTACTATTGTAAATATTGGCAATCCAATTAGTAATCGTTAATATTTGTACCACTAAAAAGTTAGTCACAGATGCTTTGCTACCCCCAAGGCTGGTAGTCACCTCTTGTTTATTTGATGAACCTGTAGCTTAGTTAGTAGCAACCCTGCCTGCGAAGCGAGGGGCCTGGGTTTGATTCCCGGCTGAAGCAGATATTTATGTGACAGATAAATATTTGTATTCGGGTCATCAGTGTGATTGTGATGTGTTATATGTGTCGTCATGGATGGATGAAGTTCTGTTTAAACTCACCTCAACAACTCTGTTCCAAAATGGGTGCATTACATACACACTGAGTGGGCTTGTGTCCTTTGCCATATACTGAAAGCAAACATTTAAATTTACAATCCATTATTATTACATAACAATACCCTAATTTATTCTGATTGAAACAAAACAAATTGTATAAAAAACCTTAAAAAATTCAGCGATAATTATAATTTTTTTGGGAGTCAAATGTATCTTTTGCCTATTCAAACACTTCAATGAATTGAATTAAATCAATAGAGCAACAATATCTTAGAAGATGATTTGTGATGAATGCCATGAATGGGTACCACGGTACCCAACAGTACCTACTACCATTCTAATTGTCCTGCCACTCCTGACACAGGGCATTTTATTTATTTATTTATAAAAAAAATATACATAAGTGCTTCACTACATTTTAACTTTATCTAATTTTAAAAAGTTGTTTGATGAATTACAAAATAAGTACATACTAATAATCTAAATATTGTTGCCAAAGAATTTTTGTTCTTGTAAATTTAACGTTGAACTTGGTAGGTATGTTTTGCGGACTTCAATTTAATTACCCGGAAATACCTTAGCGGACGACAGCAACCGTAATGTTGCGTAAAAGATCGATTTTTAATTTTCTAGGTTACGTTTCTAAATTTCAATCAGTTATTACTACGAAACTAAGCATGATTGCTAGGTACCTATTTATTTACCTTATAATTATCGAATCCTTCCAGGTGGGCACGACTTAGATATTTGTAATTAAACATGTTTATTTATTTTGTTACACACAAGAAAATCACTGCACCAGAACGAATAGTTAAAAGTTAAACAGATGAAAATAACACATTCATTCTATACACATTTTTGTACTTTTAGTAAATTTATTCTGAGATTTTAGTTCCGCTATGCGTGTACATTATTTAAATCAACCAAGCAATAAGCATTTTCTATCACACGCGCCGTTAGCACTTAGCAGTTATTAAAACGTAGTGAATATTATGTACTCTGTTCTGTGGCAGTTAAAAATCTGCCTGTGTCACAGAGTCAGTGTTGCCAATGAAAGTTTTTGGAAAGCCGTGTATATTAGATAAGAAAGCCGTGTTTATATGGGAAAAGATCAACTGTGGCCTGTGGGCCGTGTCCAGAGCTGCCACTATAATTAGCTATCCAATTATGCCAATATATGCCATTGGTTTAGCGAAGAAGACTTTTCATTAGCCTACATAAACATCAAAATTAGCCTAGTGGCGCTGTTTTATGGGTTTTAATATTCGTTATATGTTTGCAAAACAATAAATAAACAAAAGATCGTAGGATTTGCGAAAAGCCGTAGAATTTGCTACGGTAATAGGGTTCCAGCCGTAGGCCGTAGATTTTGTAATTTTTTGGCCTGAAAGCCGTAGAACACGGTAATTGCCGTAGCATTGGCAACACTGCACAGAGTACTTAATCACTACGTTTTACTGTGTGTATTGGAAGATGACAGCGAGTGAAGTGACATGAACGTTAATGAATAATGATGTGCAAGCAGCGAAATTTACAAAATTACTGTTCACTCGTGTTATAATCGACACTTGTATCCGATTTTATCGTCATTTTTAAATATTATTTAAATATTATTATCCTTGGTGCATGCTGTTTGCGGATGACATCGTGCTAGTGGCCGAAAATGCCCCTGAGATTCAGAGCAAATTGGAGGAATGGCGACAACGGCTGGAGAGTGTTGGCCTGAAAGTAAGCAGAACCAAAACCACTTACATGTTCTGTGACTTCGGTGGTCTCTCCAGTCCTGCACCTATAACACTCAATAGAATGTCCTTACCACTCTGCTCTGATTTTCGGTACTTGGGCTCTGTCATTCAAAAGAATGATGACATTGACCTGGATGTCACACATCGGATCAATGCAGGTTGGATGAAATGGCGACAGGTCACAGGAACTATTTGCGACCCACGGATGCCCCTTAAATTGAAGGGTAAAATCTACAAATCCATCATCAGACCTATCGTAATGTATGGATCAGAATGTTGGGCTACAAAGAAGACGGATGAGAGACGATTGCATGTCACAGAGATGAGAACGTTAAGGTGGATGTGTGGAGTGACGAGAATGGATAAAGTAAGGAATGAGTATATTAGAGGAAGTTTGAAAGTAGCAAAAATGACAGAAAAGTTGAAAGGGAACCGAATGTCGTGGTATGGTCATGTGATGAGGCGAGAGGAAACGCATGTGGCGAGAAGAGTGATGGATATGAATGTGATGGATAGACGAAGGGGACGAGGACGACCAAAGAAAAGATGGATGGATTGTGTGACAGAGGATATGAAAGATAAGAGAGTTAATGTAAAGATGACGGCTAATAGGGAAGTGTGGAAGAGGAAAACATATTACGCCGACCCCAAATAAAATTGGGAAATGGGCAGGATGATGATGCTTTTTACAAATAGGTTTCTCGTTATCGACTCGGCATCGCGCATGGTGATAGATAGCAAATTATAAATCAATGAATGGGCAATTCGACGAAAATATTTACTCGAGTAACTCGAGTAAAGTTTTAGCGTACTCGAGTAAACTCGGCTGATTCAGCTCAGCGACGACCGCGACGCCAACGCGGTGATGGTTCAACTCAGTCTTACTTGTTTCGAATCCTCAACTTCGTCAAGTTGCCGCCGACGCGCTTCGCTTCGCAACGATCTTACTCGTGAGCTATTCTTACTTACTCACGAGTATACTTACTCGCGAGCTCATGACTCTACCCGCTACTCGTAATTTTTGACACTGAGTCCACCCTATCAACTCGAGTTTTACTCAAGTAAATGGTTACTTTTGCTCGAGTAACTCGAGTTGTAAAAAGTATTACTCGGCCCATCGCTAGTGATGGATAATGGTGGATGATTATGTCTTTACTCTTTGATGATGCAAGTATAACATTCATTCATATCAAGTTTGAACTAAAGAAGAAAATTGATTTGATGTATCGTAAAAATATCTATTTCAATTATAATAAAATGCCCGTTGCCCGTTACTTAATCCACGGAAATATTGTTACACATTGTTTGTTCATTTGATAATTATTATCACCCTACTGTTTAGTACCCTTTAGTACATTAAGTGTACTAAAGTCTTTAGTAATAAGTATTCCTTCCTCAGTACAAAGTCCATGCTACTATAATAATATTTATGTGTGCACTGTGCACTGGTTTATGCTGTGCGTAGACAGTCAGTCAGTAACAGTTAGCGTTGAGGTAAGTATGATTACTAACTTACTGCATTTTATTTTCTGTACATTCGAAATATTTTTTCAAGAATAGACCATTTATCAACACATCGATAATTTTCTCGATATTATTTCAAAACTGTATTTTGGTCATCCCTAATTTCAATTGTCAGATTTGTCAATTGTCAGTAATGACACTGCACAGACCGCACAGAGTATTAAGCACTTGAGACCTTCATGAATATATTACTCTAACTGGATACATAATTTTGTAGAGGTACCTACTTGAAGACGGTCGACATCACAACGAAATGACTATTCGACCAATCGGATGTCCACACACAAAAACATTAAGTAAAAAAGCCGTCTGTCCTGATTCTTATCAGAAGTTAACAGTCGTTATACCCTGTTCACAAATCTTAGAGACTAAAATGACAACCCGTAATGTCAAAGTTCGAAATAATGATGCGATCTACTTTTCCGGTTTTTTGAATCGTAAACTATGTAATAAGAATAGTGACATATTAGTAGTGACACTCATATCTACCTAGATATTTAGTATTCGGCTAAATAGTATGAAATAAGCTGTATACCGAATGTAACCTTAACCAAATACTCGTTCTTGTAAGCACCCGAAACTGGTCACCCATGAAACGTCAATTTAGTCTCTAAGATTTGTGAACGGATTATAAACTATGTGGGAGGCCTTTGGATGGCATGTAAACTTCTGGCACTTGGGTTGTCAAATCCACACTGGAGCAGCGTGGTGGAGTTTGGCCAAGGTCATCTCAAGAGGGTCTGTGCCCAATTGTGGACCATTAATAGGTTGAGGCCACTATTATACTTTAAATACACTATCCCTGGTTATTATGATAATAATTATTGTACGAGCCTAAATCACAGTTCCGTAATATTGCTTCTTTCAACATTCAGGCGTTAAAAAAACGTACGGAAACTGGCCGCGTGCCCACTTTATAGATTATTCAGTGTTCACTGCTGTGTTGATGTCAGTGTAACACCAGGGTCAGTGACGCGTTGCAGACCTAGAAAATAATTAATGTTTATTTTGAAGACATGAACATTTTGAAGATTTGATATCAGAGGGCAGTTTTTTTTACTAAATGAGAGATATCTAAAAGTATGGGACCGAAGCAGAGATCTCGCCCTTTGTCTTTCTGTCTGTCAATGGATATAAATATGCAGCCGTACGCATATTTATATCCATAAATTAATATGCGATAAATTAATTTACGCCTTTATAGTAGATAGACCAGCGGCGGTACACCGTACGCATGCGTTCGTTGCTGCTTCTTTTCAATGCTGCTCTAGACAATCATCATAATTATCGGTCCCGGCGTACCCAGAAACACAACAGCAATTCATCTGTCAAATAATCTTTGCAATAAAAAATCCCCGTATGAATCGCGCATTTTTCGGACTTCCCCCCAGAGTTATACATACCTAATATAGGTACATACCTATCTACAATTCCACTATTTGATGACATTTTATTTTATATTTTACTAGCTGTTGTCCGCAGCATTGCCCACTCGCAAGAACTTTTAATAAAACTTATTTATCTTCAATGTCAAGAATCAAGAAATACGGGATAGATAATGAAAACCGACAAGTAAACAGACGAACCACCAAAAGCTATAGAAACAGCTGACCCTGGACGTCAGCTTCACCACCGGCATCACTGATATGATGCAGATCAAATTATAGCGGTCGAGGAAGATAGGTATAAGTACTATAAGTACTGGCTAAGGCCAGGCGTGTAAAAATTGTTTTTTTAATGGAAATAGCCGGCATCAGCTGACGATCCACCTGATGGTAAGTGGCTATCTTCGCCCATGAATATCAGCAACACCAAAGGCATCACCGATGCGTTGCAGGCCAAGAAAGAGAGAAGAAAAAGAAAGAAAGAACTGGCTCTCAAGCCCCCAGCCGGAACACGACGAGTCGTTTGGCGGCTGACTCATGCTCAAGGGTGGTAGCTATCCAGGCGAACCCCATGGAGAAATAATAATAGTAATAATGGTATTGGAACTATTAAAATCAATATTACCAATTTAATCCCTTCGAGTTGGCTTAACACCAGCTGGATGGATTTAGTCGCCTTTTACAACACTCTTTCGCCGAGGGCTAGCTGCTCTAAAACGGCTAAAAATCCTACGGGTATTAAATTAAATTATATGGTTCAGAGATGGATAAAGAATCTTACATCCAATAAGGTTTACTTTTGAATGGACTTAAATAGATGAGTCCAAAATTAAAAGTTTATCTTGCGAAATCTATCTAAAAAATAAAATACAATTTACAAAAAAAAAAAAATAGTTTGCGATGATAATATCGCAATGTGATAAAAATAAGACCCACTCCGTGAAAATATCGATGAGGTATCAGCAGATAAGATAATTGATAGATTGTGCGCCGCTTACAAAATAGAAACAAGCATTTAATCACTCGTGAGTGGTGGACTAAGTAGTGAACATAGATTTAATATAGCAAACAAAATGGAGGCTACACAAAGAACCTCTTGCAACTGTGCAAAAAGAGACGCCGAATCTTTGCAAAGGTACAATAGGGAGACAAGTGATTGTTCAGAAAACAGTCCTTTAGAAGAAATAAATAAGGACGTTGAATCTACTGAAGACCAAGAGGAATGTGCAGAAGAGTTGTCAGATTACGACTGCCAAGGAGTGCATGAGCCGGTATTTGAAAATATGGGACCTAATGAAGATAAAGTGTTTAAAACAATGTTTAAGTTTGACGGTGTTATGAAAACTTCACCAAAAGTAAGCCAAGAACCCAGTGTAGAGGAAGGTCCTCCGAAAGTATTCGAAGCTACTCCAGGAGGTGAAACTTGTGAAAGTAATGTTATACTGAACACTAAAGCATTACCAAGAGAAGCAAGAACTTACCAATTAGAGAAATTTCAGAAAAATTGTTTAATTATATTTAACCAAGAGTCAATTGACGGTTTCGAAAAAAGGAAAGGAACTGCATATGATGTGAATGTATTGAAAAAAACGTTTGAAAACTTTGGCTTCGTTGTTTTAGTACATAAAGATTTTACTAAGGAAAAGATCATAGAAGTCCTTGAAACTTGTAAGTATCTGTCTTATCATAAGTCTATAAAACGTGCAATTCATATTAGGTATGTATGTAGGAAACGATTGGATGGATACTTCAAAAGTTTGCGGTCAGGAATCCGTTTGTGAAATTAATAAACAGCTTTTAAGTTTCGAGCTTCAAGTCAGTGAAAAAAAGCGGCCAAGTGCGAGTCGGACTCGCCCATGAAGGGTTCCGTAGCAGCAAGTAACATAATATAAAAGTTCTTGAAGTTCGTTATAACTTTGATCGAGGTAAATTGCGGTTTACGATTTATGACTTATTAAAAAAAAACTACTTACTAGATCTCGTTCAAACCAATTTTCGTTGGAAGTTTGCATGGTAATGTACATCATATATTTTTTTAGTTTTATCATTCTCTTATTTTAGAAGTTACGGGGGGGGGGGGGACACATTTTACCACTTTGGAAGTGTCTCTCGCGCAAACTATTCAGTTTAGAAAAAAATGATACTAGAAACCTCAATATCATTTTTGAAGACCTATTCATAGATACCCCACACGTATGGGTTTGATGAAAAAAAAAAATTTTGAGTTTCAGTTCTAAGTATGGGGAACCCCCAAAATTTATTGTTTTTTTTCTATTTTTGTGTGAAAATCTTAATGCGGTTCACAGAATACATCTACTTAGCAAGTTTCAACAGTATAGTTCCTATAGTTTCGGAAAAAAGTGGCTGTGACATACGGACGGACGGACAGACAGACAGACAGACAGACAGACAGACATGACGAATCTATAAGGGTTCCGTTTTTTGCCATTTGGCTACGGAACCCTATAAATCACTGCTGGGTTAGCGGAGTAGGTACCTAATAGGCATGATGACAGTAAGTAAAAATCACTAAAATTATGTAACTACTTGTTTAATAAATTATTATGAGCGAGATTAATAATATTTTGATAAAATAAAACTACAAAATACGGCAAGCCTCCATGATATCTTGAACTTGAACGCCAATCAGTCTCAATCAGAGGGAATATGTCACGCATAAGTAAACAAACGAATATGACAATACTGGAAATGCCATCTTGTATTACTTTACTGAGGCGTGACGTCACAAGCGACGCCATGACAATTTGAAGTGTTTTGGTGCGAATTTTAAACTTATAAATTATAGTGTGTTTATTTTTAAACCTTATTTTTTTGCGGAAATATGATATACGTTGTACCTAATTATATTTCCCAACAATATATAACAGTGTTTCAAAATCTGTCATCATGCCCCTCAGTCATGCCCTTTGTCGATGAAATTACAACTACGGAACTCTACATTGCGTGGCCCACAGAGTACTTAATCACTACGTTGGCGGTTTTATATTTGGTAATTAATTTAGGATAATAATAGCACAGAATAGATATTAGTATGATAATAATCTTACTTTATCTAATTGTTTGCAATAAACAAATTGATTTCATCATTTCATTACAGTAATGATAGGTAATGTCGATAAAAAATTATACTTCTTGTTCTATAGCTGATTTTTGACGTGATAACGTCTATTAAAACGATGAGCGCCGGGCGCATCTATGAAAAAATGTAGCGTTCCGCGAGCGAGAGAGCGGCAAAAGCGAGAGAGAGGCACTATCGGCTGCGATCGGCGTATCGTAGCCGATGCCGTAGGCGATCGTATTTGAGTGGAGCGGAGTGGGGCGGGGCGGAGTGGGGCGGAGCGGTGTGGAGCGGGGCGGGGTGGAGCGGGACGGAGCGGAGCGGAGCTTTGTCATGACGTTGTCACTACCGTCCGTAAACCGACTTTACAAACAACCATTTTTTACGTTGGTTGTCGTCTTCGTAAATAGTAGGGTAGCTAGAGTCTCTACAGAGCCCTTAGGGGTTCCAGGCAGATAGGGGAATCGAGTGGACAGAAATACTAATGTAAGTATATTTTTTTACAACCAGACCCAAAATTTTGTGGAAAATGTTGAATTTTTTTTTCTTAACTGTAATAAAATTTTGCAAGTTAAGTTTTACCCACTTCCCGGTTTCCGATTGAGCTAGAAATTTGAGAAGCCTTTCAAACCGATAATCAAGTGGAACTAAACAAAGGGAAAAGATTGATGTAAATAGGTTCCTATAGCATCATAGAAAAAAGTTGGCCGCTGGCTGGAGGTTCTTTTGAACCTTGTTATTTTTGAAATTTTTTACGCTGGTACATCGTCTTCACTTAGACCAGCGTTTCTTAACCTTTTTATCTGGCGACCCAAAATATAAATATATTTGAAGCTCGCGACCCTAATTTTTTATTTATCTTCCAGCGATAATTAGACCAGTACCGATAATTTTTGAAACGAAAAAAAATTATAGTAGGATGAAACCCATTGCAAAAGGAAGTGAATATAACGAAAATTAAAGGAAAAATAATTTACAGGCGATCTGAGGTCGGGAAGTGGGGGGCGGGGGGGTTTAAGAGTAAAAAACGGTTTATCTCAATTTCCAGCAGAACTACAAGTCCTATGGAAAAAAGTTAAATGGCAAAGTTGTAGGCAATAAAAAGATCTACAACTTTTGTGTTCACAATTTTTTACATAACCTCAAAATTTATGTGAAAAATTCAAATAACCAAGTTTTTGGTTTTTTATTTTTATCTTTTACAAAAAAAAATTCTCACGAAATTTACTTACCTTTGTATGTTCTTAACATTCTGTAATTTTTTTGATTTTAAATACTTCTTTTTTCACCTTATTTTGACTTAATGTCGAAAAAACAACCTAATTTTCAATCGAAAATTCTCACGTCAAAATATCAACTTTTTTAAAAAAGTCGGTGGTCTTTTTATTGGTTGGAATCTCTACTTTCTAATGGTATATAAAAAACTATACACTACTGTGGTAAATGTTCTTAAAAAATTCAATGAAACAATAACTATTTTCGCAAAAAATTTTCGGATTCCATTAACTGCAAATGAGATTGCAAAAAACATGCGAAAATAGTTCTCGTTTCATTGCATTTCGGAGAACATTTACCATAGTAATGTAGTTTTTTATATACCATTAGAAAGTAGAGATTCCAACCAACAAAACACCACCGAGTTTTTTAAAAAAGTTGATATTTTGTTGTGAGAATTTTTGATTGAAAATTAGGTTGTTTTTTCGACATTAAGTCAAAATAAGGTGACAAAAGAAATATTTTAAATCAAAAAAATTACAGTATGTTAAGGCCATACAAAGGTAAGTTTTCACCAAATTTCGTGAAATTTTTTCTTGTAAAAGATAAAAATAAATACAAAAAATTTGGTTATTTGAATTTTTCACATAAATTTTGAGGTTATGTAAAAAAGTGTAAATACAAAAGTTGTGTTGTGATCTCGGCCCGCAGCCTACTACGTGCTACCACTCCGCAATAGTCAATAGTACCAGGAGTGATAGTACGGTGTATTCCGAGTCAGGATATCGGGAATTACGGCGTTTAAAACGGCCAACGTTATTTAAGCTCGAAATTAATAATCGATCCTAATCTATTTTATACCATCTAAGTTACTAATTTTGATTATCTATATGTAGTAAAGCAGAGGTCCCCAGACTTTTTTCTCATAGACCCCATTCAATATTTAGCTGGTTCTGGTGGACCCCCTGCAGCTACATTTCTACCATATTCCCAAAACTCGACAAAAAATGTGAAGGTTAGATCTAACTATGGAAGCGTTGCGGCTCAGTTCCAACCACGTGGACCGTTTCGGGTCCACCTGGATCACTTTGGGAACTAAGGTACTAAAGTGACTAGTAAGGCGACCCATCCCAGTATCGCCCGCGACCCAAATTTGGGTCGCGACCCGGGGTTAAGAAACGCTGACTTAGACCGTAATAAATAAAAGTAGAACTAAAGTTTTACACCCATTTGATGTTGTGACCTATAAATGAAAAGGGTCCCGCTGGCTGGAGGTTGAATTAAAACCAACGCCCTTCTTTCATTTGGACGGAACAAAATCTAATTTTGACTGCATTTAATAGAACTAATTTGGAACTAAATCCTAGACATACTCATATCGTTTTAGGATAGAGGGTCTCGCTGAGTGTAGGCATATGTGTGTTGTCCATAGCAGCCACAACACAACACAGGCCACAGCGAATCGTACTGTGGGGCTATGAGTGTATATGTCTTGCTTGAGTCAGCTGCTTGCTCCGGCTGGGGCCTTGAAGCCAGTTCTTCCTTTCTTTTCTTCTCTTTTTCTTGACAAGCAATGCATCAGTGATGCCTTTGGTGTTGCTGATGTCCATGGGCGACGATAGCCACTTACCATCACGTGGATCGTCAGCTCGTTTGTCGGCAATTTCCATAAACTTTTTTCAGTTAAGACAACAGACTTCACGGAGTACGGTTGTGTGGGCGTGGTGGTGCTCACGCACGGAACCTTTAACGGCGTGCTGCGGGCGAAGGACCAGGCCTACAGCGAAACAGAGATCCTTAAGTACTTCAAAGTGTACGACAAACCCACGCTCGTCACCAAACCGAAGCTTCTTATTATTCAGGTATAGTATTCAGGTACAGTAATGTTCACTACTGATCACGGGTTTCGCTCTCCTCTTGAGGAGGCCTAGAGCAGTCCGTCACGTGCTCCAACGGATTGATGAATGGGTTATTGGTCAACCCAAGTGAACCCAAGTAAGACTTTACCGTTTTATTGACGCGCAGCAATGAAGAAGGGTAAAAGTTTTGTGTAATCGTTAACAATACACGCACAGAACAACTAATTATTAGGTGTTCTGTGAATACAAGGTTATGGCATCGGTAGCGAGTTTCAATAAGCTTATCATATTAGGTATCACAGAATAGGTAATTGATGTTATCATTGTGATCGCGTTAATCCGGCGTAAGTACTGTGAGACTGTGAGTACTGTGACTCATGTTTATAACGCTGCACTTCCGCTAGATAAGGTATTTTTATCTTGAATGATATCATTCAATCATAATTTTCTTTGTTCGCGGGATGAAGAGAAACGAAAACATTTTTGGATATATTAATCAGTATATCTAGTTACCTCAACGTTTTTGTAACTGATAAGGAATGTGTGTTTTTTACCGCAAAGCTTTAATGCTTTTTACCCAAGATGTGCGGTTTGGATAAGCCAAGCCTTGCAGAGTTTAGGAGCTTGGTTCTTGGCTCTTCATGCGCGAAACTAAAAGGCTTCTTCCAAATACGTGCTCTAATAGTTGATTAACAAGATAAATAAATGTGATCAGGCCTTTATCCGTTTTGTTTCGACAATGAACAGATGCTTAGTTATTTGATATAACATAAACTTGTGGTCATTGTTTACGAGTTACGACACATAGTTAAATGTCTGTTACCGCAGGTTAAAAAATTACAGCTAGTAATAGTAAGGATTTTTAGAACATGTCAGTATTTATTTCATTGACATTCATAGTTTTTTCTTTTGTATACATTTCCATACTAATCTTTTTTCTGGGAAAAATCCAGGCGTGCAGAGGTACAAGATGCTTGCCAGGAGTTCTGGCGCATGAGGCCTACTCTCCGCTCAGGACAGACGTTTACGAAGAGGTGGAGCCCTACACCCTGCCAGCCATGGCTGACGTGCTCATCGTACACAGCTCATACTCTGGAGAACCGTCAATCAGGTCAGTCTCTTTTTAAGAGTTCTACTTCCACCTCGAATAAAGACTGTAATTGATTGGAAATGATGGCCTCAAATGCTTACTTGCCATTTATCATTTTGCATATTTAAAATTACCCACACCGGGTTATCGTCGCCCACGGCCTCACTGACGTAGGTAGGTACCTACTGTAAATACTGACGGAATAAATATGTTTTCTTTCTTTCTTTCTTTTCTGATGCGTTGCCATCCAAGGAAAAGAGAAGAAAAATAAGGAAAGAAAACATGGCGTTTTATGACGATCCTCGACAGTTCGATTATTTCGATAATTTCTGCCGCTTACGTGCAAACTTTGGAATGAGCTTCCTCCCGGGGACTTCCCGGAGCGCTATGATGATACATTTCATAAAGAAAGGCGTAAAAAGAGCTTTCCTTCAAGGGCGGCAAAGCATTGGTGACTCCTCAGGTGTTGCGCATGTCCATAGACGACGGTGACCACTTATCATCAGGTGGCCAGTCTGCTATTTCATATACCAATAATATTACAGCTTCTCCAATAATATTTCAGCATCTTATTCAGTTCTTCTGTTTAATTTACCATTATTCATACTATTCATACTAATATTATAAATGTGAAAGTGTGTTTGTTTGTTTGTTTGTCCGTCTTTCACGTCGCAACGAAGCTGTTATATGGTATGGTTTTTGTGTGTGGAGATAGTGAGGAGAGTGGAGAGTAACGTAGGCTACTTTTTACCGCGGTAAAACATCCCCATGGGAAGATCGATATTTTGTTAGTTGCTAGATATTTAGTTCCAGATGTTGTTGAAAGATGGCGTTAGTAAAATTCATTTGCAAGTTCCGAATCACGCTATCAAAATATGATACATGTAAATTACTTAAGTCATAGGCAACTAAATCTAACTAAGTAAAAGTAAGTAGCATTTGTAAAAAATCGATCTCTACCGCGGGCGAAGCTGCGGGCAAAAGCTAGTTTAGATATGTATGTGCAAGTAATTGCTGCTTGAAAATAAGTCTGCCTATCGTTTCCTTGCATTATTATTTACTAGCTTTTGCCCGCAGCTTCGCCCGCGGTAGAGATCGATTTTTTACAAATCCTACTTACTTTTACTTACTTAGATTTAGTTACCTATTACTAGCGCCATCTATTAACAACATCCGGAACTAAATATCTAGCAACTAACAAAATATCGATCTTCCCATGGGGATGTTTTTCCGCGGCAAAAAGTAGCCTACGTTACTCTCGATCCTCCTCATTATCTCCACACACAAAAACCATACCATATAACAGCTTCGTTGCGACGTGAAAGACGGACAAACAAACAAACACACTTTCACATTTATAATATGTGAAAGTGTGTTTGTAGTATGGATTGATCTAAGTTTGCAAGACGCTGGAGACAATCTTTCAGCAACATTATCAATTTACTTCTAGAGACGAACTGCGCGGCTCCTGGTTAATCCAGACGCTATGTGAGAAGATCAATGGATTGGCGTCCACGCACGACCTGGAGTCCATCCTGACAGAAATGAAGCACAAAGTAGCCTTGCACAAGGAGAAGCAGGAGCTTAACAAGGCAACACAGGAGACGGACATCTTCAAGCAGATGCCTACAGTTATTTCAACCTTGACCCGGAAGCTGTACCTTAGGAAGTTCGGCGATGAGGCTCCTCTGATGAGTTTTAACGACACTGCGCCGACGACTTCTGCAGCCACCCAGGACACCGCTGACACCACAGACACTGCCGTGCTGTACCAGCTCGGGCCCTGCTCTTGCTTCTTACAATATTTTGATTATCTGAAGAAATGTCTCACGTAAGTGGTTCTTTTTTAGTATATTAATTATGATTAACATATGCCATGGGGGCATGAGAACTTCTAGAAGTTAGTTATTCTGTTTCCTTTCTGAACTAAACAACTTTACCAGTTGTTTACAAATCAATTTGTGATGTCATTATGGATATTTATTTGTGTGTAATGGCTGGCTACACCAAACATTCGTAATTTATTTCGGCAAGAAAATCAAGGGCGCTTAGCGCTTTGATGAATGTGGCTTTTGAAGCTCATAAAACATTATCTTTAAGCAATAAACACGAACTGACAGATGTTATACAGATGTATAATGTAATAGGTAAGTAGGTAATAGAAAATCTTTGTACAATAGTTAAAACTAGTTTTATCGCTATATTTATAGGACATATTCATAATTTATCATATCATATTATACTTAATTTTGAAATTTGGATATTCCTTTGATATTTTTACATAAAAAGTAGCAATCACGACCGCTCGTAGACTACAGCATCATAGATTACCTTACGCCTACATGAAATCTAATCTTTTCAGGCACTTTGTGGAAGAAAACCCAACAGATGAAGCGGCTCGCCACTTCCTCGAGATCTCCAATACATTCGAGAATGAGGACCAGTTCAACGCAGCCAAGGAGAAGATGGCGAGAGCCATCCGCGGCCACTTCGCCCAACATGCGAGACATTGCGACTTCTATAAATACCTTAATTTATAAAAATAATGTGACTTTGAACTTTAAGCACAGAAGACATCTTTAAGTGAAAAAGTGAGAGTCCGAAGCTGACTAATGAGTAGACCATCTGTTTCTTTTTCTATGGAAAAAGCCAAAGGAGCTATCGATCCAACTAATGGTGAGAGAAAAGATCTGATGCTGGTACGATGGTCTATTTGGTCATGTCATGAAAATTACGGTTGTGTTGAAAAACAATTTTAAGAACAACCGATTTATTAAATACAAAAATCATTCTAACGTTGGATGTAGGTAGATGGTTAAGGTAAAGTATTCGTATCAAATTGAAATCGTTTTTTGTGATTGAAAACTAAAAAACGGGTGGGATCGGTAACGAAGAAATTTTATGTTGTAGTAAATATCTACTAGTTAGGTGTATTTAACGTAATGAAATTAAAATTCACATCATTACCATTACTCACATTAATTATTATAAGACTTCTCGTCTTAATTACTCGTACATTTTACGTGTTTAAGAATCAGGCTGTGTATCGAAATATCTATAGGTACTATGATTATTTTATTATTTATAGTTTTAAATAAATATGAATCATTGTTAATTTGTCATTTTTTACATTTCCAATGATGTTTGTGATAATGGAATTGCCGATGCAAATCTTTCCCAGAGTCGCCATGCATTACGTGCTTCTTCGCCACGATGAATTCTTTGTCTGCCTTGAAGCAAGTAATTGGATTGATTGGATTAAAGTCAGGTGTTGGAGCTTGGATGACTTCCACCTAGGTTCTGTAACACCCAGTTTAGTAAGACTTTAATTTTCCAGCGTGATATGATCAAGTTCTTCGTCTATTTGTATTTGTCCTCTGTCGTTTCCAATATTTTATAATTTTAATATACAGTTATGTAGTTACAAGCTTCATGAAGCTTCCTCAGTCAGAGACTCAGAGTCCGTCAGACGCACCTGTAAGTTGGGTGGCAGTGGCATAAGCTAGGTATAGTATAATAATAATAATAATAACGCTTCACACTCATAGCCCCACACTAGGATTCCTTGTGTCGTGGGTGCCATGGACAACACACTAGACAAGGAACATACCCAGTCCGAGAACAGAAATTCAAATTCATCATTCAAATTTCCGCCTCGCTGGGAATCGAACCCAGGACCCTTGGTGCAGCGATCCGGCATGGTAACCATTGCGCCACACGGGTCGTCTAGCATCGCATAGTATAGCATCATAGGTAGGTACTCTGATGATCAGTTAATACATGGTTAATACATTCGCTCGGTGGCCGGATGTTATTATAAAACAAAAGGCGGTGCGAAAAACAAATAGGTTTACTGTTATAGGCATAAATGAGGGCATATTTGCGAATTTAAAAATGTAGATGCGTGGTTTGTTTAGATTTCAGAGGAAAAATATAAATAGAGTAGCAGATGCGAAAGTGATAAGCCACATTCATAAAATACCTGAGTGTTCTGGTTTTGGCATGCTCCAGCCACGAGCCAAAAATATTTTTATGTCATGAACTAAAATAATTAAAGGGAGAAAAGTGTTATAATATGTTCTCCATATAACATATTGTTACGTCCTACCCGTGGGTGGGTTCGTAAAGGATACCACTGACTGATATCTATGAGTGCTTTATTAAACTAAGAAGGTTGTACAAAACTACTACGAACTAACACTAACACTAAAAACCGCGTAAGAGTCACTCACTCGCTCACGAACGCGTAACACCTTTTATTTCTCATACTATATTATAAGACCTTGAAACAGTCGCTTTTGAATATATTTTACTAATAAAAATACCATTAACCTCGGCACTGCCCGTACTACAACTCTGGGGATTCACAGAAAACCAGCGCTGCAGGCCTCTTACTATAGAAACTGCAGCACAAGCTGAGTGAATTCCCTTTTTACAGTATAGCTCTGCAGCGCAGGCAATTAGGCGAAGCATATAGAATAAGTTTCGTAAATATTATACTTAAATATAATAATAAATATTGGAAAATGTGTAAATTGTGTAAGAAATATACTATGTACCTACCACTATGTTTAAGCCTTATGTCTGTACTGCAGCGTATTGTATTGTGAAATAAAGTCTTTCTTTCTTTCTTTCTTTCTTTCTTTCTTTCTAACACCACTCTTACTTTCGCCCTGGATGCGTATCGTCCCGACCTGGAGTCTTCACCCTGACTCCCTTACTATCGCTCGTATCGTCCCGACTTGGAGTCTACACCCTGACTCCCTTCTTATCGCTCGTATCGCTGTTATCGCTTCGCGATTCCCAACCGGAATCCCGAACTGGAATGAATCACGGCGACTAATTCGCGTCCTTTTATACTTGGCCGAACTCAGTTCGCGGGTTTTCGAGAATGTTCTGCACTAATCCAGACAAACAACAAAACACACTCATAAACACAGCATTCAAGGACAGACATAAAAGGACCGAAGGTCATTCGCCCGCGATAACAATAGGCACAAAGGAATGCCTTATGCGTTCGCAAAATTTAGGGTACCGTTTTTCCGCACGAGGTTCCGTGGTCCGTAACAATATAAACGCCTATACACACATCGCAGCTTACGAGACAGATTCAGACTCATTATTCTCAATATTCTCATTAACACACACAAATAACATTATAGCAAATTAAATTGTCCTACAATAAAGAAAAAGTCTTGTTTTTTACCTCTGGAACAAATAATAAAGGCGAATATCTGCCTTCGGGATTGAATTTGGAACCCAGAGAACATCAGGGAAAGGCTCTTCCAGCTGGAACATAGGGATCATCAATACAAGTAAAACAGCTTTGATTAATCAGTGACGAATGCAAGACATGGAGCATAGTTGAAGAAAGGTACACAACGCTGCTAGATTGATTGATTGATCTGTGGAAGAGGACAAACTAGAAGGCAGTCCAAGTTCAATCTAAAACCTCCGAGGAAGCCTAATGCTATTTAACGCCGCTACATACTGAGACAAACGATGATTTGAGTAGTAATTAATCACAGAACAATAGTCCTTAAAAATAGAGATGCTTGCAGAATCTGTCTTGGTCGCTTATGGGTTCGATGTTCGACACAAAGCTCTACGCTGTCTTTAACCTATTGGAGGCCCTGGACATATAAGTATAATGGGGCCCCTATGACTTTGTCAGAACAATATTGTTAGATTAAACAAAGAAAGTACCTAGTTATGCAAGCCTCTAGATTTATGCAAAAGCTAATAAGCAAATTATTGGTATTGTAGTCAGTAATTCAGGTTCGATTTATTCGAATTAAAATTTTTTTTCAGGAATAAATATCGGTTATCCATTAGGTATCTGGCAGGAACTAGGGGGCCCCTATCGATCACGGGGCCCTGGGCACGTGCCCAGAGTGCCCAATGGGAAAGAGGGGTCTGAAAAGCTGTCATAGCTGAATCAACAATAACTGAAAGTGCGTCACAGATGTCTATACCAATGTCATGTTTGTTTGTACCAAGCTGAACGTATTTAACGTAAATTATCTGTAATTCCGTACCGTACATAAAGATTTTGGCAGGATGTTGTTGTATGCAAAATAATGGCGTAAGCGAGGAACAATGCAACACGGAACACCTGCTAATAATGTGAGTCAAGGTGAGTCCGAGGACGCTGCATCTGGCCGTATTCACCGACATCTGTAGCTTCTGAAATCATCCTTTTAAGATTTATTATTAATACACTTACCACCAGGTGGTCCGTCTGTTTTCGTCAGCCCTTCAGGCTATTAAAAAATTCTTCAGAGTATACAGATGTTTGGCTTGGGATAGAAACACTTGTTTTGTTCAACTGAGGTCCCGCATAGGGCGCATAGTATTTTTATGAAGTATCTGAAAACGAGTAGTTAGACGATCCAAACATAAAAATATGTACGTGGTCATCATCAATATCAAAGGCATCATCGACGCGTTGCCGACGGAAGGGAAGCGCGGCAAGCATCCATCATTAATGTAAAAGTATAGGATGGTAGCAGGACCTAAATTACTGGCTCTCCGACACTACAAACTCAGGACATTTCACTGTCCATTTAAGATTAAGTGTGATGGCTGTGGGCAGGCAACTCACCATAAAAGTACCCTCGAGATGAAACTGAGTGGTAGAACGGTGCGCCATCTGCAACCGTTCGTCTCGTCCGTCGTACAGCAGGGTGCATCATCAGGGGAGATTGGCTTGGACAGCTTGGGCTCAAGATATCTCAAGAGTCTCTTACATAGTCCCGTCATAGTCCAGTGGTCTCGGCTATGAATACACCTCAGTGATGACATCACACACCGCGAAGTTTCTCATTGTGTTGTGAACTTGAGATCGCTCGCTGGTTCATTTCTGACTTATATCACCTGTCGGAGGAAATAAACGTTGACGGTTGACTGAAGAGCATTGATGCATTACTACGAGGTTTATGTTTTGTTTAGCATTTCGTATAGTCGCAAATGTATATGACGGCGAGCGACCTCTTTGGTCTGTCATACTAGAAGTCATGAAGAAAACTAAATAATATTTAGAATAAGGAATGTGTCAATCTATTGAGAACAATACGTGTGGGACATGGTGGGGGATTCGAGGAGTGATCACGGACTAGTACAGATTGTTATTGATGTGAACGTTAGGAAAACTGGAAATATATCATGGAGCAAAGTAAAAGGAATATTATTGAATAACCAACACCGTAGAATACCCCTTCTGCTTCATATACAATAATAATAAACGCTCACACATTTACACACCCTCACAAGGATACGATGTATCAACACAACACTACCCATTCATACATAAGTATACCACCACATTGCTCCAGCGTGGATTGCTGGATGGGTCAGTGGTCAGCTCGAGTGATTTCATGCCGCCTAGAAGCCTCCAACATAGCAAAGTGCTCAAGAAATTACCACCCATCCAAGTACCCTCGCTCGACTCAAGATGTCAGACTATGAACGAGAAGACACTATTAGGCTATTCATTAACACCCACAACCCGAGAATAAACATATCGATACCTCTGGGCTCAAAGGGCGTAAAGCACATTTTGGGCCATATTTTTTTTTTATAATCTTTATTTATTTAGGGGTTTTGATATTTTACATATATGACAACCCCATTATTTCCTTACACTTAATTTAACACCAGACAAGCATATGTAACTTAAACTAGCAACGAACATACATCTAGCATTCGTTACTTGGGCCATATAGAGTTAATAATACCAATCGATAGAGAATTAAAAACTGAATACGATGGTATTATTAACTCCATAATGCCCAAAATGTGCTTTACGCCCTTTGAGCCCAGAGGTATCGATATTTATTTATTTATTTGTCCATGAACATACTAACATTACAGGTCTAGCCTAATGCGTTATATGTTATATGACAACAGCGGATAATCTCTGGCCCGGTTGGGAATCGAACCCAGGATCCAGCTTCAATGTCAACTGGGTTTCGGGGTCGTCGTCTAAACTCTAAACTAAAGTAAATATCTACGTAGTTCAAAGTGTTTGTATTTCATACTTCACACGATATAGTATGTAGCTCTTTGTCCAAAAGTTATTTAATTATTACTCAATCATATGTCGGAGAAACGTGTGGGTGGTGGTTCGGGAAATAATAACAACAGTGGGCGTTTACATCACTTTAGTCAGAAACTCATTAACACAGGTTTTACACACTTTAGACACGTTACACAATTATAGTCAGGAATGAGGGGTGAACCCCCCTTTCTACTGGCCTCCAACCACCCCTTAATCGCCAGCCCATGCCTCGCATAACCCCTGGTCTGATCCTGTTACTGGTCAATCCGCCATCCGACTCCGAATATTGTTTTCACCGACACAACCGAACAATTTACAAGTCGCGTTCCGCTCAGCCCGGAGGCCGTCTTCAAAGTCACTACGTTCTTCTCTAGGCGTCCGCTCAGCTCGAAGGCTGTCCCCAAAGTCCCCCGGTGGCTAACAAGTCAATCGCTCTCCTCGGCTGTTCCGCCTCCACGTGTCCGAATGACAGTAGACAATATGCATAGTGTTGCTATCTTCAAAATCCGAACACACTCCATTCTATGATCTCCGACACATATATTATTTTTATTAATAGGATCAATAAACAATAGGACACAACGACTTGAGAAGGGCAACTTCACTGTAGTCATGTAGTGACCGTTCCGTTAGTTGTAATGCTACATAATTCTGTAACACCACAGAAGAAATAATAGTACTTGACACTGGTCTTTCAGCGTTAGAATTTTAAGTAGCAGCAGTGCGTGGATACCGCTAGGGTTGCCACGGATCAGATATTGATATAGAAAGTTTTGTCCTTACATAATATTACGTTTATTTACTTTGTGATATGTATCATTGGTATTTACATGTTGTTGCATGGAAGCTTTGCATGCATGCATAAATGACCGTGACCATCCGATTACTGAACATCAAGTACAATGCTTCATCCTTACACCGTTGACATCTCGAATTGCAAATGTCTATAGAAAGTGTCGTAGAAAGTTCTAGTGTCCTTTTATTTGCATTCAACTTGTTGAACACAAAGCGTTTGTGCTTTTGAACGGGATACGGTTTCTGTACAATAGCCTTTTGTGTGGACCTGTTATCGACCGCGGGCGCTGGCACCGTGTCCACGGAGTAAGTATCTGTATATCGAAGGCTCCGATGTATAAGGGCCAAAATACAAAATCATAATTTTACAGGAGAGATTCCCAAACTTTAAATTTGGTATTTATAATTTTAAATTGGTAAAACCGAAATGTATGAAACTTTCCTTGTTTATTTACTAAGGCCCCAACTCAGAGTCACTAACGGTTACTTAAATCGCTCCTTAGTAAAGAATCGCCATACAAATTCTGTACTAAGGAGCGATTTAAGTAACCGTTAGTGACTCTTGAGTTGGGGCGTAAGACAACTATCCTCCTTATTTATGTATGGTATACATATTTATGTATGTATAGTGTTTTATTTGTATGCATCTTTCTTTTTCTTTTTACTGCAAACTGGCCCATTTACGTTTTCTGTTACATTTTTCGTTCTCCAAAAACATCCTAAAAAGGCAAATGGCTTTTATACGCGCATTTCGTTAATTAATAGAAAGTTAATCCTTACGAGTATGATTAGTAATTGTTACTCTGGGCACCATAATCTTCACTTCCTAATACCAAATTCACTAAATTTCGGTTTTAATGAAACTTAGCATGATATTATCATCATCATCAAATTGTTAGTTTGGTTTGGCCCCTACAGGTGTTAGGTCCTATCGATCTCGGCCTCCGCAAACATTAGCATCGGCGATCGATGATTTAACTGCTGTTCGGAAGCTAGGTAGAGCAACCAAACGCATCACACGGTCACACCGCTAACCGCACACTTAAATAAAACGCTAGTCGCACTTAAATAAAACGCTTTCGACGGTTTCCTAACAACATCTATGACAGATTCAAGAAATGTAATGTGACAAGGTACTAAAATGTTAAGCTACTTCTGCGGCCGACTGTTCAACACAACGACTAGCGACTGGACGCTACACAATCGCACACTATCAAACACTGGTTTCTTCACTTTTGGACGCGTTTTCGATACCACGATCTACAGACCACAGTATGGTCTGTGACGCGATTCAACGCAGCAACGTAGTCGCTAAAACGCAATACAGCATTGAACCGCTCTAATCTCTTTTTGGTCCGAACTAATCTCTCTCTCCAGGTGTACTCTGCTGATCAACGGACGTGATATTTCTGGACGTGATAGCTGAGTTTAGTATTCAGATTATTCTTAACGTTAATCCTACAAGACTCTGACTTAACCGTTAATCTACTAGCGAGGCGTTAGTGACGCATCTTGTGACTACATACTTACCATTCTTACTTCCATAATAAACCACAAAACAAGGAAATGCATCTGTAGAAGTACTCACGTACCTAATCCATGATGTTGAAATAATGCTCAATAATGCGCTGAAATCGCCAGGACTCATGGACTCGCAAGCGCCATAAATCCGCTTTCAGAATAACAGCAAACAAATCGTATTTAGGTCAATTATAGCATTTACTGAGTCAAAGGCAGTTGGAGGCTGGAGCTTCAAAATAAACTGTTGATAATGGACGCGAGTCAAAGATAATTCGGTTTGTGAGAGAGCTTCATGAGATATGCACATCGTTTTCTTAGCCCACCTGGTGAGCGACATTCAGCTGTTTCATTTGTGAATCAATTTACGTACAGTTACGTGTGTTAGATAATCTTTTTTTCAGTTCCGTGGTTACTTCATTAAAATTTATAGATTCAGTGTTGCAAAGAGGTTCTAAATCGCTAAACGGAACCATTTTGGGCTTCTTTAGTTTCGGTTGTATTTTTAACCGACTTCAAAAAAAGGAGCAGGTTCTCAATTCGACTGTATTTTTTTTATGTTTGTTACCTCAGAACTTTGGACTGGGCGAACCGATTTCGATGATTCTTTTTTTAATCGAAAGCAGGTGCTTGTCATGTGGTCCCACATAAATTTGAATGAGATCTGACAAGTAGTTTTTGAGACTTTGAAGTCGGTTATTTTTTGTTAGTAAAATTTAGATTATTATGCCTAAGAACTGTTTCATTTAACAGAATGATAGTTTGGAATAAAGTTTGGAAAATTTGGACAGCTTTTTCTCAGAAGGATATTATGTTTCCAGATTAGTCCCATATTTATCAAAATTCAGATGTGATGATGGGATCCACAACGGAATTGAAGGAATTCCTCAAATATATAGGGGAAAAGATATAGGGTAAATAGGGCGAAAGGGACCCTGTAGCCTAGTTGGTGACCTTCATCATGTTGCTTTTTGGTTGTCGTTGTGTTATCGCGTATCGTCAAAATTTTGCTTTCATATTTTTTCCAAACGCGCCAAAAGAACCTGTTGTAACTACCGAAGAAATAATATAGCCCAAGAGCCCACGACGGCCAGACCTTCCTTATTTTATAAAAGCTGAAAGTTTCTCTGTACATGTCCCCTATATAGGTAAGAACGACCAGCGACTATAAAGTTTGGGTTGTGGTTACCTGGGCAGGTAACAGGTAGTACAGGTGTATAAAATAGTACCTAAAATTCGTTAAAGTATAAAGCTCAAGTTTTTTATATTTTCTTGGGGATACCTTTAGAAATCTCGTCATCCATTGCCGGACACTTATGACAGTTGCTACCCCCTGCCAGACACCCCTAAACTTTAATAAATTATAATTATACTTTCGTCATAGTATAAAAGCTAAATTTTATATATGTTACTTGGGGACCTATAAATATAATAGTACTTATAAATTATAACTTCAAAAACTTGAATGTTTGTGAAACTGATAGTTAAATCAGAATTAATGTATCAGCTGTCACAACATCTCGGTATTACTCGTTTATTTCGTAGAAATGTTGACTCTAACTATACGAGTAAATAACAAGTAATTATTTTATATCTTAAATAATAAGAATATTGAGGAATACTATAATGAGTAATTGATTGAAATTACTCATTATTTATTCGCTATTTAAGTTCTATTATTTCCTTACATGGAATTCATTGAATGAATATTATTATTGTAAATACGTCACATACCCAGTTACTATTAAGTACTATCATTTGTTATGAATTACTCATTATTTTATATGTAATTAAAATTTATTATATAGGTATTCATGAATAGCTTTCGTGTTGAAGGCAATGATTTTATATTTAAAAATAAAAATATCATTGGTTGAAGGTATGGACGTAAAAAAGGGTTTTTTAGGTCCGTGGTTGAAGAATGATATTTAAATCTATTTTTGTAAATGAACATGTCTTTACATAATGTAGATTGTTTAATTCATGGTGTTACAATGTTCTGTATAATATTGTATACTGCCTCATACATGCCAACATGATCAGTGTCATCACGCCAAAGTATCACCATAGATGTGCTGCGCCAATAAAGCCGAGGAGACTCCATCCTCCAGCGATTGAAGAGTGTTGCTCTACTGATTTTTAAGAGTTTAAGTATTAAAATTTTAAGCAGTTATCTTAACAGTCGTTTTAAGCCATGTCGAAGGCCCACGGGTGGCATAAAAAACCCGGAGGTTTTTTATGCCACCCGTGGGCCTTTGTGAAGGGTTAGTGGCCAACCCAAATGTCGGACATTTGGGTTGGCCACTAACCCTTCCACCAATCCGCACTGGAGCAGCGTGGTGGAGCATACTCCACTCTCTCTAGGCCTTATCGAGAAGCGAGACACTGCTCAGTAGTTGGCCATTAATGGGTTAAAGCTAAGTAATAAAAGACATGACGATCATACGATAAACTATAGCTTCGTTAGATAATGTCATGCGTGCAAACAAGTAACCCCCGCTCATGATCTGACCTGCCGTGTACCCACGAAATGGGCCAGACGATCGCCGCGGGCAACACAACCTAAATGTGAAGTTAAACTACAGTTAGGTACAATTGGCAGGCCATGCCTAGGTCTCACGGGTGGCCGATGGAAGCTGATACGGCGCGCGTTTTTAAAAACGCTTTTTGCTCGTAGCTTACCCTGTTCCTGTGGTTTAAATCTTGTAAGCTTAATTTACACCTCGTCTTGTTCCGGCTGGGGGTTTGAGAGCCAGTTTTTCTTTCTTTTTTGGCCGGCAATTTATCAGTAATGCCTTTGGTGTTGCTGATGTCCATGGGCGACGATAGCCACTGGCCATCAGGTGGATCGTCAGTTGTTTGCCAGCTATTTCCATAGAAAAAGCTATTTCCTTTAATCCTAAGGAGTTGAAATTTTACACATTGCTTTAGTGCTGATGACAATGCATTTTTGTGATACCTATCCAGGCTATCCATGACCTGCTACACCAGTTTGGCTCAGGACTAGGGGACTATTTAACGGTTAACAATAGTCACAGTTTTTTGTTTTAATACATTGTTGACTTGACACTATAAATGAACAACCACTATCTATAAAAGCTGAAACTCAATAAGTACACTACTTTTTAAACTAATGTCATAGGTTGAGAATGTTGAGATGTTGCGAAACACCAATGATGTGGGACTAAGGGAAGAGTGTAAGGCTTTACTGAGTGAACAGGCTATAGTAAGTGCACTCAAAATATTTCCGGATTTCATAGAATAGAGATCCACACAACATACGAAAGCTCTCTCAAAATCTGCCCAAAATACAACGCGTAACAGTGATTTCAGTATTTTACTATATCAAGCTAGTTACATAATTATTTCTGAGTCATATAATAAACAGGACTTTCGTAATTCAGCAACAATCATTGTTGATTTATAAGTCCGTATGTTTTCACGTAAAGCCAAGGTTACAGTGAAAGCCGATCAGGGCGTACGATAAAGCTCCTATTCCTGCTACAGAATACTATAGTGTAACAGTACTCTTCCTTTTATCATTACCATAATATAAACGCTATGTCTGGTAGATATTATGACTATTTATTATTTTAACCGCCTTCAAAAAAGGAGGAGGTATTCAATTCGACTGTATTTTTTATGTTTGTTACTTACCTCAGAACTGTCGACTGGGTGAACCGATTTTGATGATTCTTTTTTGATCGAAAGCTGGTGCTTGTCATGTGGTCCCACTTAAAGAGCGAGATCTGAGTAGTTTTTGAGTTATCCCTAATTTTGAAGTTGGTTATTTTTTGTCAAGAATTATCACAGAAATGCTCCAAAAATTAGGTTGCGGCTTATGCTTGATAAAACATCAAATGCTTCGGTGAACGACATTATTATGAGGAAAGTGGACAACCCGTGCATCTTATCTTATCTTAAAGGTATGTCTACTTGCCTAGTCTGCTAATCCAAACTTGACTAGCGTGGTACATACAACGAGACCAGACCCCAGCAGTGGGGCAGTTCTAAGTTGCTAGGATGTTTTTTTAAAACGCTTCACACAAATACCCCACACGAGGATTCCCAGTGTCCTGGGTACCATGTACCATAGACAACACACAGAGATACACGCCGACGGAAAACAGATGTTCAAACTCATTTTTCAAAATTTTCAAAAAAAATCAAATTTCAAACCTAGCCAGGGCCTCTCGAGGTATCCGGCATGGTAGATTGATAGCCAGTCAGCCAGACAAGTCGTCATTTTATGATTGTACCTAGTAGTGGATACCCGGCGTTTGCTACTATAGTCCCCGCGAACTAAGATGCCCAATTTGTCGTTTGCAATCACAGTGACACTAGAGATGTACAAAAAAATCGGTTCACGAAAGAAACCAATTTTTGCAACAAATCGATTCAAAATTTTAAGACCTTCTAATCGATTCGATAATTAAATTGTAAACTAAAAACCGTAACATTTAAGTACCTCCCAACTACCTCGATTGAGCTACATAACTCGTACCACGTATTCTCAATATTATGTATTTACGACTCCAATAAAATATTCTTTTGTTTCTTCCTAACAACACATGCTGCTAGATATGCATGGAAATAGCCGAGCCGGCAAACAACCTGACGATCCACCTGATGGTAAATGGCTGTCATCGCCCGTGAACATCAGCAAAACCAAAAGCATCACTGATGCGTTGCCGGCTAAGAAAGAATAGAAAAAGAAAGAAAGATTGATCATGATAGAAAGAACTCATCCGCTCAGTTTCATAATAATAATATTATGAGCGTCAGGGAAAAAACTACAGTAAATAAATTCTTGTTTATTTCGTAACACACATTGATGTATGAATAATTTATTTTGTTGAAAAAAAAGAATACCGCAAAAAGCTTAGCTACATAATTACATAGATATAATATATTATCTGCAGTTTACTGTCCATGGGTGCAAAGTGCCCATACATAATGGAAAATGTCCTTTGTTAGCATCCTATTCGTCGTGGTATTCTTAGGTACCTAATTTTAAATTCAAATGCAAGTAAATAATTTTTAACAAAGTAATTAAATTAATCAATTTTCATTTTTAAATTCCGATTATAGTAATGCATCGATTATGATTGGTTTTAGAGACGGTTTCAGGCCGTCACATCACTTTGCGTCAGTTTTGTTTTAGGCCTCTTCATCTATCATTGTTTCGACGTCAAATATTTTTAATAAATTTTGCATAAATTATGATGTGATGGGATTTTTACTAGATTATAACGTTTACTATGATTTATAATCAACGCCAATGCAAATGAGTAAGGATTTTTAACAAATTTTGGAAAAATCCTTTGTCCGTAAGTGTTCAACTATTCATGTCAAGTAAATTAATATTCCATTTCGCTCAAAGACGCCCATACAATGTTAGTTCATATTAATAAATGGCAGCTATCATTATGGGCATCTTAGATAATTTTGACTATAAGTACGCAAAAAATTTTGTATGAAAAAAATCGAAAATCAAACGTGTACCTAATGCATTATTTTAGTGGTCTCAAACCATCTTCGCAGCCTTTCAAATGAAACCATTTTGGGGCATATCGGTTGGATGGTGTCAGAGTCTATAAAGGACATTTTTGGTGTTTTATTTAAATAGATTTGTAACCAACATCCAAAAATATCCATTCTGACAAGTTGAGAAGCTCACGGTTGTACCACGTTGTATTGGGCTGCATGCGTTTGTTGTGAGCTCTATATTTAACTGTTCGCTCACCGATCGCCGATCGGACTTCCATTACGAAGGTGAGGCTCAAATATTTGTGGCATGCCGTCCGCAGTGTCTGCACACACTGGCCACTTTGCGATTGTCGACTGCGACTGAATTTATGAACGAAAATAATAAATATTTATCTAAATGTTTGAATTGTTTGTTTCCCATGTGAAAGAACTTTACTGAAACGGCAGTAGAATAAAAACATAATAAAGTGCTGAAGTACATGATGTTGAAGACGGTGTCTGTAGAGATAAAGGTTCAAATATCTTAAAATTTGTTGTTATTAAATATGGGTACGTTACCTATTGGCAATTACTGCAATGCACGATAAATTATAATTGTTTACCTTAGTTTTGACATTTCTTTTTGTGCACTTAAAAAGACAACGAGAATTGCCTCCATTCTCGTTCACAACTTGACAAAAGAAAGACAAAACATTGACACTTGCTAATAGTTGTTCTATGGAAAGCAAGCGCAGAACTTCGGATTTTATGAACCTTACAAGTCAATGAACTCTTTCATATTAAACTGTAAACTCTACAGTATAGAGCTGTAGAGTCCTCATTCATATAACAAAGCATTCAATGTGAGTAGTCAATGAATCAAAATGCATGTTCAAATTCAAATTCCTAAAATAATAACATGATGTGATCATGATCGGAGTTTGAAATTGCATTTCGCAGGCCGCAGGGTGTGATCTGTACGTCTGTCATGTGTGGCGGGGCTGTCTGACAGCTGTCAGCTGTCAGAGCCGCGGGAAATACATTGAATACACGCGGGAACATGGCGGGAACTAAAAGCTTTGTAAGGTTTTGCTGGACTGGAACGTTACAATACATCTGCCACCTGCCTACTATTACGGTACTGCGTTGAAATTAAATTAGGTACCTATTATTGATGTCACTATTGTTAGTTGAACAACTAACAATAGTGACATCAATAATAATTACTTTGATAATTGTGGAGAATTTATATTAATTACACTGGGATGTACCTATTTTATATTTCCATGAAGCTTATCTAGTTACCCTCTTGGCTGAGTCAGCTACTCACCCATCAAACATAGTTGGTAGCGACCCTGCCTGCGAAGCGAGGGGTCCCGGGTTCGATTCCCGGCCGAGGCAGATATTTATGTGACAGATAAATATTTGTTCTCGTGTCATGGGTGTGATTGTGATGTGTTATATACTATGTCGTCCATGCCACCCGCGACACAGGCGAAAACCTACTACGGGGGTATGAGTGTGTAAGCGTTAAAAAAATCGTAGTATAGTCTGTAGTCTGTACCACTATTCTCCAAACTCGCAATCAAAACTATTGCAATATTTCGTTAGCATTTCTCTTCAACTCCAATAGTGTATCAATGGCATATTTCAGGCGTATACGTGGGAGGCGATTGGAAACATTATATTCTAGAATTTCAAATATTTCGAGTGTGATGAATTGTTCGGCTACCTACTTCTTTTGACGTCCGATTGTTTATGGTCTCTGTATAATCTGCGCGTGCAATGTTTCTCTTAATTTTATTGCGGAGAGACAGATAAATCTTCTTTCCACAAGTTGTTTTTTGACTTGCGAATATACCGGGTAGCATAAAAGCTTAGATCATTAATAAAAATAATTATTAAAAAACAAAAACCCGACTACAATCATTGAGGTAGTATACATAGAGAGGCTATCTCAAACAAAATGTGTGTTCCACCGCCGGCTTGCCCTCCGTTCTCTTTTCAAACTAGAAGCCTCGTTTGCACACTTGCCATAGAGTAACTTTGTATATGTCACTTGCCGAACCAAGACAAGCAGTCACAGACTCCAAATCTTTACAAGCTCTTACTCCAACTTTATTTAACGTGCAAAAGCGTTTAAACGATTTCAAACGTAATTACCATTGATTCGTGTCAAAAATCCAACACTTTAAATTGGTCACAAGCGTCGCGTCGGCAAGCTTATTTAGTCCATTAACACGCTAGTGGCTTGCCAAGTTCAAACGCTCCTTATGATTTTTTCATTCAAAATGGCGGGAACATTGCTCAATAATTTAATTAAATTAGTTTTAGTTGATTTAAGTTAAGATTTTGTTTTCTTACTGATGATAAAGTGATAACATTATCTTTTTGTTTTTTGTCGTGCAATTGTGACACATTCTTAATATGCACGACGGCATTTTTTCAGTTTTTTCGTAAACAATTTTGACATGCGGCCGCAATGAACGCAGCCGAGTGACAGCTGAGTGACAGAATGAAATGCAGCCGGCCGGCTGCAATGCACACCCCCGAACCCGATGTTCGCGGTGTCCCTTCTATACGCTAGTAATAGTAATTCTATGACTACAATGCGTAAAATAAACTAAAAAGAAAAAAACAAGCCCAGTAGTTTAGTTTAGTTTAGTTTCGTTTCGTTTCAAATGTTGTTAAAAGTAATACTGAACAACAACACCATAAAAGGATTACCAGTCGGGGCCCATTCTTCAACTAATCAAATCTTGTTTGGTTTTTCCCAAGCACCCCTGTAAAATTTAAATGGGTAATGCCACAGAACACCTAATAATTAGTTAGAAAGGGCATAGCGCGTAATTTGTATGGGAACCACCACAGAACACCTAATAATTAGTTAGAAAGGGCATAGCGCGTAATTTGTATGGGAACCACTGTCGCCATTCCGATCCCCTCCATTTGCTTACTCCTACAAAAATGAACAAATACGCACGAGGGTCGTTATGTGTGCGTGAGAGGCGTGACACTGTAGCTAAGGATTGACTGACGTAAACTTTTATCGGTATTTATTGTCGTAAGGTCGACAGATATGTAAAATAAAGGTAAAATATCATAATTATTGGAAAATAATATAGGAAACTTGCTACGTATGTCAGATTCAGATTCATTTGTTCTTCATCATACTTATTTTATTAAATATACTTATCTTCAAGGCAAGAGTGAATAGGCTTTTGCTAATTTAGTGCGTTTTACCACCCATGACTACATCGCCACTTACCATCAAGCATTAACTTATAAGATATAAAAAATAGGATTAAAAAAATATATAGGTATATAAAAAATAGGATGTAAAATACGTCAATGTTCTTTCAAACTATATTTCAATGCATAAAATATTAAATTTATCTGGCCACATGTACATTATTTAAGAAAGTTGTTTTTTATTATAACTTCGAAAGAATCTATCGAATATCGATGTCATCTTTTACTACGCCCAACGCTAGAGCTACTGCTACGTGATCAATGAACTAATATACTAACGTACATACGTGTGATACGTGATACATTACGCGTTCTCATTGATGTGTTAAAAATGACGAGCGCATGAAGCCCGCAATGTATATTTTTTGGGCAAAGAATCATTTGAAGGACATTTTTAAAGATTTAAACTAAAATATCCTAGTTTTTTACTTAACGATGAAAAGAAACGCTTCCTTTGTTTATTTTAAGCATTTCGCTTCTTGTACGGCAAGTAATTACCGTACATGTAGGCATTTATAAGTAATTTAGTCGCAGTATTTCGCAGTACTTTTCTCCGTTGGAGTTCGCGAGTCACTAAACAGCGCGATCGCGTGTTTTTGAGGATTGTGCTCGTTTGCGCCTAATATTGGCGCGCCTGCCACGCCCACAACGCCTTTCTAACTAATTATTAGGTGTTCTGTGGGAACCACTGTCGCCATTCCGATCCCCTCCATTTGCTTACTCCTACAAAAATGAACAAATACGCACGAGGGTCGTTATGTGTGCGTGAGAGGCGTGACACTGTAGCTAAGGATTGACTGACGTAAACTTTTATCGGTATTTATTGTCGTAAGGTCGACAGATATGTAAAATAAAGGTAAAATATCATAATTATTGGAAAATAATATAGGAAACTTGCTACGTATGTCAGATTCAGATTCATTTGTTCTTCATCATACTTATTTTATTAAATATACTTATCTTCAAGGCAAGAGTGAATAGGCTTTTGCTAATTTAGTGCGTTTTACCACCCATGACTACATCGCCACTTACCATCAAGCATTAACTTATAAGATATAAAAAATAGGATTAAAAAAATATATAGGTATATAAAAAATAGGATGTAAAATACGTCAATGTTCTTTCAAACTATATTTCAATGCATAAAATATTAAATTTATCTGGCCACATGTACATTATTTAAGAAAGTTGTTTTTTATTATAACTTCGAAAGACTCTATCGAATATCGATGTCATCTTTTACTACGCCCAACGCTAGAGCTACTGCTACGTGATCAATGAACTAATATACTAACGTACATACGTGTGATACGTGATACATTACGCGTTCTCATTGATGTGTTAAAAATGACGAGCGCATGAAGCCCGCAATGTATATTTTTTGGGCAAAGAATCATTTGAAGGACATTTTTAAAGATTTAAACTAAAATATCCTAGTTTTTTACTTAACGATGAAAAGAAACGCTTCCTTTGTTTATTTTAAGCATTTCGCTTCTTGTACGGCAAGTAATTACCGTACATGTAGGCATTTATAAGTAATTTAGTCGCAGTATTTCGCAGTACTTTTCTCCGTTGGAGTTCGCGAGTCACTAAACAGCGCGATCGCGTGTTTTTGAGGATTGTGCTCGTTTGCGCCTAATATTGGCGCGCCTGCCACGCCCACAACGCCTTTCTAACTAATTATTAGGTGTTCTGTGGGTAATGCATTACGACTTTACGAGCCTATTAACGTGGGTTTCTTTGAGGGATTCGCTCACACAAAATGAAAAACACTAAATCAATCATATTGTCTATTTATTTGCAACTTGATTAATTCTGTACCTCCTGTGATAAGTGATACGAGTGAAAAATCGACACTTTACAGGACGAAAACAAGTTTAAAAAAAATCTAGTTCATAAACTAACGGCCCGTCTCAATAATGTACTAACAGATGGAAGACTGTGAATAGGGCTACCATTAGTATGTTATCTGTCATATTTGTCAATTTTTGCCTCTGAAAAATTGACAAATATGACAGATGACAGCCCTATCCACAGCCTTCCATCTGTTAGTACATTATTGAGACCGGCCGTAAGTGAGCTAGGTGTAACATGAGTACCTTCTTTTGTAGATAAAAACATTTACTGTCACCGTACCGTACCGTACCGTAGTTTTTTGTAGTAAATATTATAATATTAAAGTAATTCATCAAAAATCTGTGAGTTGTACCTTTTTTATTTCAAATATGTGCTAATATTACGTGATAAATGATACAAGTAGAGTTAAATTATGTTTCACCCATAAATTGTCTTTGTTTAAACTGATATAATATTATAACTGATTCAAAAACTCCATTCGATATAATTCAAACGTTGAGGTCAGTGATTGACAGAGTTCGATGGTCATGGTGATGGTGTTCGAACCTTTGAATGTCAAACCTCTACTCATTCGGTCATCAGCTCGTCAATCATCAAGCGATGATATCAAAAGTAAAATATGTCCAATAAATCTTTAACAAGCATGATGATATTTTCACGCAGCTGCGAGTTAAACGAGACTCGATGACTCGACGACACGCGATTCAATTTGTTACCAATCGATTTATTTTGCACAAAATGGAGAGTTAATGCGATATTAAAAGTTTTTATTTTGTTTTTTCATAATCTTATACTATAGAATTGTTATTAATTCTAAATATCGAAACCCCATCTGTAT
Source organism: Thymelicus sylvestris (assembly GCA_911387775.1). Lineage (NCBI taxonomy): Eukaryota > Metazoa > Arthropoda > Insecta > Lepidoptera > Hesperiidae > Thymelicus > Thymelicus sylvestris. The sequence goes on along the minus strand of OU426909.1, from coordinate 10,755,814 downwards.
TTTTTTGTGGAAGATTGGTCATAGACGTCATGTCTGAGAGATTGATATTATTTTTTCTCTTGTTTTAGTTCTTTTTATCATTATTTAATTAAATTAGTTTATTTGGAGTCATCTCCTGATTACCCCTTTGGACCAGATCTAATCATTTAAATATCAAGCCATCCACCACAGCATTTACGATTATCATCATCGTGTCATTGACTTCATCGTATTTGGGACCGCAACGAACGTAAGGTCTGGAAGATGTTATGTCATCCACCTTCATCTTCTGACGTAGCTTAAAATATTGAAACAACGACCTTCAATAATTGGAAGCACTCGTGAATTTTATTGCCACTAGTTTTTGCCTATTGCCTGAAACGAAACGTTAAAATTAACATTTATACTTATGGTACTAGGTAGGTACTTGACGTTTACCGAAATACATCGAATTTTATAAGCTAGTATTAGTATAAAAATAAATTACAACAAATTATAAAGATGTTATGATAGTCAGAGAATAGAACATGAGAAAACAGAAGGAAAACTGGACATGGCCTTGGTTTCTGAAGGTACGTAGAATATTTTGGATGGGAGTTCCAGATAGCATGGAGTTCAATTTATAAATTAGCGCCTAAGATTAAGTATTTAAAACATATTATCTGTGACGTAATCCATTATTAGCCTGTTAAAAAACCCCGCCATAATTTGCCCGCTGTCACCGCCATGTTTTTTTAACATTCCAAATTTAAACTGTTAAACCAAAGGTCCAAAGCCGTAAATCAATTAAGGCGCCCTCATGAATGTTTGATAAATGGTCCAAACGTTTTATTCTGTTTGAGTTACACCGAAGTTATTTACGGACTTACAATTGTTTATTCCCATTGAATCTTCAATGAATCGATTTAATAACAAACATCTTTTTGTATACATTCCACGGCCCTACTTAGTTACTATAGTTTCAATGTTCAAACACTTCAAACACAAATTAACGGCGATGAGAGATTAGCCACTGACGTATTAAGGATTCCTTAGACAAAGTCAACATCATCGAAACTTATGTACGATTTTAGAATATTACGGTCGGATATAAATAAACGCTTACACTCTCACATGTCCACAATAGGATACCTTTGGTCATGTGTGCATGAACATACTTCAGGATCATTGACGTACTATACATAGACAGGCTATCTCAAACAAAATGTGTGTTCCACCGCCGGCTTGCCCTCCGTTCTCTTTTCAAACTAGAAGCCTCGTTTGCACACTTGCCATAGAGTAACTTTGTTTAAAACACTTGTCGAACCAAGACAAGCAGTCACCGACTCAAAATCTTTACAAGCTCTTACTCCAACTTTATTTAACGTGCAAAAGCGTTTAAACGATTTCAAACGTAATTACCATTGATTCGTGTCAAAAAATCCAACACTTTAAATTGGTCACAAGCGTCGCGTCGGCAAGCTTATTTAGTCCATTAACACGCTACTCACGCTAGTGGCTTGCCAAGTTCAAACGCTCCTTATGATTTTTTCATTCAAAATGGCGGGAACATTGCTCAATAATTTAATTAAATTCGGTTTAGTTGATTTAAGTTAAGATTTTGTTTTCTTACTGATGATAAAGTGATGACATTATCTTTTTTGTTTTTTGTCGTGCAATTGTGACACGTTCTTATTATGCACGACGGCATTTTTTCAGTTTTTTCGTAAACAATTTTGACATGCGGCCGCAATGAGCGCAGCCGAGTGACAGCTGAGTGACAGAATGAAATGCAGCCGGCCGGCTGCAATGCACACCCCCGCATCCGATGTTCGCGATGTCCCTTCTATACGCTAGTAATACTAATTCTATGTTCAGGATATAATTTTTTCTATGGCATAATGTTCGATGAATAAGCTAGTTTTTCCTTGCTTGTAAGGCAAATAAAAGGTTATGTATTTAACAAAGAGCAAAGCAAAAAAACAAAGCAACAACCCATAATTGTCCCACTGCTGGGCTCGGGGTCTCCTCTCACAATGTGAGGGATATTAGGCCATAGTCTACCACGCTGGCCAAGTGCGGATTGGTAAACTTCACACACCTTTGAGAACTTTATGGAGAACTCTCCGGTGTGCAGGTTTCCTCACAATGTTTTCCTTCACCGAAGCAAGTGATAATTAACTTCTAATACGCACATAATATTTGAAAATCAGAGGTGCGTGCCAGGATTTGAACTCGGGCCCCTCCGTTCGAGCGACCAACGTTCTAACCGCTAGGCTATCACTGCTGTTTAACAAAGAGACAGTGAAATAATTGACAAGTTAACTGTAAAAAACAATGCAAAATTCTACAAATATGAGCTCTGGGGACTATATCCAGATATTGACGTAAAGCCAAAAAGAATTTTGATGTGAAGTGCTTGTCAAACTACACGTCCTTCCCACCTCAGGAGTTTAAAGGTCCAAGGAAATCCGAACCCCGATAGTGAGCCGTGGTGCAGTATACATTCATTGAACCTACGGAATCCATCCAATAAAATTAAATGTCGGAAACATTTTTTATAAACATTCTAAAACTGATTGCCGTGTTGACATATTGATGGGTTTAAAATTGTTAGAGCGTTTCATTGAACACTGTTTAAATATATTTTAGAAGTTTTTTGGAGTTGTTTTCGTATGTTATTTTTGGAATTTTTCTAAATTTCAGCTTGAGAAAACCTTGTATCAGATTTGTGAATCCGAAACGAATGATATCTAGTTATACTAATATTAGAAAGAGGAAAAATTTGATTGTTTGTTTGCATTGAATAGGCTCCGAAACTAGTGAACCGATTTGAAAAATTCTTTCACTGTTGCGAAGCTACACTATCCCCGGGTGACATAGCTAGTTTATATTATATTTTCAAAAAAATTAGGGATCCTTAATAAAACTCCAATAATGTAACCCAAGGTGTAAAAATAATTACTTTTTAACAAAAAATAAAACCAACGAAAAAAAAACTGAAAAGCAAAAAATAAAATAAACCATTTAGTATTATAAATTAAGATCCGAAATTAACAGTAAATAAATAATTCCTCCTCCTTTTTTTTTCGTCGGTTAAAAAATAAGAAAACCGAAGCAAAGCGAGGGCGGTTACTCGTTTCTAATAAAGGCAATCTCTTTTATAATCATAATGAGCAGATCATAGCTGCCGCTGCCACCTCATGATAACTGGTCACCAATCACCATAAGGTCAAATCCAGTCTCAAACGACAAACCTTCATGCTTGTTGATTGTGGTTACAGTACACCCCGGAATTCCCAATCCAAACAATAATGAGCGGTCCAAATAAGTCCCAGGCGTTCCAGCACCGCTTTGGACCGAAGCACCAATAAAAATCCAGTCGTTAGCTCTAACCAGACCGCCATTAGCGGTGTTTAGGTGCACTAAATACACTCATGATGTAACCGCTAAGGAATTTCGATCGCTCATCTACTTTATGAGATTCATCAGCTCGCTCACGTTGACGTCACACCGTTCACTTCTGCGTGATTCTTGAATCTCACTTGGATTTCTATGAGGGTACATTATTTTTATGGACTCAATTAGGAGAATCAGAGCTAATCCTTTATTAGCAGTACAAGGGACCGGTGAATTTTCATGAGCTCCCAGATTCTCCTGAAGTCTAATGGACATTGAGTAGCTATGTCATATGGAATCCCATTCCCATTCCACCGAAACTTTACTCATAGAGGCAGGGGATCGGGAAAAGATGCATCTGATTTTCGGAGACCTAGGAACTAAAAAAATCTTTCAGTCAAACAGATTCAATGCGTTTGAACGGTGTAAAAGCAGCGTTAAACATAACTGTTTACACTTTACGTTCTGGGGCTGTTGGCGCGGGTATTTGTTGTGCGAAGTGCGTAAGAACTTTCAACAACACCACCCTTCTGTTATGGCTTCATGGAAAACCCGCCGCTAAAAATTCTGTTCGGGAAAAAACCACAATGTTAGACTTCTTTTACATAATCAATTCTGAAAACTCGCACTCAGGCCTGCGTCGGTTGTTATAGTAAATCTGCGTTTTATAGTTGAGTATTGTGTGTGAGATTTCAGCGGATACGGTTCACTTTTGTGATAGTAACCCAATGTCGTCACTTCAAGCAAATTTTTATTAATTACACGTTTCCAAGTCAACGTTCAACTACAATCCCACCTGGCGATCTTGATCATTTTGTTGGGTGGTAAAACGCCCTTCTATTACTACATACTTCTACGAAATTAGAAGCCTATTTCACCCTGATAGATCGAGTTGAATGGTCATTTTCGAACGATTTTTCACTTACGTCTCCCATAAAAAAATCGGTTAACAGCTCGCGTAAAAAATTGGTGAAATTTTGATTTGTGTTTTTAATTTTGGTAGTTATTGCCTATGTTTTATAACGCAAATTTTACGCAGTAACTAAATTTTTTAACAAAAAGCTAACGGTTCTAAATAGAACGGAACCGCTCTGTAGTATGCTGTGAGAAAAACATAATATAGGTAATCTTGTTTCTAAATTTATCAACAAACTAATAAAACCCAAGGACCGCAGTTATGACAGATGAACAGACATTAAACACTTATCCTTGTCGCGGCCACAATTAAAGAGTTATATTTACGAACCCTCAATTAGTTTCGGAGCATGAAATTTGGAGCTCGAATCCATTAATCCTTCGAGGTTGCAACACTCCGCTCTGAATACCTGTGCGCGTGCGCAGCCGCAGCGTGATGAGTGGTCATCGCCGTTCTTTATAAACAACATTTTGCCACTGTGACTTCATTTGATAGAATTTACTAACACAATTTGAATAATGGTAAACTAAGTAAGTAATTAGGTGTGTGAAGTCTCCCAACCCACACTTAGCTAGCGTGGTGGACTATGACCACATTGTTAGAGGAGACTCGAGTCTGCAGCGAATAAGTTATGGGTAGTGATGATGATGAAGTAATAATCCGAGCTTTCAGCTTCCTTGATGGCTGCCAATGTGAGTATAATGCCTTCAGTGTCCGAAATCAATTAGTGACGGATTAAAATACGATCGGGCTTTGCGTCATATCTGGACAAGCAGGCTTCGCAGGTGTCGTATTTATAAAAATAATTTCTTCTGTTATTATTATCAAATTATTCTTCTCTATATTCAACACATATCACCGCGAAAGTTAATAAGATATTCTAAATCTAATTAGGTAGGTACGTCGTCTCAAAAATATATAAACAGATAAAGGTAATCCATTTTCCGTCATAAATAATCATTAGTGAGACATTTTTTAACTACAACTCATACTATGAATGTCTGATCCAATTCAAATATATTCGTGTGTTCTTATAAAATCTCATTTAAATCTGTCGCAAAAACGTGTGAGTTTAAATACTTTTTTGAGCTTTATAACAGTGATTTATTAACCATTTCACAGTATTAGACACAACTAAACTACTATTTAACGCTTGTGAAATCTCATAACGCGTGTAAAAATTATTTTAATGTACAAACTCCCTTAATCTATACTAATATATAAAGAGGAAAGTTTTGATTTTTTGTTTGCATTGAATAGGCTCCGAAACTACTGACCCGATTTGAAAAATTCTTTCACTGTTAGAAAGCTACACTATCCCCGGTGAACATAGGCTATATTTAAAAAAAAATAGGGATCCTTAATAAAACTCCAATAATGTAACCCAAGGTGTATAAAAATAGGAAAACCGAAGCAAAGCGAAGGCGGTTACTCGTATTATAATATAGAGGAATGCGTGACGCTGACGCATTGTGTTGTATGTTGTATGGCAGAACGAGGTCACAAAGATATTTTCATAATAAGGACGATTCATTCAATTAGACACTTAATTTTAACTTGTTTTGTTCAACGCGTTGTTGACGTGAGACATGGTTATTACGACACGACGCATGGCACACGCGAATATAAATTGGATTCAGGACTTTGTAAAAACGTCACACGGATATTAAAATTATCCCCAAATAAAAAAAAACTTCGGCTTACTGACGTATTACTGAGAAACTTTTGAAGTGTTCCCAGGTCTGCAGGTCAATTTGTATGACAAATAAATCGAAAAATTAACATAATTTAAATACGCACGTTTTTAACTCACTTTCCGCTTTGGAAAAGTTGTTAGTACGCTGCTACTACTGCGCTAATAGGTTTAAGAATCTACTTGAAAATTGTTAACACAGAAGAACATTTAAATTCACTATCGTAAACTAAATTAACTTTTTCTTGACACTCTCTTTCTTTCAAGGCTCTCATAGCCACTAGCCCTACGCCGCGCCCTTCTATTTGCTCCGCGCTACATCTCTTATTTCTCCAATTTTCTGCTCACTGAATAGATTCTATATCTATTCCTCTTTGAAAAATTAAGTTTATTTATTTTCTTTTTCTGTACCTTTCAGTTTACCTGTTTCTCCGTACAATTCTATTCGTTACTATTTTCTGTCTGTATCTCTATGGTCAGTTTTATTAAAGTTATTCTCCCAAACCTCTATCCCTTTATTGGAACTCTTCTCTTATTTACTTCTCTCTTCACTTCTAAGTCTCTTCTTAGTCTTATTCGCTGCTGTTTTCCTGTGCTTCTTTAATTTAATCTATCGGTAGATCGGAATAGGAATGGCGTTGCAGTAGATGCATTATTTATTGAGGACAGTTACCAGCTGAAAGGAGATCCAATTAGGTGTCGATCATGTGTCATCATAAAATTCGAATCAATAAAAGTTTCATGACAGAATCAGATCAATATGATTGTGATACGACTATAAACATGCTCTTTTATTTAGAACAGTTGATAGTAAACCTGCTTGTTGAAGCAAGGGTTCGCTTTTCGTCTCTGTTTCGTTTTCATGTCGGAATTTTGGAAAGAAACAGGTTCAGGTTAATTACTTGTAAGTTTAAAAAGTTAAGTTATAAATAATTTTAAATTCTAATTCAACTGACGTTGGTTAAAGTTTTCTAAGCATATAATTGTGGTGTCTATAATTAATTTAAATGGTTGTTACCGTTTTAATTATAGTAAATAAATAAATACGAGGATTAATATTGGATAAGGTATTAAACTCTAAAATCTATTCGAATGTATTTTATTTTAGAGCAGGGGGACCTAAGTATATTTCATCTTTTTGTGAGGCTAGGTAACCTACGGTGGTTCATTTATATATTATTAAAATTATTATAAAAATTAGAAGCGTTTGTATCCTACAATAGTCTCTCTCGTAGTTCTCAAGAACGTTAATTTACAGGAAACCGACCTTCAAACCACAAAGTACCACCTAAGTGCAAGAATGAGCCGAGCATTCCATGAAAATCTTTAATTGTCGCGTGTACTAATTGTTCTGGGAGTAGGTATTATTAGGTAACATCAATTGTTGTACAATTAGACAATTAGGAGTGGACTGCGATTCTACGAATTCAACCGTAACTTAATCTGCACTGGATTGGCCCATTGGCCTACATTCATTTCTGGAAGTGACCGCAATAATTGACAAGAATATTTCGCTTGTTTCAGTATCGTTACACACTTAAAAATCTTTATCTGTACCTAAATCATACGCAGTGATTAGGTATAATAATGAAGTATGGTATACAAAGGGCGATCTTATCGCTAAGATAGAGCAATCTCTTCCTAGCGGCCTTTTGGTAGAGGATGTAAGAGAGTACGTAAAAGAGGGTGGCATTGATGGTATATCTTACATAGTATAATTTAGAGGTTCGTAGCTGGTGAAGCAGTTATAGCCTAGTAATGGTTTGAACTTTGTTTGGCTAGGCCTTCTACTACTACTACTACTTTAGCTACCTACTAGAGCTATCAAGGGCAAGTATTCACGATCGCCTGTGGACATTAATTTCACCAAAGGGTCACCAAAGCGGACTTATAGGCCCCGCATTTTGCCTGACCTGATCTACTTCAAGTAGGATTGTGAATTCGAAAACCGCATGATTATCGCTTCATTTGATTTCCGCCAATATTAAGAAAAACCAGTATAAAAATTGGAAATGACTGCAGCATAAACAGTGTCTTTTTAATTACCCTCAGTATAGACACAAACTGCTGTTTAATAATAGTGAGATAAGTGAACTGAGTCACTGGACCACACTCTGGATGTCGAGGGCTCACACGTCATTAGGTCATTACGTCATGCAATAGGACAATATTCACAAGTTTATCAATGAAGCGCCGCGCCGTCATAGCTTCTCAGAATAGGAGCGTATCAATAAATGAATGAATCCCTACAATGTGCTACAGGTCTACGACAATAGGTTAGTTACACACATAGCATCTAGTCTGAATGCGGGAAGCTTACTAAAACATGATCTACAGATCATAGGTCATATACAGCAATATCTAATTTCAACTTCTATGAATAAGAAGATTTAACGTTTAAAAGTCTTTGGATGTTTAAACTAAATCTAATTGGAAAACTCTGGAAGCGGCACCAGACTTCCTCTCTTACAATGCGTGACCTGTGGTGGATCGCTAAAAAGCAATTGAAGCTCGTATTATCCTCAAGAAGTTGTTAAAAAAAGATTGGTCTACATTTAAAATTATTTTCTCGTGTAATTCTATTATTATATGACGAACAGCTGACCGAATTTAGTTCAACAGTGGAGATATACTTAGTGTTTATGTCTTACCTGATTTACTCAGTGGTTATTTTTGTGTGAAGTTTTAAATACTTTTCAGTGTTTATTTGTCGCGGTACACGTCACGCATCCTACGCATGCGTTGCGTTCAATGAGCGATTGCGACTTATTGTGTTATTTGTAAACAATTTGATTTGGGAAGCCACGATTACAATGACTTTTAAAATTGCTTCCATAATTTTATTTTCTTTTTTTCTCCTATCTATTTTGCAAATAAGTAGGTACTGTTCAATTGCAAGGATTTACCTTTTTGATATTCCAAACTAGGACAAGTCGTATACCTACCTGGATTTCTTAATTTAGAAAGAAAGAAAGAAAACATTTATTTCTGGCTAAACACACACACAACATATTCTTATACTAAACTGAAGACAAGGATAATTATAATTTAAGATTAAAGCATATTAGGTCACGTGTGAATATTATTATTTTTTGAATATTAATTAAAAGATGCTGTCGTCATAACTCATAACATTCTCTGAGTCGAACATGAAAGGTCGTCCCAAGTTCACAACTTCTTTATTGTATTTTGCTTACATTCTATCGCTTTACTATTGATTGAATTGAGTCGTATAGGCTACACAATATAGCCACCATCAATGACCAATGACCAATCAATGACCAATGGTTGTTAGAGTCATTATGACATGTACAACATATCTACAAGGGATACCATAACTAATTTATTTGAAGAATTACTTGGGTTAAAGCAAAAGAGGTCAAAATTGTAACTGTTTTAAATATTAAGGGAAGAACAGGCCTCGTATGACCTGACCAAGATGAGAGAAATGGTAAAAGGAGATACATTATTACTCTACGAGGCGACAAAACAAACCAGCATACAATACAAAAACAACTCAATAATTCGAAAAGCCTATTTTATACAAAGTAAAAGTCAGAATTCCTACAATTTCAATTTACATTATATCTCTAATTTTCTTGTATTGGACACCAGATAAAACTATTCATCCATATACAGAAGATTTTGATGCCCCTGATTTCCGCAATAAAATAATCCTGTTAAATTGTAAACGAATTGTTGCTTTGTGTTTAAAATTGCAAAGGATTGTCGCTACGGTCGATTAGATCCAGTTAAGTGTCGAATCAATTAAGTTCAATGGCTGCGCGCGTGCCAGTGCTGAGGCTCACTGGAGTTAACGGAAGTTTGGGGGTTTTAATCAACGCTATTATGGCATTTTTTTTATCACAAAGGGATTCAAAGATCAAACTTAATGGAATTCTCAGCTAGTGACCCTGGGTGGCCAGGTAGGTAAGATATTATAGTAATAATTATCTCATTGCCTCCTGAAATGCCTGTAATTAAGCATTACATAATTTATGAAAGTTTTAATATTATGGCAAACTTAATGGTATTCTCAGGTAATGGAATTCTTAGCTAGTGTAGAAAATTATTTTACTACTGTATATTTCTAGTGGTAAATGTATAACTGAGTTCATTTACCTTCGTTATTATTTCAGCTTCTACACGTGTATGCTGTATAATTTCGAATAATTTCACACAAATAGTTATGTTTGCACATATTTCAACACATCGTAAATATAAAGAGTGTTAGAGTACACCTATAATGTGGCATTAACTGAACTGAGCCACTGTCTTTATATTATTTTTGTATTTCTCTTCTCATATCTAATCTACATTCTTGTCCCACAGAACTGCAATAGTTCCTAATCCACCATTAACCTCAAGAAGAATTTTCAAAGATTGTTTACGTTCTAGATTTGACATAAAAATAACTTTTTATTTTTTCATTTTACGACTAATTTTTGAATTCAAATTTTCCTCATGTGGTTCTATTCATTGTATAATTGTAATTTGTACCTTTGTTTTAATACTAAGTATTCCAGCGAATACTTTTACTTTGGTAATTTTTTACCATCCATCCATCAACCTTTGGAGGTCCACTGCTGGACATAGGCCTCCCCTAACTTGCGCCACTCTGACCGGTCCTGAATCCTTCTTTAGAAGACAGCGGGCATCCGCTGTCCAGGTGGATTGACGACCTTTAGCTCCAATCCCCTATGTATAAGTTACTCTATGGTTCTATGCTCCTTATTATTCCATTCGAGGACCTTTCTTCCTCATCGGTTATCGGTCCTTCGAGCTATGTGGCCAGCCTAAGTTTTTTACACTTCTTCACTATTTTACTTATTTTATCCATCAACATTTGGACTTCGTCTTCTATTCAAAAGATAGTTTGTCATATTGTTCCCATGTAACGGGCACCTACGTAATCGCTGTACTAATTCCTGAATCATGCTTTAAAAATTAAGATATTACACACCGTTCTTTAGTACCTACAAAGGTTTGATATAAAACTTGTGTATATGTTTTGCCGCCATATTAAATCAGGTGTTCGTTGGCGCCAAGCGCAGTTTGATTGCGACAGGCGCGCGAAAACGACGCTGTTCGAAACTTAAATTTGCCGCGCAAAGTGACAGTTCGAAAAAGTTTTAATTTTTTAATTTGAATCGAAATAACGAAAGAGTGTAATGTGAATAATGGGCACATTGTATATATTTTTAAAATATTCTTAGACTTTTTATGAATATTTTTGATAAACTTAACTGTTTTTTTTAATTTTCAAGACAATTTTGTTCCCTTTTAACTAATTGTGTTAGTGTTAGTTATAAGTGGTGACAAAGCTGTCATAATGAACACGTAAGTAAAACGAAATTTGCATACTCTTATTACCTTACCTACTATTGTTTGAAAAAAATGTAAATTTCTTGGCTAAGAAACCTCAACTCTGTCATCCCCTGACGTGTTTTGGTTTTGTAATTTTACATACTTAATTTATGACTGAAACATTTTTCTTTTGAAGTAAATAGATTTAAGCAAATTATGCTTAATATCTTGAAATAGAAATAGAAATAATCTTTATTGTTTCTGTTGGTACACGTAAGATGTTATACAGGGATGAAATATTCTCAACAGGGACCCATTAAGGGTGTACAATAATCGTGATAATTTTAATACTAATTTTAATTTATCTATTACATTAACATTCATATTTCATATTTTACATTAAAACAAATACTGTCCTAAAATTTCGATAATTAGCGATAAGTAACGAAAGTAAATGAAATATTAAAGTATGAATAAATGAAATAGTAAAGCCATTGAACTAATAGGATTGAACTATATAGCCATTAAACTAACTAGCGTATAGAACCGACACCGCGAAGCCGATGTTTACGCAATGAACTGTAGCCAATTGGCTACAATTTTCAGTGCATTAGGACAATTTTGAAAAGAGAACGGCGGCTCGATTTTGAAAATAGAACCTTCCGGCGCGAAACAAATTTTGTTCACGATGTCTATTCTGTTACTTTAGTATATTATAATTATTATACCACCTTCAATGAGGTAAGCTGACTCTATGTTTTGTCAGTTAATAAAGAAAGGAATTCAACTACCTGTAAAGCGAAATGGAAGTTAGCCCAGTTTTCCTTATTAAATCTTTTCTTAACTTATCAAATTACATTGCTGGACAGATTACTCGAAAATTCTTTCCTTCAGTAGGTACCTAGTACCTACATTACGTATCTATTTAAAAGTATGCGTCATTTAAAAATTTATCCACCGAATAATTTTAATTATTCATGAACGTTAAAAACAACATGAAAATTTAAGTAAGCACTTTTATTTAAGTACTACGTGATACAGAAGATCACGTCCTTATTTCATTATCACGTACTTATTTAGTCATTTATAAACATATATAAGATTAATTTAAGCTAACATCAGCAATCTAGACTCTAGTCACGTTCTTGTACAATAAAATAGCGATCAATAAAGCAAATGGAGAGAAGTCTCATTTGACAGCATTTGGTTGAATAATTATTCTCGGGGAGACTCTCTCTGAGACCGCCCTCTCCATGGCTACCTGTCTGCTGCTGGACCCTGCTCCTCAAACGGCGACCCTATGTCCCCACATCAGCAGAGGAATTGGATCAGTAATCCAAAAACGAGACGGGAGGCTCTTCGTCCAAGGAAGAGATTATTCTAGCGCAGACTGCATCGGATTGATATTTATTTATTTATAAATACAAACTAGTACAAATTTAAAAGTAAAAACCCCGCTTGCTATTTATAAAGCTATCATGATACGCTAGTAATAATAATTCAATTTCATTATACACCTTTTTGAAATCCTTAAGGTGAGCTCCTAATTTAATACTCATATTGCATTATTCGATTTATTTTAATTTTTGATAATTCAAACAATGGCATCTCACAGCCACCATATTTGTTTTTTTTTTTAATTTCTCTTATCTAAGAACACTTGGGTTATCAAGACGAATCTAATGATTTGGTCCAGCGGTTTGGCAGATATGAGATAATAAAGAATATTACATACATACAGAATATGCGCGAAAAACATTGGCAGTAGGGTGAAAATAAAAAATCCAATCCAAATTAGTTAAAATCTTTATTTCTACATAGGCCGAACATAGCGTTTATGAATGTTATCGTATTTTTTTCCGTTACGTTTAAATTGACAAAACACCATTGAACTATTATTACTCTAGCATAAAGAGCCGAGTTGACACCGCGAACCCGATGTTTGCGAAATGAAATGTAGCCAATTGGCTACAGTTTTCACTGGATTCAGTCGATTCTGAAAAGACAACGGTGGCGCCGCGGTGGCTCTATTTTGAAGATAACCTATTCTGGTACTTTATATTTCAATGATTTACGTGCAAACAAAGCTTTTAGTTTTCTTTATTGCACTTTAACATAAGGATACAAAAGGCGGCCGGAGCCTTCATTCTTTGCCAGTCAACCTTAGGGCAGTGGGATTATAGGAGTTTTTCTAAAATAATTGAGAATTACAAATAGGTATGTCCTTAATATAATTTTAAAAGCAATGCTCTATTAAAGTACGACTATGAATGAGCTTACGAATATAATAAAACCGAAAACCATTACCCCAACATGCAATCCCATGGCATGAGGCAATAAGATACATACATACTTTGACGACTTTGACGACCCGTGTGGCCCATGGTTACCATGCCGGATCGCCGCACCAAGGCTCCTGGGTTCTATTCCCAGCGAGGCGGAAATTTGAATGATGAGTTTGAATTTCTGTTCTTGGTCTGGGTGTGAATGTCCTTGTCTAGTGTGTTGTCCATGGCACCCACGACACAGGGAATCCTAGTGTGGGGCTATGAGTGTGAAGCCTTATTTATTATTATTTATACTCATAACTAATATCTGTTGCACTTTATGACATGTTCATGCATGCCGTCATTCCCACGTAATACCTAAATAGGTCCATAAATAATACGTTTTTCGTAACACAATGGTCTTGACTCTTGGCAAAGACTGACGCTACACGCGACATGCCGGCCGCAGTGGCCAGCGGCCAGTCAACGGCTTGACATTGCGTTCTTCACCCACTTGTCACATCACTGGCGACTGGCGACATAGCGAGAGATTTGTATTGTTGCCGGACGAATAAAAAAAATTAAAATGTGTGCAATTCACACGTGGCAGAAGTGAAACCTTCAAAATTTGTGTTTTTCAAGACCCCCGTACTAAAGAAGTTTTCACTTCAAAAATATTCCTTTGTAGGGTAATTACAGAATGCAATTTTACCAAAATGAAGTAATTTTCAGATGATGAGAATATAACTGGATAATTCTATAGTTTACGTTCTTCTCAATCGATACGCCCTTGGTAGAACGGTCGCGGTCATCCCGAAGTAGCGGTAAGGGCTGATGTCTCGCTTCATGACGTTTCGCCATTTCTCCCTATTAGCCGTCATCCTAGGCTGCCCACCGCAGATTTTATTTGGTCGGTCCAATGTATGGGCAGTCACGCCAGGCCTTACGCCTTCCACCTTGCCTTGTACAACAAGGCGCTCTATGGACATTCCCTCTCTTCGCAAAACGTGGCTGAAGAACTTCAAGATGCGTCTTTGTGCGATAGATGACAGACGATGTTTGATCTTTTAGTATGAAGGCGTTGTTCCTGAATTGCATTCTTCTCCAACACCACATTTCGAGTTCACAGTTTACGTTAAGGTTAAAGCAAATAATGACAGGGGATATCAAAATTTCGTGTAATTTAAGTTGCTAAGATTCTCCATCTACAAAGCCTGACTATAAACTTTTCTAACTTTTCTAACTATACAAATCTTGATCAAAACTGACTAGGCTGTTCGCGGGTGTCGCAAATAAATTGTCGTAAAATATCATGTACCTTGTTCAACGATTAAACGAAGAGATAATAATTATCATCTGTCGTCGTCTATTCGTTAACAGTGAAACAAATCGGTCAGTCTAATCCGTGATAAACTATGGTGATTGAACTTGGAACTCGACTATTTCTATTTGGTATCAGACATAGGTACATAAATATTATGGGTACAAAAAAAACCGTGCAGATAAATATAATTATGTATTATTAAAGTTCTCGAAGCGTTGAAGCTCTCATCGACATCATCGGTTGTATCGATCCCAGCCGAGACAAGCCACAAGTAGTTTCTAGAGTGTTTCCGTGCTTCGAAGAGCACGTAAAAGCCCTCAGTCAATCGTATGATAACAGTCGTTAAGCCAGGAGACTCCGGAGGCCTTCGGGCGACATGAAAACTTAAAAAAAAAATTGAAGCTCCGCATAAGCCAATAAAAGTTTGATGACATATCAGACCACTTTCTTCACCTGCACCTTTCTTGACGTCCAACCATCATACGATCGCGTTAACAAATCAACACCCACAATCAGTGGGTTGTTGATATAGATGACCCCGTTGCCTAGAATAGGCAGTGACCCTGGCTGCAAAGCAAAGGGTTCCATTGCCGGCCTGGGAAAACATTTATGTGACAGAAAAATGTTTATTTTCAGGGCCTGGATTTTAGTGATGTCTTATTTGCGTAGTTAATTCCCACTCACGAAACAAGGAATACTAGTGCAGCGTGAGAGCTTTAATAAATATTAATAAAGTATAATTCTTGACAAAAAATAACCGACTTCAAAATTTGGGATAACTCAAAAACTACTAGTCATATCTCGCTTAAATTTAAATTAGACCTCGTGACAAGCACCAGCTTTCGATTAAAAAAAGAATCATCAGAATCGGTTCACCCAGTTGAAAGTTCTGAGGTAACAAACAAAAAAAATTCAGTCGAATTGAATAGGTACCTCCTCCTTTTTTGAAGTCAGTTAAAAACGATTGACGGTTATCATACTATGAACATGTATTAAAAAAAATAATTTTTTTTTGTAATAATAGTTCAGTGTCTGATCAGGGTCCCATTTGCCAAACAAGTGGTTTGGTTGTTAAAATAGTTTGTTGTGTATTTAATTTGAACACTATTGAGTTTATGATTATTGAGAATGAATTTGTAATTTTACAATTTGTACCTACATGTTTCCGTCTTATGACAGAAGTCATATTTTTAACCGACTTCAAAAAAAGGAGGAGGTTCTCAATTCGACTGTATTTTTTTTTTTTTTTTTTTATGTTTGTTACCTCAGAACTTTGGACTGGGCGAACCGATTTTGATGATTCTTTTTTTAATCGAAAGCTGGTGGCTGTCATGTGGTCCCATATAAATTTTATTGAGATCTGACAATGGCATCCATTAGAAAACCACATAAGTCGTAAATTTGTGTTAAGATGTGCGCGACAAATTGACGAATAACTCAATATCACGCCAACCGATTTTGATGATTCTTTTTTTAATCGAAAGCAGGTGCTTGTCATGTAGTCCCACATAAATTTGAACGAGATCTGACAAGTAGTTTTTGAGAATTTGAAGTCGGTTATTTTTTGTTAGTAAAATTTAGATTATATTTTAGAAGAATCAAAATTTTCTCGGGTATAAAAAACTAGGTAGGTAGGTACTTAATTAGTGGTCGGATCGAAACATTAATGACATTATCAAACAAAAGAGCTTCGAAAAAATATCAATAACGTTCTAAAATTAGTGACTAAAATACGATTTGTCATCGATAAAAGACGCGTTGAAGGTTATCTTGATTAAGTCAAAATTCCTAGGTTGTGTTTGGACGGGAGGGGAGAGGGGGCAGACGGCGCCGACTCTGATAAATATACACTCGATAAGGTACATCACTCAAAATGTGGGAGTCTAGAAGTTTTACGCCCCAACTCAGATTTACTAAAGGTTTCTTAAATCGCTCCTTAGTACAGAATTTGTATGATGATTATTTACTAAGGAGCGATTAAAGTTACCGTTAGTGACTCCGAGTTGGGGCGTTAATGACATCATTTTAAGTCTAAACTATTAATTAATACAGTTGTTGAGTTTGCACTTTTAGGATGAATATTATAGATGGTGTAGAAATCAACTAATTATTATTTATTCCAGTTAATATCTAAGGTGAGGTGAGATCACTAAAACAATGCATTAGGCACATTTCTTAACCGACTTCGAAAAAGGAGGAGGTTTTCAATTCGACTGTATTTTTTTAATAGATTACCGACTTTTCTCATACAACCATTTTTACCGTAGCACCATAGGTACGTCGGGTATCCACTAGTTATAATGTTAGTCGAATTGGCCAGTAACTATTTCGGTGCCGTAGTTCAAGTTGCAATGAAGTAACAAGCGTGACACATCATAAAATAACATATTATTGATGGCAACAAATCACGCGTATGTTTACATACATAGCACACGTACCGTTACTATCGGATATTGGCAGCGTTATCAGCCGGCGATATTATCCATATTATGTACACAACGATATACAAACGCAATCTAACGGTTTTTCTCAAGGGCTTCGATAGAAAGGTTGTTCACAGGGAAAATGTATTTAATAATTTATGCACACATTGACACATTATACAAAATTAAATAAAACATAGCGTTACTTTGCGGAAATCCATTGTTATTAAGTTAGTATTAGATTGTTGCAAAGTAGACTAATACTAACTTAATTAAATAAAACATCAAGTAAGATACAAAAGTACTGCTTATTTCTTATAAGTTTTTAGCCAGCAGACCTGAGACTGGAGAGCGGTATATTCTAGAATTCTAGATGACACAAAGACCGTGTCCACAAAATACAGTCATAGTAAACATCAAGCCTTGCCATGATCCTGGATTATCGATGACCAAGGGCAGTCTATCTTTTATGGCGATACACATATAAGTTTTTAACCGACTTCAAAAAAAGGAGGTATTCAATTCGACTGTATTTTTTATGTTTGTTACCTCAGAACTTTCGTCTGGGTGAACCGATTTTGATGATTCCTTTTTTAATCGAAAGCTGATGCTTGTCATGTAGTCCCACTTAAATTTGAGCTAGATTGACGAGTAGTTTTTGAGTTATTTTGGTGTCGGTTATTTTTTTCTTGGTAAAATTCAGATTATGAAAAATAAGTTTCGATATCGTAAAAATAAATAAACCTTTCAGATAGTTCTACAACAATACTTAAAACTTTTTCTGTGTAATCAGTGGGACCAATATTTTAGTGCCAGAAGTCCCAGTATGACGTCATGAGGGCTTATGCATCGAGTACCGTATGTATACAATGTGTATACATGTATGTGTTGGAGATTATTTGTATTTCATTTACACACGGTCACACCAGACCCTTGTCGCCAACTTAACTGTAGTAGTTGTTGTACTTACGTGCTCCGTAATATTTGGATATAGTGATATGGTTGACTTGCATTAGCTCGTTACGTCACCAGTGGTAGGGGAACACGTCTGCCTGCGTCTACGGCTGTCTCGTGACTGACTCAGTGTTGCCCCACTACCCGTGCTCTCGAGATAACATGATTACTGCTATAACCATAATAGCAGTACAAACACTACATCCCTTCCTTATTAAAATCTTTATTTAATATGGAACCCGATCCACAGTCGACTCTGCAGTTGATCGCAACTCAAGCCTTCAAAGGCCACTCCACGTCTATACCATTAAATATTCCAGTTACTTAGACAAACACATTTGTAACACGCACTATATGTATGAAGCAGGCTACGGTTTGTAAACTTGAGCCTTCTGGGTGCCTTCACTAGCCTCAACAAACTCAAACTGTCATATGCATGCTTCGTATAGAATTACTTATGTAGATTATACTTTCACTGCAATTATTTTAAACATTGAAACAACACCTGAGACTTTTTTCGTCTTACACCTTTCCCATTCACACCCGTTCTCCTTCTATCTTTATTAAATAATTATTATTTACATCACCTCTTAGCTTTTCATACTTCCCTCTTTCTTCTCTCTTTGATCAAGATCGCCAAGTTATTAGGTTTCATACCAACATTCAAACAAACCTCGTCATTTCTGTCTTTAAATAGACAACTTACTGGTAAAACAAACACAGGAAATATGAGAAACTCGATGAAAATTTATATTATTACTAAAAGTGGTTTACTGTCAACAACAGATTACGTACAGCTTACAACCTGCTTTCGTTTTTTAAAGACTAAAGTTTTACTTGCGAGACAATCCTCTTATATACGTAATATAAACTAGGTCCCACCGACGACCATAACACGCCAACCATGGCTAGACTCGCAACAGGAATTTCCTTTATTTAGGCGTCCTTCCTGAATGGACGGATCCAACGGATCCCAACGGACCCAACGGTGTCACATATGAATCAGACACTGCCGATACCAATCATTCACACACCAGTCATTCATTGAAATACCTCGTCTATTCATTATCTTTATTCTACATCTCAACTCCATCACGCCAAATAACTAATATGTTCACAGAATAACTACATTTTGTATGGTTTTCAAAGTTATGAGGGCCCATACTGCTGTCTAGTCAGTAATGATTTCAATTTCAAGAGGTCCATACACACTTTAGTTACTATGATTTCAAATCATGGGACCTATACTGCCGTCTAGTCAAGTAATGTATGTATGATTCTAAATTTCATGAGGTTACTACTTCCATCAAGTCAATGTATCAATCTCAATTTCATGAGGGCTCATACTGCCGACAACTCAGTAATGTATGATTTCAATTTCATGAGGGCTCATATTGCCGACAGCTCACTTCAATTCAGTAAAGTATGATTTTCAATTTCATGAGGGCTCATACTGCCGACAACCGAGTTGCGTATGATTTTCAATTTCATGAGGGCTCATACTGCCCACAACACAGTAACGTATGATTTTCAATTTCATGAGGGCTCATACTGCCCACAACACAGTAACGTATGATTTTCAATTTCATGAGGGCTCATACTGCCCACAACACAGTAACGTATGTTTATGTTAAGCAAAACTAAACTTCATTATTATTGGTTGATTTTACTCTGATTTCTATGACTCTTCGAGATAGAGTGCCTTTTAAATTTTACTTTCATTGTAACTTTAGCTTGAATACAATTTTTTTTTTTTTAACTCTGAATTTAACTAAAAACACAGAATAAATAATAGTATTTATAAATAATTATAGAAGGTGCACTAAGAAAAATTCCGAAAAATCATTTAAATAAATAGTGACTCTGGCTCCAACGCAATAAAGTGTAATTCTGATCGCACAGTGCTAATCAAAACGCGTAATGAGTTGCCTTCCTTTCTAACACTGTCGCTTATCCTCTCTGGCAATGTCAGGGTTGCCTTTTGTGAAAGAATAAAATTAATCTGAAAGTTTATCTTTATGTGTTACACATGTATTATTATATATGTGTAAACGATAATTAAATATATATCAGTTCGGACTTGATTATTTAACATCTTACCGAAAAACACGCATCAATAATAATACACACACATGTAGTACTCCGTGTCACAAAAGGTATGTACGTTAATTGGTATCGTAAGGCATTTGCTGCCTAATACACAATCATTTACGATTTACGATTTCATGTAGGTTCGTACTACCTGACACACACAATTATGCACGATTTACAATTTCATGTAGGTTCGTACTACCTGACACACACAATTATGCACGATTTACAATTTCATGTAGGTTCGTACTACCTGACACACACAATTATGCACGATTTACAATTTCATGTAGGTTCGTACTACCTGACACACACAATTATGCACGATTTACAATTTCATGTAGGTTCGTACTACCTGACACACACAATTATGCACGATTTACAATTTCATGTAGGTTCGTACTACCTGACACACACAATTATGCACGATTTACAATTTCATGTAGGTTCGTACTACCTGACACACACAATTATGCACGATTTACAATTTCATGTAGGTTCGTACTACCTGACACACACACTCACGCACGATTTACAATTTCATGTAGGTTCGTACTACCTAACACACACATTATAGTTATTGCAATAAGTACATTATGCACCAAAATTTATGACCTATCAAGTCCATCAAATTACTCACGTCAACAATCCTTCAGGCAGGTAAGTACTTAATTATGAGTTTATGACCCCGAAATCAACCTAAGTAGATCAATAATTGGTAGCGCCATTATAGCTAATTAGATTAGATTACCAAACTTTAATTGTAATCTATTAAAATTATTAATTACTAAGGTCATAGCATTGGTATAATCTGCAAATCTGTTTAAAGAGGACTTCTCGATTTATAACTAAATACATCCAGCTTAATAAATATTTTTTGGACGTCAGGAGAGTTTCTCCTTCACGATTTTTGTGGAATTCTGTCAAAACCAAGGCTCGGCTTCTCCAGGGCTATGAATTTACTACAGCATATCAAATCGTGCGTCTTCAAAAGGGCGCTTTCCTCAGGCTACAATAATAAATAGCAACATTTTAAACATTGCTGCACCCATTCGAACAAATACAATTATTGTTCTCAATTTAAAAATAAAAACTTACTCCTTTTGTGCACGAATAACTCAATGATAAATATATAATATGATTTCCGTGACAAAACTTAGTTTAATCACAGTAACAACACAAGAACGCGTCTAGCTCGCAAGCGCTTTTGACCCTCACTGCCTCAATAGATTCTATAAAATTCAACACAAAAACTAAATTAGAAAAATAAACTTGTCTCATCGCGAAGATTTGAATTTCGGTGTCGTGGCTTGTATAATGGTTCCTAATAGGAACGATGATAGGAACTTCCTATCATCTCCCAATACGCAATGATATTCAAAATATAGATACGTTATGCCCTTATAAACCAACCAAGAACTCCGTTCTGAAAAGAGCCACAACACACACACACGCCCATCCTTTGCTCCACTACACCAATCACATTGGTACAATACACGAGGGCATTCTAACGCTGTATGTCAAATGTCAAGCACTTCTGACCACAACAAAAGCGTCATGTGTTAACAGAGCGACCACGACCATAACGGTCAATTACCCGCTCCCGCGCTCCTCATCGTCGGCGCGCCAGTGACACATCCACCATAGAACCCTAACGATGTTGCTATTCTTATGACGGAATAAATGTTTCTTTCCTTCTTACGCTACCGCCCATCAAACCGACTTTATTTATGATTACCCACATTATGTTATTATATTTTCAGCCGTGTAGTGCAGCCGTGATAGTCAAATACTAAAAGGAAAGACTGCTAAAGAATCACAAAGAACTTACAAGCTGGAATAGGGACCCGGCGCCGCAACGTTAAATTACGTTAACCGTATTACAACAGCTTGTGATAGTTTATGTATATTATTTTCAAAAGAAATACAAGTGCATGGCTGCATGTATACCAAGGCGGCTAGGCATGTATGTATGTTTGATACTGCCAATGCAATACTTTCATAACAGAACATAATTTTTATCAAACAACTTCAGTTCCGTTTTTATCAGAATTCATATCAAAACGACTGCAATTATTTCAGTTTATCATACCTACACATGTACTTTGTAACTAAAGCAAAACTACGTTTGAATGAAACCCAGGACCTGCGTAGAATATAACTAATAGTCATAAAAACAGCTAATTTTATTGACAATTACCCTTACTGTTATAGTTTTATGGCCGTGAAGAAGCAAACTCACTCTCAACAATTAAACTTAACTTGCATGTGCGGCCATCTATAATGGTAGTAAAATCTATACTTTATAAAGCCGAAGAGTGCTAAATAAACAGCTAGTCCTAAATAAATTTCACTAATTTAGGGAACCCTTTTATTCTTGAATATTTTAAAGTCCCTACTCCTTTATTTAAGTTCATAATTTGTATAATGTTATCTCCTTTTTAGTACTAAGTGTTGCTGTGCAACACACACACGCAAGAGTGGATGCCGGACACCATTCGCTCATTTAAAACAAAAAATGGCGCTTTACAAAATAGTAGTTTTTCAGTATAGCCATTCAAAGTTTTCAACTCAACATTGCGATCACTATCTATGAAGAAAACTGAAATATATCGTTGCAATTAGCCTCTCTCGTCAGTTCGCCCAACCTACTTTTAGTTAGGCACTAAAAACATGCTAGTAAATAAGTAGTTATTCAAAAAATATATTCAGAAAAAGTTCCGCATGATGCCACTTTTTCTCATTGGCACACATACGCAACCTTAACCAAACACACGGCACCACACGCAATACTCCATTTATGTAGCAATCCCTCCAACAGATCGATACTGTGCATTGAGGTATAAGTATACATAGAGAAGACATCTCGAACAAAATGTGTGTCCCCGCCGGGAGGTTCTATTTTCAAAATTGAGCCCCTGTTCTCCTTCCAAAATCGAACGAATCCATTGGACATTGAAGCCGCGCGGCGTCAATTCATTGGAACACACATTGTGCTCGCGGTGTCCGTTCTATACGCTAGTAATAATACTTCAATGATACTGTGTATTATATTTAAAACGACACAGCTAAACACTAAATATCACTTCTTATTTAAAAACAAAACCTGCCTCGCTATCACTTTCAGCTAAATAAGTGACACTATATCCAAAATGTCATTTATGTTATTATTACTTCAGTAGCGTGAATTACGCTTATAACACAAAATGCCACTTTTTACTCACCGCACAGTTGTTTTTACAATGTCAATCAATGCCATTTTTCAGAAAACAAAGGGAATTGTGTAGGTAGCGGTAATGGCGGCAATTTTTATACCTAATTAGAGAGAGAACTTCGATAATTATGATGATTTTGCTCAATACGTTATTTAAAGTTACAGCACACCTAAACAAATTCTCGAGTTAACTATTCGGCACTAATATTAACATTCGTCTGTTGATTATTTCTTGCATCGACGTGTTATTTTCCCTTCAACTCTTCCTTTATCAACACAAAATAAAATATTTATTGCACTGACCTTTTGACCTCGTCGCCATTATGTAGTAGTTGTTGTACTTACGTGCTCCGTAATATTTGGATATAGTGATATGGTTGACTTGCATTAGCTCGTTACGTCACCAGTGGTAGGGGAACACGTCTGCCTGCGTCTACGGCTGTCTCGTGACTGACTCAGTGTTGCCCCACTACCCGTGCTCTCGAGATAACATGATTACTGCTATAACCATAATAGCAGTACAAACACTACATTAACCATCTTGAAACTCGACTCGAGTTAATCCTACTTGAGCTACGTTATTTGAATAAAGCAGCCTTGACATTACGCCAAGTCATTACGAAATACTAGAACCATATATACCATTATATTCTTAGTTATGTATGTATGTACCTCGTAGAAGTAGTAAGATTTACAGTTCATAAAGAATTGAGGGTAAAACAATCTGATCTGATATTTGTGTCCTCGCCAAGTTTTGCGATAGTAAGTGGTCATCGTTGCTCATGGACATAGTAGCTTCAAAGGGACCACGAGAAGAAAAAAGAATAAAAGAGAAGTAGAAGACAAGATAATCTAAATTTTACTAACAAATAATCTAAATTTTACTAACAAAAAATAACCGACTTTAAATTCTCAAAAACTACTTGTCAGATCTCGTTCAAATTTATGTGGGACCATGTGACAATGCCCAGCTTCCTATTTAAAAAACAATCATCGAAATCGGTTGACGTGATATTGAGTTATTCGTCAATTTGTCGCGCACATCTTAACACAAATTTACGACTTATGTAGTTTTCTCATGGATGCCATTGTTAGATTTCAATAAAATTTATGTGGGACCACATGACAGCTATCAGCTTTCGATTAAAAAAAGAATCATCAGAATCGGTTCGCCCAGTCCAAAGTTCTGAGGTAACAAACATAAAAAAAAATACAGTCGAATTGAGAGCCTCCTCCTTTTTTTGAAGTCGGTTAAAAAGAGAAGCGGTCATCCTTTAGCCACCGCTGCATCACCATTGCATAACTGACCTACCTATTTAAAACCATAGTGTATCGGAAGTCGGAACTCTATCAAGAGTTTTCCACAACACCGCAGTTTAGACGTGATTATCTTACGTCCATGCAACTGGAACGAATATTGCCCTAGATTTATATGTTAACGTAATAAAATAAATACCAAATAAATTGTGTTGCTTTAACTTCAGTTTTACAACGATTAAAGGCTATGTATCTGAGATAACAGCTCGAAAACAGTTAATTAAATTACTTGCGCAAGTCAGAATTCGTGCATCGGAAACCGCGAAAGCGAATCGAGATTCGAGAGGCACAGATTCACAAAGTGTCACAGATAATATAAGATAAAGTCATCTTGTTCTGTGAAAGCAGAACTGGCATGTAAATCGGGGCTCGATTTTCAACTCGACAATTTATTGATTTCGGCGCCGGCGCCAGATTAACGCGACTCGAAACTCCTCTTCAGGGTTGCCTGCTTTGGGTTATTGTTACAGAATATATAGATAATAGTACTCTCTAGTAGTATTAGCCTAGTAGTATTCAAAATGCCTCCAATAGGTGTCTAGCAAGGTTCGTCACGATTAAACTCAAGGATGGATTAAGTCCCTTACAGCCAAACCTTGATAAAAACTGTTGTTGTTTATTAATTTGGTTAGCCAAATCATCATAATTATGCAATGCAGTAATAATAATAATAACTGTTTATTTATCTCCACACAAAATTTTTTACAATCAAGATGTTCTTATTAATCTAAGAAGTATATTTAGGTAATAATTTGTTTTGTGGGAGATTTGGTGTCCAAGCTAAGCCGAGGCCTGTATTATGGACATGGTACACCAGGAATCCCCTTTACAAACGTGGAACATATTTAGAATATACTCTTAAATTGAAATTAAATATCACTATATAATTTAGACTAAAAATAAACATTTTGACATTCCTATAAAATAGCTTTGAGTGTGCATCAATGGGACCTACCTGTTTGAATGTTATTTCAATATCAGAGGAAATCGTATATTTTTATTATATCCTCACAACACGTTTAATTAATACCTTTTATATTTTTTTTAACTTTAACCTTTTTAGTATTTTTGCCCTTGTTTTAAATTGCTTACTATTATTGACAGCCCTAGTGTTTCTTCGTGACTATCGTCTGACATCCGTCCGTAAAGCAGTTGACAGATCATTAACCCATGATTTTGTTTATTAGATAAGCGCGGCTTATAATTTATCATTAATAAAGGAATAATTATCAAATCTTAATGCCAATTGCAGATGGTTAAATTAAAACTACTTGCTTGTTTAAATATTTATTTTCCATGTTTATTCTAAAATATTATTATCTCAATGTAAATTGTTAATGGCTGACTAAAATAGATGAAAAGCGTGGTATGAAGCACACATTTGTTATTATTATAATCGAACACCGATCAAATAAATGAGGTCATAAACTGAATCGTTCTGCTCGAATATTTGAATCGCGTTCCAAATTCGATTCTTTTTACCGGTCAAGAGGCATCCCGAATTCGATCACCATTTTAGTTTTTCACCTTGACTCCATTTTGTTTTCGGCCTGATCCTCTCGGAGCAACAACAAATATTTTATCTTTATTTTTATGGTTACATTGAACACGTTTATTGATCGTCTTGTAATAAAATTATTAATATCTCTTTGCCTACAAGTGGCCACTCAGATTTACATAATAATGACTATCACAGATTAGGACGAGGTAATTAGGTCCGGTCCTAGGTTATTAAAAAAATGTATTAAAACAAAATAGTTTTAAAAATATTTCAATGATTAAGGCGGGGGAATTCGTCAAAAATATCCATCTTTTAGGATAATCCCGCCTTAAGTTTATAATTTGTGTAGATGCGGAAATAACAATATAATTTATTGTCGTTACGGGGAAAAGGAAGGGTATTGTGAAAGTAGAGAAGGATTCCGTGCCCAAAGATAAGACAACCTAAAGATATTCTGGAAGAAATCGCTACGTAACTACTTAGCAATAATGCCCCCGGTTGGAAGATACAATTTGTTAATAAAGGCACTCTTTTCATTTCATATTTAGAATCAGGTTAAAACTGCAACGCATTATTGCAATGCATACACAATAGGCAATAGTTTAAATGTTAGAGCCAGTGGCAATAACAAAACAAAGGAGCCTTGACCACCTCACTAAAACTAACTAAACCAATGAGTGGTTTTGCGGTACAAACGACAAACGACAATAAACATCTTACTACATATTCATAACAGTCTTAAGTAAAGTAAGTACCCAACCTGTCAACGTTAAAAACTAATTAGGTCATTAATACAATTACTGGTGTAAAGTTTGACTGGATAGCTACCACCACAGAACACCTAATAATTAGGTGTTCTGTGGCTACCACCCTAGAGCATGAGTCAGCCGCCAAACGACTCGTCGTGTTCCGGCTGGGAGCCTGACAGCCAGTTCTTTCTTTCTTTTTCTCTCCTTTATCTTGGTCGACATCGCATCGGTTGTCTTTGGTGTAGATGACCACTTACCATCGAGTGTATCGTCAGTTGATTTGTCTAATTTAAGTGACTTAAAAAATCCTTTTATCGTCACAACTACGGCTGTTTGGAATGGAGATATCCTGGTTTAACACATAGGCAACTTATTGTTTTCGGAAAAGTTCAGGGTTCTCGCGGGATTTATAAAAAAAAAACGATATCCACGCGCGCGAAGCCACGGGCATAATCTAACATCTAATTAATTAATTAAAAATTTCGTTTCGAAACCACTCTACCGCGGGCGAAGCTGCGGGCAAAAGCTAGTAAAAAATAACAGAGGACTAAAAAACTAAAAAATATTAGCATAAAATTCCTGTGACCGTAAATCTTAGCAGAATGGAATGCGAGTGTCAACTTGGTTTGTAAAAAAATATAGAATTTTTACCACTGTAGAAGGTCAAAGCCCTGTCTTTAATAGTGAACATTTTTTGCGATTTTTTGTGTCTGTCCGACTGTTTGATGATCATAATGTCCACGCTAATAGTGGCGCTATGTCGCCGGTCGTCGGTGCTTACTCCTTCCTTATTTACTCATACGAGTACCTATGTATGTACAATATATTGTGTGTACAGTACGTAAACTGTACATGCCTACCTACGTACTGTATACGATATTAGTAAAGTAAGATTCACCGGTGTATTATAATCATACGACATTCGCCAGTATTTTTTAAGGCAAAAGTAAGTTTTTAAGGCTTACTTCATACAATCAGATTTACGCCGGTGAAAGTTAACATAGGTATGACTTATTATTTAAACACAAAAATTTTGAGAATTTTACTTACTTTTAGCGCATCAAATTTTGGGGAAAAACTAGGGTGTTAAGATTGTATAATAAAATTTAATAGCGACCGACCTGCTAATTTTAAAGTAATTAATAATTATTGTTTTGGTGATTTCCAAAATCACGCAAGCGAGAGTATTAAATAAAAATATATACTTAAAAAAACTTAAAATCATGCTGAAACTATGAAATTATTGTACAACCCTTAAACCTTTGTACACAAGATCATACGTCATGAAATTGGTGAAAATTACGTTGAAAGATTCCACTGCATACCTACATACATACATAAATACAGTCAAGTTAATAAAAGCGTGTTAAACATCATTATACCCACAAGAAAATCGACAGTTTGTGTATAACCAATAGGCATGATGACAGTAAGTAAAAATCACTAAAACTATGTATTTATTTAATGAAACCCTTTTAATGGATTACAAAACACGCATTTATCGTATTATTAAATTTGTGAACATCGATCAGTTAAAATTAAAAGTTAAAGTCAAAGTTTTATTAATATTGTATTAAGTATGTAAAAATTTAAAATTAAATTTAAAGTTCAATTTTCTTTTGGTTGAATTTATTGCCGTTTCACTTTCAATTTATAAGAGTAATCTGTGGTTGACGGTGTTGGTACACAACTTAATAATGAGTCAAAAACCAATTGTATAACGTAAGATCTGTTGTGACTGTTTGTTGACCTAAATAAATGAAAAAAAAAAAGAGATTAACAATATTTTTGATAAAATAAAACTCCAAAATACGGCAAGCCGCCATCTTAGCTAAAACGCCAGTCAGTCTCAATTAGCGCGAATTACGTCACGCATCTCAAAACAAATGAATATCACCATACTAATATTGACGGATTGTCTTTTGTTTTCCTGATAACTGACGTCACTACCACGCCCTTAGGGCCTGTCCACATCTCCACGTCACGACGTCGTCAACGTGGAACGGTGCGGTAACGTGCCACGTTACGTTGCCGCAACGTGCAAGTCTACGTTAACGTAACGTAAAAATGTACGTCACGGCGCAGCAACGTTACACGTCGCCGTGGCTTGTAAAATTCTGGTACATTCTTTAATAGGGTTACGCAAAATTTCAAAAGTATCGATACTATACTCGATACCAGTATCGCATCAAAAGTATCGATACCAAAAAAGTATTGAAACAAAAGTATCGATACCTCCAGGTATCGAGTACTTTTTAATACATTTAAAAAAAAACGTGAATGGAATGTTGTGTGTGTTGCAAAGTTTAGCAAAAAAATCTAGCAGGAACGTGTCTCACAAAATAGTCACTGATCTGATATGCAATCTATACACACATATATATATTACACAAAAATGTTTGTACGGATGTCCTATATAGACACTGAAACCATTCAACCAATATCTCTCAAAATGGTTTCATTTGATTTGAAAGGCAATAATCCGAAGATGATTTCGAGACCACTAAAGCAATGCATTAAGCACATTCCGTCCATTGATAAAGTCGATTTTCTACTTTTACAATACAAAAATTTGAAGATAATTATTGTAACGATGGTGCATCAACGTCAACACAAAAACACTGATCTGTCATATTTATCAGAAAATAATTTATCGTAGTGGAACATGCCGAGTATCCAATTGTAGATATATATTATGAAACTGTCAGACAGTTAGTCCATGGAGTATAGAGGGTAAGGAGAGCCATCTCATATGGGGGGAAAGTTGAAATAGTGTCCAGTTGTATACTGATAATAGAGATTCCAATACCTACTACCATCCTGCGACAATAGCTGTTGTAGACGGAGTTAAGTTTGCCGAGTTCAATAAAATTTATCCTACGCTACCGAAATATATAGGCAGGAACTAAATATGGCATGATGAAAAAATACAATATTACGAATTTTCTCCAGAATATTATGATAGTTTATTTATTAAACATTTATTTTCTTCATATACAAAAATTTTTAATTCATAAATTTCTTTAAAATCGCAACAACTCAATTATTATCATCAGAGATTATCGATGTCAGACATATTTTATTGTAAGAAAAATAAATTAGAAGAATAAAATTATCACTTCGCCAGTATTTCAACTCAGGTTATAGTTCCGACAATATCCCAATAAAATAGGCCACCGTTTCTTGTTTTGAAGTTTCGAATTTGTCGTACCCTATGCTACAGCCTATCAAACCAAGTTTATTTATGATTACCCACATTGTGTTATTAGGTATATATATTTTTTCATATTGCCGGCGATGCGTCGCCACGGCCTATATCACCATGCCAAAAATCAGGTTTACCCCTCGCGTAAAGATGTTTCACATCAAAATATCGATATTCATATATCGAAAATCCGATATTTTAAAAAACAACAGCAGCCCTAAACTGAGCAAGCGCATCGTGCCACGTCGGACGACGGTGCGACGGCCGACGCGTCGTCCCACTGCGACGTCGCCGTAACGTGCACTAGCACGTTGCGGCAACGTAACGTTGCACGTTACCGCACAGTTCCACGTTGACGACGTCGTGACGTGGAGATGTGGACAAGCTCTTACACTTTGAAGCGTTTTGGTGCGAATTTAAACTTATAAATTGAAATGTATTTATTTTATACTAAACCTTATTTTTTTGCGGAAATATGATATACGTTGTAATTATAATATATTTCCCAACAATATAGAACAGTATTTCAAAATCTGTCATCATGCCTATTACCGTATTCAAAAATCTGTATATCCAGTATCACCTGTTATAACAAATGACGATATAACTACGTTATTCATAGCTGCTTGCATGTAAAATAAATACTTGTAATTATTTACGGTCCCTTCGTAGCAAGTTAGTAACAAACTGACACACAAGACAAGCCACGCGCCGTGTTGCGCACAATTTATGTAGAAGGACCCCTACCCTATCTACATGCTAATTTCTCCGTTAGAATTTAATTGCGTCATATTTTACCATGTAATGTTGTTATAGACTTGGCTTATAAATCCTACCACTTGTAATATCCTCCGCATTCGGGATGGGGTTCCGTAGTTCCGTACCTGTTTTAAATGTATCGTTGCTGCTTTGTTGAAAATAGAGGTACATACTTCGAAAAAGTTTTCCTGAAAAAAGGAGTGAGGCACAATTTGTTATGTTTATTTTTGTAAATATTTTAGGCTCATTACTTTCACTGTTGGGCGGGCGGAAGGGAAGTTTTCCTAGCATTTTATTTAATTTTTAACCACCCGTTATACCTAATAGGTAATTGTAGAGTCACGGTCAGTTTTTCATCACTTTTCAGATCCGCAGATCTATAGCATACCCATTCGCCCCAAAACCAGTGTGTGACATGACTTGTGCACTTGAAGTTTGAACATTTCTGTACCAGCATTTTACATATTTCATGTTACTTTGTTGCTTTGTTCTACGGGGACAAAACCACAGAACTTTTATTTGTATCAACTATTTTACTAGTAAAATTACTAATACCAGCTGTGTTTTACATGTAAACCATTATAGATGCCTTTGTTTTTTATCGAACATCAAATGTTTTACCTAGTTTTTAACCGACTTCAAAACAGGAGGAGATATTCAATTCGACTGTATTTTTTATGTTTGACTTTTGACTGGGTGACCCGATTTTGATGATTCTTTTTTTAATCGAAAGCTGGTGCTGGTGTGGTCCCACTTAAACTTGAGCGAGATCTGATAAGTAGTTTTTGAGTTATTTTGAAGTCGATTACCAATTTAGACTAACTGATTTTTTGCGCTATCCGTATTCCGTATCATTCAGCTGAAACAAATATGATTGTCAATGGATGGCATGCCGGGCACGTCAAGGCCACCAGTAATTAACGCCTCTCGTCTTACCGCTATCTGCTAATCAGTAATCGCCCGACGTTACATAAAGCTTACCTAACCAAGAAATTTGTTATGTCAATATTTTGTCTGCAGCCAGTAACTTACACGGATGTTTTGTCTTGAAGTTTGTTCTTTACTTTACGCTACGATCATATCTCATCATCTTGCCACTGGGAAAGCCAGGCTGTATCTTGATCACAGATAAATAAAAAAGTAGCTATAAGTATTCCTATCAAAAAGCGTAACGAATTTTGAAAGCGATTCGAATACCTATGTGAGCATAAGTTAAAATATTAACTACCGCCTAAAATGTCAGGAATAGTTTAAAAGATTTCATTCCGTGGTTTAGTTTTAGACAAAGTGTTTGATTAAACAACATTATCTATACATTTTCTATAATTATCTATACATACTGAATACACATTGCAATTAAGTATAAAAGAATTCGAATAGATGGAAGTAAGTTCACTTTAAAATGTTTAAGCGCACTTGTTCTAACACGGTAACTTTTAATTTCCATAAGCACACAGCGCTCCCGAAATACGAGTATTACAGAATACAATATGTTGGCTGAATGAGTCAAACTCCTTTGTCTGACAATTTACATATTCAAAGCAAGCGTTCGAAAACTTATTTGAATTTGGCGGGAGGATTAATACAATAAATTGTGAGCGTAGAGTTATTACATTACACAGCTGTAACCTAAATTATGTGGTTGGGTGCAAATAAAAATTAGAAAAAAATATCGACAACTATTTTTATACTTTGACCCCGTAATCCGTAAAGTTTTGATGTTGTGAAAGCTTTTTCAGCTTCTACTGAAGCGATTCTTACGAAACTCATTGCAAATGCACTGCCCATGCACACACATTGATCTCTTGGCCGTGATGATACAATGATATTATGACACGCACACATACGTAAAACTACGCTAGTTTTCCCAGTACGGTAGTGCCACAGTACATAGATCTATATACTGTGGTAGTGCCTCCCGGACTATCGACCAAAAAATGCCGTCCTATAGACGGGCTGTTCCGAACAAAATCCGTGTCACATTTTTCTTACTCACTGAATTGGTGACAGCGCTTTGTTCGGTCAAATTCGGTTCAAGATGGCGGATATCAAATATTTTGCACTAAATATTTTTTTAAATGCAAGTAAAAATATAGTTATTTGCCAATTTATGATTTAAATAAACTTAAATTAAGTTCAAACGTAAATAATGAAGACGTTTTAACTGTGCACAATAAACAATATGCGTTATTAAAAGTGTTCTTGAACGGTCGGGGTTTTTAAAAAATGACATCTACTTGTCTCGCTTGCTCGCAACCAACTAAAATGCAATGGCACCATATGGTGTCAACGTAGGTGTCGAAACTTTTAGTACTGAACAGCCTGTCTAGTATCACTTATGGTGGTCACTCACGGTCATTCCATCGCGTCATTTTTGGAGCCACGCCAAACGACATATGTCAAAATGGCGCGATTGGACATACAAATTTTTTAAATCACGCCATCAGTTTTTCACATTCACGATCAAATTTTGGCTGTATATCACGCCATTTGACGCGATGGAATGACCGTGAGTGTCCACCTTTACACTTATTTTCCTATGGCCCCTAGGTGGGGCAAAGGGCGTCCACAGTACTCCGCCATCTCGTTCTATTTTGGGCTACGCGCTTCGCCTCGGACCATGTCAGCAAGATCGTCTTTAGCTCCGCTGCCACTGATCGCCTCCAGGTGTGTTTAGGACGGCCACGTTTCCTCTTGCCTTGTGGAGTCCATTCCAGAGCCTGTCTAGGAATGTGGTTGGGAGCTCTTCTGAGGGTGTGACCGTTCCATGTCCATTTCCGGCGCTTGATCTGGTGTCGAATCGGCGTTTCATGACAGAGACCCCACAGTTCTTCATTGGAGATCCTTTCCGGCCAGACCAGACTGGCCTGTCTACTATAGTATATACATATAGGTCTATGGTCCTGTGCTGTTAAGTGGTGCAATAACAATACAACATCGAGTAATATGTAGCTACTTTATATTATATCTGACTGCAAAAACAATACAACATCGAGTAATATGTAGCTACTTTATATTATATCTGACCAACGAGCAGACGGGCCACTAAAATATTAATGGGATATTAATGGTCTTATCCCGTGGACACCCGTTACAGGTAACACTAAATCATCTTCGTATCTCCAAATTAAAGGAAACTACAACATACTTTGTTTCAACATCATTATCTAGAGCCTTATCAGTTAAAACTCAGACATCCCAAGACCTTTTATAGTCAGCTGGTTTGTTCACCTCAATGTCCTCAATCAGAGTTATCTAATGAAGGTAACCGGGTGATGATACACTATCAGTCTAATATGTGTCCTATCATATCATTAGATGACCTTGTAGTGAATGTCTAGTGATTTTATTCTGATTTGCTGATCCATGTATGATGGTTAAAAACTTGAAAATGTTATCCAATAAATACTATTCGAGTCTTAGGAAGAATATTATGCATTGTTTTTGTAAATAAGTACTACATGTTTTTCAATTTGAAAAGAGAGTGGTTACAATTATCTAAATCAATAGCTTAGGAGTCTCAGGACGCATAGAAATACATAGAGATGAAGCTGTATTAGTATTCCGTCTAGCCGGGTCACACACAAATTAAACCAAACATTGTCTTCTCGGTTTAGCCCTTCCAAGCTTGTCCGTCCGTCTGCGTGAAGCTGTAAAGTGTGAATCTAGAGGAGATTCAATAGCAGATGACAAATCCAAAAAAAACAAGGAATACGTCAAGCTAAAAAAATCGTCACATTTTCCTAGGAATAAAAAGCTTCGGTGTGAGATCGAGTAAC
This sequence comes from Thymelicus sylvestris, assembly GCA_911387775.1. Lineage (NCBI taxonomy): Eukaryota > Metazoa > Arthropoda > Insecta > Lepidoptera > Hesperiidae > Thymelicus > Thymelicus sylvestris. The sequence goes on along the minus strand of OU426909.1, from coordinate 10,720,958 downwards.
TACACTTTAAAGCTCATCGCGTGTGCAATACGCAAACATCCTATAAATTTCTGTCAATTATGTGTGTACCCACACTACCCACTGATCCTTATGGGATGATAAGATGTAATTATCGCAGCTTCCATCTCGTTGTGACGACATTATGACCTTGTCCAAGAACTTATCTTTGATTAAGATGATTAATAATGTTTGCACATTGCAGTGGCTTTAGTGTCACATTACAAGTTATCCACGTTATAATTTTCACCTAAGACAAACTCAAAATGTAGTAAAGTTTATTTTCAAGGTATTTTGCAATGAAAATGCAAATATCATAGCCAGTGTTAGACTGATTCCGATTTGGAAACATTATTGCGTTAAAATTTTAATGGCGTCAACAGAACGCGTTTGGCCGGAAGTTGTACTTTGATAGGCATACCGCGAAATTGGCAACACCTCGCCGCGAGCTGTGATGGAGTGTAGGTGGAGCTTTATAGTTTTAGCGAGTAGTTAACCAAACCAGGTTATTATTTATGTAGGTTTTGGAAACCAGCCTGTTGCCACGTACCCTTTATTGACAGCAATAAATCTTTTCATTGTCCCTCTGGAAGTCAGAACAGCAGTTTGATGTGTTTTTACTACTTATAGCAGACTGAAGCAACGGAGATTACCTTTCCAACGTTTTGGATCTGTCAATAGATTGTATTGTATTTATTGTACATGTACCCATCAATACAAGTAGCATAAAACAGTAAGCAGCAATCCACCCAGGCTTCTAATGGGTAGAACTATTTAATAAAAGTACTATTATTTCTTCTGTGGTAGAACCAAATGAAAATATTCTTTCTGTCGTAGAGTCGCATAGAGTCGTATCGGCCTGCTACGTCAAACTGCGTCAAGATTATTTAAGTACGACAAAGAATTATGAATTATGACATCACTATTTTTTATTAAGTACGCTTTATTGCATGTACCTTATATAGGTGTTATGAACACAAAAGGGATTTGATCCAGATAACCTTTGGGAAGGTGAACCTTCCTCACTTACACCCCAACTCAGAGTCACTAACGGTTACTAAAATCGCTCCTTAGTACAGAATTTGTATGGTGATTCTTTACTGAGGAGCGATTTAAATACCCGTTAGTAACTCTGAGTTGGGGCGTTAGTGTATCGGTGAAAATCGTATGAAAATCAGTTCGGTAAGACTTTAACCTCTTTACAGAGATAAAATCAAAGGCGGCGTTAGAACTTTAATAGTTAAGTTGTGAATATTATTTTCTATGAAGCACGTATGATTTACTATACAGCTGATATTCACAGCTCAACAGGTTCAGTTAATGATGTGAAACCCAATACCCATTGCCTGAAATATTTCAGTGCATTTGGGTCAGAGACATTCGATCTGCCTTCATCTCCCGGTGTACTTGCCGAACGAAAACTGTTGCTTGCATTTCTCAACCACGAGTATATTTGAATTGATTTGTTATAATTAATTGGGGTACCTTATATAAAAACGATGCAAATTGGTGCGTACTCATCATATTAGTAGTCTAACTATTCGACGCCTTAAAAATTTTGGTGGATAGTGATTGGTATTGAATCTAGATTCTAGAATCTAGAATCTAGATTTGATGGTGTGGGCGGTAGATCCTAATAATTTTCTTATTTTTCTACATCCGGAATTTTACAAATTATCATAATAATATTGTAAACAGATATTATTCTATCGCAGGATCCTCGTTACCTCTCAGTGACTCGAAAAGAATAAAATGCTTTTTGTTCTTAGAAATAGGCCCCTGGTCAGCAATCTTTATATAACATAAATGATTGTTTCACATCTGTATATGCTTACGGTACATGCGAAACAGGCAATACAAACACGGAAGTGTGAATCTTTGTATATTTATTTTTATTTTATTTATGAGTTTATTAGTGGACTAATATAGCTGGTGATTTTGTCCTGATCACCTATTTGACTCAGTAAAGGGATGTCTTTTCGAAAACCCGTTGTTATCTGACGTCTCTTACTCATAAACTGCCTCCTTGCCTTTGATCTTCATCAATAAGATTTCGTGTTGATAAGTCAGCGCAGAATATCCTTTCGCTTTTTTACGCAGACAGGTATAGATAGAGATATACAGACACAGATAGCAGATAAGATCGAAATGATCGAATACAATCCAGTTAAAAATTCCAGTTTTCCCAATAAATCAGTCGAAAACTAAATGCCAAGTGTCACTTCGTCACAAATTTACGACCCACCGCAACCTTTCAAGTGTTTTTATGACTTAACACTGGAATACGGAGACTTTAACTACATAGAAATAAAGATCAAAATGTAACGTCGTCAAGCGATAGACCGATAGTGTAACATACAAATTAGAGATATGTGGGCAAAGTATCGTTATTTACTTACATGGGAACAAAGCCCTTTGTGCGGGTGTCAAATATCGGCTTATCTTGTTAGAAATATAAATTGACGATTTCGACGTATGTTATACTTAAATGAATTTGACGCAACGTGAGAATTGCGTCTCTCCAACAGATAGTTACCTATTTCCTCTCTTCTCTAAGTCTGTTGATATAGAGATCCTAAATGGTCTTGGAGCGGAAAGATTGTTTTGTCTTGGTAGATAAAATTAATATACCTTTGTGACAGATTAATAATATTTGTCTGCGGGTGACAGTATTAACCTGTGGCTGGCTTCAACCCACTAATGAGCACGGGTCTCTCCTCTAAAGCAGGGGTAGAGCATACTCCACCACGCTGCTCCAGTGCGGATTGGTGGAGGTTTACCTGTCTATCTATCGTCTGTCTAACTATCAAAAAGCGCTAACGACGCCGTTTATTATTATTCTAAGACGACGCCATTCTATAATTACCTATAATAATTGCTTAGAGAAGAGTTCTAATATCAAAACATTTATGCGTATTGCGTAGCATCTGATACCTCTCATTCGTCAAAGGCGACTCCTGACATGTGATGTGATCTACTCTATGACCTATTCCATGGCGTGTGGGAATATTCGTTCGGCGGTTTTAAAGCCATATGTGTTCACATAATTTATTTCTATCACGTAATTCCAATGACCTACAATAAAATATTCGTGCAAATGATGTTATTGATGTGCTAGCAGATGCGATTATGGGAAAATATTCGTGCAAATGATGTTATTGATGTGCTAGCAGATGCGATTATGGGAAAATATTCGTGCAAATGATGTTATTGATGTGCTAGCAGATGCGATTATGGGAAAATATTCGTGCAAATGATGTTATTGATGTGCTAGCAGATGCGATTATGGGAAAATTTCAGACAGATTATAACGTTATTCAGTTAGTTACGTTACGTGTATGAATAGATATGTATGTACCATACAATCGATGATATATGTATAGTATGTAACAGTGTCTGTTAATGCCCACCACAAAATGAAAAATATTAATCCAATCCGAGTGGTGGTTATCAGCACATGCTCAGGTCACTGTACTCATTGTGATGAACGAGCCCAGAGATTTGCGAAAAATGGACGAGCTATTTATTTTGCAAGATTAAACCGTAACACGTTTTTGTGAAGGAAAGAAAATTGTGATTTTTTTTTATTGTTTTAATTCATCCATGCTCCATCTAGGTTCTCCGCCTGGCTAAAGCATGATATACTTACAATTTTTTATGTTACTAACATTGTTATTTTACAGTTAATATATTTTATAAATAGTCATTCTTAAGGGTTCAAACACATTCCTTCTAAAAGCACGCACTTTTAATTTATGCTTAGTTAGTAGGCTCAAAATGTTAAAATGATATCACTATATTATTATCACAAAATCATGATTTCAGATTCATACTTTTTAATTTGATATACTTAAATACTTTTTCAAGTAATTAATTATTGTGGTAAATACAAACATCACCATGTATCTGAGCACAAAGCTAAAGGTTTAACAATCAGTTTTATTGAATGAATGAATGACAACCCTGTAGCCTAGTTGGTAGCGACTAGCGACCCTGCCTGCGAAGCGAGGGGTCCCAGCTTCGATTCGCGGCCGGGGCAGATATTTATGTTACAGATAAATATTTGTACTCGGGTCATGGGTGTTGTTGTGATGTTGTTATATGTGTTGTCCATGTCACCCGCGACACGGGTGAAAACCTACTGCGGGGGTGTGAGTGTGTAAGCGTTTATTTATTTATTGAATGAATCTCCTCCATTGACTCGAAGCTCCGTGTCCAGGCTTACGAGTTACGAGCCATAAAGCGGCGTATCGCGATAACACTGTTGTTACATCGTTTGTTTTAATTAAACATTAATCTACTCCCATGTTTCTGGTTTTATTCCTCAAAGTGACGTTTAGTTGACGTTTCAATGTTTCATGAGACAATGTTTCTGGCGGTCTGGGTACGAGAAGACCGTCAAATAGCCTCCACAATGCCACACGATAACAACTCGAATCAGAGTTAACATGAAGCATAAAACTGTTCTTGATATTTGCCATCAGAATCAATAATTTTATCAGCGTTTTATGTTGTTTAATTCTCTAGGCTTTGCTTACGAACACCTATTTATTTTTATTTATTTTTTGCACTTATTTGCATTTCATTTACCTTAACTGAATTCTGAATAATGAGTAATTCCAGAAAGAAACAAATATTAACTTCGTCACTGAAAATAATGGTTTTATGAGCATCACAGCATTGTACCTTTTAGATATTATAATATCTTCAAAACCTTGCTCAAATTCAACGCCGCTATAAACATCAATCTCTTTCAACGCTTTATCTTCTCAACTTCTTCTATTAACGTCTTCTCCATCTTTTCCAGAGTGTGTGCGTTGATCTCCCTCGCGTTCCTGGCGACGGTCTCCGGGTACACGCGACCAGACCTGCCCCCGGGCCCCTACTGCGGGAAGAACAACATGTGCTGCACGAACAGACAGGACTCTTGCTCACATCAAATATTAGGTCAGTTCTTCTTAAACTTGATGCACGTGAAGATTGCCTGGCTGGAACCAGACCTGGCTTGAGAACCAGTTCTTTCTTGCTTCCATCATTCTTGACGGGTGATAATGATTAGTCCATGGGCAGCATTAATTTCCGCTCTCCAGCCGATTTCTTTTGCTTTAAAATTGTGTTATTCCCCAACTGCAACTTTCTTTTAACTTCTTTCGTTCTTGACATTCTTGCTAACTTTCCTTATTGTTTAGATACCCTTTGCTACTGCGACCAGTTCTGCAACCGCACGCACACCTTCGACGACTGCTGCCCGGACTACGAGCCGGTGTGCCTGGGCATCATCAGCCAGCCCAACATTCTCAAGACGTGCGAACACCGCGGCAGACACTACAACCCTGGACAAAAGTATACCGACAACTGCAATGCTTGGTGAGTGCCAACATTTTTTTATGTCTGTAGCCGAAATATTCTGAATTTTACTAACAAAAAATAACCGACTTCAAAATTACTTGAAAAACTACTTGTTTATGTTCAAATTTATGTGGGACCACATTACTAGCACCTGCTTTCGATTAAAAAAAGAATTATCAAAATCGGTTCACCCAGTGGAGAGTTCTGAGGTAACAAACATAAACAATACAGTCGAATTGAGAACCTCCTTCTTTTTTGAAGTCGGTTAAAAATATTGAAGCTCGTTTTATATCTCGTGATGATCAAAGTAGCATCGAGGAATGTTGTATAAATTAGATCCCTTGCAATGAAATTTTCAGTTTACATTTATCGCTGTCATCCTTTTCATAACGTTGATCAATCTGTGTCTATTTCTTCAGTATTTGTGATGACTTATTTATGTATGAAGTTATCACCTTCACTGACATACCTGAGAGTCGTGTTCATATACTATGTAACTTTTCTTTTTACAATTTATTTTATTACAAAAATGACTTTGAATAACTCGAATAGGTAGTTGGGACAATTTGAAATTTAAATGTAAAACTATTTCAAAATCACTCGCAGAAGATTCACTGAACTATTTATTCTATTGTTAACAAGCCCTTGTTAGTGCGTGGTGAGTTCTAAGATGCTGTCACATTAAAATGCCCGCTAAATATAAATGTTCACTGTGACCCAAATGACGATGATGTTAAGAATGTCTGAAAGTGTATCAAGGTTCACTTCCAACTAATACCTAATGGTACAAATCAAATGATAACACATGTGATTAACACTTGTTTGAAGAACGAGTTCCACGTGAGGTTGTGTTAAGGACGTTTTTGGGCATTCAGTTCAGGGTAATAATTATCCTGTTCCTCAGTGCGCGGTAGGTAAAGAGAAAAAAAATTAAAATATGTGCAGTTCATACGTGGTAGAAGTGAAACCTTCAAAAATTTTTGTTTTCAAGATAATGAGACGAATGTAAAATTTGGGGAAGATGATAATTGTAGGTTTTATGCTCCCCTCCCCACTAAACCTTCCCCCTACCTTTCCCTCCCCCTCCCATCCCCCTCCCCTCTCTTCCCCCTATACCTGTACAATGCTTCCTATCTCACTTTCGAATTTATGTATCTGTCTCTTTTTACTGTCCCGTTTTCGTTTCATCGAATTTTAAATCACCCCCGTACTATAGAAGTTTTCACTTCAAAAAACTTGGAAACGTAAAGATCAAGCATAAAAACATAGGTGATCGTTTCAACGAGTATAATAACATTAGGTTGTAGAAGTAAAACATTACATGTACAAGTGTATTGAGCAAATATCGAAACGATTCAACTTAAAGACCACGAACCAGGCAACTAGATCGAAATATTAGCGTGGACGTACAAAACAAATATCGTATGTCCAAGTATGATAGTAAAATGTGTTCAGTCCATGTGTACCTCATTACAATCGAACATTTGCGATTTAACTTTCCTAGGATGGAAACCACGAATGTTCCACAGACTGCGTAATAGAGGCTCTATCTGTCCATGTGTCACATTCACACACGGTTATCTACACAATATGATCAAAACAATGCGATTTAAAACGTAGCGGGTGTGCGGTATGAATAATTGAGAAGGCGATTTGTAAACAGATTGGGCAATAGAAGAATGGTTGTCGCGGGAAACAAGGATATTGGTAGTTATCCGGCTCTTGACCTTGTTCGGTTTGATGCTCTCGTGTGACACAGTACACTCGGCAAAAGAATTAGGTATGCAGAGCGTGATACAAAAACAATAATAAAATATTAACGACAGAATGTTTTTGTTATAATGCATATTAAATCACCTTAAATTATAGCTGACCTTTATAGGTAGCATTTAAAGGACGCTGCGTACGTAACGTGGACGGGATGGGGACGGGACGTGGACGGGGAATAAATATACGTATGTTCTATGAAACGATGTTCCCAAAACTTCACGTCCCGTCCCGTCCCCGTCCCGTCTCAAAATTCACCATAATGTGACCTATTTACTTTTTGACCAGCATTCGATAATAGAAAAGCATGTGAACATAACAGCGAGCTGACGTCACAAACCCGAAACATTACAAGCAATTGGTCAGCAACAGTCCTCAAGTAAACAGACTTGCGGCAAGCGGTCATGGACGAAGCAATTTAAATCTCCGACCGAAATTGACGACAAATTACTTGTCAGTATTATGTGTCTTCATTAGCGGTGCTAGCAGACAGTTGTGCTTCAAACCAATTGAAAGAAAGATCGAGGAAATTAAAGAAATCATTGTAATCACAAGTAACTCGAGCTTCTTTGTTTCAAGTAACTTAATCCTTGTTTAAGTAACTTAATTCTGGTTGTAGTCTAGTCTCAGTAAGGACTTAAGTTTGGAGCAGTCGAGCCTGATGGCAAGACTGAAATATCTGGACAAAACTTCAAAAAGTCAGGATTTGTCGGGACAAAAAAAAATTTTTTCGAAATAACCGGCAAACGAGCTGACGAGGAAAAAAACAAAAAAAAAACAGCTAAAGCGCGTGCGGCGCGGGTGGGCCGACCACCGACTATGTGGCAACCCTAATACCGATACCTTACATCCCTGCAAACGAAATTTGCCGTGTATTCAAATTCCCCTGGGCTAATTTACCCTAAATAAGCATTGTTATCATAAGATAACAGTCGTTAAACCATGTCGGAGGCCCTCGGGCGGTTTGAAAACTACCGACACTCGGGTTGGCCACTAACCCCTCCACCAATCCGCCCTGAAGCAGCGTGGTGGAGTATGCTCTAGGCCTCCTCCAGAGGAGAGACCCGTGCCCAGTAGTGGGCCATTAATGGGTTGAAGCCAAGCATTTTACTTCTGTAAGAAAGAAGATGGCAAAATAACTAGTCAGGCTGATAAAAAACGAAAAAGGAAAACACTAAGCGTAGGAAGTGATTCCTATTCCAAACAAACGAAACAACGAAGTGACACACATTTCGTTTTCGATGTATGTATGTATGTACCTATCATTTGGTGCAATTGAAACATTCAATCACTGTTCATACTCAGCATCATTTATATTAATCGTTATTGTGATTTACAATAGCTCGTTTGTTGAGACTTGAGCGTGACGTCACGAAGCGGAGACGGACCGCTCGGGTCGCGGGTTCAAGTCCTGTGTCAACTACTTTTACCACTTTCTAAAACTGATTTCTTTAACAGTTTAACACATCTGTAACATCTGAGGAATAATAAGAAGATCAATGAATAAATGAATAGAAATTCATAAATAGACCAAAATAATCTTGATTTATCTATATCTATACTAATATATAAAGAGGAAAGATTTGATTTTTTGTTTGCATTGAATAGGCTCCGAAACTACTGAACCGATTTGAAAAATTCTTTCACTGTTAGAAAGCTACACTATTCCTGGTGAACATAGGCTATATTTAAAAAAAAATAGGATCCTTAATAAAACTCCAATAATGTAACCCAAGGTGGAAAAAAATAGGAAAACCGAAGCAAAGCGAGGGCGGTTACTCGTTTCTTATAAATAAAAAACAAAATTTCAACTTAAGAAATAAATATGCATAACGTGATTTTGATATTCGAAATCTAGATCTCAGAAGTTGGTTATTTTTTTGGTAAAATTTTGACTACGTAGTTATGCGACAGGTCACAGGGATAAGGGAGGCCATACACGGTCAAGTGTAATACTTGATCAAGTCTGCAGTTTGACTTGTCTTTGCAGTTTGACTTGACGCGCCATCCAGTGTGCATGAGACAAATATATGGCAGATAGCTATACCGTGGCCATACACGATCAAGTATACTGGATGATCGTGTATGGCCTGCATTAGTGCTTGTTCACACTGAACTCGCGGGCGCGGTCGCGAAATATCAAACATTGAGCAGTGAGCTACTATGAAAGTGTTCACACCAAAACGCGCGCGCGGTGTATGTAGCGTCTACCGTGACCGCGCCCGCGCCCGCGCCCGCGAGTTCAGTGAGGACAATGTCATTAGAGCCCTATGAGACAGCGCGGTGCAGTGGACGGTCGTGGGCAGTCGTGGGTGGTGAAAGGTGCATCGTGACTGACTGTGAGACAATGGTTATATTTAGCACGACCAGGTGCGTTCGGCGCGGCGGAGCTAATGTCACTGCTGTAATCGTTCAGGCATCTAGTAATTTTATTACCGATTAGGAATGCTGGCCAGGCCTTGTAGTGTTAGTGACGCGGTGAGTCCCGGGTTTGAATCTGAGGGCTTACTCGTACGTCAGATATGTTTGTGAGTTGAAGGATCGGTCAAGGGTAATTGTTGTGGGATAAAGTTTGGTCTTAGTGCTTGGATGGTGTGAGTTGTGAGGTTGTGAGTGTATGTATGCGTTTTATTTAGATATTTTTTAATATCCTGATCGCTCATGAGAGTTTAGAAAAAACTGCCTCTGAACTTTCCAATTTATAGCACGTACTAATGCACTTACGTATTTTTAATTTTACAATACGACAGTCACACGACACTACTTAACTTATAATCATTCAAGCACACAAATTGATAAATTACCTCTACCTCATAAAATCATATTAAAGTTTGATTAAACGGTTGAATCACCACTAATAATACTTATCTAATTTACATCATCAAGATGTCAATCTACCGAAAATTCGAGCTGTTCAATCATTATAATGATGAAGACATCAAATATCGTTAAAAAAACATTCCATTTTCAAAAATAAATAGTGATGTCACTCTGATTGTATCGATAGATAGCAAACCGCGACACGTGTCCTTCCGTTCACCGTTTAAGGTTTTTTATGATTAGTCATGCAATGTATGATTGTTGTGCGATTAGAATAAACAAATACATTAAACGTTTTTGTGGCCTGTCATTCAATTGTAAAATCATTTTACAAATTACGTGATACTTGTCTGACTAATGGAGTTTGATTTAATAAAATAATACTGCAGAAGATGTTAATATAAGTATTAACTGTGGCTTTAGCCATTTACAATTTATTTACACAAAACTTTAACGAATTCCATAGACTGACGTAATGCCATAGCGTTATGTTTAACTTATAAGTAGCTGTTGTAAAATTTTCAGGCAACACAACCAGTTTTATCTTTCATACATTATTAATTTCATTTTCCTCCTTTCCTCTTCCGTCAAATCTTTTAAATTTTATTAACGTCTAAAAGTTAATACATTTGAAAGTAATTGTTATTTTTTTGTATGTAATTGTTATTTGTTTGTAAGGGGCTATTCATTAATTGCGTAAGGACAACTTTAGCCATTTTTGACTCCCCCTACCCCCATGTAAGATCACGTGAGATTTCTCGGACTCCCCCTCCCCTATCTGGTTTAAAAAAATCAATTGCCCTAAAATTTACAAGTTGATGTAAATCAAAGTTTTAGTTTTGTTTGTATTTCGACTTATTAAATATTACGTAAAAATGGATTTACCCCCTGCCCCCCTAAAAGTAAGGGCATTTAGAGATTTTGAAGACCCCCCTCAGGACCCTTACGTAATTAATGAATGGCACCTAAGTGATTATCTAGTGAACACGTCAGTACTTTCCAACTAGATGATCTACTAATATATTCGCTTAATAACTTGTTCTTGTGAATCATTTATTGAAATTGATAGTTCTTTTATAACAGAACTATTGTGTCATGGTGCATATTAATGACTTCCAAACATGGCTTCCTCATGATCTACAACTGAGTGATGTCTTGTCATAACTTCGTTCACATGTCATGCTCAACCGGTCATTTTTTATTTTAGACATTGCCAAAACAAACTGTATTTGAGTGGGCAGGTAAACACAAAGAAATCGTCGTTATATTATTTTTCTGGAGCCAAAAAAATGCAAATTCACGAACGTAACGTTTTTTTAAATATTATTTCGTTATATTGATAATAATAATTCACGCCCAGAGTGTATCTCTGTGTGTGTGACGAACTACGCTAGTAGTTGTCGCATTATCCTCGCGACTTGTTAGGTACATTTAGTTACATATTAGTTCTTCGAGTAGGACCTAATATATCAATAAAGATATAGAGCTACAACGTAAACAGCTAAAATAAGTGTAATTACTAATTAGTAATTGTAATGGTGTATTAAAAACGTTACTCTGTTTACCTCATGACCAGTTACAATGCACTGAAGTGATATGTAAAACGCTGGCGCCAGGTTTCACGGTCAGTTCATGAATTCCCAAGCATTTAGCAGTTAGTGGCGTTAGCGCGCTCATGGTCGCTGACGTAATGTAACCCGAGCGATAGACGGCGGCGGTACCGAATTTCAAAGGAAAACAGTTAATAAATCGCCATTAGACCCTGACATGGCTGCGACATTAACGTCCATGGTGAAAAATATCGCTCGCCCTAGTTACAATGGATTTTAATATTGTAAATAAACGGTAGGAATTCAAGCGGCTTTGCTTTTAAATTAGTAATTAAAATACATTTTGGTTAAGTCACGAATTTATGACATTAAGTTCAGCATTAGTATTATTTGCTTTTTTGGATGTAAGTAGATCCTATTTTTTCTACACTTTACGGAAAAAACTCAACCGTCAGGTGTGGGCTTTAACTTAGTTTAAAAAATTATAATAAAACTCCCAAAAGTATGTTTATGTTTTATTCTTACAGAACCAATTACAACACTATCTGCACAGCACTCTCTTTTCAAATTAAACGCGTGGGCACATAAAATACACTTCACAAACGCACACGCATAGAACACTTCTTTCGTTATCACTGACACAACTTAAGTCGAACTAAACTCTTAACCTTACACTATCCCACTTTTATATTTTCTCATTAAACACGTGATATACCGGTGCCGGAAACACCGATGTTTCCGCTTACAATTATTTTCAATTTTTAGTAACAAGTACATAAAATCAGTAAATTACCTAACTTAATACTAATATTATTTTAAAATATTCTGATATATTTTCTTACAAAATCTTATCACCTAATTATTAAAACATCAAACCGGAATCAGAGATATATATTTCCGCTTCTTATTTGTACTTTTTAATAATGCAATAACTAAAATCAGTAAAATGTGAAGCTAGATACCAATACTATTTAAAATATTAATACATATCCCTTACATTCGCCCATCCTGACGTTTGTGCATGTCCTCATGCACAGAGAAGAGGAGAGAGAGAAAAAAAAAATCACAATCTCATATTGGAATTCGTCAGTACACAAGAATGAGTCCCAGTCTGCAAACCCATCCATTCTTGCAGGTAGGAAACATCCCGCAGTGTTATAGTATGTAACACTCATTGGCAACGTTACGAACCCATCCATTCTCGTAAGGATGACAACAATGCAGCTAACTGTGAACCCATCCATTCTCACAGCAGCCTATGTTCATACTTATAACACAGACACTAAATCAAAATCATACTATACTTTTCGTTACGAACCCATCCATTCTCGTAACAAAATATTCATCCTCTTTTTTTTTATCTAGTCAATCTCCATTTTTTTTTCAGATTCTCTTCATTTTCTCTTCATTGAATACATATATTTGTCGATCCTTTTTATGTGTTTTCTTTTAATTACTAAATCATTAATAATAAAATAATATAAAATAAATTAGTATAATTAAAATAATGCAATTTCTTATAAAACATTAACTTGATTATAATTGTATAATTTTCTTTTAAGTAAAAACAAAATAGTAGTAATGAATTAACTGTATTAAAATCAATGCCTAAATTTATTCATCATAATTACAATTGTTATCAGTGTTATTTTCGTCATCGTCAGTGCTGTTGGATTCATTAAGTTCTAACGCAGCAATATTGACCCAAGGCAACATTCTATCAGCGGCCACAGTTGTCTGTCGCTTGTTTTTTGATCCCGTTAAACCCGGAATGGCAGCTAACCTGTATCTATCGTTACCCAAAATTGAAACTACGCGATAAGGGCCTGTATATGCGGGCAGAAGTTTCTTACTCTTCCCGTCATTAGCAAAAGCAGTTTTGGTTATTTTAACCAACTCTCCTTCTGCGTAAACACGAGCGGGTCTTTTGCCCTTATCGTGTTTTTCTTTTTGCTTTTCCTGCTGAGCATCGATTGCATCCTTAGCCTGTTTTCTTATGGTAGCCAAATCTTCTTCATCACGTGTTTCTGTACGAATTTGGTTTAATTTAGGACTCGTTTCAGCATTCATACAAGGACCAAACATAATTTCTACTGGTGTTTTGCCTGTGGTTTTTTGGCACGTGTTGTTTAATCCCCATTGCACTTTTCCAACGGCATCATCCCAGTCCCCCTCATCACAATTCAGGTTTTGAGCAGTTAGGGAAGCAAGTATAGTACGATTGTACCTTTCAACCTGTCCATTTGATCTGGGACTGGCTACTGCGTTCAGAACATGCCTCACACCCTTATCAAGGCAAAACCTTTTAAAAGCGTGTGATGTGAAACATGTCCCCCTGTCACTGATGATACGGTCTGGAATGCGGAAAGTGTAAAAGATATCTTCTAAAACTCTTATAGCACTTTGTGTCTTGGTGTTACGTACTGGCTTAGTGAATACAAATTTTGTAAACCCGTCGACAATTACCAATAAATGAGTGTTACCACGTTTCGACTTGACGAAGGGTCCAAGGTGGTCGACGTGCAACGTATGGAATGGGACTTCTACCTTTTCGATGGGATGTAAATATCCCTCTTTATTTGTACTATTTTTTTTAGAATAAGCACACTCAATACATGCCTCAACGTATTTCTTAACAAATTTTGACATTTTCGAAAACCAATATGATTGCCTAATTCGTTCTAAAGTCTTTTCCACTCCGAAATGTCCCATGTCATCATGATTCATACGGCAAATTTGCCACCTTGCACCCTTCGGCACAACCCACCTTATTTTTGTTTTATCCCCATCTAAATATCGATATAACTTATTGTCTTTTAATAAAAAGTTGTCTTGTATATATTTAAGTCCCTCGGCATCCATGTTGGAAGAAAGAACATCCCTGATCCTACGCAATTCAGAATCACCTACTTGTAGTGTATGCAGCCAATCTTCCTTTCCAATAATCATAACTGAGGGGTATTGCTCTAAAACTGAGGTTGTATCATCATCGACAATAGGGTTGCGAGAGAGAGCGTCGACATGCGTCATTTTTGCTCCAGGGCGATATTCTATCGAGCATTGAAATTCCTGTAAAAGAAGCCACCAACGTGCAACGCGAGGAAGAATATCTCGTTTAGCAAAAGTAGCACGCAAAGCGCTGCAATCTGTCACGACTCTAAATTCCTGTCCCAACAGATATACCCTGAACTTTTTCAAGGAGCATATTACAGCCAAAGTTTCGAGCTCAAAAGCATGAAGGTTTTTCTCTTCGGGCGAAGTCTTTCGGCTATAGAAAGCCACTGGTCTGAAGGAATCACTATTCCGAGATTTTTGCAACAATACTCCACCAACGCCAACCTTACTGGCGTCGGTATGAAGTTCAGTTTCCGCAGTTGGGTCATAAATGGCAAGAATTGGTCTGTTAACTAGCATATCCTTAAGAGTCTTAAAAGCTTCCTCTTGCTCATGTGTCCAAGTCCAGAGAGCATTTTTAGTGAGCAATTTTGTTAAAGGATGTGCTAGCGACGCAAAATTCTTTATAAATTTGCGGAAATAACCTACGAGACCTAAAAACTGACGTACAGTATGCTGATCTGTAGGACAAGGGAAATTCAATACACAATTAATTTTCTTTTCACCAGGGCGAACGCCAGCAGCACTAATCTCATAACCCAAGTAGTTTATTTTATTCATAAGGAATTCACACTTAGTAAGATTAAGAGTAAGACTTGCATTCTCAATTAACTTCAAGACATTTTCTAACCTGTTCAGACATTCTTCGATGTTCTTACCATATATCAATATGTCGTCTATGTATGCCGTGGCTCCATCGTACCGTGCCGGGCCTAGAACTCTATGTATCATCCTCTGAAATACCGCTGGAGCATTCGCCAAACCGAACGGCATGCGATTAAATTCGTATTGGCCGTCCGGTGTGACAAATGAGGTCAGCGATCGAGATCGCTCAGAGATAGGAACTTGGTAATACCCCGATGTCAGATCAAGGGTGACGAAATAAGCCTGTCCCGACAAACGCGCAATTTCATCGTCAATATTGGGCAGAGGATAACGCTCTTTTACTGTAACAGAATTAAGCATTCTATAGTCCACACACATTCTCATGTTTCCGTCTTTCTTGCGTACCAAAATAATAGGACTTGCATACTCTGACACAGACTCTCTCACTATCCCTACATCCATCATCTCTTTAACTAGATCTCGTACATGCTCTCGCTCCTTCAACGATAACCTGTATGGACGATAAACAATAGGCTTGTTATTGTTAATCTCAATGTTCATCTCTGTAATATTGGTACACCCTAAATCCCTAAGTGAAGATGCGAAACAATGTTGATACCTATCCAGCAGAGAAAAGAGTTTTTGCCTGTAGAATTCCTCAATACCATCGCCTATACGTACGTTATCCTTACAAAGTGAGACCCTCTTAGTTTCAGGAGGTTGGTTTGATGATATAGCAATTTGACTTACTACACTAACCGGTAAACCACGACTAACTATCATTCCTGCCGTTAGAGCACATTGTGCGGATACTGGAGAAACATATAAATCAATTAATCCATTCCTAACAGGGTAGACGCCCCCAAAGACGACAAGCTGTTGCAGAGGTTTACCAATAATTTTACTATCTATCAGAACTTCGTCGTGGACTTTTGGTTCAACCGCGACCCGGATGCTTGCTGATCCATATAACCTAGCATCTACAACTGCAATGATCTTGATTGATGTAGCACTACGTATATCAGTGTCCGAAAAAGGCATCTCAGTACCTACATCAAAGAAATCAAGCTTATCCGAAGTTTTACAAACTGCGACATGAGATTGTTCAGTAAACGTTTGCCCTATCAATATGGGATATTCCAAATATTGGTCATCAACCACTTGACATTCAACTCTTGCACTAACCCCATCCACAAGTAAATTCACAGAGACAGTACCAAGTGTCAGAACAACTTCATTCCCGAATCCCTTAAGAGCCGTTACATTATTAGAAGTCGATAACTCTAAATAAGAAGCATAAGATTTTCTTATCAATGATACCTCACTTCCAAAGTCAATAAAACCCCCAGTCAAATCATTGTTTACACTAACCTTTTTATAAAATTTTGAACTAGGCTGTGAATTGGATATGAGTAGTGTCTTACGAACTGTATTATTATCTTTGGCGTTACTGTAACAATCTTCCGTCTTATGCCCGACCTTATTACATTTTTCACACCTAATAATGGTCTTTGGACATTTTAAAAAGGGATGCCCCTTCTCTTTACAATTAAAGCAAAATAAACTGTTTTGTGTAAAGCCTGTTTTATTATCTCGCCGATTATTGTGTACGTCTGTATTTGTATCATGTTGAAACTTAGTCTTGTAGCGTGTTCGATCTATTGGATTTGATATAGATGACTGAAAAGAGTCCTTATTGCTCATTAAGAATTGTAGCAATTGCTCTGGATGCAAACAACGCAAGGACACAGCACTTGATTTTATAGTTCTATCAGTCAAACCATGGATGATGCAATCAACGGCCCGTTTTCCTTCAATGTTGCATTGATTCAATAAAGCTAATTTTTCGTAAAAATAAACTTCTATAGGCTCATTGAACCTGCTCTTCCTCTTCAGCATATCTTCAAGGGCTTGGCCATAGTTCTGCTCACAGGGAAATGCATTTAATAATTTATCTTGCCACTCGGTCCAATTAAAAAGTATTGAAGGCAGACTTTCATACCAGACTTTGGCCAAACCCTGAAGCTTCTGCATTGCAAAATGAATAGTAGTTCTGTCATCCCAGCCGTAGACGGTAGCACATTCATTCACCTTGTTGAGCCAGATATCTATTCTTTGATTTTTTGACGAGGGATCAAAATCAGGTAAAATATTCTTATGATTATTAGAGGTATGAGTGGCTACAACAGAAGTCGGCGGCTGCGATGACACATTCTTAAATGAATTTAAAATATTTATAACGTCCTTAGCAGAAAACGTGGGGTTATCATCTTTTGCTGGTATGTGATCGGTGTCATCACCTTGACATCCCCGCGTCGCAGAACCATCTTGTTTATGAGGGCTAGGAACAGTCCTCCGAGAGGGTATTCGCCTATCCGATGTCACGTCACGTGATGGAATCTCGTCAGCACGATAATCTCGTCGTAAAATATCTCGCTGATTACTCACAGTTCGTTGCATCCGGCGGCGCTCCCTGTCCAGGTCTCGCTGCAGGTCACGAAGGCGCGCTCGTTCGTAATCCACCTGCCTCTCGATGGTACGCAGCTTGTCAGACTCACGCGGGACGCCGCGGTTGTCGCGGTGCTGGGAGGTGCTTTCACGCTGGCTGCGGCCAACGCTGTGGCCATGGCTTCGGCCACCGCTACGGCTGCGGCCACCGCTACGGCTGCGACCACCGCTACTGCTGCGGCCACCGCTACGGCTGCGGCCGTGGCCGCGGCTGCGGCTGCGGCCGCTGCTGCGGCTGCGGTCGCGGCTTCGGCTACCTCGACGCACGCTGTTTGATCTTCGTAACTGAGACTCGTACCGGTCTGGAGTTTCTATGCGACGTGAACCTGACTTTCTTTCACGTTGCATTGTATCTGGAACTCGACAGCAAAACAAACTATGTACCACATCAAACAAGTACCTACTAAATAAATTTTATTTAGATCTTAAACTGTTGATATACGTTAATAAAATTTAAATGGTCAATCAAATCAAATCATCAATTATTATTTCAAATATAGTACGTAATAATCTATTTTCTGAGGTCTAATTTCAATTTCTTGTATCTATGAAGGGTGTCTACAAATGGCCATAATAAACATAAATTATACTTTTTCTTTTCTGGATTGAATTAAAATGTACCTACTTATATATATATTTTTTTAAGGATACTTACCACTTCTGAAGTATAATAAAACTCCCAAAAGTATGTTTATGTTTTATTCTTACAGAACCAATTACAACACTATCTGCACAGCACTCTCTTTTCAAATTAAACGCGTGGGCACATAAAATACACTTCACAAACGCACACGCATAGAACACTTCTTTCGTTATCACTGACACAACTTAAGTCGAACTAAACTCTTAACCTTACACTATCCCACTTTTATATTTTCTCATTAAACACGTGATATACCGGTGCCGGAAACACCGATGTTTCCGCTTACAATTATTTTCAATTTTTAGTAACAAGTACATAAAATCAGTAAATTACCTAACTTAATACTAATATTATTTTAAAATATTCTGATATATTTTCTTACAAAATCTTATCACCTAATTATTAAAACATCAAACCGGAATCAGAGATATATATTTCCGCTTCTTATTTGTACTTTTTAATAATGCAATAACTAAAATCAGTAAAATGTGAAGCTAGATACCAATACTATTTAAAATATTAATACATATCCCTTACAAAATAAAATATAAATTTAAAAGCATTGAAAAAGTACAAAAGATACATTTTTTTTAGAAATTATTACTAGAGGAAATACCTCGCGAACTTATTAAGTTATTACCTTCTATTTAGTTAATGTCGTCCCGGTTGTCCGAATCATCCCACGATAACGACAGTGACTCCTTGTCGATAAAAGCTTAAGTCATAAATAAGTGATGTCACATCACTATAACGGGCAAAGCCGCGGGGCGGGGTCGAGCGCTAGTTTACTTAAGCATAAATTTATCTATAACAATACTATAAAGAGGAAAGATTTGATTGTTTGTTTGCATTGAATAGGCTCCGAAACTACTGAACCGGTTTGAAAAATTCTTTCACTGTTGGGAAGCTACACAATCCCCGGGTGACATAGGCTATATTATATTTTAAAAAAAATTAGAGATCCTTATTAAAACTCCAATAATGTAACCCAAGGTGTAAAAAAATAAGAAAACCGAAGCAAAGCGAGGGCGGTTACTCGTTATTATAAAGTATGTATCTACTATCTGTATTCACAATGTTAAATCATGTTAATGCAATCTCTTTAATATTTTATCATGACCGTTTAATTTTACGTAAATTGTGACGTTAACGACGGAAGCGAACGTAAATTATCAACTTTATATCCTTGAATTAGCACATTTTAATTTTAATGCATTTTGTGGTCTTTGACAACAAAATATTGAGTATTTTGCATTAATTAGATCCGACAAAAAATATAAAAGTGTAAAAACTTTAAATTAAATAACAAAGTTCACGACTACTCTTGTACGAACAACGCAGGGTTTCGGGTTCAATCAGCTCGATGTAATACGTAAAATGTTTTATGGTGTAGTAGGTAGGTATAATGGCTTTAATTTTAATACATGCTAGATATAACTTAACTGAGGAAAATAGAACGTAAATACCACGTTGCTCCTGTAAGGACTAAGTAGTGGACTATAAGCATTAAAATTTTATGTGCTTTGGTTTAAGTATACTTGGGCTCGGTCTTTTTTAGGGTTCCGTAGCCAAATGGCAAAAAACGGAATCCTTATAGATTCGTCATGTCTGTCTGTCTGTCTGTCTGTCTGTCCGTCCGTATGTCACAGCCACTTTTTTCCGAAACTATACGAACTATACTGTTAAAACTTGGTAAGTAGATGTATTCTGTGAACCGCATTAAGATTTTCACACAAAAATAGAAAAAAAAACCAATAAATTTTGGGGGTTCCCCATACTTAGAACTGAAACTCAAAATTTTTTTTTCATCAAACCCATACGTGTGGGGTATCTATGAATAGGTCTTCAAAAATGATATTGAGGTTTCTAATATCATTTTTTTCTAAACTGAATAGTTTTTGCGAGAGACACTTCCAAAGTGGTAAAATGTGTGCCCCCCCCCCTGTAACTTCTAAAATAAGAGAATGATAAAACTAAAAAAAAATATATGATATACATTACCATGTAAACTTCCACCGAAAATTGGTTTGAACGAGATCTAGTTAGTAGTTTTTTTTTAATACGTCATAAATCGTAAACCGCAATTTACCTCGATCAAAGTTACAACGAACTTCAAGAACTTTTATATTATGTTACTTGCTGCTACGGAACCCTTCATGGGCGAGTCCGACTCGCACTTGGCCGCTTTTTTTGTTTTCCGCCAGTACCAAACCTAACCTAACGCAAGAAATATAATACCTATGAAACATAATAATGTGTTTACCTGAAATTAGTTTTACATAATATTATTGTATGATGTAGGCACCAAGATGTTGTTTTTGTAATACGTAGATTAATTCATTGTAAAACTGTTGGTAAACCTAATAAATACCAAACATAAAATACCAAATAATTCTCTTACTTCAGGTACTTTTAAGGTAAAATGCAATTTTAATTAAAATAAAAAATAATACCTATAAAACAACTATGAAGCATGGGAATCATCACAAAATGCCATAGGTGTATTTTGTGACTTATCTAAGGCATTTGATTGTGTTCAGCACGAAACATTGCTGTTTAAACTTGGCCACTATGGTATAAAAAACAAGGCCCTTAGCTTGATCGCGTCTTATTTGAGTGATAGGATACAAAAAGTTAGTATAAAAGATATTAAGTCATCGGGGTCACCGGCTGTGTTGGGTGTACCGCAGGGCTCGATCTTGGGTCCGTTTCTTTTTCTGGTATACATTAACGATTTACCACATTATGTAAAGAACCAAGCGGATATTGTACTATTTGCTGACGATACATCATTAATATTTAAGTGTGAAAGGAATAAAGTAAATTTTGACGACGTAAATAGTGCTCTTTCGCATGTGTCGCGTTGGTTCACTATCAATAATTTGCTTTTAAATGCAAAAAAAACTAAATGTATAGAGTTTGTACTACCTAATGTTAAAAAAGTTAACAAATCTCTCAGACTGAATAATGAAATATTGCACATGGAGGAATCCACGGTCTTTTTAGGGGTGACCTTAGATAGTAAACTTCAGTGGGGCCCACATATAACAAATCTCGCGACTAAACTCGGTAGGGCTGCTTATGCTGTTAGGAAAATAAGGCAGTTTACTGACGTCGAAACTGCTAGGATGGTTTATTTTGCATATTTTCACAGTATTATGTCATATGCCATCTTGCTGTGGGGCAAAGCAGCCAGTATAGAACAAATTTTCATACTACAAAAAAGAGCTATTAGGGCTATTTATAAACTTAGATCTCGTGAAACTTTGCGTGACAAGTTCAAAGAAATAGGTATACTTACAGTAGCCTCACAATATATCTATAGTAACGTGGTTTTTATACGGAATAATATAAGCGCGTATAAACAAAATTTTGATATCACTAATCGCCAAACAAGAAAAATGCACCAGTTAGTAACGCCATCTTACCGTCTTTCTAAAGTGAAGCGATCTTTTATGGGCCGTGGTGTACAGTTCTATAATAAAATCCCAAAGTTAATACGTGATTTGCCAGTGGAATTATTTAAGAAACATGTAAAATCTCAACTTTTAGGCAAAGGCTACTATACTGTAGATGAGTACATAAATGACAAAGACGCATGGAAATGACCAGATCTGCAACCAGTTCCGTACAGGCTAGTGATACTTCTTTGTAAGAAATATACCAATGTATTTTATTTTTAAAAGATGTGCTGAGGAGTTTCTTTCGGCTTTTCTTCTCCTCCATGACAAAGCACCTTTCCGAAAAGCTGGTAAATTAAAAAAATGACGTGCATAAGTGTATCAATGATACCTACATGAATAAATGATTTTGAATTTGAATTTGAACCCTCTATACTATAAAACCACAGTATAAATATTATTACATACAGTAACGTAACTCGGGCCGATTCTCGAAAAACTTGCCTACAGCCGCGCGGACAGTAGCCGCGCGCTAGGGCTGTCCGCCGACAGTATTTTAATTTTATCAAACGACGACTTCAGTTTCTTTGTAGTTTTGTATTTATAAATGTTATATTTTCTATTTTAATAAATGCAATTCATTGTGAATAAAAAGAAAGTGTTCCATAAAAATCTATGTTGTGTTTTTATTAGTACTGTGAAGGTTCGTAAGCCTTCAGTATTGTATTAGAGACAGAGACTCTTAGGGCATGGTAAGTTCTTCTGACAGGTTAAGGTAAATAAAAAAGGTACAACTGTCCGATTCTATAAACTTTATACCTATTGCTAAATTAATTTATAACATTGAAATCAAAGTTACAGTAGCAAGTAGCAATAACGTTTTAATGACAAATTAGACGCAAATATTCAAATTACAATTATTACAAATTACAATATTAGGTACAATTATTAAAGTACCATTACGGAGGTCGCCTATCCAATCCATTCAATGTCCATTTTCTGCAAACGTTGCATTTATTAGTTTTTTTTTTTAATGTAAATAGCCGGCAAACGAGCTGACGATCCACCTGATGGTAAGTGGATATCGTCGCCCATGGACACCAGCAACACCAAAGGCATCACTGATGCGTTGCCGGCCAAAAAAGAGAGAAGAAGAAGAAAGAAAGAACTGGCTCTCAAGCCCCCAGCCGGAACACGAAGAGTCGTTAGGCGGCTGACTCATCATACTCAAGGGTGGTAACTATCCAGGCGAACCCCATGGAGATATAATAATAGTACCTAATAATGGTATTAATTAACAATTAAAATCAATATTACCAATATAATCCCTCGAGGGGCCCTACCACCAGCGGGCCGGATTTAGTCGCCTTTTACGACACCCATCCGGCGTGGGATTGGGGTTAGTATTCTAAGCCGCCCCAATACGACAAAAGTAATAATAATCAACCATTAGATTTTTTTAGCCCCTTATTTATAAATCTAGGCATTTTACTCGGTGGACTTATGAAAAATAAACAATTTAGGTACCTACTTATTGCAATACGCACTTGTTTTTATTTATTTTATTTATTTATCCTACATGCACTGATCTCCTTCGGCAGGACCGAAGACCTTGAATACAATAATTTGATTTCTTATTAATAATTACAATCTATCTATATATATAAAATTGAAAAGCGACACACCGCTGATTAAACAAAAAATCTCAGAAACTGCCGAACCGATTAAGATGAAATTTGGCAGGGAGATAGTTTATGCTAAGGAGACGTCCACTAAGAACGGATTTTTGGAAATTCATCCCCTAAGGGGTACAAATAAGGGTTAGAAGACACTTTCATACAAACCAACTTTCTTAGTTTTAGATTTATAAATTTGAAATTTTTTATGTAGATTTATAGTAATAAACAAAAGTTAACTTTAATATATTTTTTTGGAAAATCATCCCTTAAAGGGTTAATTTACTGAATTGAACTTAGTATGCAACTTCGTCATTTTTGAAGTTAAAAACATGAAAATTTACATATTAGCTCCAGACTAGAAACAAAATTTGTAAGTATTATGTTTTTTTGGAAAATCATCCCCTAAAGGGTTAATTATGAGTGCGAAAGTTAGTATGGACACTTCGTCAGTTTTGAAGTACGAAGGGCGAAAATTTGTATATAAGCTTATAGTTAGACACAAAAAATAACTGTATCATTGTTTTCTCGAAATTCATCCCCTAAAAATAGGGGTTGGTAGTCAACTACATACAAATCAACTTCGCCAGTTTTAGAGTTATAAAATATATGAATTGTTTTATGTAAGTTTATAGTAATAAACAAAAGTTAACTTAGATTTTATTTTTTTCGGAAAATCATCCCTTAAAGAGTTAATTTAGGGGAATGAACTTAGTAAGCAACTTCGTCATTTTTTAAGTTAAGAATGGACAGGGAGCAGGAGAGGGAGAAGGAGCGGAAGAGGGAGATAGAGAGGGACAGGGAGCGGGAGAGGGAGTGAGAGCGGGACAGAAATCGGGAGAGGGCGCGGGTGTGGGCGGGAGAGGGACTGGGAGCGATAGAGGAAGAGGGAGAGGGATATGAAGTGGGAGAAAGACCTCGAGCGGGAAAGGGAGAGAGAGAGAGGGATATGTGGTGGGAGAAGGACCTCGAGCGGGACAGGGACAGGAAGAGGGAGAGCGAGGGGAGTGAGACAGGGAGCGGGAGAGTAAAAGGGACAGGGAGCGGGAGATGAAGAGGGCAAGGGGAGAGAGGGAGATGGAGAGGGAGAGGGAGAGGGAAAAGAAAAAGGTTAATGTTGTTTACTATTCCAAACCCGCTCCCGGAGGAATAATCTGTGATTGTATCGTAAGTTTCAGTATGTAAATTTCTAAAATAAGTACTTCAATATAAATGAACCTGTTTTTAAATTTTCTTTTGTAAGGGATAATAAATAATATGATAAGCATAATTTCCGCGTGCGAAGCTGCGGGCAACAGCTAGTACAATAATAAAGTTAATATTAATCAATAACGCAATAATTATACAATACCTACTACCTAAGTTACTTACCTACAATAATTATATATACCTACCTACAAGTACGTATTATATATTATTATATATTATATTATATAGTATTATATATACTATATAATACGTACTTGTAGGTAGGTGTATAAAAATAGTGTCTTACCTTTCGGAGTCTCCAGGTAACGTAAACAATGATATTCCTGGGTGACTTAATGTCGAATTAAAGCACCCAAAAACAGCACAATAATGTCTACTATTTCTGTTGCCCTTTTCTACTGCCATCTTAAATTTTTCTAAATCCACAGCCGCACACGACCATACAGCTCAACCAGAGTAGAAAAACTAAAAAAATTGTTATTTGTATCGACCGGACCGTGGTACAAGCTCCGCTCGTTCGCCTGTCGGCAATCGCCACGCAGCGGCCGCTGTTGCCCACGTATCGCACGCGTATTCGGATGTGGGTAGGTATAACGCGCTTTTCGGCCGTTTGTATGAAGAGCGACTACTGTATATCCTTATATTGTGATAAAACCAATGAATTACCAAAAGTCATTGCACTGACATGTGCAAATAAAAAAGCAATATTCCAATAAACGAAATATTAACATCCAAGCAAAACAATATACCATCTTGCATCACAAGTGGTAATTGGAATTACGCAATGGACATCCAACAACGCAAATAAATCGTCTACAAGCGACTAAAAATAACATAAATAACGAAGTTCATTATTCTTGGCAGCGTAGAGTAATGTACAGTCAGATATTCTGTTACGTTTTTTGATGTAACATTTAAAAATACATTTGCTCTATAGTCGCCGCGAACTAAGATGCCCAATTTGTCGTTTGCAATCACAGTGACACTAGAGATGTACAAAAAAATCGGTTCACGAAAGAAACCAATTTTTGCTACAAATCGATTCAAAATTGTAAGACCTTCTAATCGATTCGATAATTAAATTGTAAACTAAAAACCGTAACATTTAGGTACCTCCCAACTACCTCGATTGAGCTACATATCTCGTACCACGTATTCTCAATATTATGTATTTAGGACTCCAATAAAATATTCTTTTGTTTCTTCCTAACAACTTATGCTGCTAGATATGCATGGAAATAGCCGAGCCGGCAAACAAGCTGACGATCCACCTGATGGTAAGTGGCTGTCGTCGCCCATGAACATCAGCAACACCTAAGCATCACTGGTGCGTTGCCGGCTAAGAAAGAGAAGAAAAAGAAAGAAAGATAGATCATGATAGAATGAACTCATCCGCTCAGTTTCATAATAATATTTTGAGATAATATTTTTTTCAATATATTATCTGCAGTTTACTAGCTGTCCATGGATGGCAAAGTGCCCATACATAATGGAAAATGTCCTTTGTTAGCATCCAATTCGTCGTGGTATTCTTGGGTACCTAATTTTAAATTCAAATGCAAGTAAATCAGTTTTAGCAATGTAATTAAATTAATCAATTTTCATTTTTAAATTCCGATTATAGTAATGTATCGAATAAGATTGGTTTTAGAAACGGTTTCAGGCCGTCACATCACTTTGCGTCAGTTTTGTTTTAGGCCTCTTCTTCTATCATTGTTTCGACGTCAAATATTTTTAATAAATTTTGCATAAATTATGATGTGATGGGATTTTTACTAGATTACAACGTTTACTATGATTTATAATCAACGAAAATGAAAATGAGTAAGGATTTTTAACAAATTTTGGAAAAATCCTTTGTCTGTAAGTATTCAACTATTCATGTCAAGTAAATGATTATTCCATTTCACTCAAAGACGTCCATACAATGTTAGTTCATATTAATAAATGGCAGCTATCATTATGGGCATCTTAGATAATTTTGACTATAGTTTATACCAATATTATTTAATTTACGAACAGAACATTAAATGCTCAGATGGAATAAAAGGTTTAAATGTCGTTTATTCGTTCTACTAAACATAATTTTACTCCTTCATTTTCTCTTTGTTTCATTCCACTTCATTTTATCATAAGCTAGTAACCACGCCCTCGCTATGCTTAGGTTTTCGTACAGATCCCGTAATTTTAAATAAAATATAGCCTATGTCAGAAAGAATAGAGCATGGAATTGGTGATAGAATTTTTGAAATCGTTCCAGAAATTTTTGAGCTTATCCATTACAAGCGAATAAACAAACAAAAAATCACCTTACCTCTTTAATAATAATTATGTAGTCCAACATTAAAGGAATCTCATAAGCACATCAATTGGCTACAATCGTTTTCTGTACTTTTTTGATTCTTCATGACCTAAAACATGTTTTGTTGAATACAATTATTTCCCTTCTCGTCGTAAGCATCACAGTCAACAGATACTCGTACATCAGAGATACGATCTGGTGAATGTAACATAACCTGCCATTCGCAGTGACATGAGGTACTGTTCGTAATATACTTTACAGAGGCTTTCTCGGAATATATTCAAAGCTCAGGTACGGGTGTACTTTAGTACTGGTAAAAATATTACCATGATTTTTGACGAAGCTCATTGAGGGCATTTAATTGTAATATAGGTATTCACGGTATTTTGTATGCTGATATTTCGACCTAGTTGCATGGTTTATATTATAATCATGGGGTGTGGGGGTGTCAATGGGGTCGAAAATCGAATATCTGTTTTACTAAACCGGATACTTACTCAAAATATTTTGTTTGCCGATGTGTACGATCGTCTCTGTGATAGACATTACTCTATGCCAATACAAATCTAAAATTGCCAAGTTATTTAAGAATCGATTTATTTATCTACATACCTCGCTCACCGCAGTTAACTCGTATCATAATGTCTGGACATTCAGTGGAGCCGACAGCTATTCATTAGCCGGATCAAAGCAAACGTTAAGCTTAGGTATTTTAAACTTACTACAATGACCTAAATAAAGAATTGGAAATATAAAACATTTGTTATTTAACACAAGCTGTCTCCCCGTGAAGAATATTTCCCTCTACTTTTTAGGGTTCCGTACTCAAAGGGTACGTCTGGCCGTAGGTATGTATGCTTTACAACAAAATTGCTAAACATTTAAAACTTTGAAAATAAAAGGATATCTAATGTAAATAAATATACTTGTATGGATAACCCATACCTACAAGAAGTTGTATTTACATATAATATTAACCACCTTTTTTGGCTTACATTTTAATTTTAAACCAGAATTAAAATTAGAGTATCCTCTTCATTTTCTTTTGAAATGTGCATTATTATTTTACGTGATTTCGGGTCTCATCTTACGACTATCAAAGATGTATCGTTGCTCCATCCTCTAGGAGCCACATCACTAGTCAAAACTGCATTCCATGCAGATTACCAAATATCTATTTATAAAGAGATTTAATTTCTTTTATTTTTACAAATATATGAATCGCAAGGCTAACTTGTCCATTAGTGACATCACTGCAGCACTGTAATAATATTCTGTTTACATACAGTCATCATTCGTCATTGAACAGGTGATCAATCCTATAATCATTGAAGTATAATGTACTAAAGTGTTAGAACAGACATCGCGAACAAAATTTATTTCGGCGGAGGTTCTATTTTCTAAAAGGAACCCCTGTTCTCTTTTCAAAATCAACTATTTTTTTACTTAAAATAAGTTAATGCTTTACCACAGTCCCGATGATAAGTGGATGGATCCCGATGGTGAGCGCACTAACTATTCACCCTTTTCATGAAGACATCCACGGCATAGGTGGGCGGGAACACAGACGCAGGCAAGCTATTCCAATTTCCAATCCTTCGCGGTGCGCATAATGAATGACGATGCGAACCGCGTCGTTCGTACCATCCACTGAAATCCACTGAAATCTGTAGCCAAGGCAAACATCGGATTCGTGGTATTGGTTATATACGCTAGTATTTATTTATTTATTTAAACTTTATTATACCTAATACAGTTGGTATAAAAGGCGAGCTTAATGCTAAGAGCATTCTCTACCAGCCAACCTTTGGGCAAAGCAGAAAACAGCGATGGCGGTATTAAATACTAAGTACTTGACTAGTAATAATAGTTGAAGGGCTCATACCTACTGTCTTGTAAAAAGAAAACATGAATTAATAAAAATTACAGTTATTTAGGCCTTCATACTTGTAACAATGCTTAGCTTTGTTCTAACAAATTTCAGTCAATATTTAATAAAAAGTGACCCTGTCCTCGTTTTATATTAGTAAAGATGTACATTTTCTTACATCGCAATAGCATACATACGTTAAAGAATATGTACATTTAGACAGTTAAGGCGATATTATCCCAAAAAATGGTATTTTTGAAGGTGTTTTGTTCATAAATGGTACATAATACAATTCTAAAAAAAATATATGTTATTTTACAGTCTTTGTTCTTTCGTTCCCTCATACTTGATACACGATAGCCGTTATTTCATTGCATATAAATAAATCACAAAGTTGGGTCTAATCTGGCATAAAAATTGAGTTTTATTCGCGTTTTAATCGCTTCCAGATAATAAAAAATATACCACAGTATAGGTCCTAAAGATACCGATATTCCTTGGTGATCATAATTTGAAATTTTGAAAAACTTCCCTTTCAATTCCTATTTTTTCCCTTTCCACTAGCTACGAAACGCCCGACGCGTTAATTTACTCAATTTTACTCTCGCGCCAGTCGCCTTCGAGGTAGGACCTGTGCTAATCGGCATCGCAGCCGCACGTTGTCGAATTTCCGACACCAATTTTAATTTCGAATTTGGCGCGCGCGCCTTGAACTTATATTACACTGTCCAAAGTATCCACACAGCTGTAATTTGAAATAATAAAAATTGTTCGTTTTTATACTTTAGTTACTGTTTATAGTATTTAGGTATTGGTATAAGTCAAGTGCTAATTACACAATAATTCTTGCCGTATTAGGGCGGCTTAGAATACTAAGCCCAATCCCAAGCCGGATGGGTGTCGTAAAAGGCGACTAAATCCGGCCCGCTGGTGGTAGGGCCCCTCGAGGGATTATATTGGTAATATTGATTTTAAATGTTAATTAATGCCATAATTACTATTATTATTTCTATTGTAAGAATTTTGTAAGAATATTGTTTTTTAAAGTTGTTTTTTTATATTGTTTTTGAGTATTGTTTTTTTATATGTATAGTATAATATGTATATTTGTATATAAGTTAAACAGGGGAAGGAAGGGTAGAGGGAGGGTAGCGGGGGAGGTGGAAGGGAGGGGAAGGGGAGGGGAGGGAGGTGGAGGGGAGGGGAAGGGAGGGGGAGGGCCGGCAACGCATCAGTGATGCCTTTGGTATTGCTGATGTCCACGGACGACGATAGCCAATTACCATCAGGTGGATCGTCAGCTCGTTTTCCGGCTATTTCCATAAAAAAAAATTATATCGTAAGAATAATAACATTGTTCGTGTTTGTACTTTAGTAACTGTTTATAGTATTTTGGTATAGGTATAAGTCAAGTGCTAATTACACAATTAATTTATATACTAAGAAATATACATATAAATATAATATAAACTTATTTATATTTCCTAACTGAGATACGCGTGATACACAAATAAGTAGGTACTTACATACAAAATTGATTAATATCATCTAAATACTAACAAAAAATAACCAACTTCAAAAAAACTCAAAAACTACTTGTCAAATCTCGCTCAAATTTATGTGGAACCACATAAACACCAGCTATCGATTAAAAAAAGAATCATCAAAATCAGTTCATCCACAAATAAGTAGGTACTTACATACAAAATTGGCTAATATCATGTAAATACCTACAAAAAATAACCAACTTCAAAAAAACTCAAAAACTACTTGTCAAGACTCGCTCAAATTTATGTGGAACCACATGACAAACACCAGCTATCGATTAAAAAAAGAATCATCAAAATCGGTTCGTCCACAAATAAGTAGGTACTTACATACAAAATTGATTAATATCATGTAAATACCTACAAAAAATAACCAACTTCAAAAAAACTCAAAAACTACTTGTCAAATCTCGCTCAAATTTATGTGGAACCACATGACAAACACCAACTATCGATTAAAAAAAGAATCATCAAAATCAGTTCATCCACAAATAAGTAGGTACTTACATACAAAATTGACTAATATCATGTAAATACCTACAAAAAATAACCAACTTCAAAAACTACTTGTCAAGACTCGCTCAAATTTATGTGGAACCACATGACAAACACCAGCTATCGATTAAAAAAAGAATCATCAAAATCGGTTCGTCCACAAATAAGTAGGTACTTACATACAAAATTGATTAATATCATGTAAATACCTACAAAAAATAACCAACTTCAAAAAAACTCAAAAACTACTTGTCAAATCTCGCTCAAATTTATGTGGAACCACATGACAAACACCAACTATCGATTAAAAAAAGAATCATCAAAATCGGATCATCCACAAATAAGTAGGTACTTACATACAAAATTGGCTAATATCATGTAAATACCTACAAAAAATAACCAACTTCAAAAAAACTCAAAAACTACTTGTCAAATCTCGCTCAAATTTATGTGGAACCACATGACAAACACCAGCTATCGATTAAAAAAAGAATCATCAAAATCGGTTCATCCACAAATAAGTAGGTACTTACATACAAAATTGACTAATATCATGTAAATACCTACAAAAAATAACCAACTTCAAAAAAACTCAAAAACTACTTGTCAAATCTCGCTCAAATTTATGTGGAACCACATGACAAACACCAGCTATCGATTAAAAAAAGAATCATCAAAATCGGTTCATCCACAAATAAGTAGGTACTTACATACAAAATTGGCTAATATCATGTAAATACCTACAAAAAATAACCAACTTCAAAAAAACTCAAAAACTACTTGTCAAATCTCGCTCAAATTTATGTGGAACCACATGACAAACACCAGCTATCGATTAAAAAAAGAATCATCAAAATCGGTTCATCCACAAATAAGTAGGTACTTACATACAAAATTGACTAATATCATGTAAATACCTACAAAAAATAACCAACTTAAAAAAAACTCTAAAACTACTTGTCAAATCTCGCTCAAATTTATGTGGAACCACATGACAAACACCAGCTATCGATTAAAAAAAGAATCATCAAAATCGGTTCATCCACAAATAAGTAGGTACTTACACACAAAATTGACTAATATCATGTAAATACCTACAAAAAATAACCAACTTCAAAAAAACTAAAAAACTACTTGTCAAATCTCGCTCAAATTTATGTGGAACCACATGACAAACACCAGCTATCGATTAAAAAAAGAATCATCAAAATCGGTTCATCCACAAATAAGTAGGTACTTACATACAAAATTGATTATTATCATGTAAATACCTACAAAAAATAACCAACTTCAAAAAAACTCAAAAACTACTTGTCAAATCTCGCTCAAATTTATGTGGAACCACATGACAAACACCAGCTATCGATTAAAAAAAGAATCAGTAAGAACAAATAAGTAGGTACTTACATACTTTGACTAATATCATGTAAATACCTACAAAAAATAACCAACTTAAAAATCGAAACGAGGTTTTTTCAAAATGGCAGACTTGTAGGTATGCCAGGTTCCGTAGAAAAATGTTCAAACCCTTTGGATAAGATATTTTACAAGTATATTGAGAATGATAAAAAGTATAAGAATAATTTAAAATAAAATACCTACCTAAAATTATGTAAAAAATAATAAAAACAAAATTAAGCTAAAATTATCATTACTCTTATTTTATTGCACCTAAAATTCCAATGAATAAATCAAAATAAAGTATACTTTCACCCCAACTCAGAGCAGTTACTAATAATAATAATAAAAACCCTTCCACACTCATACCCCCGCAGTAGGTTACAAGTATTTACCTGTTTCGCGGGTGGCATGGACTACACATATAACACATCACAATAACAGCCATGACACGAGTACAAATATTTATCTGTCACATAAATATTTGCCCCGCCGGAAATCGAACCCGAAACCCCTCGCTTCGCAGTTCGCAGGCAGGATCACTACCAACTAGGTTACAGGATCTAAAGCTACGCACGGGGTCATGAACCTCACGGCCGCGCGCGACCGGCTCACGGCGTGGCGGTCGAGTTTACACTCAGGGGAGCGGGGTATAGGGGAGTGAACAAAATGCCTACAACGGTCGAATAATCTCGCCTTAACAATCGTATTACGTTTCAGTTGTATTTTGAAAGGCTTTTACTACATAGCACTACGAGTAGTCTACTTGGTAGAGTTGGTAGCGACAATCGACATTGCCTGCGAAGCGAGTGGTCCAGGGTTCGATTCCCGGGGGGGCAGATATTTATGCGACAGATGCGGTGGGTGTTATTGTAAAGTGTTATCACGATGCCACACGCGACACAGTTAATTTATTATTAAATTTATTTTATTTTATTTTATTTATATAATATTTGGAAATTCATCCCTTTCCCTTACAGGGGGTAAAATGCGGGGATAAACGTACCTATTAATAAATATGAAAATAATGTTTTTGCGGACGAACTTAATGATATTATATGAGACTAATCGACTTAAATCTAATAAGCAACATTTTGCGATCATTAATTAGAATACCGTAAAGTCTAGTCGCCTACATCGGCTACACCGGCGGCTACACTGGCGGCTACACTGGCGGCTACACTGGCGGCTACACCGGCGGCTACACCGGCTACATCCCACATTCCAATGTGTCTGGCACTGACCCATCTGCCTTGAAGTAACTAAGTCTTCTATTAACCTCGGCTCTGGAGGACTCTGAATATTCATATATGCAAATATCCGAATGTTATTAACGTTTGTAACTTTATGGTAGGTAAGGTTACGGTTTTACGATTTGTATTTAGGTATTACGAACTCATCTCTTAATGATTTGCAGCGTCCATGAATGCTTCGTACCTTCACGCACGGTAGTGACAGGGGCGTAGCTACCGCCGTATTAGCTGTATCAATTATACGGGGCCCCCAGCGTATACGGGCCCCCATTATCACTCCCAAAGAAGCTCGCCAGCGGCCTACGACCGCTACAGTTGGCACTCCTTTTGTATTTGACAGCTGACGTTGAGGGGGCCCTACAAGAAATATTGATATGGGGCCTCCCTAGGGCTAGCTACGCCACTGGGTAGTGATTATCTTTATCGTGCTTCAGGAGTGTCAATAGAGCGATTCTGGTCAAAGGAAACGTATTCAACATTGCGAACGAAATAAATCAGTTAGAACTACTCTAGTAGCATTTCTTTAATAGGCTGGATTATTAATAAAAACCGGTTTTTAATGCAACATCTTTAACATAATAATCAACATCTTATGTTAGCAATTTAACTGTCGATAAATAGATATATTTTTTTATATAAATAGGAATATACCGTTGAACTACATATTATTATAATACTTCAATGGGAATATATCCATTGACTATCACTTGTTTCTATCCAACAAATACCATTTCAATCACCGTATCGTATGATTAGTGTACTTATCAGTTGACTGTTCTCAGAGAATTTATTCGATCGTAGGAGAGCTTGTCTTGTCGTTCCAATGTACTGAAAAAATATTAACTCTCAATCAACTTAGAATTCAACTTAGAACTGAATCACTTTGTAACTGTATAAAACGAAGTGTTTTGTTTTATCTGCAAAACAGTATTACCTATTTAATTGTGGTAGGTAACAGATAAACAAGAATCAGAAAATAATATTCTTAAACTAACTTTAACCATTTTATATTAAAAGTTAGGTACAGATGTAGGCTCGCTGAAGGAAGGGTTATTAGGTACTTTAATGGCATACAAAACCCTTTTAAAAGTAAAACACTATTTAGAGATAAAATGATAATTGATAACACATAATTAGCTTGGCCATGCAAATTACATTATTATCTAAACGGGTCTTTTATGAGTAAAGAATAACGGTTCTAACTTCAAATATAATAAAATTTGCATTAAAATTATTTGCTCGAATATTCCTTTACCTGAGTACTGGGTATAAAAACTTGCCAAAGTTCAATGACCCACTGAAGTGCGAAGTCTGAGAGACCACGTCATGATATCGTGAGTGCACATGGCAACACCTGCCAATATTTAACCGACTTCAAAAAAGGAGGATCACAATTCGACTTTATTTTTTATTTTTAAATTCATGTTACCTGCATTGAAGTATTATTAAATTGGTTACCTCATAACTTTTTACCGATAAACTTTGCACCGATTTTAGTAATTCTTTTAATTTATTCGAAAGCTGGTGCTTGTCAAGAAGAGCGATATCTGTAGTAATAGAGACGAGTAGTTTTTGAGTTATCCCTAATTTTTAAGGTTATTTTTTAAAGAATTTTATTTACTCTAATCTATTAACATATGATATTAGGTACTATTTAATAGTAATTTGGACTTTAATACCTCGAACGAATAACGGAAATTTTAAGGAAAGTCCTTAAACAAAAATGACCTCGCTTAAACTTATAAATGAACTAAGTAACTCTACATAATACTTACATAAAAAAATATTTCAAACTAATATCACCTCTGCAGAGGAATAACATTGAAGTAACCAAGCTTAAGGTAGGTAACTCAATATTTTATGCAAATATTAAGTAAACATGGGTACCTCCTACATACAACGTAATTGAAAAATAACCATTATTAATCCATTATAATTACTCGAACAATTAAAATTCTTATAGCTTCTATTTTCGAAGGTCTGCGCTTGAATGAGGAAATGCTCAAGGGACACTTCTGGTTATTATTACTGGAATTTTAATATCTGTGTAACATACCATATAGGTATATACCTTTATTGTTAGTTATTGCGCTTCGATAACTAAATATAAAATTACTAACTGTTGACTCGGCAAACGTTGTTCTGCTAAAAATATTCTGAATAGGGACATCCTAATCACCTAACGATAACGGTATGAAATATACTTTACAACCTATTCTCATATCTGCCAAATATAACTACTTAAAAAAATTCCGAAAAGTTCCTAAGTAAAATCGGAACCCTTATAGTTTCGTCATGTCCGTCCGTCCGTCTGTCCGAAGCATAACGCCAAGACCCTTGAATCGCGGGTCCTTGTGCCTGAGCTCGTTGGGTATTACGAGAGCGATTCGAGCGTCTCAGGCCAAGGGCCGACGAAGTGAAGTCAACAGCCTTCGTCACACTTAACTGTTCCCCCTTTCATGGGAAAGGGCGCCCAGTAGTGGTTCCGCGCACAGTATAAGCCGCCGTCGTGCAGGCGCCTCACCGGGTCTCCCACCAGCGGGAATCGCCCGGGGGGGATTGCCGCCGACGGCAAGAAGATCGAAGTCGCCGACTGTTGCGCGGACCACTATGGACCGCCCACCCCCCGAGAAGGGGGAGGAGGAGCCGGGAAGAAGGGTGGTGGTGCGGGAGCTATTCCAGCCCCGCTACCGCCCCGTCGACCCGGCGCTGCAACAGCAGCTTCGGGGGATTGGCACCGGACGGCGCGGCCGCGCACGTACCCGAGGAGGGAGGGCCGCGCTGGAAGGTGCTATGGAAGTAATTACCGAACATGAGGGTAGGATTGAGGAGGAGGAAGCGAGACAGCCTATCGTGCCGTCTCAAGTACCCTCCTCATCCAAAAACCAAAATATTACCGGACTTGAGGGTAGGCCTACTACCCCCCAACACCAACTTCAACAACATCATGAAGAAGAGGAAGAGTGGGTTCTACCCAAATACCCGTTGCGTCAAGAGGCCGTGCCGCGCTCAGATTCACCAAGGGGCATTAAAACCACCAGGCGCCCCTCGCCCACGGCTGTGGACTCGCCAGCAAAAATCATTTGTCTCGAGCCGCCGGCTTCACCAACACCATCACCTACCACAACACCGACGTCATCATCATCGGACTACGAAGACTCATATGAAGACATGCGGATACCACCAGAAACGCCAGGAGCCGGAGCGGGTGCCGAAGCGGATGCTGCTGTGTCTGTCCCGGGATCCACCGCGTCTCCACCAGCGCCGCCATCGCCGCCGCTGATCCCCCCTACTCCGAGTAGGGGGAGGGTAGGGGTGAGTGATCTTTGTAGTGGTAATATATCGGAGCCATTTGATAACATAACCAATCAGGGGGCCACGTTGCCCATTACCCAAGCTATTAATACTATCACCTACGCTGCCGCGCTTTCCGCGCCGGGACCGTCCCGCGCCACTCAGGCGCCCACGAGGGCCGCGCCTGCTGCTACCAGCGGCGCGCCTGCGGACAATCAAGGCGCAGCGGCGATAACCAAGGGGTATCCCCCCATAGTGGCCGAGCGCCTGCCAAATTGGACGCGCCATTTCGCGGCCATCAAGAACCAGCTCGGCCGAGCGCCGAACGCGCGTCCCTTTGGCAAGGGGGTGCGCTTCATACCGGAGTCGGAGGAGGAGTTTCGGGCGGTCCAGGCCTACATGGTGGGGCTGTCGGAGACCGACCCGGACGTGTCGTGGTGGTGTTACACACCAAATGAAGAAAGGCCCACGAAAGTGGGCATCACTGGCCTCCCCCACGACACGGATCCGGGCATGGTGACCGAAGCCCTACAGGGCCTGGGGTTCCCCGCCCGGTTCGCCAAATACATCCCGGGGAAACGAGGACGTCCTGGCTGTGTGTTCCACGTGCAGCTGGACCGATTGGACCAGGAGCAACTCGCCCGCCTATACAAGGTTGACGAGTTGCTCCTGATGAGGGGGGTGGTGATCCAGGCGTGGACCACAGGCAAAGTGTTGGCCCAGTGCCACAGATGCCAGAAGTTTGGCCACGCCTCCGTCAATTGCCACCGCCCACCAAAATGCGTCCGCTGCGGGGAGGGACACATAGTGGCGGACTGCCCGCACCCCCGGGGTGCGGTGACCAGGTGCGCAAACTGCTCGGGACCGCACACCGCTAATGATCAGCGGTGCGCGGTGCTGAGGAGGATAGCGCGCCAAAGGGGGGTTAAGTTGAAACCCCCCATCCCTCACCTCCCGACGCAAGCCGCGCCCCCGAAACGGAGCGCTCAGGCCGCGGCGGGTGCAAACACCAGACATGTAGAGGAGTACGCCGCCACCGAGGGTGCGTCACTGATGGCGCCGGCCAACCTTCCCCAAGCCGCACAGGGGAAACCCATTGCAGGCAAGGGGAAGAAGGCCAAGAAGAAGAAGAAGAAAGGAGGACGGGCCGCCCGGCAGGAACTTCCTACCGAGGCGGCGCCTGTACCATCGGCGCACCCAGCACCTAAGTCAGTGACGCAGGAGCTCTCGACGGCGGCGCCACCCAAACCCCAGAGGCCACCTAAGGCCAAAAAGGCCACGGAGGCCTTAAGCACCCGTCCGCCCACTATCGCCGCTGCACAGGCGGAGACAGGTATGGGCATCCAGTACCAAGGCACAGGGAGACAGGAGCGGGAGGCACCGGAGGGTATAACACCCGCCCCAGCCCCCCGCCCTAGGACCTCGCTCACTCCTACCCCGGCTCCTCGACCCCTACAGGCTCTAGGGATCGATACGCCCGCGGACGAGGTGGTGGCCGCTATTGCGACCATCGCCGAGACCCTAGCGGCGTACCCGGACCTGGTAGGGGCTATAAAGGGAGTCATAGCCAAGCTATTCGGGTTCCAGTATGACAGTACAACTTAGAGTACTGTACTGGAACCCGGGGGGTATAGCGACTAGGGCCCGGGAGCTGCGCACACTCGCCAGGGGGCAAGACATTCATGTCATCCTCCTCGGCGAGACCAAGTTGCGACCGGGCCAACGCTTCTGCCTCCCAAATTACCACACGTACCGTCGTGACGAGTTATCACCGGCCGGCATTGCCTACAGGGGTACAGCTGTGCTGGTGCGTCACGACGTGATACACACCGCCTTGCCCCCGCCGGCCTTCACAGTGACCCGGGCGTTAGGGGTCCAAGTGAGTATGGCCGGCGAGGAGCTTAAACTGTATGCCGCCTATCGTCCGCCTGGGAACCTTTTTGACCCCCAGGACATCCACACCATCCTCAGCGATGGGCCGACCCTCCTGGCTGGCGACCTGAACGCAAAGCATACTGCTTGGGGTTCTAGGATCGTCAACCCGGCGGGCCGGCAGCTGTACGCCGACTCGGAGGCGTTTGGGTATGAGGCGATCGGTCCCGATGCGCCCACCCACGTCCCCACGTCGGACAAGCACCATGCGGATGTCCTGGACATAGTGCTCCACAAGGACCTGCCGTGTCCGGTCCACGTGGAGGTGCTGTATGACCTGGATTCGCAGCACCTCCCCATTCTGGTCTCGTTTGGCCTGGGGGCAGAGTGCGTTTCATTACCGCGAGTAAAACGTAGGACGGACTGGGAAGGCTTTCAACAGCGCTTAAGCGCCCTTAACTTCACCAGCCCTTTAGGCACGCCCGAGGGGGTGGAGGCAGCCGCCACG
Source organism: Thymelicus sylvestris (assembly GCA_911387775.1). NCBI lineage: Eukaryota > Metazoa > Arthropoda > Insecta > Lepidoptera > Hesperiidae > Thymelicus > Thymelicus sylvestris. Next base: position 10,681,779 of record OU426909.1, on the reverse strand, counting down.
GTGTTTACCACCACTGTGCAAGACGCACTGGCGGCTTCCACCACCCAGAGCCGGGTCGAAACTAATAAGTTGGAAGTCCTCCCAGTTCGACTACGAAATATGATCTTAAAAAAACGCGAACTACGGAAGACCTGGTCGCACACACGCTGCCCCCGGGTCAAACGAGAACTGAACGCCGTGGTAGAGAGGCTGACCGGGGAGATGAGGGAGTACCGAGGAGCCTCCTGGGAGACTCGAATCGAACAGGCGGGCGAGTCGGCTACTTCCCTCCACCATCTCGCACGGCAGCTCTCTCGAGCCAAAGTACCCGTGCATCCGCTTCTGGATAGGAGCGGTAAGCGGGTCTATTCGGCGCAGGACCGAGCAGAAGTCCTTGCGGAGCATCTGGAGGGGCAATTCACGCCGCAACCGGCAGCGCCTGCCGTCCGCGCGCATCACAGATGCGTCGAACAGCGCGTACGGGATTTCATGCATGGCCCGATGCCGTCGCTCGAGGGTGTCTCTTTTATAGCGCCCTCCGAGACACGGTCGGCGGCCTTGCGACTACCAAAGCGCAAGGCCCCAGGCATGGATGGAATCCCCAACATGGCCTTGGCAATGCTGCCCAAAAGAGCCATGGTCGCTTTGACCAGGCTCTTCAACGGTATACTTCGCACGGGGCACTTCCCGGAGTTATGGAAGTTGGGGAAGGTCATCGTTCTCCCGAAGCCGGGTAAGGACCGGAGGGACCCGGCTAGCTACCGCCCCATAACGCTGCTGCCAACACTGGCGAAGCTCTTCGAGCGGCTGTTGTTGAGACGCATAGTGCCATCACTTGATTTAAGGGATGAGCAGTATGGGTTTCGCCCCGGCCGCTCGACTACGCTTCAGCTGACGCGGGTGATCCACCATATTTGTACCGAGCTCAACTACGGGCGGCACACGGTCGGAGTCTTTCTCGATATTGAAAAGGCATTCGACCGCGTGTGGCATGTTGGGCTCGTCTACAAATTGTTGGAGACGCCCGTGCCGGCTATGCTGGTCAGGCTCATAGCGGCGTTTCTAACGGGGCGGTCGTTCGTAGTTTCGGTTGAGAACGCGACCTCAGACCCCCGCCCCATACGTGCGGGTGTACCGCAGGGCAGTTGCCTCTCGCCAACGTTGTACGCGCTGTACACCAACGACATCCCCACCCTGGAGGGTCACCTACAGGAGTGGGAGCGTGACGCGGTGCTAGCACTGTTCGCGGACGACAGCGCGTATTTCCTATCGTCCCGTAAAGCGGAGCTGGCTGTCAATCGCATGCAGCGCCTGCTGGACATACTACCGGATTGGTTGGACAAATGGAGGATTGCCGTCAATGTCGGTAAGACGGCCCCCATCTTGTTCACCAGATCACGTAAACTGCCGCCGCCGCTTCGCCTCCGTGATCGTGAGGTGGTGTGGCAACCAACCGTTAAGTACCTGGGATGTACCATCGATAGCGCGATGCGGATGAGCCAACACTGTGACCAGATGGTCCAGCAGGCCCGCGCCGCACGCGCTATTCTCCGACCGGTGTTTACATCCCGGCTACCATTACGTACCAAACGGACGGTGTACTACACCTACGTCCGATCACGATTGGCCTATGCGGCGCCGGCATGGTACGCACTGGCCAGCAGGTGGCAGCGCAAGCGCCTGCAGCAGCAGCAGAACCTGACTCTGCGAGCTGCCGTGGGAGCGAGACGCTACGTCAGGAACGACGTGGTTGCGCGCGACCTGGAAGTCCCAACAGTGGAGGAGTTTGTGGCCAGGCTGGCGCGGGCGATGTTCGACCGCGCCGACCACGGGCCACATATCTCACTCAGGGGTGTCGCGCCGCACCATGCTCGGCCGCCTGAGGGCTACCCGCTTCCGCGGGAGCTCTTAGAGTCAGACTGAGCCCCCGCCCATCTGGGGGCCGCTGTCTGGCTGCGACACCAGCTATGTCTTTACGGTTAACGATAGGATCCCCCGCTCAACAGCGGGGCCCGCCCCTCCACCGGGAGACTCTTGTTCTCCCGAGTTTATGCCCGGGTAAAAAGGTTCGCCTTGAGACCCGCAGACCCCTCGCATCAGTCCGCGCTTAAGGCGCGGCAGCGATAGGATGATAGTATAGTAGTATAGTAGCCAAGACCCTTAGTTGTAGGAAGCTGTAATTTGGCATGGATATACATATTCATTATAACTCCAATGTCGTAGAATAAAATACTGAAAATCATTTTTCTAGGGTACCTCTACACGTAACGTGAGGATGATTTTTTATTCGGCGCGTACCCTATCTATAGTGTGGGGTATACATACTTATAAGAAAAATATAACTAGAGTTACTGAAACCGATTTTACCTTCGACTTCGCTCTACGATAGTTTTAAAGCCAATTTTGTCAAAAAAAAGATTTTTTATTCTTAATTCTCTGTGGACATGACATGCAAAAGTATCGTAACTATGTTTAATGCAAATGTTTAAGGTACTAGAATTGTTCATCGAGTTGTTTGAATGATAAACATAAATAACATAATTACCATCCGAGCTTTTTAGCAGGATCTTGTCTAGGTGACATTAATTGAAATGTTTGCTGCAACAACTGAACAGTCGCTTAACCCTGAGGCGAGTGGTGCCAAGCCCTCATCAGTCATCACGCTATATATGGTTTAGCAAACAGCTCGGGAACAATTAAAGTGGGCAATAAAGATTATGTTTACTTAGTATTAAGATAACATGTCCTACTACTAATTGTTTGACCCAAGTGAAGGTTTAAGTATTTAGTTTAAATAATTAATTAAGTTTTAACGTTTCTAGACCCTAGCTAGGGTATCCTAGGATTAGAATTATGTTTGACTAAGATTCTTTGTTTTTGTTTGAAAGCTCTCGTGCTGGAGGCCAGATTTTGGCCAATAGGCAATAGATTTGTAGATAAGTAACTTATCTGCTGTGTCCAGGTCTCCCCAAAAATAAGCGATCACAAACACCCATCATCATTTTTCTGATTTGCTTTAATGTTATCAACTTATCTACTATAATAGATATGCACTGTTGATAATAACAAAACTATTATCTGAAACCGAAGTTTTTAAGTGCTTCATTCTTACCACCTGGGGCATGTTTTCTAAATATTAGTATCCACCTGATCCACATGATTAAAGTGGCTATCGTCGCCCATGGACATCAGCAACACTGATGCGTTGCAAGCCAAGAAAGAGAGAAGAAAAAGAAAGACTACATCTCGTAGTCAACGCAACTCAAACCCCTTTCTGTTCCAGCGAGTGCCTGGTGGACGCAGACGGCAGGACCTCATGGAAGTGCGAGACGGACGAGTGCCTCATGAGCGACGACGTGGTTTACGGCGTCAACCAGCCAGGCCTCAGCTGGAGGGCCTACAACTACTCAGAGTTCTACGGGAAGAAGCTCAAAGACGGACTCATATACAAATTGGGTGAGGCAGCATTTGTGTACTATTTAACCATCGACAAAAAGAGAGTTGTCGTAAGTTTGACGTGTCTGTTTATCTGTACGTATGTCTGTGGCATCGTAGCTCCCAAACGGATGAACCGATTGTCGTAAGTTTGACGTGTCTGTTTATCTGTACGTATGGCATCGTAGCTCCCAAACGGATGAACCGAATTTGATTTAGTTTTTTTGTATGAAAGGTGACTTAATCGAGTGTTCTTAGCTATGTTTAGTGTAAATAAGACTATGGGGGGATTTTTAAATGTTAATTTAAGATTATTTACAAGCCGTTATCTTTTCACTTAACATTCGTACCCTTGTCCGAACCCTACTTTTGTAAAGAGTAGATGACAAGAAAAATGAGATTTTAAACTTAGATACTCAATCAACGTATAGTGACAATGAGTACCTACATCACATTTCGTTAGGTAAATATTAAATCCATGGAACTGGGTCAAAATATCGGCATACAATATCGTACCTTATGTTAATAAAATGTGGATGTAATAATTAATTTGTGCTCTGTAAGTCTACACCAAACTTTCTGGAGTCCATATTATGTATAAGAATTTGTAATTATAAATCTTCTTAGGAGTTTGTTGTCTCAACTTCTCGCTATATATCGATAACTTGCTGTCTGGGAGTTGCTAAAGTGATGATATAATTTTAATATTCAAAAAATGTTTCTAAAAAGCTATTTCGAATATAACATCACCTTTTAGTCAGGGCAATGGCCAAGTCAAGTACCTACACTCTTTTGGAGAACTTTCAAGTTTAATAACTCATAAGTCTCATAACCAGAGACTTCATTCAAAGGGTTCATTCATTACCAACCGGGCTGCGGCTGTCAAAACTCGAGTCGATCACTATGACAGCTGAATGGTACTCGAGATTGGTATCTCCACTATTTCCAATGGCTGTTTACTATTTAAAGTAGCTATTAACTTTTAATTAGGGTTGCCATACGTTTAGGATTGACAGCTGGCAAGACTGAAATATCTGGACAAAACTTCAAAAAGTAGGGATTTGTCGGGACATTTTGTATTCTGTCGGGCCTTGTACTTGTATTTTGTCGGGACAACTCTGGACATCATGTACAATGTCGGGACAATCCAGACGAATCCCGACCATATTCTGGCAACCCTACCTACATACGTTCCATTTCATAAGAGAACATATTTATTTATTACGTTATCTATTACTTTATCTGTTTTTGTACGATAAAATACGTAAATAGTAGAGCCAAGTTGTGGAACCACCCGAACTTATTTGTCAAATAAAGGTCTGATACGAATCTGTCAGGAATCGAACCTGAAACCCCTCATTTCGTAAACTAGCATCTGCCAACTGGGCTACAGATTTGTCGTGGTAGTACCATAATATGAATGAGTTGGGTACGGATTCACGAATTGGCTAAAGTCCCCTTCAAAGGAGAGGCCTGACTTTTACACCGTTGCTCTTCAAAATGGACGCAGGGGCGGTTGGCAACTGTAATCAGAATAGAAACCTCCCCTTACACCATAGCCCGTCTCGTATCGTTTCATTCGTCATGGCGACCCTAGTTCTAATGCAAATCAAATCGGAACCGACGACAGGCGATATGATCTGTTATCGCCTGCATTACGATTTACGACTAATGACCCACTCGACCTACAGACAGACTGACTAATTAGTTTGTAACCGTGTTTGATACATTTAAATTACGCTTTAGTTACAAATAGTTAAATAACTTTAATGTAGTTCTATTGTGTCATTTGTAACTGATCTAATGAGTTCAGAATGCACGTAGCAGAGAATTGTATTCGCTAGTTCCGGTGGGTGGCCTTTATAAGCGTTTCCGTGCTCCAAAGTGCACGTAAATAATGTCTTTTGTATGGAGTACATTCCACTTTTTGATCTACCTCAAGTCCTCAACTATACAATACAAAAGTGTTATTTCCATATGGTATGATTGAATCACTATAGATTTTTGACTGCATAGCGGGTCGTTAGTTCTATTCTATGAAATATATTATGTAACCTCAGAATACAGAATATGTAACATATTAAACGTTTTCAGAATTTTTATAAAGCCGAGGATCTTCGGCGCCATGATGGCAAAATGCTATTAAAAAGCTGACCGATTGCATTTAAGCATTTAATATGCTTGAGATTGACACCCTATTCATAGGATACACACAGATACCTATACATAATATAATATGTCTGTGGATACACATTATCTAGATTCTAGATCACCGCACACAAAGCGACCGATTGTTCCTTCAATGAAAGTAAATCTCTCTAAACTGTGCTTTCTCTAGACAGTCTAGAGTCTAGACCATCTAGAGTACTTTCACCCTCGAGATAATATCTATACACTATGACACTATGAGGGATTCATGCAGCACGTTTATAAAAATAAAATAATCTAATCTAATATATAAAAATCTCGTGTCGCGGCGTTATCCTACGAAACGGCTCGACCGATTTCTATGATTTTTTTGTGTATATTTGATAGGTAGGTATGAGAATAGGTCGTAACTCGTAACGGAAAATCGCGTGTACAATTAATTTCATGATTACAATCAAATATTGATAGAAACTTAATATTTACCTACACTATATTTATAAAATCAAAATATATTTCATCTCGCTATGCCAAAATATGATTATTCACTAGACAAATTAATTTTATCTGAATACAGGCGTCATGATAAATATAATCATCCCGTAAGTTATCTTCAATTTAACATGAATTTAAACAATCAAAATTAATATGAACTTAATATAGAGACTAATATACAACATAAGTCCATTCCGATGGCAGAAAACATTTTTAGCAAATCTGCGTGTCTCAATCTAACTTCTGTAAAAAAGCCAAAAATTAAAAGGTTTCCGTTTTAAGGGAACTCTTGCTTATACTCGTAATATCACTACATAGCTCATAATATCATTGAAAAATATGTGCGTATTAGAAGGTAATTTCCACTTGCTTCGATGAAGGAAAACATCGTGGGGAAACCTGCACACCTGAGAGTTCTCCTTAATGTTCTCAGAGGTGTGTGAAGTCTTCCAATCCGTACTTGGCTAGCGTGGTAGACTATGGCACTGGTCTATTCCTCTTGTGAGAGGAGACCCGAACCCTGCAGTAGAACATAATATGGGTAGTGATATACTATAGTATAGTACTATATATACTTATATATACATACATATATAGTACTATATATACATATATATATACTATACTAGCTGCCCGGACAGACTTCGTTCTGTCAAAAGTTTTTTTTTAGATGTAAGCTATCCTGTCTTTCAAGATGGATCAAACTGCACACGGTGTGCAAATTTGAGTAAAATCGGTTCAGTGGTTTAGAAGTCCATCGGGGACAAACAACGTGACACGTAATTTATAATAATATACTAGCTGCCCGGACAGACTTCGTTCTGTCAAAATTTTTTTTTTTTGAAATTTAAGCTATCCTATCTTTCAAGTTGGATCACACTGCACACGGTGTGCAAATTTGATTTAAATCGGTTCAGCAGTTTAGGAGTCCATCGCGGACAAACAACGTGACACGTAATTTATATATATTAAGATATTAAGATATATTACCTATACTAGATATACTATACTATAGTATGATATACTATAATACTAATGAACTACAATTTCCAGGCACATTCCCCCTGAGCCCAGAGACGAAACGCATGGGGTCGATCCGGTATGACAAGGACATCCCGTATCCCAGGAACTTCGACGCGCGGACTCGCTGGCCGCGCTTCATCTCGCCCGTCATCGACCAGGGCTGGTGCGGCTCCGACTGGGCTGTCTCCATCGCTGCCGTCGCTTCTGATAGGTGAGTTGTGAGGAAGATATTATTTGGGGCTTAGCTAACCTTCAGCGAGGGTCCACGCTAACGCTTTTGTTAAATGTAACTATATCGAGATGGAGTAGCGTCCATTCTTGGCACAGTTTGATGTGCCATGGATATATTTAGATACTTAGCAAGTTTCTAAATCTGTGAAGATGGTCAATTTTATAATAGCAAAACATTTAAGTTCAAGGCACTCTCATATTATAAAACCTTATGGTAAATCTTAAAGAAATATCGTGTTGTATAAAAACAATGAAAGTAAATTCCAAAGCAGTAATCTACACGATGATTAACACAATATTTTAATAATAAGTTGTTTGCTTGGCAACCAGTTGGTAGTAAGTAAATTATTACGCCTGTCATATCGCATAGACTAGAACACTATTAGAACAAGTTGCATTTTCCGCTTGACTAAGTATATTTGATGAGGGGCAGACGTAAATGAATTGATAGCCGTGTCTGGGAGATACCATCTGTGCAGCCGAGTGGATTGTAGATGTCGTGATATAATACTCTCGGCTTTTGTGTCTGTCCATCGTAAATCCAGAGATCACAATATAATTCGCGGCGTTTTTTGTTCATTTTCAATAAGCTATCGAGACGCTAGCTATTAGCGGGCACTGGACACTGTGGCTTATGGATATAAATAAGCTGGTATCCAGGTATGTAAGGAACGACACACACTTTTTACTCCTTTGTCCTGAGATGGAATGCCTCATAGTAAGCTTTACTAGCTACTATAAAAGGTTGAAGTTGAAAATATATCACAATATTTTTTTCCGAAACCCTTTTACACCTTTTTAACTTCATAGTTAGATATAATCTTAAAGATAATAAACAAAACAAAATAACTATGTGAGTAATTAACACAAAGCTCACTTAGATATTCTGCGTCTTACATTTTCTTCGTGCCGCATAATAATGTCATACTCCTGACTGCCTTACATCCTGACCTTAAAACAAGAATTCCCCAGTGCGACAATTATTCTCAAGCAAACGTAAAGTACAAAGAAGATATAAGAACGCTTCAAGCTAAAAATAAGTTGCTAGAGGGCTTGAGTTGACTTGAGTGGCACCAGCTCTTGAGAGCGTCATGAATGAGGTATTTTACATCTACGCAATCTGCCTTTCCACGGGAATTTCAGACTTATCTCAAAGTGGAAAAATGTATTTTATAACATCTGTAATTTTTTGATCGTCTCTTTTAAAAGTAAGGTGGCGATGCGAGATTATATAGATCTATATACTGTGTTATAGATCACTGAGGTCAAGTACTCCCGTGAGTCGAATGACTTAAGCTGAAAATAGAATCGTAAGTCGTTCAATGTTGCTAGGTCACATGCTTGAAATAAAAGATTACGAAATGAGTTTCACAGAATGGTGTCGCCGAGTTAATTTTGTAGTGTAATAAGTTGTGTCTTTAGGGTTCCGTACCCAAAGGGTACGGAATAAGTCGGCTGAAGTGGCAATGGGCTGGCCATATAGTTCGAAGGACCGATAACCGTTGGGGAAGAAAGGTCCTCGAATGGAGACCACGACTCGGAAAAAGGAGCACAGGACGCCCCCCGACAAGGTGGACTGACGACCTGAAGAAGACAGCAGGAATCCACTGGATTCAGAAGGCTCAGGACCGGTTAGAGTGGCGCTTGTTAGGAGAGGCCTATGTCCAGCAGTGGACTTCGAAAGGCTGATGGATGGATGGATGGATGGACCCAAAGGGTAAAAACGGGAACCTATTGCTACGACTCAACTGTCCGTCTGTCTGTCTGTCTCCAAGCTGTATCCACAGCTGTATCTCATGAACCGTAAAAGCTAGGCAGTTGAAATTTCTCCAGATGATGTATAACAACTAAAAACAGAATAAAATAAATATTTAAGTCCCATACAACAAACTTTGAAATTACTCTCACCATCATCCTGGGTTGACTGGTAGAAAATGCCAATAGACATTAAGTCCGCCCTTTGTAAGTCTATAATTTTAGGTTACAATAAAGACTAAAAAAATAAATAAATAAACAAACGTGATTTTTTGCCGTTTTTTTTGCTCGATATTAATAACGGCAACAGGTAGACGCTTGAAATATTCACAGAATACTGTCTACTCGTAATACTCTGAATATATTCTTTGCTGAGTATCCTGACTGCCAAATATTTTAATTGATTTCTGTTCTGCAGATTCGCGATCCAGTCCAACGGGGCTGAGAACATGGTGCTGAGCCCACAGATCCTGTTGTCGTGCAACGAGCGCGGGCAGCAGGCCTGCAAGGGAGGCCACATCGACATCGCCTGGAACTTCGCCAGGTTTCACGGGTAACCTATTTCTTCCTGTATGATAAACGATTACACACTCACATCCCCGCAGTAGGTTTTTACCTGTGTCGCGGGTGGCATGGACGACACATAACACATCACAATAACACCCTGCACCCAAATACAAATATTTATCTGACACATAAATATCTGCCCCGGCCGGGAATCGAACCCGGGACCACTCGCTTCGCAGGCAGGGTCGCTACCAACTAGGCTACAGGATCGTCAATCTTCCATCTCCAATATCCTACGAGACTTGCTTCTCAGTTCTTCTCAGGGGTACTTTAGGACTGATTGCTGAAGAAATGTATTAATGACTTCAATGATCTTTCATGATTGTCGTCCTATTTTGCATTCTATAGCTTACTGTTCTTAAAGGTACCATCATTCCCAGCCGTCTATGGATACTTACTTGTGACAAACTTCGAATACAAATATAGGGTCCGTACCAATGATGTTTAAATATTACATTTATTTTACATTAAGTATTTACTCTATTTTACATTATAATATCATTGGTCCGTACTCGATTAGTAGGCCCTGTTAGTGTTAACTGTTAGGTTTAGTGTTGTTAATGAGAATATCGATAGTTCCTTTGTTATAATAAAATTCCCATTCTGCTAGTGTACGTTAGGCATGTTATTAAAGCTATTGCCATCATCTTCCAGCCTAGTAGACGAAGAATGCTTCTCATACAAAGCAAAACGCACGAGTTGTCCATTCCGTGCTCGCGGCACCCTGATCGACGACGGATGCCGTCCCCCCATCGAGCTGCGCACCTCCCGGTACAAGGTGGGCCCGCCCGGCAAGCTAGCCCGGGAGCAGGACATCATGTATGACATCATGGAGTCGGGGCCTGTGCATGGTGAGTCACCACACGCTACACACACAGCCCTACACTAGGATTCCGTTTGGTGCTATGGATAACACACAAGGACAAGGACATATACACACTGAGAACAGAAATTCAAATTTCGTCGCTGGGAATCAAACCCAGGACTCTTGGCACGGCGGTCTGGTGTGGTAACCATTCGGTACCTACGACATCACGCCATACGGGTCGTCAAAATATTGTACAAACGTCTTTTAGATTTCGCATTTCAGCACAACAGCAACTTTAAAATCTCTAATAAGCCAGGAAAACATTGTTAATGCCTTTTGATAAAAGTTGTTCGAGACCAAGAAGCTTCGTGTTTACATCATAACTCTTCTATTTGTTTTGCAAAGGGCTTAAACCTTGACAGTTACCAATATGGTGCGATCAATATCAGGGCCGTCGGAACAATTCGCGTAACATACATACATATTAGTAATTGTTTAAGATACAGAATGACGACATTCAAACGTAGGAAGCAGCCACTTCACTTGTCATTGCGATATTTATCGGGCGTGGTAATGTTGGTATTCTGAGAATTCAGAATCTGTTTCAAGTGTGTTTATATTTATGAATGGACGTCATGGATAAACAATAAGGCAATCGTTATTTATATTATTAAGTAGGGACCTTCATGGATGGACATAACTTTATAATACCCAGTAACCACCTACCTAAATTATTGCTCTGTTCTTTAATGGCCCACTGCAGTGCACAGATCTTTCCCCATCCATCCCCCATAACTGAAGAAGCCTAGAGCGTACCTACTCCACCGCGCCCAAAAGTAGAAAATTGAAGATATTTATCACAGAATTACAAACTTTTCGTGTTTATCCATAGATAATATGTATTATCTTATGTTAGTTAGTGGTTATAGTAGGGACTCGATCCATAAATCATTGTTTCTTGATTTTACCGAACCTACATTGTAATCATGAAATCATTATAATTTTAATGACAACTTTATCACCTATTTTATGATGATGACTACAAACTGTGCTCATTAACGATGTACGCTACTATTAAATCGAAGGTTAAACATCGCTAATTTGCGATAAGATCGCGGCATCTTATGTGAAAATCACCCTGTATACTATAAACTTCGATCTCCTGTGTATATGCACAATAAGTATATTTTGTATTGTACTGTCCTACTTTTTCACAATCGCTGAGATCGTAATGCTACTTCTTATATCGAGTTTTTTTATCTGTCCCAAGGACTGTCGAATGGCAAATACTACACCGCTCTGATTTGATAAGCTCCGCAAATAAGACAATATGAGTTGATCCCGTTTGCTTAAAACAATAAATGTTTCTTAATGAGGTTTATATACTTTTCAACAGACGAGAAGGCGTCAATTTATATGTAGGGTTCTGTACGTTGGATACAAATAAAATTAGAAGTCGGTAACTAAAAAAATACGCTTTTATCACCAGTAGGTTCTATATTAGGAGACCCTCGTCAATCGTAATCAGAACATCAGACCTAATTAAGTTGAAATGATCAATTAGGTATCATAATGTTGTTTTGAACTAGCGGTTTCAAGTTGAACGTTGGTGTCCAAAACGCAGGGGCCCGAGTTCGAATCCTGGCACGCACCTCCAAGTTTCAAAAATAATGTTCTTATTATAAGTTAATTATCACTTGCTTCGGTGAAGGAAAATATCGTGAGGAAACCTGTACCTGAGAGTTCTCCTTAATGTTCTCAAAAGGTGTGTGGAATACCAATCCGCACTTGGCTAGCGTGGTAGATTAAAGTCTGTAGCTACCCCCCACATTGCGAAACAAGACCAGAGTCTAGCTCTGGGAGTTATGGGTTCTGACTGTCTTCTTTTAACCGTGCGTATGACATGCGGTGCGTGGACAGGACTTCACCTGATCCTACCTACTATAATCAATATTATAATGTAACAAGAGGTAGGCATGTCACTAGGGCGGCGACGATGAAGAGCGTAAGAACAGGCAATTGACCGTTCTGCTCGTATTTGCTCTGTCAACACAAGACGATACGCACGCTTTTGTTGTTGTCAGAAGTGCTTGACATTTTGACATACAGCGTTAAGATGCCTTCGTATATTATACCAATGTGATTGGTGTAGTGAAACAAAAGATAAACGTGTGTGTGTTGCAGCTCTTTTCGGAACAGATTTTATGGTTGATTTGTAAGGGCATAACGTATCTATCATTGACTACGAGTATAATGGCAACGTGTGATGTTCCAGCGCTGATGACAGTGCACCAGGACTTCTTCCACTACCGCGACGGCGTGTACCGCCGCAGCCGGCACGGGGACAACTACCTGAAGGGGCTGCACAGTGTGCGCATCGTGGGCTGGGGGGAGGACCGCGGCGATAAGTTCTGGGTGAGTACACTTGGACGTCGTAACTCAAACAATGATTGTTTGAAAACTGACGATATCGAGATGGGTTAGGTGAAAATATACTCTGAATTTGAACCAAGAAAAAAATAACCGACTTCAAAATAACTCAAAAACTACTCGTTCGATCTAGCTCAAAAAGTGGGACCATATGACAAGCACCAGCTTTCGATTAAAAAAAGAATCATCAAAATTGGTTCACCCAGTTGAAAGTTCTGAGGTAACAAACATAAAAAACAGTCGAATTGAATACCTCCCTTTTTTGAAGTCCGTTAAAAACTGTTGGGGTTAAACAATTTTAAAATTTATACTTAGTTATTTTTGTAACTACATGACAATCGAGCAGACGTACCTAGCTATTCCGCCTTTGATTATCAAATATATCGCTTCTCCCAGTAAAATACTAACCTAACTGTATCCGCAGATCGTGGCCAACAGCTGGGGTCACCAGTGGGGTGAGAACGGGTACTTCCGCATCGCGCGAGGCACCAACGAGTCCGGCATCGAGTCCTTCGTGGTGACCGTGCTGGCTGACGTCACGGAGGCCAGCCAGAAGAAATAACACCAGCCCTACCTCATCACGCCACTGTGCGTGGTCAGGAAGCCGGTGCTCACCACCAAGGGCCTGGTCTACTTCAATAGCACGAGGTGGAGGAACTTCGGAGTGTAACTTGTGTGCTGCCGGGACTAAGTGATGTAGATACAATATAATTTATACAGGATAAGGTTTTTGTGACATTTGACATATTTGCAAGCGTGAGGGTACCCACATTTTAAGTTGTTTGACATTTGAAATTGTAAAAGGACAAAGACGTTGGTAACGTTAAATTGATCCAGATTGTAAATTGAATATTGAGTATTAATTCGTCGTAAGCTTTTGCTTTGTTTTGAAGCGCTCATAGCCCGGCGGCTTGCGTCGATCTCATGTGATCGACAAAGTTAAGCAACAGCGGGCGCGGTCGGTAGTTGGATGGGTGACCGCTAGTGGCAAAAATTTCTTGAGCGTTTCCGTGCTTCGGAGGGCACGTAAAGCCGTCGGTCCCGGTTGTTATCATAAGATAACAGTCGTTAAGCCATGTCGGAGGCCCTCGGGCGGTTTGAAACCTTCCGACACTCGGGTTGGCCACTAACCCCTCCACCAATCCGCACTGGAGGCAACGTGGTGGAGTATGCTCTAGGCCTCCTCAAGAGGAGAGACCCGTGCCCAGTAGTGGGCCATTAATGGGTTGAAGCCAAGCTTTTGCTTAAGTTTAAAATCAATATTGGTCAAATTAATTATTTATTTATGGATACCCCAGGCTTCAATGTACCTTAGATATGAATGATACACTACACATATTGTACAATAATAATAATAATTATGCCTCAAATGAATAGACACTGTATATCTCCACTTTTCTAAAGTTGATACCAATTTTTTTCTAATATAGGCAGTGTAAATAAAAAAAATAAGATAAAGGAACAATAAGTGTTAATTATACACATGTAGGGTAAAAGTTAACACACACAATATATGCACACAAGTCACTCTACGACTTCTACAAGATATGACTTTGAATTAAGCGATTATAGTTAAAAACTATATAAAAGTGGAACACAATTTTCTACGACTTAATTGTATTAGTAACTTAGTTCTAAGTACAAAGTTGTTCATAGAGAAACAGTATTTGGGTTCTATGGACCGTCCATTAACGTATGATGGTTTAATTCATAGTAGTCCAGGGGGCATATTACCCATGAGGAGTCTGTTGTAGAGGAAAGAAAATTTTGACCAAATTTGGGGGCCTATTAGACCCCAACTGGTCAAGTGTATCAGCGCACCGCCACGGCCCCAAGGTCCGGAAAACATTACACTTATTGTATAATTGAAAGGGATGTTGTCGATTTAAAAACGAAGCGACTTATTATGACTTAATGTATTTAGGTAAGAAAAAAATTAAGAATATTTTCAATTTACGTATGATTTTTATTGAAGTCAAAAGGCAGTGATATAATGTTTTACGTTAGGAATATTTTATAAAAATATTTCTATTTTTTATTAATTTTAAAAGCAGTTTTATGAACTACCCACTTTCCCAATCTTTCAATTACATTGATGTTTTTTTCAAATATAATATAATAATCCAGTTAAATAAAGAAATCGTTTGTAAAATAATTTATTTAATATTACAATATAAACAATAACAATAAGCTTGTTCGTAAACTATAGAATCTGTAACTGCCATTTTAAGCTAAGCTAATAACATTGTGTTCTTATATAAAACATAAACTGCCACCTAGATATAGTATTTGAACTCAAATACGTGACGTGACGAATCCATAACTACGTTAAGCACAATATAACCGACTTCAAAATAACTCAAAAACTACTCGTCAGATCTCGCTCTTTAAGTGGGTCCACATGACAAGCACCAGCTTTCGATTAAAAAAAGAATCATCAAAATCGATTCAACCAGACGAAAGTTCTAAATAACAAACATAAAAAAATACAGTCGAATTGATTTCTCCTCCTTTTTTGAAGTCGGTTAAAAATATTTAAAAGGCAATAAGGCATAGTACACTGGCGCATAAACTTAGGTACATCAGGTGGTTCATAGTAAAATTAACCACGTGACGATATTAATTCTTTACTTACAAAACGCAACAACAATGATAAAGTGATAAACCGAAAAAATTACACAAAAATTTTATTAATGACTACATTATTATATTACTTTTATTAATGAAAGTCTGACGATTGAAACTAATTCCGTTATTTATACATTCACGCCTCTGTATATCTATGCGCCAGTGTATTTTACAATCAATAAATACAATGTCCATATTAGTTTTGAAAGTATAAGAACTCAGTCTAGAGTTATCACACGTACAGTACTCCTGAATCGTTTTGGCCGGGCTGAAGTTAGGCGCGAGTCGATGCGCAGAACCTAAAATAAGGTATCACTCCCTTCAGGCCGGCCAATAAGTTTGGAGATAACTGTATAAGATTATTGTAATTCAAAAATATTTTTAAAGTTGACTGCGTAGTTGACTAGTTAAGCCAGTTATGCACATGGATTGTACTTTTTAATTGTCAGATTGGTCTATGAAGGTTGAATGGATATTATTAGAAGAAAATTTAAAAAAAGTGAGTGTCTGTTACAGTTACAATATTTAAGACTATTGTTACATATTCATTTTTTTCTGAGCTAAGAGCTAAAATAAATTTTAAATACAAGGTATGTACAATTTATGCATAACTGACTAGCCATTTTAAAATGTCATGTCTTCAAGTCACTTGATTGTCTAAGGTTTTTGTATTAAAAATATCGTTGACATAGTTAAGTAACATAATTATATCTCATTATTAAAATATACTTAATATTAAATAGACAATAAAAATATATTTTTAGATAAACATTTTTAAAATGTCTTTAAGGAATGCATCGCATGCCAAGGCGATAGAAGCTTTACCACCAGGTAGTAAAGGCGTTTTTAAGTTATTTCTCTTTTAGTGTAAGTGATGACGTTAAACTTGTATTTATTTTTAAATAGTTGTTATAACGATGTAACTAAGTTAATTTAATTAATAAAGTATTCAATTGAAATAGTTTTGCAATTTCTGTTATGATCCAGACTGATAGACTGAAAATTGTTCTTCGTGGGTTTGTGGTTTTGTGTTAGTGTGATTGAGAACTTTTTAACCCCGATGCAAAATGGTGATGATGGGTGTTATAAGTTTGAGCGTGTGTGTGTGTGTGTGTGTGTGTGTGTGTGTGTGT
This sequence comes from Thymelicus sylvestris, assembly GCA_911387775.1. Lineage (NCBI taxonomy): Eukaryota > Metazoa > Arthropoda > Insecta > Lepidoptera > Hesperiidae > Thymelicus > Thymelicus sylvestris. Next base: position 10,665,150 of record OU426909.1, on the reverse strand, counting down.
GTGTCTTGTCTCATTTACAGGACTGAGTGATAATTAATTTCTAATATACATAAGTACGAAAACTTCGAGACGCATTTAAGATTTGAACCCAGACTAGACCGCTGAATATAACATGTGTTTCAATTGATCTAGCTGCAGTTATTCGAATTATAATGTTTGAAACAAACAAATTGGCAATAAAGTTTTAAACAAAAAGCAAGCTCCATTTAGGTGTCTGGGAGTAATATAAACATTAAAATTTAACAATAATATACTATGCCCCTTCGACGATGACCAACTACATACTTAATTTAGTATTGCTCAGTCCTTGTAGCCAGGGTAGGCTATATTTACATCATAACAAATAACAATAATAAAAAATATTTTATTAAGGCACCTTCATATTATGGACCTTACTACGCGTTCACTCTAAGTTTGCCCTTACCTCCCGTCCCGCTCCTCATACCGCAGCTCATTTAGTACGGACAGCAACGCTAGTCGCGTATTTTTGAGGTCCCGTGCGGCGCGTGCATTCTTGAGTTTGTTGTTGATTTTGATGTTATTTTCGTTAAATTATTTTTCTATTGATTTTTTTACGTTCGTTGATTTTTGTCGCTACAATGACTAAAATAGAAAATGTTTTACACAGTGACAAACGTAATTTGTTATTTATGTTAGTGAAATTATTTGATTACTTTTTTGTCTACAGTACCGTTAGCTGTTAAATCGTAACGGTCGACGAGGGAAAACTTAGAGTGAACGCGTAGTACTATGGATATTTATCCATACCTAAAACAAACCAATTAATGATCCTGACGGTACATGGTAATGACGGTTCATCTAACACTCATTGCCACCCAAAAACGACGCGGTGACCCCTTACTTAATTAGTTTAATACATCCAAAAAAGCTATAATCCGTTCACAAATCTTAGAGACTAAATTGACGTTTCATGGGTGACCAGTTTCGGGTGCAAATAGTGACCATAAACCGAAAAGTAAATCGGAATTTTAAGGAAGGTCGACTATTTGTGTGATTATTGATTGAGTCCGTAAAACTAGTTTAAGCAACCATTATCATTCATATATCCATAATATATTTGCCCTTACTTACTAAATTTATAAGTTATTTTGCTTACAAAAACGAGTATTTGGCTATGGTTATATTCGGTATACAGTTAATTTTATACTATTTAGCCAAATACTAAATATCTAGGTAGATATGAGTGTCGCTACTAATATGTCACTATTCTTACGACATAGTTTACGATTAAAAAAACCGGAAAAGTAGATCGCACAAATTTAGCTGGTATCATTATTTCGAACTTTGACATTAGAGGTTGTCATTTTAGTCTCTAAGATTTGTGAACAAGGTATAGACACAATATATGCTTCAAATTTTAATGAACAAATAGGGATACAGAGAAACTTACCAGCATGCATGGCCTTGATAGGATTAACAGAGAAACCAGCTGAATCTAATAGAAAGGATGTGACATTAATGCCTCTCCATTGAAATAAAATAATCTTTTATCCATGTAGGTATCACTGATACACTTATGCATGTCTTTTTTTAATCTACCAGCTTTTCGGAAAGGTGATTTGTCATGAAGAAAAGCCGTAAAAAAACTCCTCAGCACATCTTTCAAAAATAAAACTTATATTTATTACAAAAATAGCTATTCTCTAACCTGAACAGAATTTGTCAGGGGTCACCACTGCCAGATTTGTACATATAACTTACGTGTAAAACCATAGCATAATAACTGGTATAAAAAATATACTGAAACGTTATTATTAAAATATAAGTGCTGTGTTATTATTGAAATATACTGAAACCTTAATATTAAAATAGAAGTGCTGCTGTGGCAATTTCAAAATGTTTTTTTTTAATGGAAATAGCCGGCAAACGAGCTGACGATCCACCTGATGGTAAGTGGCTATCGTCGCCCATGGACATCAGCGACACCAAAGGCATCACTGATACACTGCGGGGCAAGAAAGAGAGAAGAAAAATAAGTTATAGCTAATGGTCCCGCTACTCCCTGTAACACAGATGCTAACTGGTGGATGGTTTGTTCTGAGCAGCCGCGCGATTCTTAGCTGCCTTTTCCACGTTAGCTGCCCTCGCCTGCAAGCAAATATAATACAATTTCTTCTGAAACCAGACCTTTGCAGCCATGATGTACGTTTTCTATCTATCTCACTCATTCAAGCTGTCACTAATCCAATGAAACATGTAGTGCCGGTTTTACCACTACCAGCGCTCTGGGCGACATTTCTACCGCGCCCTACCCTAACGCCGCTACTAGAATCATGTAATAGTACAGTGCAAGGAAAAAGAATAGATATTTGGAGCTTCTATACCATAGCAATAACAACTATTTCATGTACTTTATTTGATCTATAAGTCAATCGAGTTTGAGTTAGCCGCCATATGACTAATCATGTTCCAGCTGGGAGCTTGAGAGCCAGTTCTTTCTTTCTTTTTCTTCTCTCTTTCTTGCCCCGCAGTGTATCAGTGATGCCTTTGGTGTTGCTGATGTCCATGGGCGACGATAGCCACTTACCATCAGGTGTATCCCCGGCTATTTCCATATACATACATATATAAACCTGTAGTGGATCAGAATTCAGAAGAGTCCCAATGATTAATTTACCTGCAAGGACTGAACCCTCTTGTGTAACGAGGTCATAGAACTAGATATTGACACCAATTTTTCTCTGTTAGTAGCTATATCTGCCAACTGAAAGAACAAGAATTGAAGTTATTATTTTAGCAAAATATTTGGTAAAATTATCTATGGTGGCCACTGAGCAAATTAATGTAAAATAAATAAATAATCTACCACTCCTTCCAATAAAAGAAAAGATTGACAACTTTCAGTACATTTTACATACAGTTGAACTTGATATATTGTTACATTTTGACGACCCTGTAGCCTAGTTGGTAGCGACCCTGCCTGTGAAGCGAGGGGTCCCGGGTTCGATTCCCGGCCGGGGCAGATATTTATGAGACAGATAAATATTTGTAATCAGGTCATGGGTGTTATTGTGATGTGTTATGTGTCGCCCGTGCCACCAATGACACAGGAAAAATCTATTGCAGCAGTATGAGTGAATTATATGTTACAAACCAGTGCATCCAACATTGCATCATTTTGAAGGTCCTCCAGTTTTCTCTTCTCAGTCACAATCATACTATGTACAGCCTCTTGTTTTTCTCTGAAAAATACACAATTATACAAAATACAAACAAATATCTATGATTTTTAATATAAGTATCCAACAGATATGCACATGAACCTAATTGTACATGGCTACTGTTGCTCACTTTAGAAATACCAACATCACTATTGCATTGAGAGAGAAGAAAGAAGTAGCTCTCATTTCGTAACAATTTTCGGTACATGGCAGAAGATAATTAATTCCACAGTCTAAGTAAGAGTTATATTGCTAAACTTTCTTCATGGAGTTCATAGAACTGGCTATAGAATAATCATGCGAAAAAAATCAGAAACAATATGGCTTACGTTAATTCTTTCAAGTGTGTATTGATCGTTACCAACGGAGGCTCGTAAAGTTCTAGCAGGCCTTTGGCCAGAAGCTGGACGGTTTTGATATCTTCATTATTTGTGACTTCAGAACTAAAATAAAGATTATGATATTAGAGAAATTAATCTCAACATAAACAACTGGGTATACAACTTCTATTCAATGGTGATAGGGCTACCATTGGTAGACTAAAGACTCTTGAAAACCATTATATTTACGTTCATAGAATTTTTAGGTATAGTACCTATAATTGTTTGTTGTTGTTAGATTACTTGTGTTAAAAATATTGTGAGATTATTTAAATAGCAATTTTACCTATTTGTAGCTGCCATTTGAAAGTTTCTGCTAACTTGTTGCAATACAACAGTTTTATTAAACAGAAATTAATTTAAATAAGGGAAAACTTAAAATGCAATAAATAATTATTTATAGTGGATAATTGCAATTTTCTTGTGTACAAAATACTTAACAAGAGTAAATTACAGGTTGACATATTTTGTTTTGACTTTTGACATTTAAATTAATGACATTGACATTGACAATTCACGATTCTTTTAATACAGAGTAAATAAATACATCGTGTCGTTTCGTTACTGGCGTTACCGCCAAGTTCGTGCGCTTACTCACACATAATTATTATTCCCCTTGTTTGTAATAAATATATAGTTTGAATTGATTTGATGAAAAATTTTTTTATTTTTATTATATATCAATTAAATCAATTAAATTCACTTAAAATGATGTAGGTATTTATAAGTATGTTTTGTGTCCGTAGAATGAAACGTATTATTTTATGGCCGCTAGATTTCTTGTTTTGACGTTCTTTCATTTTCCGTTGAGTAGGAGGGGATTTACTCGAAAATTAATCGTGCTAATCGCCAAATACTCGTGCGTTTTATAAACAGTGATAAAAAACCGGCAATCTGGAAGTCCTACAAGTGACCCGCGAGGACGCCGATATGACGTCCGTGGCTAGGAGACGGGAGCAGGACGACTCCGGCGAATACTCGGATGCCTCCCAAGATATCGAGCAAAACAACTCTGGAAACGTGAGTTGGGATGATCCAGCAGTTTGCAACAAGACGGCTGAACTTTCGTTTTGGCGCTAAAAGTATCGCGGCCGCACACTTTCTCCCGCGCATTCGCGTGTTGGAATGTCCATTTCTTTTCGCTAAATTGAGGTCACGATTTGGATTGCACTCGTCTTAGCATCGCTGACGTGCGAAGTCTTTATTTTAGGACGTGTACATAAACAAATTTGATTGAAGGAACAAGTGTTTTGGGTACAGTTTGACAATGCAATTGCTAAAGGTAGCTGACCATTTGCAGGATGGTAGCCAGCAGCCTTCGGATTATGACTCTCGGGGGAGCGACTCCGAGCATTCTGACCGAGAGGAGGAAAGCCAGGTTTGTTTATTATACATTTTTTACGTGATCAAGTTGTCCTAGAAACTATCAAACGACCAATGCGAAGACAATTAAATTATACTGTTAGATGCATACTTGCATACAATATTAAATTAGTGAAAGTGTTTATTGAACCAAGGAGAACTAGTTGAGTAGTTATGAGTGCACATCCTCTAATTATCGGCATTCATTGAAAAATTACTGGCATTGGTTACATACACCGCTACTGGCTTTTGTAATTGCTTCATAATTGATGTTCTTTCATACATGGTATGCGGAACATGAATAATTTTTCATGAAATCTTATTGAAAGGAAATAAATTAATGTTAAAATTAAGGTTTTGGGTCATGAACCAAGTAGGTTTAGGAAATAAGCCTCATAATATCTTGTAGATAATTTTTGAGTGTTGATTATGTAGTTAACTAATAAAACCATAAATATGATAATCTGAATTAAAATATTTATTATAAACCTGCTACATGTATCATCAATTTGTAATATGAGATATTTTAGGTTCTTGAATGACAGCATTTATAAAATAAAATACCGGTTAACAGTTAAAAAATATCACAATGGATTGTTGTTTATTTTTAACGAAGATGAAAAGTCATGCATGAGATATAATTTATAACTTTACAGATAAGCAATTCAATAATAAAATTATGTAATGGCTTATTACTTGTGTCTGTTGCATAAACTGTTAATTTTTTAAGGAGTTAAGTGTATGCATAAAAAGCATATAGGTTAGAGAATTCTCTAATGAAGGCTTATTTTAAACTATTTCTCATAATAAAATCCCGACTATCCCTGAAATGAAAATGCAAGCCATTTCAAAATTAACACACTGAACAATGCATTTTACTTTTGCCTGATTATAATGATGTCATACTTCATCACCATGATATCATCTCAATAAAGGATATGACACGGGCTTTGGATCTGCCATGGTTTAATTGTGATAAACTTTTGAATGTAAGTCAGACTCAAAGCAAAGAACAAAGACAACCACATTGTTTCAGTCATTGCTTAATATAATCTTGAAATAACAATATTTTAATATAATTAATCTTACTACAACCAAAGCCAGATTTTCTAAACTGGCAAATAAAATTATGCATAATTTTTTTTGTAGTCATTACTGCATCAGTCATCTTACAAACCTGGTGAAAGTGTCCAGACAAAAAATACAAGATTGAACTGGTTGTAGTAATTTCGGTTGTAATGTTCTGGTCTGACGATTGTGATCGAAATTGAAAACAATTGCATGTTTAAGTTATGTATTTTTTTTGGTAATTCCTTTTTTGGATTAAAAAATACCATGTGATGGTAAGTGGTCACTGCTGTTCATGACAACACCAGACTAAAAAATACCTTATTGATGGCCAAGAAGTGGCCAAACTGCTTTTATATGGCTTTAGAATAGATAATATTAAATTAGTAAAGGTAATATTTTAGTAGAGTATTCATAATTAGTTCATTCATGATTCATTATCAAGTATCTAGTGATAAAAATTATAGGATAGGTTTTGTCACTTGATTTCGCAATGTGATTCACAAATTTTTATTTATTTTTGTTAGAAGAAGCCACCAATGCCAGCTCCAGTGGAGATTGAGGTATTTAATCAGATTAACAAGAGATTGTTTGTGATTTCTACATAGATTGCTAGCAGTACATCAGAGGTAGGAAGTGCTATGATTGATATTAAAGTGACAATTATATCATGACAATAGAAACATTGTTTTTATATTTATCACACCAACAAAAGCTAATAAATGAAAAATAACATAAGAAATCCACCTGTTTTATTACAATGTGATCAGTGTATTGCATAAGTAACAATATAGTAATGTCATTGTCATTCATAACAAGTAGGCTATTGTGTGGATTTCTATTGACAAGAAAGCTATTGCTGTAGTTATTCACACACACAGATAAATAAATCTTTATGTCATCTTACATGTATGTTGTATCAAAATTTGTTAAAAATATCAGACTTACACCCACCTCATTATTTCTTGTGAGGAGTGGTATAGACAGACAAAATTTATTGATCACATAAATAAACATTTATTGATCATCACCTTCGGCCTTGACCGAGAATAAAACCTGAGCCCTCTTGGGAGGGAGGGTACTACAATAAAATTACAGAATACAGTGTAAAATACAGAATACAGTGGAACATAGTATCTCCTCTCTTTCTATTAAAAAATGAAGATAATGAGAAATGATGTGGTGTGTTGTTTTTTTCGTAGGCCAATAACATTTTTACAAGTCCTTCATATAATATCTCCTCTCCTCTGTACTTCTCTCCTCTCATATCCTCGCTTTTCCTCTCCTCACGTCTACCCGATCCTTTCTATTGTGTATAAGTCCTTGACCGATACAGTATGCTATGTCTGGTAACTCATGGTCACCTTCCAGGAGAGCCAGACGGAGCGGCGTGTGGATGATGACGAGGACCGCAGCAACCCGCAATACATCCCCAAGCGGGGCACCTTCTACGAACACGACGACCGGACAGCCGCCAGGTGAATAAATAAATACTTACACACTCATACCCCGCAGTAGGTTATTACCTGTGTCGCGAGTGGCATGGACGACACATATAACAATCACAATAACACCCTGCACCCGAGTCATGATATATATATGATACTAGCTGCCCGGACAGACTTCGTTCTGTCAAAAGTTAGTAGTAATAAAAAAAATTAGGGGTCTTAACATTTAGGGGGATGAAAAATAGATGTTGTCCGATTCTCCACCCTAGCCGATATGCACGCTAAGACTCACGAAAATCGGTCGAGCCGTTTCGGAGGAGTTTAACTTCTAACACCGTGACACGAGAATTTTATATGTATTAGATGAAAATCTATTTTTTTCCGTTACGTTATGCGTTATGTTTGTAAGTCATAACACAAAAACTAGATAGCGTTAAATGACTAATTAGTAACAACGCTACCTAATGATAATAATAATCTACGTACATCCTATTCAGATGATGGGAAACATCATCATCATTAGCAACATCATCATTCATCATTATCATTCATCATTATCATTCATCATTATCATTCATCATTATCATTCATCATTATCATTCATCATTATCATTCATCATTATCATTCATCATTATCATTCATCATTATCATTCATCATTATCATTAATCATCATCATTCATCATTATCACCACCATGGTGTTAAACTCCAGACGTGCGTCGGAGCTGTCACACCTTTTTTTTAAATCCTCATTTGATCACATTCCATGCTTCCTTCCCCAGTGGCGAAGAGCTGAACAACACGACGTCGGACACCGCGTCGGAGAAGAAGGAGGGCGGCGAGACGCCGGCGGAGCGCCGCCGCGCGCCGCGCAAGTCCGAGACCATCAACAAGTGGTCGCACGATAAATACAATGAGAACGAACAGGTGCGCGCTTCACATGTAGCTGGGATGGGTTCTTTACATTCCACTTATAGCACAGAAGAAATAATAGTACTTAAATAAGCACAGAAGGCGCACTAAGGAAAATTCCGAAAAATCATTTAAATAAATAGTGACTCTTGCTCCAACGCTATAAAGTGTAATTCAGGTCGCACAGCGCTAATCAAAAACGCGTAATGAGTTGCCTTCCTTTCTAACACTATCGCTTATCCTCTCTAGCAATGTCAGGGTTGTCTTTTTTGAAAGAATAAAATGAATCTGAAAGTTTAGTGACATATTTGATCTTATCTTTATTATACTTGATATATTATCCTTATCCCCATTGTTTCAGATGCCAAAATCGCGTGACGAACTGGTAGCTATATATGGCTACGACATCCGGAACGAGGACGCCCCGCCGCATGCGCGCAGGAACAGACGTTATGGGTATGTATACTTTATAATAGAGCCTCTAGCTAGAACAGTCCCGGTACAACGTGAGAAATGGGACTTGAAAGCTCTTTTCAATGCAACCGGCACTCACAAATGTTTAATTTAGTACAGTTATTTCCTTTTAACTGTGCTCATATAATTTTTTTTCTCCTATAATTTTTTAGTCTTTTTAATACTCCTATAATTTTTTTATATCTCGTATTTCTCATGACATGAAATCATATAGCATCTGTCGTCCTATCATGACATCTCTATATGAGATGTCAGATCTCTATACGATATGAGATGTTGTTTATAAAGAACAATATCTGTTTTAGCACTTTATATAATCTTAATCAATGGGAAGATAAAACCTAAATAGCAAAATATTGTGTTTGTGGATTGAAATTAGATTTACGCATTGGGAGTGCCTTTGATATGACTGATACATGATTTTAAACTTAACTCATCGTGGACTGAATATATTTTACTAAACTATGGTATTCACGATACAAAATAAATATGAGTACCCGTAGTATAGTAATAAAATGTTACTGACTTTTTTATATCTTATAAGTTAATGCTTGACTACTATCCCACCTGATGGATGTTGATGTAGTCATGGGTGGTAAAACGCATTAACTTAGTAAAAGCCTATTCACTCTGCCTTGAAGACACTTACATTATAATAGGGATGTTGACACTATCAGTAAATTAAAATAAATTTATGTTTAAAGTATCAAGGAAAACATTTAAACACCTAAAATATTATTCTTTTGTCGAAATCAATCAATATAAATTAAATATAATTATTTTAAAATGTTAAAAATAGTTCTCACTGTCACGTGACCTCAAACGCCGTTTGGAGCTTATGACGTCATTGTTCCTATTTTATATGAAAGTGCAACTAACTTCAGTCGACAGATAGTATTGAATATCGGCTAGTGACGTCACGTGACGTTTTTGGCGGGAAACTTGAAAATGATTTTTATTTATCAATTTTTTGTTTTTAAATTGAAGATTATTATTTTTATAATATTTTTTTCGTGAATCTTAAGGTTCTATCTATAAAATGAAATTGAATCCTAAAATTAGTCAACATCCCTATTGAGCGACTTCAAAAAACTATACCCATATTGATTAATTTATGTCAATATTGTTCCTCTCATGCCGTGCGTAATGGAGTGTGAGACGATACCGGTCAGTAACTGGCGTTATCCACTATTAAATGTACGCGTTTTGCATGCAACGGGTACTCACGGTTGTAGATTGTGTCATGGTCTCACGACTACCGCGATACGCTGAGTGACTCACGCCCCAACTCGGAGTCACTAACGGTTATGTACTTTAATCGCTCCTTAGTAAAGAATCACCATACAATTTTCTGTACTAAGGAGCGATTTAAGTTACCATTAGTAACTCTGAGTTGGGGCGTCAGTGATTATGTGTATAGCACTTTGCATGGCCTATGTTATTTGTTTGCGCTGAATTTTGTTTGTTACGAGTACGTTGTTACTGGAATATACGTGCTGAATGTTAACGTTGTTACGCGACCAATTTAAAAAAATAATTAGTGAATAAAATAATGTAGTAGTCTTAGATGTTACTTTGCGGAAATCGGTTAGTATTAGTCTACTTTGTCAGACTAGGGGCCATCCATAAATTACGTCAGACTAATTTCATGACTTTTTGACCCCTTCCCCGTGACGTCACATATTATGAAATTTTGCACCTAAAAACTATTAAATTAAAACAGCATTCCGAAATAACTTATTTCCATTAGTTTTTTAAATATTTACCTATACATACCAATTATTCGATTTTGAAATGTGACGTCACGAAATTTAGGACCCCTCCCACCCCACATAATGCCACACTAAATCGACGCCTCCTCCCCTCTAACGTCTTACGTAATAGAGTCGTATAAAATCAAAGGTGGTTATTTCACTTTTAGGTAAAGCGAAAAAAATGTTTTATAAAGCGCGGTAGAAGTCTGTCTTGGAAACAAAATTGTGATTTTATGTTGAATTTAGAAGGAACATGGCCGTATTTGGTTATAATATGTTAAAAAAAGCTGTTGCACTCAATATTTTTATTTTTTTTACATCATTGCCTCAAAACTTTTAAAAAGTGAGGTGGCCACCTTTGATTCTATACGACTCAATTTATGAATGGCCTAATACAAAGTTAATAATAAAGTAATGGTTTATTGTATGTCCTCGTCGCCAGCCGCGGGCCGAACAAGTACACCCGCACGTGGGAGGACGAGGAGGCGTACCGGCGGCAGACGGCGGCGCAGCAGCCGCGCAAGCCGCCCGCGCCGGAGGACTTCCCCGAGCTGGACGCCAAGTACAAGTGAGTGGTTATACTTCACAAGTGGGGCAAACGCCCATACAAATGTTGGCCACCTCCTTTTAAGTGAATAATTTTTAGTGCGCGTCCACACGTAATAATTTGGCAAAGTTCTTTAGTTTATACAATTCTATTTAATTACTGATTAAGCATTTTACTAAATTTTAACTAAAAAGTGCCTGTCCAAACGCGTTAAGTGATAAGTCCACCTACTTAACAGAAAATAGAAAAATTTCTAAATTACTTGATTACTAAATTTACTAATTTAAAACTACTAATTTAACCATTTACACGTATTAATTTACTTAAAATTTAGTTAAGTACATAACTACTTAATATGTGTAAACCGAACATTACTCTTGTTTACTCTCGCTAGCTAGTTGTAGTGGATTGGATGGTGTTATGTCACATATACCTAGTGGGCTTTGTTTGTATAGTTAGGTGTGGCTTCAACCCATTACAGGGCTCTCCTCTTGAGGAGGTGTAGAATATACTCCACCACGCTGCTCCAGTGCGGATTGGTGGAGGGGTTAGTTGCCAACCCACGTGTCAGGAGTATCCGAATTGGCTAACGACTGTTATCTTACGATAACAACCGGAACCTTCGGCTTACTTGCCCTCCTACACATGAAAATGCTCGAATTTTTATATACCAATTCTCATCGACACCCTTCCTTAATGACAGTAGCAGAAGGCCTCGCGCGCGCCCCCGGTCCAAATCCCAGCCGGCGTCGAACGAGTCGTCCGAGAACGGCTCCCAGCTCCGCCGGAACGCGTCCATCAAGGCCAAGGGCAAGCCGGCCCGTCCCCCCGCGCGCGCCGCCCGCCCCGCGGCCAAGCCGGCGCCCCCTGCCGACAAGATGCCGCCGATCGAGAACTTGACTATCACCGCTAGCGTGTTCAATAACAGGTGAGTAGTTGTTAGGTTTCTTGGTGTAGTTTTGGTAAGCCGAGTCATAACTTTAAATTACTTTTCTCATAAACTTTCCAAAATATTACTATATCTAAATTGTCATAATATCTATAATGTTTGAGAAGTTCCCTCAATTCCTCAAAGATCGCGTGATCAGAAAATTATGGGAGCAATCTGAAATACCCTTTCGAATAAAAATAACTACTAAATGCAAATTGATAAATGACGGAATTTTGAGGCATTATGAAGAGTTCGAAGTCGGTTAAAATACTTAAAACTTGGAACACATGAAATTGCTAATTTCTGGGGAGTAAAAAAAGACACTTTCCCATATGGTATTTCATCAGATATTTAACAAGTTAATGCATTTACAATGTTTTTACCCTGTACGGCACGGGGACAGACTATCGGGGACTATCGTATACATTTACTATGAAACTATGTTTCCTGTCAAAAAACCCGTTACGTATGCATTGACCATAAGACTGTCGTGTAGACAAAGTGTCAAGTGACAACTACAACCAGTTACCAACTGAATGTCATTGAATATCCTTAGCAACTATTGTCCTTGTCTGTCCGTAGCAACGGCCCCGCGCGCAAGGTGGCGGCGGTGGCGCAGCAGCGGCCCGTGCCCACCGAGCAGGGGAAGCGCAAGCCGCAGCCGCAACAGCCGCAACAGCCGCAGCCGCAGCAGCAGCAACAGCCGCTAGGGACGCAGCAGGTGGGTCGTGTAGACCGTTTGTTGTTGAGTGATTGATTCATTTACGTCCCAACTGAGTCACTAACGGTTACTTAAATCGCGTCTTAGTACAGAATTCGTATGGTGATTTTTTACTAAGGAGTGATTAAAGTAACCGTTAGTGAATCTGACTGAGTTGGGGCGTTAATATAAATTGACTGACTAATCAGTCAGTGTGTTGTTGAGTGACCTGTCTGTTCGGTTATATGATTGGCTGACTGATTTACTCACTGAATGTTTGTCGTCCAGCACAGATAGTTTTCACAGATGGATTGACTGACTGACTTCAGGAAAGAAAGAAGGAATTTTGACAGTATAATTATAATTATCTATAACTCACCATCTGGTAACCTCACATACCATTTATTTATATACTTTTATATGTTAATAGTGTTAATACAAATCAAAACAAAAAATAATCTGATACACAAAGATAAAATGCAAACTAAAACACCTATACATTATTCATAGAACCATAGAACTACCCACAGTCATACCTACCATCAATGCAAGTCAGTGTAACTCTGTAGCAACGTTATCGTATGTATAGTCTGTGCTCTCGCCGACAGCCGCCCGCGGGTAACAAGCAGCAACAACAGCCGCAGCAACAGCCGCAGCAGCAGCAGCAGAAGCCACAACAGAATCAACAAACGCAGCAAACTGCGAACGGTGTGTATTGTTTTTGTTTCCTGGTCTTTTTGTTGAGTAGATCAACTTTTAAAACTTAACTCATTGTAGACTGAACCTGTAGCCTAGTTGGTAGCGACCCTGCCTGCGAAGCGACGGGTCCCGGGTTCGATTCCCGGCCGGGGCATATATTTATGTGACAGATAAATATTTGTACTCGGGTCATGGGTGTGATTGTGATGTGTTATATGTGTAGTCCATGTCACCGGCGACACAGGTGAAACCCTACTGCGGGGGTATGAGTGTGTAAATGTTTATTTTATTTTAAGCGTTTATTGTAGACTGAACACATTTTTTACTATAATACGGGTAATCACGATTTTATATACGTTGTATAATTCGTTGTTAACTACATAATTTAAAATACTTAAATCTTACCTAAGCGGATTGAAGTCGAAGCAGCAATCGATAGTAACCTAGTAATTTGTTACAAGCAGCAAGCGAGCCTCGCGGCGGCAGCAAGCGCTACAGCAGCCTGCGGCAGCGGCCGCTCGCCGAGCCCTACTCGCCGCAGCCGCAGCAGAAGTCACAGCAACAACAACAGCAACAGCAACAACAGCAGCAGCCGCCGCCGCCGCAGCAGCAACAACAGCCGCCGCCGCCGCAGCAGCAGCAGCCGCCACAGCAGCAGCCGCATCGATATCATGGTGGTGAGTGTTGGATACCATTGTGATACTTGAGACCATAGACATAATACTACTAGACTAGGCAAGGTATCTGAGCATATGTAAGTGAAACCGTCACGCTGCGAAGAAAGGCAGGAGGTAAACCTATCCTTGTCTTACTTACGAGTTACGTGAGTCTCCTTGGTCTCTTTCTCTTTCTAATAGCGTGACGCAAAGAAGGCCCGCTTGTCTAGTCTAGTAGTATTATGTCTATGCTTGAGACATTTGTATAGGTCGATTACCTAAAGCTGGCGCTTACAACATGAAGACAAAATATTGCACTTTTATACTGTCGTCTATAAAATTTGGTTCATAGACGAGCTTATGAACGAGACAGGGATAGTATTTTTTTTTGATATTATGCTATTAATAATAATTTTTATTTCGAATTGTTCTGTCAATTCAAATCAACTGAGAAATAGAAAATATAGCGTGTTGTATTTTTGGATTGAAGTGTTGTTAAAAATATTGGAATAAAATGTTTTCTGAAAAAATTGCATCAAAAATGCTAATAATGAAGAAGACAGTCTCGGGAAAATTATATAAAATCAAAGTAATTTTTTTTTCTGATATTCAAGTTCTTCGAACGATTAGGGATTTAACTGACGTAAAATATTTTTTGGTATTTTTTTTAATGGTGAATAAGTTAGTGCTTGACTACTGAATCACCTGATGGTAAGCGCTAATGAAGTTGTGGATGGTAAAGCACACTAACTTAGTAGAGGCATATTCACTCTTGACTTGAAGACACCCACATTATAATCGGACGGGAACACCCGCGCGGGCGATTGTACGAAATATACCAATGTATTTTATTTTTAAAAGATGTGCTGAGGAGTTTCTTTCGGCTTTTCTTCTCCTCCATGACAAAGCACCTTTCCGAAAAGCTGGTCCATTAAAAAAATGACGTGCATAAGTGTATCAATGATACCTACATGAATAAATGATTTTGAATTTGAATTTGATTTATTCCAGTCCTTCACGGTACGCATTTGTATGTTTGTTTGACCAATGGCTGTGTGTGTGTGTGTGTGTAGAATTCGTGTCGGGCGGCGGGGCGCCGGCGCCGCACCAGGGCAGCCCCGTGCCGCAGATACACCCGCAGCAGATGATGCATCCGGTAACTTATATATTTACTTATACATTTATTCCCGAAAAATTTACCGAATCAAGTGGCGTTCTTTGAGGACATTATAATCTTAATATATATAAATTACGTGTCACGTTGTATGTCCGCGGTGAACTCCTAAACTACTTAATCGATTTTAATCAAATTTGCACACTGTGTGCAATTTGATCCAACTTGAAAGATAGGATAGCTTACATCTCAAAATAATAAAAAAAACTTTTGACAGAACGAAGTCTGTCCGGGCAGCTAGTTATGTATTATATAAAAATCGCCATTTGTAACTCGCTAGTTGAGTTTCCACGTTCCATTATCAAAATTAAATGATAAATAAGGGACTAATAATCTGGGTATATCCTTTGAATAAAAAAAAATTTAACACATCACTGTGCGTCCGCTCAGCCAATTAATATCTAATTAAGTGTTGACTGAAACGCACTGAACTGATTGTTATTGCCTTCAGTTTGTTGAATAGTGTTCTTTGCATAGCGTTGCTTCCTTACTTAACTAACGCTCCAACTCAGTCACTAACGGTTAATTAAATCGCTCCTTAGTAAAGAATCACCATAGAAATTCTGTACTAAGTAGCGTTATAAGTAACCGTTAGTGACTCTGAGTTACGGCGTAAGTGTCGTATCTGAATATGTATGTATGTGTATCAGGTGCACCGCGGCGTGACGGGCGTGGCGGGCGCGGGCCCCTCCCCCCCGCACGGCCCCTCCCCCCCGCACGCGCTGCCGCTGCCGTCGCCGCACATCGACCACCCCCCACAGGTACACTACACCCCACTACCACTACCACACACTTACTGTCTTACAGTGCGTGCACGTACACTATACAGCGTGTCCAGCAACTAACTAGCGATAATTTAAGGGCATAAAATATAACAAATTTTATCGACAAAAATACCAACATGTGGGGGTCTAGCCCTCTTGACCCAATATCCTTATCGACTACAAAACCTCAACATTTTTTGTAATTGCATTGTTTGACAAGGACATAGTCTACAAAACCTCAACATCAAAATCATTGCTCTAAGTTACAAGACTCGTGAGTTATCGCAGTTTGAAGGGGTTAGTGGGCAGCCCAAGTGTCGGAGGAACACGTCGCCTATGTTCGCTTTAGTTTTTATTACGCTGTTATAAGCCAATAATGACGTGCGGTTGTTGTTGTTGTTGTTGTTGCAGCAAGTGCGGCTGGGCATCCTGGAGCAGCAGCAGCTGGTGCCGCACCACGCCATCCACCAGACACACTCCATCGGTAACACTACACTACACCATACACATATTTGTTATACATCCGTTGATTCAGACGAGACATGTTTATTTATATTAAACTAGCTGACTCGGCAAACGTTGTTCTGACAAAAATTTAGGGGTGGCCCCTAACATTTAGGGGGATAAAAAATAGATGTTGTCCGATTCTCCACCCTAGCCGATATGCACGCTAAGATTCACGAAAATCGGTCAAGCCGTTTCATCAAGCATTTGCTAACACTTTATAAGTTACTTATTTTGTGACTCAGGTCAGATGCAACCTCCCCAGGCATACGCCCCGCCGGCCATCATGCCCACACAGTACATGCAGGTTAGTGTGACACGTGCGATCAGATACTCGCTTCATTATGCTCATCTTGTTGTTCCGCACTAATATGTAACAACTCTTTGTCACACTTTGTCACTCGTTGTATACATCATAATAACGATTAAAGATATTATACAAAACAAGATAGTGCACTAAGGATTTAATTCCGCGAAAAAATTACTCGTAGTATATTGGCATAAGGTCCATTTTCGAACACAATAAATGCTAAATGAGAAAACCAAGTGAGAGGCGCCTAAATGAGAGTGTATCTCTGTCTATTGGGTAGGGTAGCCACAATTTTTACGAGGACAGATAAGTGACAATTATTATTATTATTAGTTTTTAACCTAGAGCAAAAAAACCGACAAAAGTATTGCACCAAATCGTTTGTCACTTCAATTATAGAAAGAGACACTTCCATTTAGTCCGTCTCACGTAGGCACGTTTTTTGAACATCAGCGAATCTTGTTACTGTAAAATATCTTTGACAATGACTAAAGGTCGCTGCATACGTGACGTGGACGGGACGTAGACGGGGCATGACGTGCGTGCCCAGTTCCCGTCCGTGCCTTTACGTTTTCTATGAAATGATGTTTCCAAAACTTCACGTCCCTTCACGTCCCTTCCCGTTCCCGTCCCGTCCACGTTACGTATGCATCGACCTTAATAACGCATGGATAACTAATATTGTTTTTATATAACAGCAACAGAGCGGTAGTGGCGGTGTGTACGGCGGCGCGATGTACCAGCCGCCCGCTGCGTACCCACACCAGATGTACCCGCACCATAATTACGTAAGTTTTATACATTGAATGAATGAATGAATGAATGAATAAATGAGTGGATGAATGATAGAATGAATGAGTGAATGAATGAAAGTTTACTTGCAATAATTGTGGTTACATTAGGATCTTATCTCATTGAATTATTATTACTAACGTATAGAATCGACTCCGAAACCCGATGTTTGCGCAATGAACTGTAGCCAATTGGCTGTAGTTTTCAGTCGATCCAGTCGATTTTGAAAAGAGAACGGCGGCTCGATTCACAAAATAGAACCTCCGGTGGAACACAAATAATTTATTATTCGCGATATCTGTTTTCTAAACATTTTACTTCAATATGATTTTAGATGTTTTTGATGAACTTCAGGTTGGCAACGTTGTAGCCTGTAGGGTATCTCCCTTTAAACTTTACAAGCACAGTAACGTAAACTAACGTACAGTACGGCCGCTGTATCTTGGCCCGTCTGAACATAGACTTTGCGAACTTTAGCGCATGTAAGACAGAGATGGCAACGCGAACATGCTGACGTGTGACTGAGACATAATACACCGCGTATCGAGTATTGGCGAATTATGTTACTACGCAGCCTTCTGCACGAGCTTCAGACGCGCCAAGATACAGCGGCCGAATTAAAAAATTACAATTAGCTACCTGTATACAAAGTGTGTTTGCAAAACGGTAAATTAATTACGTGACTAAAACCTATAATACGTGACTAAAACCTAATAATGAAAAGGCGACTTAACCTAACCGTTTTTTAAAATTCAAATTAATATAATCATTTAGGTGTCACTTATGTAACATCATTTTTTTTTATCTACCACCATTTGAGAGAGGTGCTTTGTCATGGTTCTATTTGTGTATTAACCTAACCCAAAAGCAAAGCAACAACCCATAATTTTATTGTTCCACTCCTGGGCTCGGGGTCTCCTCTCACAATGTGAGGGGTACAGGCCATAGTCTACCACGCTGGCCAAGTGCAGATTGGTAGACTTCACATACCTTTGAGAACTTTATGGAGAACTCTCCGGTGTGCAGGTTTCCTCACGATGTTTTCCTTCACTGAAGCAAGTGATAATTAACTTTTAATCTAACTAATCTGACCTAATCTTCTAACCTATCCTGACTCACAAAATACTTAATAGTACCTATTCATACAGAAGAGTCACTCCGCAAAATCATTTAAATAAATAGCGACTGTTGTTTTTATACAATAAAGTGTAATTCAGCTACCTAATCTAATCCTAATCAAACCTCTTATAGAACCTATCGCAGTCCGTCCAGCAAGCGACGCAAGCGGGCGGCGTCACGTACTACAGCTGCGCGGAGCAAGAGCAGCTCCCGCGCGCGCAGCGCCGCCCCACCGCCGCCATCCCCATCGTCCGGCCCGCCGGCCCGCCCGCCGGACAGCCCGCCGGCCCGCCCGCGCAGCCCGCCGGCCCGCCCGCGCAGCCCGCCGGCCCGCCCGCCGCGTCCGCGCCCGGGACGCACGCGCCGCATGATAGGTGTGTACCAAGAACGTAACTGGACTCCCAGCGATGAGGTACCGTGACATTGGATGAATGTTTTTCTATGGTGTCCATCATGGACAGTCCATGTAATCTATAGTACCAGGATATTATAATTCGGTTATGTAACATACTCATCTGACAGTAAGTAAAGCCCAATGCATACGTAACGGATGTTTTCCGTACGGGACGGGGACGGGGCATAAATATACGTGCGTGCCCCGTTTCTGTCGCGCACGGGATTCCGCTGCGTATGCACTATCGTATACATTGTCTATGAAACGATGTTTCCAAAACTTCACGTCCCGTACGGGACGGGGAAAAACCCCGTAACGTATGCATTGGGCTTAAGTCGTCGGGTGATGGAATGTATCTATGTGACGTCTCTACCCGCACACGCATTCCGTGTTGTGGTCCATATAAATCAAACTGAGTAGACTCGCGGCCGTTCCGACCCGTCCTCTGTTTTGTTCTTCAACGTTTCGCAAAAATGTGATTTTTTTGTTTTCCTACCCCGTCTTCCAAATGTCGAATCGTTAATCTTCCATTTAACTTCAAAAACTATTTCTTGACACTGTCTGGCGGACCCAGTGCGTTACTTCAACTGAAATGCGTGGGTGACCGCCCTCCTAGAATTTGTCAGATGTGTTTTATGTATCCTTGTTAAACAATGAATACTTGTTATATAACGACAAACAAAATACTTGATATAAATATTAATATTAACTGAACAACGTGCAGGCCGGCGAACTCGTCGGAGAAGGACAACATAGACCGGATCGTGGAGAACATGTTCGTGAGGAAGCCCTGGCCCGCCACGCACGGCGTCGGTACGTACACCCTCACACTCCCACACCCTCACACCCTCAACCCTTAACCACACCTGTGTACTGCTTCTTTTATTGTCAAGCCTACATGTTGGCCAACACTTATCGAGTGATGGCAAGCGTTTGGGATCGCTTACCACGCTCGCCTCACTTCGCAGCCTCGTCGGTTTTTGTGTCAAATCAAAGGCACTCGACTTCACTCGGTCATCCACAAATCGGTTCATCATCGGCCAACATGTATAGGCGTTACACCTAGTTACATAGGAATGTAATGTAAAGGCTCGCTTCCACTGATCCGCATCACACGCAACGGAGGTATCGACTTGACGGCAAGGGGCCATTCATTACGTAAGAAATATTAAAAAAATGACGTGCATAAGTGTATCAATGATACCTACATGAATAAATGATTTTGAATTTAAATTTGAAAGAAAAATTTTGGCCATTTTGACCTACTAAAATTTCTTGAACTTCTTTCCCTTCTTACTTAAGATTTTAGAAAAGGGGCCATCCATAATCATTTATTCATATAGGTATCGTTGATAAATTACGTCACACTAATTTCATGACTTTTTGACCCCTCCCCACGTCCTTGTCACAGCTGGTCACTTTTTTGAGACCACCCCCCCTAGTGTGACGTCACGTATTATAAAATTTTACACTATAAATTGTTAATAGGCTTGCAACGAATAGTATATTCGGCAGTATACCGAATACCGAATATTCGGCGAGCCCCCTGACCGAATAGCCGAATATTAGGCAAAAGTATTCGGCAGGATTTTAGCGCCAAAACTTGTACTTGTACAGACGTAATTGTTTCGCGCTCGTTTGTTTTAATGTACCTACTCGCCGCCCGCGCGCCCGCAGTTGCTCTGCGCGGTATATACGGTATAATGCAGTTTCAACAGAAATTGATCTTTTCCTTAAGTATTAGTATTATATCACGTCATGACAATCCGTTTATTTGGTGGCAAGCAAGGAAATTTAAAATTCCGTGTTTGATCAAGATTGCAGCAAAATATTTGTCGGCGCCAGGAAGTAGTGTTTATTTATTTAATAAAATTTAAAAGCTATTAGTAACCCTACATTTAAGATTGTAATTGTAACAAAAGAATTGGGAAGGAACTGTCTCCCAGGCCACAGCTCACGCTTTTCTGGGAGTCAGGGCTCTTCGTTTGAAATGTACTCTTATTTATGGTCAATAAACGTTATTATTATTATTATTATTCAGAGCGCCTTTTCTCTGAAGCTGGGATGGTCTACGAGAAAAAAAGAAGTAAACTACTTCCTAAAAATGCAGAAAAATTAGTCTTCCTGCACCATAACCTTCCCCTTCTAAAGGAGAACCCCGGTTTCCGGCCACGAATTATATGTAATCTGTGCTAGCACATAAGACTGGACAAGAGTAAACTATATACATAAAAATTCGTCTTATTTACTAAATAAACATATTTAAATCTTACAATTAGCCTCATTTGCAATCGCCAAATGAACAAAATAAAGAAAGAAGTTCTCATTGTATTTACCTCATTACAAACGATTTTATAATCGATTGATTAAGGAACATATGTATTAAATTAACTATTTATTAATTATAAAAACAATATTTATTCCTTTCTGATATGTTTTCATGTTCTATATAAAGCTAAACTATTTAATATATAATAATTACCATTAAATCCTTTAACGACATCATTACGCTTATTATAAGACATTTTGAGTTTAACTTATCTGTGTAAAAAAAGTAAAAGAATATTATGATGACATTTATGACAATTTAATTTTTGCACAGAGTACTTAATCACTATGTTCTATTGCATTCGCTTTTCGTTTCGTGCGTTGGTGAATGTGTTTTTGATACAATTTCTAGATTTGCTTTTCTTACTACCACTGCCTGAATATTGGATATAGGAGTATAGCGCCTCCTGCACAATTTCTTGACGAAATATTGATATATTTTGATGATAATGAATAAAATATCTTTAAAAAATTAAAATGCCTTTATTACACAACCTTTTGACATTTTTTTGGGTAAAACCCATTAAAGTGGGTAGGTAGTAGGTAGTATTATACCCACCTACTCAGTTTTAACCATTATGGTTTAAGTAGTATTTATTTATTTATGGTCTTCATTATATTCCTGACATTGTCTATATACTCGTAGGTGTTTGAGGTAGTAAGTGCCTAGTAAAACGCATATTCAGTAGATAGGTACTCACCAACCGACGTTACCCATAATAAACGAGAACTTTATCAAAAACATTTTTTTTTCATCAGCACTGTGACACGAGTGTGACATAATCATAACCCATATTTAAGGTGATTCATTAGGATTTCATTAGTTGGCCATTGCTAGCAGACGTGAAAATTGGAGAAATTAAAGCTTTTACAATGATCTAATTGACCACCAATTTTCATTCTTGTCTATTCTGGGCCGGTGTCTCTATGGAAGATGGGGTTCTCCTTTAATTATGAAAATAATTCAAATGCATTACAAAAATTCTTAACTTTTCTAATATGTACCAATGACTACTTAAATGATTATAATATAAATGAAAACCTTACCCTTGTAAATTTTGATTACGACAATAATCCAAATACAAAGAATCCTTAACTTTTCTAATACAGAAGATGATTATGTACCAGTGTTATGCACCAATAACTACTTAAATCATTATGAAAAGATGAATATACGTAATGAACGTTTTTTTTTTCATTTTACCAATTATCTCCCTATAAAAAATATATTACATAAGTATTCGGTATTCGGCCGAATAATTAATACATATTCGGTATTCGGCTGAATATAATAAAAGCTGCCGAATAGGCCGAATACCGAATAGTAACCGAATATTCGTTGCAAGTCTAATTGTTAAATTAAAACAGCAGTTCCCAAAATAAGTTTTATTTCCATTGTTTTTTAATATTTACCTATACATACCAATTATTCGATTTTGAAATGTGACGTCATGAAATTACGTCTCCTACCTCTTGTCACACACTGTCACACTACATCGACTTCCCCTTCCCCTAACGTGTGACGTAATTTATGGATGGCCCCAAAGGATGCATAAAACATTACTTAAGAATGGCTATACCTTCCCCCCTCCCAAGATAAGGGCATGTAGAATTGTTAATCCGTCCGTGTGTTGCGGTTCTATGGACGCCTAGCTTTAATATGTGTTACGTATTCCCGTAAAGATTTGCTATGGGCTCGTCTGTCGCTGCGCGCTTGGCTCAATTCGCGTCTGTAACAACTATCCAGAAGCTTATAGAAGATAGCTTTGTTACTTCTAGAAGAGTAACCGAACTTTGTGCAAAAATATCGAGGAAGGTTTATTTTCAGTTGCCAATGTAATATCAAGTCAGTATTTCTGTTTTTACGTAGTTAGTCTAATTTTTTTATAGTAGACGTAGATTTAGTTTGAAATTTAAATTTTTATGAGTTTTGTAGTTATTAGTCCATTATGTAGTTAATGTCGTCTTAACGCTTTGTTGTTAGTATTTTTAGTTATGTATAAATTTGAGAAGATCATACCATGCGGACTCTGTACATTATAAAATGTGTATTTTGATAAGATATTATTTGTGGTATTCTGAAATGTAAAGTAAAATGAGTCAGTAGATTGGATTCTGTTGTAATGTAGTTACTTATAATAATTTAGTAACGTGAAAAGGTGACCATGTTTCATTTCATTTATTTATTTGCTTTAAATGTGGTACATCTTAAGTTGTTACATAGCTTAGTGTATCTAGCGAGATTTTATAAATAAACATAAACATATCTACAACCAAATTACGCATATCTCTCATAAAGTCAGGAGAAGTAATTAATCTGTGATCGAACTGATCGATAAAAACACTCATACACATATATGCACACTCACACGCACAGACACAATATAAGCAAGAACACACGCAATATACTAGTTAATAGTAAGTCTACTACTAAAAGACATGAAATACAAAAATCCAGCTATAACCAACCAACCGTTGGCTACGTCCGCACAGACAGGCGGCTTGCTTAGCGCCTAGAGCCTAGTGGTTTGCATTCTGACTACTTGCTAGGATACAAGGTGGCCGCACTGAGAGGTGGTTTGCGTGGTGGGTCACTAGGTGCCTTGGTCATTTTGCGTGTCGGCACGTTGACAAAATGTCACTCTCAAAAATATCTTACAAAATTAATGAAATAAATGCAACAATTTCTCGTTTCAGCTTTTAGTTTATGCCATTGACATTCATCAGTAATATTATATCCATGACAACCCGACCGTCAATGTCATTATTGCTTCAAAAATGCCTAGCGCCTAGTGACAAAAAACCAACACGTTTGTTTACTTCGATACACGCTAAGCAACTATTTAGGCACCAAGCGCGCAGTGCGGCCAGTCGCGAACACTCTAGAGCGTTCGTTATAAGAAGCTACTCGCTAGGTGACTAATTAGGCTCTAGGCGCTAAGCAAGCCACCTGTCTGTGCGGACGTAGCCTTACAGTCCGGCCGACGTATCTTGGCGACCCTGAACAACTCGGTGCGTGGTATTATGTCTCAGTCACACGTTAGCATGTTCGTGTCGCTATCTCTGTCTTACATGCGCTGAAGTCCGCCAAGATACGTCGGCCGTATTGTAAATAGGTACTTCGCTACCCGAAAAGTACGAGTATTTTGGATCTACATGTTATTAATTATGTAATCAATAGACCGACATGGTGCTTACGTCTATTCATTAGGTTTATCTTGTAAGGGTTATAAATAAATACATGTGACCCGAATTTAATTCCAGAGTCAAAGGACAAGCCGGACAGCGCGCGGTGTTCACAGGAGCCGCCGAGCAAGGAGTCCTCCCAGCCGGACAGTCTGTCATCCAGCTCCATATCCACAGACAGCAAGCCTGAGCCCAGAGACGAGGACAGGGGGTCCGAGCCCCCCGCGGAGTGCGGTCCCCCCGCCCCCGAGGGTCCCCCCGCCGGGCCCCCCGCGCAGGAGCCCCCCGCGACCGCCTGACCCCGTCCGCTCCGACGGAGGTAACTTTAAATCTCTAACGAACGCGCGCGTCGAGTTGTTCAGTTGAATGAGTTCTTGTCATTGAATAATTGTTTATTATTACTAGCGTACAATTGATCGTAGCGACAATCGAGTTCGCGATGTCTGTTCTAGTACGTTAGTACATTATATTTCAATAATCCTTATCATGTCGCTACAGAACTCTTCAAGGTCAATTACCTAACTCACACCATTAACCTAACCTAAGTCTTAGTTAAACTTAAAGAGCATTGTATCTTGTAATCAACTATTATGTACAGTATTTAATCCACAATAAATTATTTTTGACTTTGACTTTAAAAAGGAACGAGCGTGAGTTTCTTCCGGAGCTATAATAGGGTTGTCCAAGAAATACGTGAAAAGAGCTGTTTAAGAATTGGTGACTCCCCTGGTATAGCTCATGTCCATGTTGAGACATTTTACTTTCAGGTAGGTCTTACTACAGCCAGCTCTCAGACTATAAAGTCTCATAAAGTAGCGTGTATTCGTCTACATTGTTGAGTTTGTATGTTGTCATAAATGTCAGAAATATTTTGGATCGAAGGCCTATACATTTATTATCCTAAACTAATAAACATTTAGATGGCATTACTACGGAATCTTCTATATTCTTACTAGTAATTTGAATTCATAATATGAAACTCAAAATGAGTCTATTTTTGTGTGAGTTAAAAAATGGCAATGTTGACAAATACCGAAATTTGTAATTATTAATTTAAATACTCTGGAAATAGATTTTGAAATTGAATCTTGATTTAAGTTTTGTAGCGATTAGATACGTTTTATATCATAAAAACCTAGCTGTATCTCATTCTATCTATAACGTGACAAACGAAATAGATGATATTCCGTTGAGAAGCAGCTGTTGTCGATACTTCCGTCTCGCTCATTCGTTTTAGGAGTGTGAGAGATAGCTGTGACGAAACTCGAATAGGATTGAATGACTTTCATCTATTGGTTTTACGACTCGCGCGTTCGTTCGGCTCGGTCACATGGTTTATATACTGCGGACGGATTAGACCAAATGTCATGACGTGATGTATAAAAATAACTCGAATCAAATAGCTGAAAAATTAATAACAAAAAATAAGCATATTAAAAATAAAATGCAATGTTTATAAAGCGTAACTAAAAATTTATTGAACGTAATTTTGCGTAATTGTAACGATATGACTCAGATATCATCATCCTGCCCATTTCCCAATACTACTTGGGGTCGGCGCTATATGTTTTCCTCTTCCACACTTCCCTATCAGCCGTCATCTTTACAAACTCTCTTGTCTTTCATATCATCTGTAACACTATCCATCCATCTTCTCTTTGATCGTCCTCGTCCCCTTCGTCTATCCATCACATTCATATCCATCACTCTTCTCGTCACATGCGTTGGATATGACTCAGATATGACGTTTTATTCGACGATAATATTAGTTTGGTCCAATCCGTCTCAAAAAGCGACATGACGTTTAGTACACAAAAATAAATATAAATGACATTGTTATGAGTATAATGGATCTTTTTACCTCAATACTTATTTTGTCTGAGTACCGGGTTTCGGGTTCGATTCCCAGTGGGAAGAATGGATTTATTTTCACGTTTTTACGCGCTGACGCGTTGCTTGGAAAAGTATATTAGGGTTATTTAAAGAAGATTAATTATTATACTGAAGAACATTATTTTAATTTGTGGATGTAATCCGGAATCGATTTGGAAATGTTCAGCCTGGAATTATTTAAATTGAGGTATCTCAGATATGATTCAGTCTTGAATAGATTTAAAAAAAAAGTATTCAATGTCATAGCAATGAGATGTTCAGAGATACGGTTCAATTTGAGTTTTTCTTATTAGAGACGATTGAATTGAATCAATGACTCAGACACTCGAGAGTAGAATAATAATATCCGTATATAAAGTACACAATATATCATATTACAGTAATTACAATCTGATTAGTTTTTTTCTATATTGGACACATGTTTATGTATAAAATTTTGTATATCTAACTGACCTTATGTCATTGTGACAAATATTTGCGTAATAAATTGCAAGTACATTTTCTGAGTTAGGCTTTTGTCAATGTCAATTTTAATGTTTGGGTTTGTCAGAAGTTTGGGCTCGTAGGTGGCCTGTCGATGTGGTTTGGATATATTTTTCTTTTTATTTATCAATTAGTTTTATTTATCAATTTTTATTTATCAATTATAACTGACTTACTTAATGTGACAATGTTGTAAACTGTCACTTTTGTTTTTAATGTTTTTTGCGTTGATTAAGAAATTAATTTTAGGTTTTAGAAGTGTTCGGATATTAATTTGTGGGGTTCTGAAACAAAATGGTAAAAGTTCAGTTTTGTTTTTTTCCTTAAAGCCTCTTTCCAGTGAACATATCTGTAAATAAATCAGTAAGTCGGTCAAAATGTAAAACTGACAAAAAAAAAATTACGAAAATCTTTTTCTTAGAACCTCAAAATCTAAGTTTAAAATTTAACGTAATGACGAAAATCCTATAATATTAATTATAGAATTCACAAAAACGTTGAATAAGCTTATTATTAAATACTTTTTGTTCGTATTTGAAACATTTTTGTTGATAGTACTTGTATACACATTGGTATTTTTGTTTCAATGATAGTGTCGTACAACGTCATGTTTGAGTATTCTCCGCTATAAGACATGTGACCGGGTCTTATCAAATTGTATATTTCAAATGCTTGGCTGTGCCCAGTACTGGAGTTGTAAAGTGTTTATCTCTAGATATCATAGACTTAATATTTATACAATGACATCCCTTGTTGATTGGAGTGTGAGGATCCGTTGGGAAAACCAAACCCTTGGTATAGTGAATATTCATCACAAATTGAGTGTTAATGGGTACCAGTGGCTAATTATATAGCATTCCTTGAAAGTATTATTTACGTACTTTTTTCGGGTAGCTATAGTGAATAGTCTGTTGCTGATGTGAAACTATGTCAAAGTGAATGTTAATATCGCACCCTCAGTGGAAAAAAGGCATAAGATGAAAATTGCAATTTTACTGGAGAGCAAAAAAACTTAAAATATCAGTAAGTAGTCAAACGAATTTACATTACGATTTCTTGCACAAAACTGTCAAGATTAATGATAAAAACTTGAAAGAAAATGAGCTTATGCAGCTTTTGTCCCTCTTTTCAATCATATTAATAACCAAAATTCAAAGTCACACGACTTATGCTTATTTCCACTGAGGGTGCGATATGTCGTATCCAAGTCAATTTCCATTTTAAGTCATTTGAAATGGCCACGAATACCTTATAATTTGAAGTTTTAATATGACCCAGGGTTTTATTTTCCTAACGGTACAGTTGGAGTGAACAGAATGGAGTTGTATGTAGTATTTATTGGTAACCAAGTGGCAAATAAAAGTAAAGGAATAGATAATTCTAACGTTAGATGTGTTGTTGTATCATTGAGGTATATAAGTATTACTTGGGTCCTTATGATATTAATTTTCGTATACGATGTCCGAAGTTTTGAATCAAATTACTTGTTGTACAACCCTAAAAAAAGTTGTTGTAAGGGCTGGGACTTCGTTTCAGTGAAAAATACGTTTATCTGTGTTCAATATCAGTTTACTTAACCTTCAGGCTGTATATTTCGATCCAAAAATTAAATACAATCCAATATTAAAACACTAGACTCGAAAATATGTGTCAATTTATGACCTATTATAGTTAATGTATGTTTTGGCAAGACTTTTCAAAAATATTATAAGTGCGTGAGAAAATTTTGGATGTATTTTTTTATTTCAGTCAGAAGTTGACTATAATGTAACGGAAAGATGATAATAAAAGTTATTATTACTAATAAGAGTCTTCTAGATGTCGTCGTCATGAAATCACATGATATTATTCAAACTTTGTCTCATTAATATACTCTCTTAACGAATGAATAATAACAATATTTAGTGTAATTTATTATAACTCGATAAATATACTTTCGTTACTGATCATTTTCCGAACTATAAGTTATTTTGTTTTTATTTTTCTATGTTGATCATTAATTTTGTAAGCCATTTCCAATTGTTCGCAGATTTAAGTAAGTTGTCCGTAAGTTTCAACAACAGCAACTTTGAGGACTCGTTCGTCAAAAGTTGGTTCCCTTCGTAAGGCTTTATGATTTTGAAGTATTTAAGAAACTTAAGGTCGCTGCATACGTAACGAGGACGGGACGGGGACGGAACGTTGACGAGGCATCGGTAAATATTTTCCAAAACTTCACGTCTCGTTCCGTCCCCATCCCGTCCACGTTACGTATGCATCGATATTTTCTGTCAATTAAATTGTTGATTTTAAGTTAAGGTTATATCGATTGTGTGGCTCAAAGTTTTGAATGTTGCCATGTCTTACGAGGGTTGCCGATCGTGTCCAGTGTTGCCAGTATCAAAACGGTAATGTTGTAATTTATTTTTCCATTTATTTGCTAGCTTGTTACCATGTACTGAGTCTTGACTCTGGAGGCACTTCCAGTAAATTTATGGGTTTTAACTTAATGTAGAAATGGATAAATATTCTGACAACGCAGTGTTGTTCGACTAGTCTTTATTTAAGTGTCGCGGATAGCGAAATCATATAATTTTTTAATAAAATAAATAAAAAAATCATTGTTATCATAAAAATATGTACCTACACACATTTTTACAACTGGCAATAAATAGTTTGTTATCACTCACGAATTAGTTTCAAGAAATATTTTATAATAAAAACGGAAAATGAACAAAAAAAATATGCTTTTGTAAACTAAGTTGGTTATTTATTATGATAAGTAAATCTTCTAAAGCTGATCTTGTCTTGTTTTATTTAGCGACGTGCAGGGATAGATAACCTTTTAACTATATGGGGTTTTACATACCCATTTGGTTTGTCCCCTATAAAATGATCCAGGGGTCTTCTAATTATTACTTTTTTATAATAAAACTACAGGACATGTTAATACTAAGCTTTTTTAATATAAAATAACAGTAATGAACTTCACTTATGTAACAACTAAAAGTACTAAAATTAAAAATATTTACATTTATACACAACTAGCTGTTGCCCGCAGCTTCGCACGCGGAAATTATGCTTATCATATTATTTAGTATCCCTTACAAAAGAAAATTTAAGTACTTATATTTAGGAATTTACATACTGAAACTTACGATACAATCACAGATCATTCCTCCGGGAGCGGGTTTGGAATAGTAAACAACATTAACATTTTTTTTCTTTTCCCTCTCCCTCTCCCGCTCCATCTCTTTCTCTCCCCCTGCCCTCTTCCTCTCCCACTCCCTGTCCCTTTTCCTCTCCCGCTCCCTGTCTCGCTTCCCCTCGCTCTCCCTCTTCCTGTCCCACTCCCTCTCCCTTTCCCGCTCGAGGTCCTTCTCCCACCACATATCCCTCTCCCTCTCCCTTTCCCGCTCGAGGTCCTTCTCCCACTTCATATCCCTCTCCCTCTTCCTCTATCCTCTTCCTCTCCCGCCTGCACCCGCGCCCTCTCCCGATTTCTGTCCCGCTCCCACTCCCTCTCCCGCTCCCTGTCCCTCTCTATCTCCCTCTTCCGCTCCTTATCCCTCTCCTGCTCCCTGTCCATTTTTAACTTAAAAAATGACGAAGTTGCTTACTAAGTTCATTCCCCTAAATAAACTCTTTAAGGGATGATTTTCCGAAAAAAAAAATCTAAGTTAACTTTTGTTTATTACTATAAACTTACATAAAAAAAATCATATATTTTATAACTCTAAAACTGGCGAAGTTGATTTGTATGTAGTTGACTACCAACCCCTATTTTTAGAGGATGAATTTCGAGAAAACAGTGGTACAGTTATTTTTTGTGTCTATCTATAAGCTTATATACAAAATTTCACCCTTCTTACTTCAAAACTGACGAAGTTGGAATACTAACTTTCACACTCTTATTTAACCCTTTAGGGGATGACTTTCCAAAAAAACGTAATATGTACTTCCAAATTTTGTTTCTAATCTGGAGCTAATAAGTATATAAATTTTCATGTTTTTAACTTTAAAAATGACGAAGTTGCGTACTAAATGAAATCCTCTAAAGTAACCCTTTAAGGGATGATTTTCGAAAAAATCGTGTTAAAATTAACTTTTATTCACAACTATAAACTTACATAAAAATTTTCATATTTATAAGTCTAAAACTGACGAAGTTGATTTATACGTAAATGGCTTCCAACCCCTATTTTTAGGGGATGAATTTCGAGAAAACAGTGATACAGTTATTTTTTTTGTCTAACTATAAGCTTATGTACAAAATTACCCTTCTTACTTTTTAAAATGACGAAGTTGCATACTAAATTAAATCCACTAAATTAACCCTTTAAGGGATGATTTTCCGAAAAAAATTGTTAAAGTTAACTTTTGTTTATTACTATAAACTTACATAAAAAATTTCATATTTATAACTCTAAAATTGGCGGAGTTGATTTGTATGTAGTTGACTACCAACCCCTATTTTTAGGGGATGAATTTCGAGAAAACAGTGATACAGTTATTTTTTGTCTCTAACTATAAGCTTATATACAAATTTTCGCCCTTCGTACTTCAAAACTGACGAAGATGCCATACTAACTTTCGTACTGTTAATTAACCCTTTAGGGGATGATTTTCCAAAAAAACATAATACTTACAAATTTTGTTTCTAGTCTGGAGCTAATATGTAAATTTTCATGTTTTTAACTTCAAAAATGACGAAGTTGCCTACTAAGCTCAATTCAGTAAATTAACCCTTTAAGGGATGATTTTCCAAAAAATATATTAAAGTTAACTTTTGTTTATTTCTATAAACCTACACCAAATTTTTCAAATTTATAAATCTAAAACTAAGAAAGTTGGTTTGTATGAAAATGACCTCCATCCCGTATTTTTACCCCTTAGGGGATGAATTTCCAAAAATCCGTTCTTAGCTGACGTCTCCTTAGCATAAGCTATCTCCCTGCCAAATTTCATCGTAATCGGTTCGGTAGTTTCTGAGATTTTTTGTTTAATCAGTGTATCTCTTTTCAATTTTATATATATAGATGACTATCTAGCTATTTTCTTTTACTATTAAGTTTATAAAAATATTTTGTACCTTACAGTTATGTATTTTGTGAAATGCTATAGTTAAACAGAATACAATTATTGACGATTTTAGTACTAAAGATCAAACATGGTACTGTTGCAAACAATCAGTTTATTAAGTCTTATAACAGACATTTGGTAACGGTCGCAGTGCAGTATTTGTCACTGGCATTGCCGAATTCTACATGTGTGTAGCACGCCTAATAAATTAAGACTCCTATACCAGGAATACTGCGTCGCGGTTGGAATTCATATGCACTACAACAATGTAATCAACATCAATATCATGTAATCCACATTTATAGTACATCAAATGCACCTAAACTTTGTCTAAAATCACAAGTACCTTCATAGTTTCTATTAACACCGAAATCGGATGCTAGCACTTCACTCGGTAAGTTTGTTTAATTTTCCAACTACCCTACACATGATTCGTTTCAATGACATCTCCATTTCTTTCTATTTTTTTCTCCTTCTTTCTCCCCTCCAAGTCAGCGTAAATATCCTCTAGGTTCCGCATCTTGGTCTCCGGGACGCAGAAGATGAGATAGAAGACGTTGGAGAGGCAGACCACGCTGAAGATCCAGAAGGTGTAGTGGTAGCCGATCCAGGAGATGAGGGGGGCGAACAGTTTGAGCAGCGCGAAGTCCGTGCCCAGGGATATCGCCATGATGAGGGTCGCTACTGTGCCTCGGAGCTGTGGATATAATGTATTTTTATACTATAAAAAAAGTAGTCGTTGGTTGAGGTATAATCTAAATTTTACTAACAAAAAATAACCGACTTCAAAATTACTCAAAAATTACTCAAAAACTGCTTGTCAGATCTCGTTGAAAATTATGTGGGACCACATGACAAGCACCTGCTTTCGATTAAAAAAAGATCAAAGTTCTGAGGTTCTGAGGTAACAAACATAAAAAAATAAAAAAAGCACGACAATGCTCAAGATAATGCCACTAGCGGTCACCCATCCAACTACCGACCGCGCCAGCTGTTGGCGCTGTTACTTAACTTTGTTGATCACTTAGGATCGACAAGCCACCGGGCTAGGAGCGCTTCCCTACATTAAGTTTTAGCTGACCCGGCGAACTTCGTTTTGCCTATTTTTTCTAAAATAAAATTATGGTTTAAGAACTTTATTCTCATTACGAATTAATTAGGCTAAGTTACTCCTTGTTATATCAGCTATCTGCCAATGAAAGTCCCGTCAAAATCGGTCCAGCCATTTCAGAGATTAGCCGAAAGAGACAAAAATTGTAAAAAAATAAAAATATTGTTTTGGTCTAAGTACCGTGTACACATCCAAATGCACTTAGTAAAAAGCGGTTATTTTAATATTACAAACAGACTTCGATTTTATCTTAATATATTCTAAGATGAACACCCTACTCCTTAGGATGGAACGAGCGGCACTGTATAAAAAGGAACGACGAGCTGGGAGTGTTTTCACTCTTCGTGTGGCTTTTGGACGTGACGGACTTAATTAGTTGTCAGGAATCTATTTATAGAACTATCTAGCTGTTGACAGTTGCGGTTAATATTGATCGTCTTCATTGCAATTAATTAATGTTTGTAAAAGGTTCTGTGTAGGTAAACTTTTCGATTGTAATTTTATTAATAAATTTGCGTTTTATCCATAATTATTATCTATCTATACATATAATAAAATTGAAGAGTCTGTCTGTGATTTCGAAATAAATGATTTTTTCAGGTCGCAAATCGTTACTTGCACGATACCAACACCGAAAAATGAGTTTTTAAAATTTTTGTCTGTCTGTTTGTTTGTCTCCGCAAATCTATGAAACCACTGAACGAATTTTAACAGGACTTTCACTAGGATATTGAATAGACTTCAACTTAGTATTTAAGCTTTTTTTGAGGGTTCTACACCAAAGGGTTCCTTAGGGATATTTTGTATGGAAAAATAAAAAAATGTCAGCTGATTTGTTTTAAATAATAAAAAACGTTTTCTCCATACAAAAAGAGTAATACATGCATATCTTAGATTTTACTTATATTACATGGAAAGACCATATAATGCCTTTAAAGGTTATTTTTTTCATTAATTCAAATCCCTATTACTGAGTGGATATCTGTTTTCTTATTTTGTTTTTAAGAGCATGTTTTTTGCGTATCTATGTGCTCCAATATAATTTCAGCATTTTATTAATTTCACCTTGGAAGTGGTGGAAAAACGCAAATTAATTATGTATGAGTAATCGATCGATTACAATCTTGGCTACTAGATGGCGCTGTATTTGTACATTCACGCCAATGATTTAGTACATACAAACCTCTTTTTTACCTGGAAATAAATAAAATTGAAGAATTCGTCTGTGATTCCGAAATAACTGCATTTTTCAAGTTGTAAATCGTTACTTGCACGATATCAAAATCGAAAAATGAGTTTTTTTTTTAATTTTTATTTGTCTGTTTTTTCTCCGCTAATCTCTGAAACCAATGAAAGGATTTCAACAGGACTTTACTACGATATGCAGTCTTCAACTTAAATTATAGGACATTTTTAGGGTTCCATAACAAAGCGAGAAAATAAAATATGAGTCGATTTGATTTAAACTTACAAAAAACTTTTCTTCATCCAAATTAAGGCATAGGGACATACATTTCTTAGTTTTTTTTATATTTTGCAAGGTGGAGCCAAACCGTGGCACTGAAGTATCTATTTTTTACAATTTTACAGTAATTCAAATACATATATATCTAACTTTATCTGACTAATCTATACATCTATTCACACAAAACAAGGTATACTATTCAGTATTCAGTCATCTATTCAGTTTTTTTTCTAATTTGCAAGACGGAGACAATGTGGCACTGAAGTAATTTTTTAACAATAATTCAAATATCAAAACTGACTAAAATATCTACTTATTTTTATCTTCAGTTTTTTTTGAAACCTTGAATTGCCTATGTATGGCCTCCAACAAAAATTTTGCAATTTTTTATGATAATAATTCACTACGGAAGGGGTTGAAAATCGTAATTTAGTTGTACGAACAGTTGACATTGAACAAATTGAACAATTGATAATAAAATACATAACTCCACATAAAAAGCGTATTGTGACGTGTTAAATCAAGCTTAGGATTGTTTTTCGAAATTACTAAGTGTTTCGTGATTTTTTTTACGGAAATAGCTGGCAAACGAGCCGACGATCCACCTAATGGTAAGTGGCTATCGTCGCCCATGGACATGGACAGCAACACCAAAAGCATCACTGATGCGTTGCCAGCCAACAAAGAGGGAAGGAAAAGGAAGAAAGAACTGGCTCTCAAGCCCCCAGCCGGAACACGACGAGTCGTTTGGCGGCTGACTCATGCTCAAGGGTGGCTATCCAGGCGAAAAGTAAATAATACGGCGATTTTTACAGGTCTGTAGTGGTGATGTTTTAGTTCTGTTATAATGCATAATATCCTCAGGAACGTCGTATTCAGATTGCCGAGTGCTGAATTTTCTCATTTTCTGTGAAGCAATATCTTCCCTTTGCCGAATTATGGATTTGCCAAAACTACAATGTAGTAAATGCGAAAATGTGTTGTTCCTTTATTACCATTCTCACATAACTCATCAAATTAACCTGAACGCACCGCTAAACCAATCTTGATATGTTTGGGTATAGGCATAGATTGTACCTTGGAGAAGGGTATAAGACTACTTCTTTTTTAAAGTCTGGGTTACCTATATAATGTGAAATACTGATAGATTAGCCAAACGGCACAAAACTTAGGAAAACTTAAAACACACAAAATTTAGAAAATAATATAATGAAACAATAATAAATAAGTCAAAGCAACCGGCTAATTGCGAGCTAGGGTTTTTGAACCTAACGTAACTATTTAGTGGAACCTAACATAGCTGTGTAACGAAACGGAATTGAGAAACAGACTTAACTTTGCCGTTGAAAAACTGTCATCCCCGTATAGTCCCGATCAAATTACCAAGTTCTGCAAATAGGTGTAAAATCATTTTCTTTGTGATACCTACTTAAAAATTCACAGTTTTCAGATTTTTTCCTTTAACCTATGTTATACCTAAGAAATTTCCTCTAGCCGAGTGTCTTTTGATTGCGTTGACAACACAGAATATTGATCTTTTCACAGCTCCTAGGGATTGCAGACCTGGGTGTTGGATATTAATTTTAATTTGTTATCTTCACGCGTTCCTGAGAAAAAAGGTCTTGAAAGACAGACATATAGACGGGCAATGGAGTGAGTGACAGGGACCGTGTTTCTTAAGTAAAATAAGTTAGTGCTTGACCTCAAAACCACCTGATGGTAAGCGGAAATTAAGTCGTGTATGGTAAAGCCTATTCACTCTTGACTTGAAGACATCCACATTATAATCAGACGGGAACACCCACGCGGGAAACTTATGCCAGTCCTTTGCGGTACGCATAATAAAAGACGAAGCAAAGCACGACGTCCGTTCCGGGGGGGATGTTGACAATGGAGGGAGGTAAGGAACCCTAAAAATATCGAAACGTTATGACGTGGTGTATTGACCTTTCATTGTAATGCGGTTCTAATGATCAATCATAGGTACTGCTTTAAGAGTATGTTCTGTAAATTAACTAAAGTACCTACAATTTTTTCCGAAGCGAAGCGAGGGCAACTGCTAGTATTATATAAATTACGTGTCACGTTGTTTGTCCGCGATGGACTCCTAAACTGCTTGACCGATTTTAATTACTTTGATTGTACTTTTTTCTGTCTTTTCCAGTTGTCAAATAAATCTGGCCAACGGGAAAAAAAATCCCGTTGGCCAACTAGTCTGACCATCAATCTGACCACTGGGAAACACCCGATTTTAATCAAATTTGCACACCGTGTGCAGTTTGATCCAACTAGGATAGCTTACATCTCAGAATAAATAAATAAACTATTGACAGAACGAAATCTGTCTGAGCAGCTAGTTTATTTGGACAGATTACATTACCTGAAAGCTGAACATCTCAGTCATGATAACAAAGGGCAGCGGCTGTAGCCCCGCCGCGTCCGCGAAGATGCAGGTGCACAGCGCCGCCACTGGCACCCAGCCGGGCAGCGCCCCCGCCCCCGCCGCCCGCAGGTAGAACCAGGCGCCCAGCAGACACATGCTGCAGCCCGCTACCACGCTTGTTACCGCTAGGAGGGGCTGGACATGCAACATTTTACAATTTAATCAATTGTGGGTATTTTTTAACCGACTTCAAAAAAGGAGGAGGTTCTCAATTCGACTGTATTTTTTTTTATGTTTGTTACCTCAGAACTTTGGACTGGGCGAACCGATTTTGATGATTCTTATTTTAATCGAAAGCTGGTGGCTGTCATGTGGTCCCACATAAATTTTATTGAGATCTGACAATGGCATCCATGAGTAAACCACATAAGTCGTAAATTTGTGTTAAGATGTGCGCGACAAATTGACGAATAACTCAATATCACGGCCCCTGATTTCGACGATTCTTTTTTTAATCGAAAGCAGGCGCTTGTCATGTGGTCTCACATAAATTTGAACGAGATCTGACAACAATGTAGTTTTTGAGACTTTGAAGTCGGTTATTTTTTGTTAGTAAAATTTATTCAATACAGTGAACTATGAGAATGAACGTAGAAGCAAAACAAGATTCTCGGTTCGACGTGATGGGACTCTACGTAAAGGGAACCAATCGTTTTATCTACAAAGATTTCGGAAAGGTGCTTTGTCATAGAGAAGAAATGGCGAAAGGAACTCCTCAGCATATTTTTCAATTTTGTTCTTTTTTGACAGTCTTCAAAATAAGGAAGTACCTACTTAGTTCCCGATTCGGTTGTTTTTTATGTTTGTTAGGTACTACAAAACTCCGTCATTTATCAAACGATTTTGAAGATACTTTTTTATTTGAAAGTGTATATAGGTATGCTTCCAGAACGATCTCAACTTTTTCTCATATTTTTCTGATGATTATAATATTATGTATAAGAGAAAATATGTACTATAGAACATAGCAGTTCCATAGAGGCATAGACTAGCGTGTACAAACAACCGAACATCAAAACTTCAGCTTTTATATCTATAGATATTATAATATTAGGATATAACCAACCTTCCTGCCAACCCTATCCACAAGTTGGCAAGCGGTGAACGACCCGACGATCTGCACCGCCGCCAGCGTGATGGACTGCTTGTTGGGAGTCAGCGGCCCCTCCCCCTCCCGCTCCCCCCCGCTTGCCGCGCGGAAGATGTGGCTGGCGTACACCAGGACCGCGATGCAGCCGCAGAACTCCCGCGTCAGGTTCACTATCAGCGCCACCCAGAACGCTTTCAGGGCTGTTTTGTCTGCAACTGTTCATTAAT
Organism: Thymelicus sylvestris; assembly: GCA_911387775.1. Lineage (NCBI taxonomy): Eukaryota > Metazoa > Arthropoda > Insecta > Lepidoptera > Hesperiidae > Thymelicus > Thymelicus sylvestris. Next base: position 10,626,693 of record OU426909.1, on the reverse strand, counting down.
AATAATAGGAGAAATTATACATTTTTAAGTTGAATTTTAAATAGTTTTCTAGAAATCTGTGTCACGTGCACCACATCACTAGCGGTCTACTATGGAAGACTGTGGCGTCTTGGACATGGTATTTTCGTGGTTATGAATCCATATTTTTTATTTACATATTTTTCAGTACCTACTGGTGGCTTTAATAAACATGTTTTTTTATACTCATATTATGTTGCTGGGATATTCTATTTTGTGGAATGTTGAATTAAAATACCAATTATGTATATTTTTTTAATATTTTTATTTAATATTTTTGTGGGACGGGTTTTTTGTCTAGTTATAGAAGAGCCTGGCGTACAGGGCCCGCAAGTGCTTGTCTAGCATAGAAGACTGTGGCGGTCAAAAGTTTAATATAGTTTTTTGACAAACAAGCGACGGTCCACCTAGCCTAACCACGGCCAGGAAGGTTTTATTAACATTGGTTTGGCGTGTGAGCTGGCAATGGGAGATCGGGAACGGGCGAATATGCAGACCGCTGAAAATAATACGCGCTACGACATTTTGCGACTGTTTATTCTCAAAATAAAAGCGAAAATGTTTTACATTTTATATGATTGCTATTATATTAAAAGATTAGAAAATTCACAATACAGGAGTTACGAATTCATTGCTAAGGAAGTGACAGAACGAATTTGACAGCCAAAGACAACAACTCATGATAAACTTCACACTACGTAAGGCTTATGCATTTATCTTATACAGCCAATTTATATTTGCAATGAAATGCATACATATACTTAATAATATTTCTATCAGGTTTCACAGAACGATGTTAATAATACCTTTAATAATTCACAATATAAATAATATACTAACCAAGCGGGTCGGCTTCTGACGCCTTTCACAACATCTTATTGTTAGTAAGCTACTGGCATAAGCCGCCTCAATAGGTGGGTACTAGGTACCGCCAAAACTTATAACAATAACGTTTCACATTCAGTTTATATTAACTTCGAACATTAAAGGCTACCGAACTTTTCATAACAAAGGTTATGTGGCATAACTTTGTTTAAACTAAGCACCTTACCTACGTCCCCATACATTATAAGCGATTGACCTTTAAGTACTATGTATCCAAAAATATCTTACTAAGAAAGCTTCTTCAATATTAAATTAATGTCAGCAAGCAAGAATCTTTTACCTTGAAAACGATCACAAAAGGCTATATCATATTTTCTCCACTTCAATTGACTTCAAACATAATTTGTATCAAGTCCTTTGAAGTTTCCCTGGCTTAAGAATTAAATTATGCTGGTACTAGGCTTTCATTCGTTCGTCGGCAGTATATTGCATGTCCTCAGTCAGGAGTTACCTTCCCCTATGCAGTTATTTTATTGACAAATACGGACTTCTAAAATCGCAATTCGCCCCCGTCTTAGAGACACCTTCAAAAATTAGGTACCTACTCCATCACTCCATTTTACTTATTACGAGTATGTGAATATGTTGGTAAACAACAACCTCACATAAGCTCCTTAAATCCTCTGCCACTGAAAGGTCTTAAAGTCTTATAAGAGGATTTGTAGCGTAATAGATTGTTTTCAATTACGAACACAGCTACATGTAGCTATAGTAGCTATGTTTCCATTACAATATTTATTCCGTGACCCCGAGAAGTCTCGAGTGGTCTAGAGAGCGCACAATTACCCCAGTTGGAACAATAAACAAAAGAATCAGAGCTCAATAAACAGATGAAAAGTCAATATCTGCCACCATCCTTGACCTTGTTAACAGTCGCCGATTAAATTACAAAAATTTGTCTCGTAGAAAATAAAAACATAAGTTACGAAAATTTAAAATAAGTAAATACATTGAAATGAAATAATAGATCAACTCCTGTAAATGACAAGAAAATCTCTACAGGAGTGTATTTTTTCCTCCAGAATTCTGTATCATCTCAAAATTCCACGTAAAGCCATTTCTGTGCTAATCCAGTCTTGTGTCTTGTCACTTGATACAGAATTCTGGAGGAAAAAATACACCCACTGAGAAAAATATTGCAATAAATATAAAGCATAATAATTATCTTTATCGGAAATACGGATTATGGCCAGCAGGACCTCTTACAATATCATCATATAGCGAAGATATGATCAAATTACCGGCTGTTCTCAATTTCCTTCCTGTCTATCCCACAATCCTCAAATCAGGTACGTAAATGTATGGTTACCTACTTATTACTACTAAGCCCACTAACGTATCCAGAATGGGTATATCCGATAGATTTTAAAATCGAATATTTATCCTGAAAAACTCAATCGTCGATCATCAAACTCGTTCACATCACAACAAACCGTTACCTCAATTAACACACGCGAATTGTTTGGCGAGGTTGGAATACGAAATCCATTGACGCATCTCATCGGCGGCAATTGACTCGTGCCCTGACCGGTCAGCAACGATGGCAACCGAATTAAACGGAACCAATTGTGAATAATGACACGAGTCGGGAGTCAAGGGCGGCGCACCAGGCACCAGGAATTGCGGGTCAACCACTTGTCCTGTTGTTTGTCTCCATCAATTTGTTTAGTTTTAATTTCGGTGGCTTGTTTCTGGCTTTTTTGGATGAATATCAATTAAGGTCGCTTCACTCTCCGTGGAAGACATTTTGTGTAGAAGCTGCTTAAAAATGCTATCGGTGAATGACATAATAGTACGTAACCTGACCAGTGGACCTAAAAGCCGTACCTATTGGGGACGGCTTAGTTGCCGTATGTGAAGTTGCTGGCTTAGTTGCCGTATTGAGGCGGCTTAGAATACTAACCCCAATACCATGCCAGATGGGTGTCGTAAGAGGAGACTAAATCCAGCCCGCTGGTGGTAGGACCCTCGAGGGATTATATTGGTAATATTGATTTTAATTTTTAATTAATATCTACCATTATTACTTACTATTATACTATTATTTCTTCATGGGGTTCGCCTGGATAGCTACCACCCTTGAGCATGAGTCAGCCGCCAAACGACTCGTCGTGTTCCGGCTGGGGGCTTGAGAGCCAGTTCTTTCTTTCTTTTTCTTCACCCTTTCTTTGCCAGCAACGCATTGGTGATGCCTTTGGGGTTGCTGATGTTCATGGGCGACGATAGCCACTTACCATCAGGTGGATCGTCAGCTCGTTTGCCAGCCATTTCCATAAAAATGCATGCATCTTTGTACAGGAGTTCCTTTAAAGTGCGTGGAAGCCTAAATGGAGAGAACAACGACACTCATAGCTCCGCTAGGACACTAGGATTCCCTACTGTGTCGTGGGTGCCTGGACAACACATAGAGACAAGACAAGAACACAGAACCTAGACCGAGAACAGAAAACTCATCATTCAAATTTCCATCTCGCTGGCAATTGAACCCAGGACCCTTGGCTCGACATGGTAACCATGGGCGTAGCCAGGGGGGGGGTTTCGGGGGTTCAAACCCCCCCCCCCGAAATGTTAAGGACTGACATTTTTATGTGCTAAAATAAACCCTTAAAAAACACTTTTCTATCTGTAGACGTCATTCCGAATCGAATGAGCTATCGCACATTATTTTTAGGAGATTTATTTCTATTAAATACGTTTTTGAACTTTTTGACAAAACTAATAATAGATGGCACTACCTACATATGTACGTCGCGGCGTCGTGAGAAAAAATAGTCTCAATTTTCTTTAGGGTTATTTCATGTACTTTTAGTCGTTGTATTTTCTTGAACCCCCCCCGAAACTAAAACCTGGCTACGCCCATGATGGTAACCATTACGCCACAGGGGTCGTCAACAGATTGGTCGAGTGAATTCTTTAATGGGTTTCTGTTCACGTTCAGCTGAACTTGTTTCTCGTGGAAACAATTTTCTAAGGAAGATTAGACGAGGTAAAATACTTAGTGAGAAAGAATCCTCAAATGAAATGCGTAACTTTATATCCTCTAAACACTCACGAGTATAAACGAAGTTTTGTAAAAATCCTCTAAGAAAGTAGGTACTATAGCCCCGGCCTGCTTAGGCTTGGGCTATGCTCAGACAACAGTCAAAAATGTACCTACTAGATAGTCAATACGGGTGGTTGATTTAGGCATAGGCAATTCTATGGATTTAGGACCATTATTCTTGTTCCGATAAATAGATCGATCGTGCAAACATTTTCAAACAGTATAACGTCCTGTCCGTGGATTTCCGGAAGAATAATATTTTTAATTTATCCTTCAAAAAAAGGAGGAAGTTCTCAATTCGACTGTTTTTATGTTACCTCATGACTTTTTACTGGGTGCACCTTTGATTATATTATTGACGTGATAACGTCTCTATTAATACGATGAGCGCCGGGCGCATATACGAAAAAATGTAGCGTTCCGCGAGCGAGAGTGCGGCAAAAGCAAGAGAGATGCACTATCGGCTACGATCGGCGTATCGTAGCCGATGCCGTAGGCGATCGTAGTTGAGTGGAGCGGAGCGGGGCGAAGCGGAGCAGGGCGGAACGGGGCGGAGCGGAGTGGAGCTTTGTCATGACGTTGTCACGTTAAACTACCGTCCGTAAACCGACTTTACAGACAACCATTTTTTTTATATTCTTTCGAATCGCTGGCGCTTGTCACGTTTCCCGATTATGTCATGTAGATCAATTTGAGCGAGATCTGACGAGTAGTTTTTGAGCTCAGTAGCTCGAGCACGAATATTTGCGAGAAAGTATTCGTATGGTTAACGTAAGCAATTTGTATGGCATTTTTTCAAAAGCGCGTAAATGGTACTGAAATGCCATACAAATTTGACAAATTGCTTACGTTAACCATACGAATACTTTCTCGCAAATATTCGTGCTCGAGCTACTGATGAAAGAATAAAATGTTTTTGAGTTATCCCTAATAATGCGTATTTAATTGACTTCGACTATGTTGATGATGTTCTCATTTTATTACTTGTTCGAAGACTTTTTTTGATGTGCCTTATTTTTTTGTTAAAAGTTATTTCACAATATTTTTTATGGCTAGTTTCTACCGTGGGGGCTCGAACGGGGTAGTGGAGAGAGGATCGCATTCCTGGCAGGTGTCAAGTTAACCCGCTCGCACTTTAAGGGAGGCCGTACACGGTCAAGTGTACTTGATCAAGTCTGCAGTTTGACTTGACGTGCCATCCAGTGTGCATGAGACAGATGTATGGCAGATGGCTTGACCGTGGCCATACACGATCAAGTATACTGGATGCCGCGTCAAGTCCGCTTGACGGTTCATCAAGTACACTTGATCGAATATGGCCTCCATAAGAACAAATCTATTAACTTACATAAAAGTCGCGGTGAGAACTTCAGTTCGCTGGTGGTGTGCTCGACACAGAGCCGATCCACTTCCTCACAGATGCTCCTGTCAGTAGGAGGCATAGAGCGAAGCCACCCTAGAACGTTGGCTGTCTCCTGGGAGAAAGGAAAGAAAAACAAGGTGTAGGTATAATTAATTACTTATTTTCACTTTATTGGGTACTTAAAACTAACGCCCAACGGTTACTTAAATCGCTCCTTAGTATAGAATTTGTATGGTGATTCTACATTTCTACCTGTATACTAAGGAGCAATTTAAGTAATCGTTAGTGACTCTGAGTTGGGGCGTAAGTCTTACAAGTTGATTCTACTTGATACTGGCAACAATGGACAGAAAAATAAAAAAACACTGAAACCTCATAAAAAAGCTTTACTTTCCAGTAGCTAGGCTGGCTAGGCTTCAACCCATTAATGGCCCACTATTGAGCACGATCTTCCCTCTAAAAGAGGCCTAGAACATACTCCACCACGCTGCTCCAGTCCGGATTGGTAGAGTTAGTGGCCAACTCAAATGTCGGAAGTTGTCATGCCGCCCGAGTGCCTCCGATATGGCTTGACGACTATTATCTTACTAGAACAATCGGGACAGACGGCTTTACGTGCCCTTCGAAGTACGGAAGCGCTCAAGACATTTTTGCGACTAGCGGTTATCCATCTAACTACCGATCGTTTAGGATCGACGCAAGCCGCCGGGCTATGAGCGCTTACTTCTACTATCCGCCTGTTTAAGTCCACTGCTGTGTTCAGGCCTCCTGACGCCACTACTAATACTTCATTTATTCACCGGATAAAACCAACTTTCCTAAAATATGTTATTAATTTCCAGAGTCCATGGCTCCTCGTGCATACTTTTACTACGCAAGATGCAAGCAAGCGTCTACGTCTACGTGGACAAAAGACCTTAAAGTTTAATTTATTAAAAGGGAGGTAGGTACACTAGGGGTACTAAGTATAAATAAAGATTTTCTGTGGCGTAATTCTAATCGTTTTAAAACGGAGTGAGTGTTTACCATCCATATAGGATTAATTTGTCCCAAGACCCATTTGCGTAGATATCACAAATCCTAATAGTACCTAATTAGCAATTCATGAATGGAAGCTTTTTAGGGTTCCGTAGCCAAATGGCAAAAAACGGAACCCTTATAGATTCGTCATGTCTGTCTGTCTGTCTGTCCGTCCGTATGTCACAGCCACTTTTCTCCGAAACTATAAGAACTAAACTGTTGAAACTTGGTAAGTAGATGTATTCTGTGAACCGCATTAAGATTTTCACACAAAAATAGAAAAAAAACAATAAATTTTGGGGGTTCCCCATACTTAGAACTGAAACTCAAAAATTTTTTTTCATCAAACCCATACATGTGGGGTATCTATGAATAGGTCTTCAAAAATGATATTGAGGTTTCTAATATCATTTTTTTCTAAACTGAATAGTTTGCGCCGGAGACACTTCCAAAGTGGAAAAATGTGTGTCCCCCCCCCCCGTAACTTCTAAAATAAGAGAATGATAAAACTAAAAAAAATATATGATGTATATTACCATGCAAACTTCCAACGAAAATTGGTTTGAACGAGATCTAGTAAGTAGTTTTTTTTTTAATACGTCATAAATCGTAAACCGCAATTTACCTCGATCAAAGTTACAACGAACTTCAAGAACTTTTATATTATGTTACTTGCTGCTACGGAACCCTTCATGGGCGAGTCCGACTCGCACTTGGCCGCTTTTCTGAGATAGGATTACTGATAAAGGATACGGTTAGCAAAATAAATCAAATGTTCATGCGTTCGTAACGTCCCAAAAACCTAGGTACTGGGTAGGGTAAGGTTGCCTATGTCGTAACCCCCAAGGGAAAATAGCTGTAATTTTATAATTTTCATTATCTCACTGCATAGGTACCTACTTAATAATGAAAATTTTAAGTTTATTTTGTGTTTAATACTTCTATTACAATTTCATATTTTATCTTTACACCTTTAAAGTTATGATAATATAAAGTAATGAGGTAGGTATGTATTAATACAGAAAAAATTAACCAGTCCAAACGTTTGAGAAAATTGTTCGTGCAAAAAAGTAGTGCGATATACAATGCAATATGTGACAATGTCGAGCGAAGTGTCCCATGTCCCGTGAGCCGTGATGAAAGCGGAGTGGACCTTTTTAATCGGAAAACATTTCTCGCTGTCGAAAAAAGAGGGTCCTCTATCTCAATGCGAACATACCTACTATTGCGCATTCTTTATATTATGTTAGGTAGGTTTAAGACGCATATAGGTATATTTTCATTGTTGTGACGTAATATATGACAGTGGGCCAAGAGCATTTTAAGCACTTTTGACATCGACCTAATTGCAAAAATGGTCTTAAAAGACCCATAAATGTGGTGTGGGGCGTGGTGTAATAAAAGATTTTCGTCTTCAACAACTTCGTCTTTATTAATTTTCGCCTTCTTAGTACGTCTTCCGTCTTCACTCATCACACAAGCAATCTGCCATCTTGCCATTCTCTCTGCTCCCTTTCATTCACATACATCCATCCCTTTCTCACACATTCATACTTCACCTATTCATATCCGTATCCTGTCAACGTTCCATTCTTCCATCGCTTACTTACATACTCGATCCTACATAAATATTTTTGAAAGACCTTTTCAACGATACCCCATGCTATAGGGTACGCGACGAATAAAAAAATCATACCTGTATGGAAGATACCCTGAAAAAATTTTTTTCAATATTTTATTCTACGAGTCTGGAAATTTGGAGTTTTAATAAATATGTAGGTACATAATTATATCCGTGCTTCCATCTCAGCGCTTTGCTTCAGACATACAGGATGGACAGACGGACGGATATGACGAAACTATAAGGTTTCCGATTTTAGTTCGGAACCCTAAAAAAATGGATTGTCATCGGAACAAAATCAATTTGTGAAATTTCAACTCCGGAATGAGAGGAAGTTGTTCTTATTCAACTTACAAGAATAAAATTGACGTATACAAGATAAGTGCTAACAAATTAACGAACAGGCCAAATTAGATAAAAGCCAATTAAGTAAAGGTCAATGGACTTCAATTTCAAAAATTACGCCGGGAACACAATTAAATATTTATTAAAGTTATGCAGTAGGTAGCTGAAAAGTGAAGGATTTAATTTATCCATTATTAGACTCGCCATATCACTGAAAAACCAAACTAATTTAGTGGAATGATAAAGTAATAATAAAATTTAGGTTAGGCTTTTACGTTTTTAGGTCATTTAGCAATAATAATACAGGTAATCTTATAATCTAATTTTTGCGAAATCCATGATGTCGTGTTGAAATGACATCACAATTTGAGATGCCAATTTTTATACTTAACTGAATGAAGAGGCTGACATTTGACATTCAAGTGTTATTCCGTCGAATTTGTATTCCGTCGGAACAATGAAATTAGGCGTAGAGTAGATGTGACCATTCTTTTCATTACTGAAAGCGTTCCCACCACTTGTTCCATCGTTCCAACCGAGTGACGTCGTGTGACATAAAGCCACTTAATCGCCTTAAGCGCTCTGGTGAAAATGCGATAAAATTTTCGTTGGTTACGCAATTTCACATTGTGCAACTGGGATATTATTTAAAACACTTTCTTACAGGAGAAAGCGTATTTAAGGTTCCAGAACCGAAAATATTATATGTTAATCTTTAAAAGTAAATGCGTACCTAGTTAGTAGTCACGTCTATTATGATATTCAACAATTTGTGTTAGGGTTTCAAATTAATAACGAACAATGCTGTCTTTATTTTCAACAACAAGACATTAATTTTGATTTCCGTCGGCACCGGTGCCTGTCGTCATATTTATCTGGTTTCGAATTCAATGAATTAGGAGAAAAGGCGATAAGAAGGGATCGTGTTGATCGGTCGAAGGAGCGGCATTCGGTCTTAGACTGGGACACCAGTCATACGGGTGTTTTGAAATAATTCTAAATTGTAGAAGTAGACTTAAGACTAGAATTGATTAAGCAAGAATTTATTGTAAAGTATTATAATTTTAAAAGATGTCTAGAGGAGTTTCTTTCGCCATTTCTTCTCCTCTTGAGTAAGACACCTTTGCGAAATGGCGAGTTAATTACAAAAGAAATAAATGAATGAAAATACCCAGTGCTTTTATTCTACAACACGAGTCGTCTGGAGTAGAGTTCACATTTCAGAAGTGGGATGACCCGCGAAAACGTAAGTAAAGCCCACATATACATATTTTTAGTTTTTTTTTAAATCGTGTATGGTTTGTGAATGGCTTGTGATGATAATACGAGGTGTAGATGAATTCAAAGTGTATGTCGTAGGCATTAATTTTGTTATATTAGTCACTAAGGTACAAAAAAAGCATTATAATTATTTATTTATGAATGTATCATTAGACAGCATTTAAAATATTTCATACATTTTTACATCAAGCCCTGTAGCCTAGTTGGCCCTGTAGGTTGACCCTGCCTGCAAAGCGAAGGATCCCGGGTTCGATTCCCGGCCGGGGCAGATATTTATATGATAGATAAATATTTGTACTCGGGTCATGAGTGTGTAAGCGTTAACTATCAGACAGTCAAGCCGATTGGGACAAAAAATAACCCTAACATTTGTAACACTAAATACTAACTTAGTGTTACAAATTGTTGAAAATACTAATTTTCAGCAGAAATTTATTAACAAGAGAGATCTGTAGCTCGAGCACGAATATTTGCGAGAAAGTATTCGTATGGTTAACGTAAGCAATTTGTATGGTATTTTTTCAAAAGCGCCTCTATCGTGCGTAAATGGTACTAAAATACCATACAACCCGTGTGTATGTCGACGACCCGTGTGGTGCAATGGTTACCATGCCGGATCGCCGCACCAAGGGTCCTGGGTTCGATTCCCAGCGAGGCGGAAATTTGAATAATGAGTTTGAATTTCTGTCCTCGGTCTGGGTGTGAATGTCCTTGTCTATTGTTGTGTGTTGTCCATGGCACCCACGACACAGGGAATCCTAGTGTGGGGCTATGAGTGTGAAGCGTTATTATTATTATTATTATTATTATACAAATTTGACAAATTGCTTACGTTAACCATACGAATACTTTCTCGCAAATATTCGTGCTCGAGCTACTGAGCAGGCTGCGTATTGAACTGTTTCGGCCGATCGAACCTGAATCCCTCAAAAAACATGATAGAAACCAACTTATTTATAGGATCTTCTGGGCATGTATCTCAAAATATAACCTTATCCACTTCGCTCGTCGTGATGAAGCTGCGGGTATATATATGGGTTCCTTGATTTCCCTTGTTTTTTGTAGGATATCTTCTAGGGAATCCAGTGAGACATCTTCTAATTTTATGTTTATTGTGAAATTATTCGGTATTTTATGATGCTTTTACGATGCTTTCTTGGATATTGATGAATCTTCGATGCGTTCTTAAGGTTCTTTCACCAATTTTAACAGTGCATCTACTAGGTATCCACGGAAACGAGGAATACTCCGCTGCTACGTTGGTATTGTATGTCGTTTCCAAAGCTTGATGACTTCTTCCTTTTTTAGTATAATAATCCAGCTGTTTTTTTTGATTTGTTGAATTATATTATTGTCATAGTTGACTTTTGCATATGTGCAATTATGAGGTTTTTCATGTTGAATAAGTTGAGCTATGCAATCTTCGGACTGCTTGAAGGATTGTCATTCGACGTGACGACATACGTATACCTATTGCTGCTGTTTCCGTGATGTGTAGGCATCGCTTGCGAGGATACGCATACTCTTTGCTTCCCAAGATAGGAAAGGATTTTTAGGAATAAGTACGGTATCGTTTTAATTGGAAATGGAGTACAAATGGAAAAGGTCGTAAGGAATATTAGTAACTAACGGTACTTCCAGTATAAAATTAAGTGATTCATTTGTACTATAAGCTTTAACCGTAATTGATTTAGTAATTTCGTGTATATATATTTTAATGAAGTTGAGTACGGCATCTGCAAGTCGATTTCCTTTTGCACATTTATTAATTCGGGTCTACCACACTTGGATGCAGCTGACCTAGATTAGAAAAGGTGATGGCATTTTCTAAAGTAAGTAATCTATCGTAAAGTTGCTGAAGGCATTTTCCAATTTGATTAAAAATTGTTACTACTTGCATGTAGCTTTGCAATTTATTTACTTCGCTTATTGCTTAATATAATATAATAACCTTCGCTATAATTATTACATGCTAACGCAACCCGTTGTTAGCAGTTAGGATGGATGGTGATGTACGATTTAATATCATCCTTATTGGGAATCTTACATGTTTCCGTTCTCAGCATCATATTCTTCATATCAATCTGTGAACCTAACACTCCTAGTAAGTCAACACCTAGGCGAAATTAAACATTAGGAACTTGTGTGTAATATTAACGTTAAACATCCTGGGTAATTTAATATAAACAACTTTGCTATGCTTTGTAATCCCATGCGGGGTGTTAATGTAATGGGTCTCTGTCATTATCTGAGATGTGTTTATGTTAAGGTTTTGGACTACATCCGGGTGTATAAACGATTGTGAGGCTCAGTATCCAAAAAGAACCTTCCACCTAACTCACTAGGTACGGTAACTTATTATTTCTAAGAATGTTAACGTAAACTGGAAGTATGATATTAAATCGTGGTAGGTAAGGATGATATTAAATCGTGGTTTCGTCGAAACCGGAAGTTCTGAGAGAAACTGAGAGATACTACGGACGGTTGTATACCTCCTCTCAAGCTCCACCTCCTCGCGAGGAGAGCGACAAGCGAGCTAAACTGACCCGACACTACACAGAGGATATCCCGGACGTCAGCCTGTATGAGATTAGAGAGGCTCTCAAACAGCTTAAAAACAACAAGGCACCGGGAGATGACGGAATCAGAACCGAGCTATTAAGAGCTGGAGGTAAACCCCTTCTAGTGGCGCTCCAGAAACTGTTCGATTCCGTCATTAATACTGGAACTACCCCGGAAGCGTGGAGCAGAAGTGTGGTGACGCTGTTCTTCAAGAAGGGGGATAAAGCCCTTTTGAAGAACTACAGGCCCATTGCACTTCTGAGCCACGTTTATAAGCTGTTTTCGAGGGTGCTCACAAATCGCATTGCACGCAGGCTTGACGACTTCCAGCCTCCCGAACAAGCAGGATTCCGAAAAGGCTACAGCACCATAGACCATATACACACACTGCGGCAGATTATACAAAAGACCGAGGAGTATAACCTGCCGTTATGTGTTGCCTATGTGGACTATGAGAAAGCCTTTGATTCTATCGAGACCTGGGCGGTACTAAATTCTCTCCAACGGTGCCGGATCGACTACCGGTATATCGAGGTGTTGAAGTGTTTATACTCATCTGCCACCATGTCCGTCAGAGTACAAGACACAGCAACGAACCCCATCCAACTGCAGAGAGGTGTCAGACAAGGGGATGTCATATCCCCAAAACTGTTCACCGCTGCGTTGGAAGACGTGTTCAAGCTGATGGAGTGGAAACGACGTGGCATCAACATCAATGGCGAATACATCACACACCTGCGATATGCCGATGATATAGTCATCCTGGCGGGATCCCTGGAGGAACTTGGTACAATGCTCGGGGACTTGAACAGCGCCTCACAACGGGTGGGTCTTAAGATGAACATGGACAAGACGAAAATCATGTCGAATGTCCATGTCACACCCGTACCGGTTGTTGTTGACGGCGCTGCTCTCGAAGTTGTAGACGAGTACATTTACCTGGGACAAGTGATCCAAATGGGTAAGTCCAACTTCGAGAAAGAAGTCACTCGTAGAATCCAACTCGGATGGGCTGCGTTCGGGAAACTACGTCATATCTTGTCGTCAAAAAAGTTACCTCAGTGCCTGAAGTCGAAGGTGTTCGAGCAGTGTGTGTTGCCAGTGATGACATACGGATCCGAGACGTGGTGCTTCACTATTGGCCTTATGCATAAGCTTAGAGTCGCCCAGCGGGCTATGGAACGAGCTATGCTCGGTATTTCTCTACGCGATCGAATCAGAAATGATGAAATCCGTAGACGAACGAGGGTGACCGACATAGCTCAGAGAATTAGCAGGCTGAAGTGGCAATGGGCTGGCCACATAGTTCGAAGGACCGATAACCGTTGGGGAAGACAGGCCCTCGAATGGAGACCACGCCTCGGTAAAAGGAGCACAGGACGCCCCCCGACCAGGTGGACCGACGACCTGAAGAAGACAGCGGGTATCCGCTGGATTCAGAAGGCTCAGGACCGGTCAGAGTGGCGGAAGTTAGGGGAGGCCTATGTCCAGCAGTGGACCCACAAAGGCTGATGGATGGATGGATGGATAACGTAAACTAAGTTTCGTCTATTGAATCTGTGGGAATACAAAAAATTTCATCTCCGTTTGTTTACCTCTTCAGGTGGATATGATTCCTCCTGCTCATACACGTTCTCTTCGGTTTCAGGTTCCTTCTGATTTACTTTCTGAACCGCAGATCGGATATTGGAAGGAGCAGGCTGAGGTTGTATCGGTTTTTGTCTCGGTACATACTGATTTGGTTGGAACATAGGCCTAGGGCCTGTATTTGCTGTAGCAAAAGTAGTGTTATGTGGCATTTGACGCCGAAAATTATTTTGGATCGGGAATCTACATTGGCTAACTATATTACAAATTACACGATTATATTTTATGGCTAGGGTTATAAGGCGCTCCACCCACTGCACCGCGCTCCGTCGCGGTGCGCGGGATGGCAGATTTTACCATTGTATGCAAGTATCTCAATTTATATAGAAATCACGCCTAGCACAACACACTGCCGACGCGGAAACGCGCGGGAAATCGCCCCGCGCGCAGTTGTGTTATCCGTCGTTCTGCGCACCGCGGCGGGACGCGTCTTCAGTGGGTGGAGCGCCTACACCAACATAACTCACGTAATTAAAAAGTTTTCAGTTCCTTCAAACGAAAATCAAATTAATCTCCCAAGGTTTGTTATTCCTGACATGTGTTTATATATAATTTTGAAGTCTGTTCAAGGTTATTGTGTTCTCATAACAGTAACTCAAGGACAGAGTATTGAGTTTTTGTTCTATTAGAGTGCCCCATTCATCCTGGAGTCCGATGGATGACCTACTCGTATCTAATGGCATTGTAAGGCGTTAGTTATAGCTAGCATAACATACATAATTTGTAACGTAATTCACTTAAATAAATCAGTAGTAACTCAGACACCGACTCGTTTGATTGTGCTACCGCACACCTCCTCGCATGGCGACCCTGCCAGGATAGCATGGTGTCGAAATACGAGAGCGCTCGCCGCGTTTGCGCTTGCCGCGTCGTGCGATGGGAATCTTTAAAATACACCGTAAATACACGTAGTTAAATATACCAGCGCTAAAAAATAATATACTGCAGATCCTGGAATAATGAGCTTGTAGTGCAGTGCTGCCCAGGAGGAACATTGAGTGACCGACGCATGTGTGGTCTGCCGCCGCCCAGAAGCTGCTATGCCCACCGTGGACCGAGTGGCAAATAATTAAAAATCCTGTTGCGGAAGTATTCGAAGCTGCCTGATGATGTGGAGCGCCAAGAAGACCAGAGTCCCGGGCCCCCGGAGCCCCACAGCCCGCGAGCGTACGAGTATAAAGTGCAGTGCAAGTGTAAAAATAATAATTTCTAGTGTGTGTGTGCGCGAGTAATATAAATCATTTTTTAAAAAACAAGGAGGTAACGTGATGTAATAACAGATAAGCGTGATGTGACTTTTATAATTTAGTAAATCTTTGAGACAATATAATGCGTTATGATTAATTGATAGAAATTGTGTTTTTTGAATATTTTTTTATTTTTTTATGCTACTAATGATATGACTAGTGAATTAAGATATGTTTATCTCAAACTAAAATCTATTAAAGAAAATTTATATAAACTTAGTTACAATAGAAGAACGACCAAATTATTAAATGAAAAATTAGAAGAGGCATCCTTGGACTTTGCTTTATTTTTATCTATTACAAATATATTAAAGGAACAAATAGATAAAAAAGAGATTAGTGGTCAAACTTTAATCGATATTCAATCTTATTGTGATGGTATTAAGGAAATTTATGCATTAATAGAAAATTTTTGTTCAAAATCATATAGTACAAGTTCAAATAGCGAGATCGAGTCAAAGAGTGTAACCATGGAAAGTTTTGACTTAAAAGTTGCCCTTACCCTATTGCCCTGTATGAACGATGAGGAAGCAACTACTAAACAGCTCATCGATAACATAGAATATTATGATTCTATAATAAAATCAGAATCAAAACCAAATTTGATTTCTTTTGTTTTAAAGAGCCGACTGTCGCAGATGGCTAAACTGAAGCTGCTTCCATCATACTCCTCTGTTCAGGAACTTTTACAGGACATGAGAAAAGAGCTGCTGCCTAAAAAATCCGCTACTGCAATCCAGTTCCAGATGCAAAGTATTCGACAAGGTGACGACCCTACCGACGAATACGGTAAGAAATTAGCCGATATGTTTGTTAATCTAACAATTGCGCAGTCTGAAGGAAATTCTGAAACATACAAAATTTTAAGGAAATTAAATGAAAAGCAGGCTGTAAAACGATTTTCGGATGGTTTGCGCAATCGTCGGATTAGCACAATTATTGCAGCCCGGAACTATGATTCACTAAAAGATGCTATCCAAGGAGCAATGGATGAAGAGATAACGTCTTCACCAAGCTCAGCTGATATATTTACGTATAATCAACGTAAAAAATTTTACAATTTCAGTAATAGGGGACGTCCATCATTTACTCGGCCGGTGCACCCGACATCTTACAACAACCATGGTCAGCGGACCTTCCGACCTGGAGGACATGGAGCCTACCGTGGGACACCGAGTACCAGTCGAGGCCAGTACCGAGCGACCGGTACCAGGTATTTCCGAGGATTTCGAGGTAAATCTAATAATTTTCGAGGAAACCTAAGGAACGCTAACCCTAATCGTCCTGACGTTCACATCATAAATGAAACAGTGCCTAGATCTGATGAACAAAATTTTGAGATTCCAAACCAGTTTTTTCGTGAACAATAATGTAATTTTTACCTGCGATAATACTTGCTCAATAAACTTACACGTGGATAAAAAAGTGCATTCTTGGTTAGTTGACACCGGCGCATCAATTTCAGCCTTGAAGTTACGCGTCGCATTAACATTGCAAGTTGCAATACATAAAAGTAGCTTAGTCATCAACGGAATTGGTGGAAAATTAAAAGCGATCGGTTTTGTTTATTTAGATATTTTCGAATGTGGTCAAAGATTTAGTCATAAGTTTTACATTTTTAATGATTTGCCATGTAAATATGATGGAATTCTAGGAAAAAATTTTCTTTCTACTTATAACGCGACATTGAATTTTCAGAATAATACGTTAACATTATTTTCTAATAAAAATGTTAAAGTTATCTTGCCTTTGCTAGTCAGCAAACAATCATTTTTCATTCCGGCTAGATCAGAAACATTTCACTTCGTGTGCACTGATCAAGTCGAAGACTTTTTGGTATGTTCTACTCAGTTAGAGGAAGGAATTTTTGTAGCAAGCACTTTAGTTCGACCCCGATATGGTAAAATACCAATTAAAATTTTAAATACTACGGAAAATGACATCACTCTTGATAAGCTTTCATTAAATTTACACAGAGTCACTGACTATAATATTTGTACCTTCGATAAATGTAATTCGCTAGATCAAAACCGTGTAAAAACTTTATTTTCAAGGTTACGACTACAAACACTTAACAGCGAGGAAAGTGTAGCTATTCAAAATTTATGTGCAAAATTTTCTGATATTTTTTATTTACCAGGTGACAAACTGACTACGACTGACATTTATACACATAGTATTTCTTTAAAACCTAATATTAATCCTATATACATCAAACCATATAGACTACCTCACTCCCAGAAGAATGAAATTCAGAAACAGTTACAACAAATGTTAGATGAAGGCATTATAGAGAAGTGTACAAGTGAATGGTCGAGCCCGATCTTACTTGTGCCCAAAAAAAGTAATATTTCAGATGAAAGAAAATGGCGAATAGTTGTCGACTATCGCAAACTAAATAATTGTATTTATGAGGATAAATATCCTCTACCCAACATAACTGAGATTTTAGATTCACTCTCAGGTTGTGTTTATTTCAGTCATTTGGACATGAAAAATGGCTACTATCAGTGT
Source organism: Thymelicus sylvestris (assembly GCA_911387775.1). NCBI lineage: Eukaryota > Metazoa > Arthropoda > Insecta > Lepidoptera > Hesperiidae > Thymelicus > Thymelicus sylvestris. The sequence continues at coordinate 10,609,147 of OU426909.1, read as the reverse complement.
GAACTTGATCCCGATAGTAGAAAATATACTGCGTTCTGTTCAGGCCAGTATCAAATGAAGCGTATGCCAATGGGATTGAAAACAAGCCCTAATTCTTTTTCTAGGTTAATGAATATTGCTATGTCTGGATTGACATTTGAAAAGTGTTTAATTTATTTAGACGATTTAATTGTTTTTGGCCGCAACCTTGAAAATCACAATAAAAATCTAATGGAAGTATTTACACGATTAAGAAAAGTTAATCTCAAATTAAATCCGGAGAAGTGCGAATTTTTGAAAAAGGAAATGCTGTATTTAGGACATGTTGTATCGAGCGAGGGTGTGTTACCTGATCCTGAAAAAATTGTTGCTATAAAAAATTACCCAGTACCAAAAAATTCTGATGAAATAAAAAGATTCGTTGCATTTGCTAATTATTACCGAAAATTTATTTGTAACTTTGCGGAAATAGCCTATCCTTTGAATTATTTATCACGTAAAAATGTACCTTTTGTTTGGGACACAAATTGTCAAAAATCTTTTGAATTATTAAAAGAACGTATAAGTTCCCCCCCTGTTTTACAATATCCCAATTTTTCAGAAAATAATAAATTCATTCTTCAAACCGATGCATCAGGCTACTCATCAGGAGCAGTCTTGAGTAACGGAGATAACAGACCCGTTGCATTTGCAAGTAGAAGCTTAAATAAATCAGAGAAAAACTATGCAACTATCGAAAAAGAGCTTCTCGCTATAGTTTGGGCGATAAAACATTTTCGTCCATACTTATACGGTCGCAGTTTTATCATCAGAACCGACCACAAACCCCTTATTTATTTATTTAGCATGAAAGACCCTTCAAGTCGCTTAATTAAATTTAGATTATTGCTTGAGGAATATGACTTTAGTGTAGAATATGTAAAAGGATCAGATAATGCACCTGCCGATGCCATGTCACGTATTAGTTTAACTTTGAATGAATTAAAAGAAATGAACGAAACAATAAACATCATGACTCGTTCTAAATATAAACAATTTAGTTCTCTGAATTCTTCGGAGCCTATAGTTTCTCAAGATGATCGGCCCGTACAACCGAAGATCGTGGAAACATATAGTAAACCGAATGAATCAGTTGAATTAAAAATGATAAATAAACGTGATTTACTACGTTATAGAAATATGCAAGTGATAGATTGTGAAAATGAAAGATTTCTCTATGTTTTGAATAAAAAGATAATTTACTTTAAAAATCTAGACTCTTTATCGCATATCTCGCCAAGCGAATTTGTGAAAGAACTAGAAAATTTTTGTAAAAACGTCGACGTAGGAATAAAAGAAATATATATATTGAAAAATAAGGATAATAATATATTCATAGAGAAATTATTAAAAGCAATTAAAGATCCAAAATGTACATCAAAACTAAGTTTTTGTGTATTACAGGATGTAAAAAGAATAAGTGATAGAGACCAAATAAGAGTTATACTGAATGATTTCCATCTCTTGCCCACTAGTGGCCACGCGGGCATGAGAAGGATGTACAATAACGTGAGAAAATATTATTTTTGGCCAGGTATGGAAAACGATATCCGGCAATTTGTTAGTAAATGTGAGAAATGTCAAAAATACAAGTATTCTATCCCCGTCAAAGAGCCGATGGTTATTACAACAACAGCGAATTATGCGTTTGAAAAAATTTTTCTTGACCTTGTAGGACCTCTTGAAAGGGACAATAATAATTACTCGTATGTTTTGACATTACAATGTGAACTCAGTAAATATGTGGAAGCGTATCCTTTAGTGTCCAAGAAAAGTGACGAAGTAGCCAGAGCCTTCGTTGATAACTTTATTCTTAGATATGGGGTACCGCGCCAGATTGCTACAGATAAAGGCACCGAGTTCCTGTCAACAACATTCCAGGAGGTATGTAAGTTATTAAATATAGAGCAATTAAACTCTACTGCATACCACCACCAGAGCATCGGATCGCTGGAGAACACTCACAAGCACCTCGCTGCTTTCCTTCGGATCCAGTCTGAAAACCGACCAGGTACGTGGAGCTCATGGTTACCTTTTTGGAGCTTTTCCTTTAATACGTCTGTACACTCTGAGACGAAATTTACGCCATTTGAACTCGTATATGGTAGGAAATGTTCTCTTCCCAGTAATTTATTAGGTGACATGGTAGATCCATTATATAATTACGACAGCTACCCATGTGAATTGAAATATCGTATTCAATCGTCACAAAAAGACGCAAGAAAAAATTTATTGTCAAGTAAATTTAATAGAAAAATGAAATACGATACAAAAATTAACCCTATAGTGTATACACCTAGCGATTATGTGTTAATTAAGAATGAAGTAGGAAATAAGTTAGACAATGTTTATTTGGGCCCATATAAAGTTTTAAGAGATTTATCTCCTAATTTAGAAATAGAAGTAAATGGTAAAACAATATTAATACATAAGAATAGAACTAAGTTGTATGTGAAACCCACATAATTACTATAATAAACCTATACTTGCTATTAATATACTATATATTTTACTATACTTACTACTTATTGCCTAATTATAGAAACTGTTACTACTATTTCTACTTATCAAAAAAAAAATAGATAAGTATCCAATCTATTTTTTTTTCACCCTACCATTGGTGGTGTAAGGCGTTAGTTATAGCTAGCATAACATACATAATTTGTAACGTAATTCACTTAAATAAATCAGTAGTAAGTCAGACACCGACTCGTTTGATTGTGCTACCGCACACCTCCTCGCAAGTATTTTATCATACTTTTCATTTATTATTCTACTATGTTTTATTTCCTCCACCGCTACCACCCTTCTAAACTTGATGGTGTCGGAGAGCCAGTAACAAATTATTTCGGATGGTTTCTTTCGTCTTGCTAATGTCCATCTGCTCCTAGTCGGCTATTATCATTAAAAATAGGTCACTCAATTACGTTAGGTTTTCTGTCCACATAGACGCACGTCATACTTTAGTTAATTGTCACTTGCTACGCTGGCATAGTAACAGTACGAAAGTCTGCGGTGCTTTATCGTCGCGTTTGCCGATTTCATGTTTTAGTTTGCTCCTCGCAAGCAATCGTCAAATGAAGCGCCATGGACAGAAGGCCTCTGGTAAAATGCTGGTGGTTTGATAGTTCAAAGGATCATTCTCTTACCTCCTTGAGGCCACACTTGACGAGGTACGAGGGAGTCTCCGGCAGCCGCAGCAGGATACAGAAGTGTATTAGAGGAATCGCCAGAAGAATCCACAGCACCGTGTTGAACGGCAGCAGGTCTCCCAGCACGAACACTAGCAGATTACCGACAGTCTGGAAACAATTATGGTTTAAAGCAAAGCAAAGCAAAGTAACAACCCATAATTGTCCCACTGCTGGGCTCGGGGTCTCCTCTCACAATGTGAGGGGTATTAGGCCATAGTCTATCATGCTGGCCAAGTGCGGATTGGTAGACTTCACACACCTTCGAGAACTTTATAGACAACTCTCCGGTGTGCAGGTTTCCTCACGATGTTTTCCTTCACCGAAGCAAGTGATAATTAACTTGTAATACGCACATAATATTTGAAAATTAGAGGTGCGTGCCAGGATTTGAACTCGGGCCCCTTCGTTCGGGAGACCAACGTTCTACCGCTAGGCTATCACTGCTTATGGTTTAATTTATATAAAATAAATCTTAAATTAAATTTAAAATAACCCCGACAGTTTTATTAACACTAAACATGCTAAGAACACTCGATTAAGTCACCTTTCAAACAAAAAAAAATTACAATTAGAGCAAAATCAGTTCATCCGTTTGGGATACTGGAACTTATAACACCAAGTTGGCCACTGATCCCTTCACCAATCCGCACTGGGGCAGCGTGGTGGAGGATGCTCTAGGCCTCCTCAAGAGGAGAGACCCGTGCCCAGTAGTGGGCCATTCATTGATTAAAGTCATATCATCAAATACCTTAGTTTCTATTATAATTTGCAACAAGCGAGTTGACAACAGTTAAAGAAATTCCTAACTTAACAAAATCAGAATTTTGTAAAAACGTGTTGGATGGTAATTAAAAAATGTGTTTTCATCAAAATCAATGTTTTTAATATATTGTCTTTCACAAAATGCCCCAATAATCACTTGTCACAAGCTAACTTGACCTATGTCACAAGTCACAACACTCAAATCTCCTCGTGAGCTAGGTGGGTTGGGTAAATAGCTGATTAAGATTTTTTTGAATTTAGGTACTCCTGTCCTCTGATTATTTTTTATACATTTTTAGGTGTACTAGCTATTTATAGGTGTAAGTTTCGTGGAGGTGGGGCTATTTTTGGCTGAGTTATGTTAGGTAACGTAAAATTTGTCACAATCTTCCTAGGTCTCCCCTAGGACATTCTATTTTTGACGTGAACGTGAGGAACCTACAAATAAATTATGGAGCGAAGTAAAATAAGTGAAGTAAATACTTAGTAAATAAATAATTAAATATAATACTCCTATTCCATAGACATATAGTTACCTGTGAGAAGATAATAAAAGTCCCAGTCATGCCCCTGATGCTGTCCTCGCTGATCTCCTTGACGTACAGCGGGCAGACGACGAAGGCGCCCCCCGAGCCGAACCCGATTAGGGCGCGCGCCCCGATCAGGGCGATAGGGTGCGTGCAGATCAGCTTCACTGCCCAGCCCAGCTGTCGACGAAATCTACTCTTAATCTTGACTGAATTATAAGCAATAACTTATATTATAAAAATCGTTTATGGAGTCAAAGTTTTAGTATGGCACGTGTGTTGCACCATAGATGGACACTTATTTAAGTTTTACCAAAAAAAAAAAAAAATATTTTCCACACATTTTCGTATTTTTTTCATACAAAAGTCGGACCTTGCAAACCACGCACGGTTTATATTATATGCCCGACAAGTCGTTCATCATACATTTTACGTAACTTATTTTAAATACGCTTAAGTAGGTAGGTAATAGGCTTTTAGTTTATTTTTATATCTTTCATTATTAGTGTACATATTGACTTTAAAATAATTCTTTGTTTAGATTTAATAGAACTGAGATATGAATTAAATAATAAATTAATTATTTGGATGCACGTCGTTATTTTAATCACAATATTAACCTGAATAACACACAAGTTGGACAGTGCTCGCATTGTTCACCTACGAGTAGGTAGTATGTCAAGATTACAGGGATATCTTACATAATAGGGATGTTGACACTATCAGTAAATTAAAATAAATTTATGTTTAAAGTATCAAGGAAAACATTTAAACACCTAAAATATTATTCTTTTGTCGAAATCAATCACAACAAATTAAATATAATTATTTTAAAATGTTAAAAATAGTACTCACTGTCACGTGACCTCAAACGCCGTTTGGAGCTTATGACGTCATTGTTCCTATTTTATATGAAAGTGCAACTAACTTCAGTTGACAGATAGTATTGAATATCGGCTAGTGACGTCACGTGACGTTTTTGGCGGGAAATTTGAAAATGATTTTTATTTACCAACTTTTGTTTTTAAATTGAAGATTATTATTTTTATAATATTTTTTTCGTGAATCTTAAGGTTTTATCTATAAAATGAAATTGAATCCTAAAATTAGTCAACATCCCTGACCACAAATAATGCTACACTAGCTACATACTCATAGCCCCACACTAGGATTCCCTGTGTCATGGGAGCCATGGACAACACACAGAGACAAGAATACACCCAAACATAGATATTCAAACTCATAATTCAAATTTCCGCCTCGCTGGGAATCGAACCTAGGTCTCTTGGCACGACGCGACGGTGTTAAGTATTGCACCGCACGGGTCGTCATCAAGGTACGTAGGAAAACTAATCTGATTATGTGATTTATTTAATTCGGCGATATTTACTTAGGTACCTTACTCAAGGATCCCGATGGACCTCTGTGAGTGGAAGTTAAAAGTAATTGAAGTGGAATGCCTAATTTGTAGACGAATTTCCGCCTAATTAAGGTTATATTTTACTTTTATATTTTTTAAACTCACTGTAAATTATGTCATAGAATTTAATAAGTCACATAACTAGATCCCCCTTATTACAAGACGAGGTCTAAAGTTTAGGTTTAAACCATGACTAAATAGTCCAGGCTTGGTACGATACTGACTTTAGTAACATACTGTAAACCAAAGTTTATTACAAAACGCAAAATACTCGTTGACTTGTTAGTACTATTGGTTTCAATTTTAGACCTTGGCTCACCCTTGGCTGAAAATGCTGACATAACTGACACGGGTTTGACACGAAACTGATTCAAAACGTCAGTATTTATTCGATTACGACGTTCCATAAATTCAGATAACTGCCAGTAGCAGCTGTGACAAGGAGGTCCCTCGGCCGCGCTCTGTTTTATTTAATTTTTACAATTAAATAGTACAAAATATACAAAATGCAGTTCAGTGCAAACTTTATCATTATTTTAATGCAATATTAAATTGCGTCGCCTACAATTTATACTACGATGCTGTTTATTGTTTTTGACATATTTAATGGAACACGTCTATTATTAATATTATGAGCGTAAATATTATTGCAAATAAATAATTATACAGTTTTCAATCAATTCTATTGATTGTTGTTGTCGTGGATTTTATTACATGTTAAAACATGTATTTTTTAAGAATTAATGTACGCGTGTGGATTTCTCGCGCGTATTAATAAGAGTCCATAATTTTACGTAAACAAAACCAATCTTAACTAAAATAAAATCCAGTTGGCTTCGAAATTTATTACACTTGCACTGTTGAGATCTTTGATTCATAACTGCTATTATGAACAATTGTACCTTGAGCAGCAGAGTGTATTGTAAGTAATAAATATTGTGACTCATCCCAATTCGTAAAATTCACAAAATGAATAACAATCTACAAATTACTAAAATATAAGCAAAACTTTATTAATATTAGTACACTTAGGTAATATATAAAAGTTCTGGTCGTAATCTAAGTATTAATTTAATTATTCATTATTCAGGTATTAACAGTTTCCTTCATATGAATTGAAAAAACATTACAATGCAATATAAAATTTTGAATCTATGGGATAATTTTGCAATTGCTCCGGCTCCCTTTAGTTGGCTCAGCAACTCCTTGCAAATCAACTGCATCATCTTGAATCTAAAATAACAAAAACAAAACAATGTTATTATCATTGGAATAAATAGGTAATAATAGTATAGTAAGGGTACTGCCAAGGTTTGAATGAGGAAGATAAATATATCACCAACTAATTTTATATCTAGTGTGAAGCAACATGATAATATTTGTGTTCGTTTTGGAATTAGTTTGATAAATGTTTATGCATTTCTCATAACCCACAATAGGAGTAGCAACAGAATATACGACAAACCTTAGAAAGAAGTATTTACTTAACATCAGGTGGACAGAATTCTCACTTGCTAGTTCACTTTTATAAAATAATGCTACAGCTACGTTATAATTGCAGTGGTACTGTATGTAAACAACATTATTATAGATACTTACTTCGTGGCGAGTCCAGCAACGTATTGCACAAATTACTGGAATTTCAGAGGACAAATGGATTTCCACGATGGTCATGGAGTCCAATTTTCTCGCACCAAATCCACAAATTTCATTGTAAACCTCTCATATTTACATTAAATATCTTCATCACTCAGTTCGGCAAACGGATCCATAACAACACGATTTTTATGCCTACCTATTTGTCTGTCAGGTGATACTGAATATTAAGATATCTTCAGTATGTACAAAATACATTGAATAAATATTTTTCAACAATTTCGAAATAAACATGACAACAACCTCAAAACTGACTTTGACATTTGTGAAATAGTCCAACGTTAAACTAGGGGGCTCGCAGGTTTAGCTATAGTCTCAGATGAAAGAAATAAAAGGCACGTAAAGTCGTTCGAATACGACGTAAGCCTACCACGGTAAATACAAAATAAAAATCAAATACAATCTCGTGTCACAAAGCGTCAAAAAGCATCGCGCAATGCACGTCGCAATTGTCAAAATTCTTTCATCTGAGGCTTTAGTATCATAGTTAGGCAATGGCTTAAGCGTTAAAACGCGTCTTGTAATAATAATTTGCTTAGTCCAAGCTTCAAAGGAGGTTTAGTACCAGGACTAACGATAGACCTCGTTCTGTAATGAGACCGGATGAGTTTAACATACACTGACATCTATGTTACTGATATATGTACATATAAATACAATAATTCATATAATTTAACTACTTACCTTACTTTGAATTAATGAAGGATCCATTTGGATTGGATAGAAGCTATGGATTTATGCTAAATGTCTTTTTCCCCCTCTTATTTTATAGCCGGCTAAGCATCGGTGAAGTCTTTAGTGATACTGTGCAACCGACGCTAACTCATTCCCCATAGGATGGCTCATCTGCTATTCTGCTAATCAATTGTCAGCTATTGGCATAAAACCAACTGTAGGTATAAAACTACCTTAATAAAAGCTTATTCTTGTTTGAAGACACCCACATTGTAATCCAGTGGGAGCTCCGAGGCTCCGACGGCAAGTTATTCCAGTCCCTTGCGGTACGCATAATGATGAGTAAAGCGTTCGTATCAGAGGGAAGTGTAGTGTGGATGAATAATGTATATGTATGTACAACTATATGCATACAATATACATGTACAGGTATACGTATATACAACTTGCCAAGGACATGGAAATAGATGGACCAGATGGATCATTGAAAATGCCATAAATTCTTAGGAAAGTTTTGAGATACTGGCGGTAACATACAAATGAATTAGACATTGGTTTTTGGCTATGACTACTCTTCATAATACTTTTACGCACCGCGTGTCACACAGTCCAAAGATTTTTTAAAACCGGCAGCTCAAAAAACCCTAAAAACTCAGGACATATGGTAACTCTTCCTGGAAATTGCCACTACTGCAACCGATTCCCCTCAAATTGTGGTAGGTATAGTTCTATAATCAATATTTTTTAAAGTAGAACTTAAAGTAGTTTATTTAATTAGTACTTTAGTAGATTTACTTTTACTACTCCTCCTTCACGATAACGCAAAAATGTCCTGCATCAACTCTATCAATGTACTATTATGTCTTCTGCGTCACTACGAAGAAATCCTGTCCGCGTGAAGCAGTAAAGGCCTCCAAAGCTCCAAAGCAAGCTGTAAAGGGATCCATTTGAAAAACGAGGAAATTATTCTTTAGAATCTGATGTAGAACTTACAGAAATGGGCACAGAAGCACAGAGCAAGGCATTCTTCCGTCCAAACTTGTCAGCTGCAACCCCATAGATGAACACGGCGATGGGAGCGAAGATGAACATGATGGAAGCCATCCAGGATACGTCGTTTTCTGATAGCACAGGGCTGGACGGCGAGGATGGCCCCATCAGCAGCTCCTTGTACGGTGAGATCCATCCCATTGCTGTACCGTAGGCCACTATTGGCATACATACTGGAACAATAAGGTTTGGTTAGCAGCAACCCAGCAGAGGTAAGGATGGTAAATGGACAAAGTCGCAGATAAATATTAGTTACAACAACAAAGGTATCACGGATGCGTTATCGGCCAAGAAGGAAGAGAAAAGAAAGGTAATCCATACTTCCATACTAATATTATAAATGTGAAAGTGTGTTTGTTTGTCCGTCTTTCACGTCGCAACGAAGCTGTTATATGGTATGGTTTTTGTGCTTGGAGATAGTAAGGAGGGTGGAGAGTAACGTAGGCTACTTTTTACCGCGGTAAAACATCCCCATGGGGAGATCGATATTTTGTTAGTTACCAGATATTTAGTTCCGGATTTTGTTAATAGATGGCGTTAGTAAAGCAGCGAAGCTGCGTGCAAAAGCTAGTAATATGTATATTAGTAGTGGGGTAAGTTCTAAGTGACCACTCACGGTATATATCTTTACTGTACCAGACTGGACAAAATGTTTGCCGTATTTTAGGCCTTTAAGATAAGTAACTATTGATGATTAAATTTACGCTAAAATGTGCCTATCGCGATAGTTTGAGTCTAATTAAATATAATACAATATTGTTGGCAATTTCAAAGTTTGGAATCTAATAAATGTTCATTAATATATTCCAAATCTCACAATATCGATGTAGCAAGTTCGATCAGTGTAAACTGTACACAATGAGAACCCAACATTGTTGAAACCAACGTTGCGTTATTACGTGTTTTATTAAACAGAAGAAATTGATCGGCAACTTTGTTTCACGTTATTGGTCGTAAATGAATCTCAATTGGCAATCACATACAAAGTTATGATCTATTATTATTTATAAACTTTATTCTTACTTATAATCATCTATACTATAATAAAACTCAAAGGGCAAATAATAAATAAAATTCTTTGTCATTAGTCATTACAATAGTCTCAAAAACCAATAGACAATGTGGTTTCAGAGAAATGTTTAGATGCGTAAGGTTAGGTACTATAATAGGATTTACATTCTACTTTTATAATAAAAGCAATTTAGATTTAATATTATGTTGTCTGAGTCATAAAATAATCATTTTTAAGGATCCTGAAACTGTTACTGAAAATTATACTTTCGTAAGTCCACGGATTAGCGCTTAGAGACCCGTAGTAGAAAGCTATATTTTGGCATATACCGTATACGCTATACTTTGTGGCACGCCAAAGTGTTTTTTTTTTGTGAATTGCGGATTTTGTTCTCGTCCAAACCATGGAGTAGTCGGGGGGTATCATTGGTGAAAACTTCAGAAAGTTAACAATATTTCGAGATTAAGTTCATCTTTTCAAATTCCAAATGGCATTTTTCTTCGTATGCTTATTTATAAAATACAGTATTGTTTGCTTAGGTGCAGATTAGGATACTTATGGGTCCTGATGAATGCTGAAGAGCCTTCAGCAATTATTCTCCTCATTCATTCACGCTGAATCAATGCACGAATGATGATGTCCCAATGATGCCAATTTTCTATAAATAATATCAGTATTGTCACGTGAACAGTACAAGAAAATAACTTGGCACTACGCGCGAAATGGTAATATGCTTGGGGTTTCCACGAAAATTATAATTAGCTATATGGTAGTTATTGGTGATAAAGGTGAATCATATTTTCTTTTACTTTTAGTAAGTAATTTTGATGTTTGATAGATAGAGATACACAATAATAGGTATATCTTAAGTTTGTGTTATGTTTTTTAAGGAAATAGCCGGCAAACGAGCTGACGATCCACGAGCCCAGCGGTGGAATAATTTCAATGCCTTAACAGCAAAATAACTTTTTAAGCGACTTCAAAAAAAGGAGGAGGTTCTCAATTCGACTGTTTTTTTATGTTTGTTACCTCAGAACTTTTGACTGGGCGAACCGATTTCGATGATTCTTTTTTAAATCGAAAGCAGGTGCTTTTCATGTGGTCTCACATTTTGAACGAGATTTCACAAGTAGTTTTTGAGTAAGTTTGAAGTCTGTTATTTTTTGTTAGTAAAATTTAGATTAGGTATAGTAGGTCACTAAGTATGAACATAACTTAAAACACTTGGGAATACTGCACCAGTACTGACATATTTCTGTAACGACGTAAACTTGTTAAGTCTGCCATCACTTAGGTAAAGAACCACGCGACAGAGTTTCTCTAGAGAAAAACTGTTTACATTTAAATACATAAACAGGACATGTTCCATTTTTCAGCGTGTAATAAGCGAGGAACAAGATAAATTTGTCTCTGTCACCACCTGTCAGCCTATTTTACGTGAAATGACGAACGAGGCTGATGGTAATTGCCACCTTCGCTCATGAAGATTATTAACACCAAGGGCTAGGTAAGGAAAGGAGGAACCTGGGGACCCGTTACTGCCTCTCAGATTGATTAGAAGGGTGGTAGCAACAAGTAGGTCAAACTAATAAATTCAAATTCAAATTCAAATTCAAATTCAAAATCATTTATTCATGTAGGTATCATTGATACACTTATGCACGTCATTTTTTTAATTTACCAGCTTTTCGGAAAGGTGCTTTGTCATGGAGGAGAAGAAAAGCCGAAAGAAACTCCTCAGCACATCTTTTAAAAATAAAATACATTGGTATATTTCTTACAAAGAAGTATCACTAGCCTGTACGGAACTGGTTGCAGATCTGGTCATTTCCATGCGTCTTTGTCATTTATGTACTCATCTACAGTATAGTAGCCTTTGCCTAAAAGTTGAGATTTTACATGTTTCTTAAATAATTCCACTGGCAAATCACGTATTAACTTTGGGATTTTATTATAGAACTGTACACCACGGCCCATAAAAGATCGCTTCACTTTAGAAAGACGGTAAGATGGCGTTACTAACTGGTGCATTTTTCTTGTTTGGCGATTAGTGATATCAAAATTTTGTTTATACGCGCTTATATTATTCCGTATAAAAACCACGTTACTATAGATATATTGTGAGGCTACTGTAAGTATACCTATTTCTTTGAACTTGTCACGCAAAGTTTCACGAGATCTAAGTTTATAAATAGCCCTAATAGCTCTTTTTTGTAGTATGAAAATTTGTTCTATACTGGCTGCTTTGCCCCACAGCAAGATGGCATATGACATAATACTGTGAAAATATGCAAAATAAACCATCCTAGCAGTTTCGACGTCAGTAAACTGCCTTATTTTCCTAACAGCATAAGCAGCCCTACCGAGTTTAGTCGCGAGATTTGTTATATGTGGGCCCCACTGAAGTTTACTATCTAAGGTCACCCCTAAAAAGACCGTGGATTCCTCCATGTGCAATATTTCATTATTCAGTCTGAGAGATTTGTTAACTTTTTTAACATTAGGTAGTACAAACTCTATACATTTAGTTTTTTTTGCATTTAAAAGCAAATTATGCAAAAAAAACGTGTATACCATCGGATTAAATCGTCATAGCTCAATGACTTCCAACAGGAACTGGTTCCATGGCCCTGTCGATTATTTAGGTTTGCTTAAGCTCCAGTATGGATGGAGGCCCTTATTAAGTATCTTAAAAAATGACCTAGGATATAATAAGGTGTCAATCCGTTCCTCCCCCCGTAACAGCTTAGTTCTAGTCTCCGCTCAGAACATGAGCCTGACATGACATCACAACCTGACATCCACCATGCTGATCAAGTAGATGGCAGAGTTCATACGATTTACTTGGACTGTACGGATATACCAGGCCGCATCGGAACAGCGTGATGGTGTATGCTTTTGACCTCCTCAAGAGGAGAAATGGCTTGAAGGCAGTACACTAAGCTACATAAGTACCTCATCAACACCACGACACTAACGGGATGGAAGGAATTATTCTCCTTTAACTTTGTCGTACCTGTTTAGTATTAAAATTAATTATTTAAATGTCTCTTGTTTTATGTATCTTATACTACATGAAAAAACCTATAACGTTACTTCTACGATTCTGGAGTTTTAATCAATATGTATTATATCCATGCCAAATTACAGCTTTCTAGCACTAAGGGTCTCGGCGCTTTGCTTCGGATCGGACAGATGGACAGCTGGATGGACGGACGGACATGACGAGACTATAAGGGTTCCGATTTTACTTCAGAACCCTAAAAACGTAATACTTCCTACCAGTACTTACCCACAATGGACATCAACACTTGGTTATGTTTACTGCCGCTACTTGCCTCCTTGTCCGAACTAACTTTGTACACTTTCGTCACCATTGTCCCTACTACAACTTCTCAATAACCAATCTTCAAACGGTCATGAACATTCTTGCACCACGTTTTTATTTATGTAGATAATTAATAAATGTTGTCTTGAACACACTTAGTTTCAAAAGTTTCCGGAACTTCTAGGTTGTAACTTTTAGTTTTGGCGATGAAACTGTTAAGTTAGCAAACAATTTTCGTAGTAATTACTAAAACTTTTATTTTGGAATTCACTTTATCTATGATTTCTTAATTTAAAGAGTCCACTGCTTATATTCGAAAATATTATAATGATAGTATTCATGTATTTAATTTATTTATATTAATAAATAATTAAAATTAACACTTTAGTATTTGGGTTCAAAATAATTTTTAAAATCCTAAATTTTGATACTGTATTTTTTATTTTTACTTTATTTTTTTATTATATTTCGCGCGGCAAATACGCTTCGCACGTGTATGTAGACGCGCAATCCAATTCGCGTGCGTACTGACATTGTTATGTCAGATTTCCCGCTCTTTTATAAGGGTTGGCAAACTTGGACAATTGAACTATGTGTATGTTATGCGATATTGTCATCTCTTCATCATTTAAGATAATTAATTTCTTTATAAATGCTGTCTAGGCATACTATTTGACTACAATGTAGAATTTGTACAGTTTATGCTTACTATAGCGTAGGCAAGGCCGTCTTTAACCTATTGGAGGCCCTGGGCATATTAGGATAATGGGGCCCCTATGACTTTGACAGAACATGGACAGAACACTATTTTAACCGAATTCAAAAAAGGAGGAGTTATTCAATTTGACTGTATTTTTTATGTTTGTTACCTCAGAATTTTCGACTGGGTTAACCGATTTTGATGATTCTTTTTTTAATAGAAAGCTGATGCTTGGTGGTCCCACTTAAATTTGAGCTAGATCTGACGATTTTGAATTATTTTGAAGTTGGTTATTTTTTCTTGGTAAAATTCAGATTATTACGTTAGAATAAACAAAGAAAGTAGATAAGCAAGCTTCTAGATTTATTTTTATTGATTTATCTAAGCATGCTGAATGGGAACGATTAATTTTTGGGCGAGAATAGAGTAGCTTTACGCATACAAAAGTTAACAAGCAAATTGGTATTGTAGTCACTAAATAAGGTTCGTTTTATCCGAATTAAAAAAGTTTTTCGGTAATAAAATAATATCGGTTATCGTTTAGTGATCTGGCAGGAACTAGGGGGCCCCCTCGATCACGGGGCCCTGGGCACGTGCCCAGTGTGCCCAGTATGAAAGAGGGGTCTGAGCGTAGGTGGTTACTATACTTACCTATAAAAAAATGCAAATTCCTGTGCGAGTTTGATTCACACTTAGCCGGTTTTTTTAATACTTACATCATTTTTTACGACTCATACGGCCAAACATATACCTACATATACTGGACTGAGCGAATTCGCTTTGAGCGTTTCTGCTCTTAGCCCTCGGGTAACACTCTTAACCCTTCATTAATATTTGCAACACAATCACTAATTGCTACTTAATAACTATAAAGGTACATACATATAAGTAGTGTTTTATCAGTATTTTGTAAATAAACAAGGGGAAGATATTATAAGTGTAAACAGCACTTAAAAAAATCCCTCCATCTCCAAACACCAGCCGGTACTTCCCTCGGTGTCTGTATCTTGGCGCGTCTGAACATAGACTTTGCGAACTTTAGCGCATGTAAGACAGAGATGGCAACACGAACATGCTGACGTATGACTGAGACATAATACCACATGAATACAGAATGTTAACTTCATACTAACGCCACGCGCGAGAACACTACTACATGCACAGCTATGTGTGCGTGACCTGTCACCGACAAGACGGGGCAGCGTGCGCCGACCAATCAACTAACGCGCCGGCGCCCGCTCGGGTACAGTAAGGTGACAAGTTCAGGGGTGCCAGCGGCGGTGACACGGGCGACGTTTTGTGACGACGCGACGTATTGTTTTTAAAGATGCCAAACTGTTGAACTGTTTGTTTAAATACCTAATGTGAAGAAAACCAAATAGATCTCTTTATTTGTATATCCAAAGGATTTTGACAAGTAATAATAGTGCACATTTTTATGCTTATTAAAGAAGACTAAAGAAGTATTTAGTTAATAAGTAGGTACCTAATATCCAAAATAATTAAAGTGGCGATAAGGTTATTATTTATTATTCTTATCGTTTAAGTTCGGTTTACACGTATTAAGTAGTTAACTAGATTTTAAGCAAATTAATACGTGTAAACGGACAATTTAGTAGTTTAGTAATCAAGTAGACAAGTAATTTAGAAATTTTTCTATTTTCTGTTAATAAGGTGGGCGGGGCTTATCACTACATTTACCTATACATACCAATTACTCGATTTTGAAATGTGACGTCACGAAATTTAGGACCCCCTCCCACCCCTTACTTTGTTCTTTAAATATTCTTCGAAAGTTTTTTTTTCATTTGTAATAATAAAGTGTAAGTACCTACTTAATATTATACAAACTGTTACATAGTCAACCATTTCATCTTTCAAAGCTACACCGTTTTTAATATACCAAAATTTTAAAACGGAACACATAATAATAAAATAATGTCCACACAATTACTGTCCATCCGTCTGACCGTCTGTACTCATTGCTGACTCTCGCTCGATACGTAGGTACCTACTTGCCCGTTTTATTTTTATTTTCAGTAACCAAGTGACAACCCTATGAAAGTAGGTATGAATTTTTGTGTCTGTTAGGAAGTTAACATTCTGGTTGTTATTTATTCATGTGATAATACACCGCGTATCGAGTATTGGCGAATTATGTCACTGCACAGCCTTCTACGCGAAGTTCAGACGCGCCAAGATACAGCGGCCGTACTGTACTCTACATACATAATTTTTGTAAGTCGATTTATCATTGTTGGCTGTTGGCTGGATGACACAGCTGCTGTATTAATAATTACAGGCATAATAATGCGAACAGATTGAACAAGTGTTGAGTGTAAAATTTACGTTATATTTGTAGGTATGTCTAGGCCAGGGATTCCCAAACTATTTTGGCCAAGAGACCCCTTTTCCAATATGAAATGATACCTCAGACCCACATAGCTAAATTACTTTCAAAATTCTTTTTCTAGTTTTTTGCTATTGATACAAAATACTTACCAATTAAAATACTTAACTACATTAGTAAAATATTAGTCATTCTTATAACAAGTAGGTAGGTGTAGATAGTACCTACACGTAACACAACTTATACAGTATCTTGAAAGTTTCAAATAGCAATAACTTGTTTTAATTAATAGGAGTCGATTTTTTGGCCTTCGTCGACCCAAAAATCAGTTTTCGTTTAACCGACCCCTGGGAAACCGATTTCAACCCCAAGGAGTCGATATCGACCACTTTGGGAAATCCTGCTCTAGTCTCTGAATGTGTTTGTATCAAACCTATTTTGCAATATTATATTAATCGCTTTAATATTACGGACGGACGGACAGCCGGACATGATGAATTATAAGGGTTCCGATTTAACTTCGGAACCCTAAAAAATAAAAAAAACGAGCTCTCAAATGTCGTTTGGCGGTTGATTCAGTATAGTAGCCTGGTGGGCTTCGTGGATAGGTCTCATCTCTTGAGCAGGCATTATTATTATTATTTGAAGTTTCGGGCCTGGGACAGTTGTCCCAGGGGCCACTGCGACCAGATTTGATCTATTGTAGCCGTACCCATTTCTGAGTTAGATCTGGTCTTCAAGTCCTACCGCTCGGACGAACAGTAGGATGTTCTTGGGTTCCAGATCTCTTACTCGGCTGGGTGGGATTAAGTGGCCTCCTAAGATTCGGCTTCGGCTTCGGCTTGAGCAGGCATACTCCACCACGATGCTCCAGTGCGAATTGTTGGAGGGGTTGGTGGACCAAGTGTCTTAAGTTTTCATGCCGCCCGAGGGCTTTCGACATATGTAGAATATGTAGATTAACGACTTTCGATAACGACCTGTACCAACGGCTTTACGTGCCCTTCAAAGCACGGAAACACTCAAGAATTTTTTGGTAGCGGTAACCCGTTCAACTGCCGATCGCGCCCGCTGTTGCTTAACTTGGTCGATCACTGAGCATCGACACAAGAGCATCGTCACTTCTACCAGTTCTGCCCTCTGAATTCAGTTTCCCGCTATTATTACACATTTATTTATTGCGAGAAATTCTCAAAAACTATGTAATACAATGGTTTCTTCAGTTAACACTACAGTATTCAGTATTGAACTGAATAAACAGATGTAAATACGTTTCTAGGCTAACGTATCGAAATCGTTGAAAGGTCACGTCTGCGTTATCAGCACATAAGAACATTTACTTAAAGAACGTACTTAGCTGGTAAGTTTGTCTGAAGCTGTCTGGCACGGGGCATTCCCTTATCCATGAAAATATTTTATTAAATCAATGATGTAAGAAAATACTATAATTACGCTGTAGATGATATTATGAGCAATATGAGCACATAACATATTATGTAGACACGTAAAGTAATAAGTTTGATTCACATAAAAGAGAAAAGCATTTCTCCTCCACTACTCTGCTAGACCCGACAATCCGGTCAAAAACCATAGCTTCTATAGCGTTAATGCAACCTCCCAACATACCTGTTTTTCAGTTTGCTTCCGTGAAACTGGCTGAAGTTAAAGATGCGATGCTAGCGATCAATTCAAATGCTGTAGGCTGCGATGGAATCAGTAGAACAATGATACTTACTATCCTTGACTCCCTTCTTCCCATAGTGACGCATATTGTTAATTTCTCCCTGGATGTGGGGCAATATCCATCATTGTGGAAAAAAGCATATGTTCGTCCTATTCCTAAAGTACCTAATCCTGTGTATCCTAACCAATTTCGTCCTATTTCGATCCTCCCCTTTTTGTCAAAAGTGCTAGAGGCCTGTGTGCACAAACAAATTTCCACATTTTTCGCCAATCATAACCTACTCGATGTGTACCAGTCTGGGTTCCGCCCTGGTCACAGTACTACCACAGCTCTTATCTAAGTGGTTGACGATATTAGACGTGGCATGGATAACAAAAGAGTAACTGTGGTGGTACTAGTTGATTTCTCTAATGCCTTTAATACTGTTGACCACGACATCCTATTATCCCTACTTTCCTTCTACAGATTCTCGCCCTCAGCATTGAACTGGTTTTCATCTTATCTTCGCGGCCGCCAGCAATCAGTTCGACTTGGAGATAATTCCTCCGATTGGACATATCTCCATAATGGCGTGCCGCAAGGCGGTATTCTCTCTCCGATAATGTTTTTGTTATTTATTAACTCTATCTGTACCACTTTCGACTGTTCGTACCATCTGTACGCTGACGATCTGCAACTATATGCACAAGCTAATGTTGAAGATATCCTTAGTGCGATCTCCAAAATCAATGCTAGCCTTGAATCTATTAGGAACTGGTCTGTAAGGTATGGCGTCTCTGTTAACCCTACTAAGTGCCAAGCCATGTTGGCAGGTGGATCAAGGATGCTAAGCAAGGTACAGAAGTCATTGTTGCCTCCCATCAAGTACAATGGTGTCGTTATTCCGTGGAGTGAGTCCGTTAAAAATCTTGGTCTGAACATCGACTCCTCCCTCAGCTGGCGAACGCACGTAACTGAGGTTAGTAAGAAAGTGAACGGTACACTTCATGCGCTGTACCGGCTTAAAAACTTCCTACCGTTTAAGACCAAAGTTATGTTGGTGCAAGCTCTAGTCATCCCTCACCTTGATTATGCAGATGTATGTTGTACGGATTTGTCAGAGGAACTTCTAAATAAATTGGAGCGCCTTCTTAATAACTGCATTAGATATATCTTCGGATTACGTAAGTATGACCACATTTCCCAGTTCCGTTCCCAACTTAAATGGCTACCTATTCGACACAGGCGAAACTCCAGAATTCTCTCCACATTATATTCTATTATGAATAATGGGTCTTCTCCTACTTATTTAAAGGAAAATTTTCAGTTCGTCTGCTCGATACATGACAAAGGACTTCGTTCATCGAGAAACCTTAAAATCTCGCTTCCATCCCATAGCACTGGTTATTTCGGGAATTCCTTTACGGTACAGTCTATATTGCTCTGGAACTCCTTGCCTGTTGACATCAAAAAATCACCTACCATAAGCTCCTTCAAGAATAGGGTCCGGTTGCACTACCTGAAGCAAATAGAATGACGTCGCCCGTAGTCTTCAACCAGATGTAATATATATATATATATATATATATATATATGACGGCGAGCGACCTCTTTGGTCTGTCATACGAGAAGTCATGAAGAAAAACCAAATGTTTAGAATTAGGAATGTGTCAATCTATTGAGAATAATATGTGTGGGACATTCTATGGGGATTCGAATAGTGATCACGGAGTTGTACAGATTGTTATTGATGTAAACGTTAGGAAAACTTGAAATATACCATGGTGCAGAGTAAAAGGAATATTATTGAATAACCAACACCGTAGAATACCCCTTTTGTTACATCAGAAGTGTTGAAAGAACTGAGGCGCCCATATTAACGGAAAAGTCAGAAAATAAATGAGGAATGACACTAGCTCGGGTGACATTTGAGGAAAATTTTGCAATGAGAAATGAAACAATCCAAAGCGCGATGAAGCGAGAATCATGGAAGTTTATAATATGATCAACGTGGAAAATGCAAAACCATTGCGGAGTAAGATGTGCAGACTTGAGATGCGCACTGTTCGCGTCTGGGTTTGACTACCTACACAACACGAGGTCGTGTTGATATGGTCACGATGGCCGAAGGAGTGCGGATCGCAGATAAGTAGCTCTACGAGTAGTGTAGTTTGAAATGTAAATTGTGACATCGTACGTGTAACTTTCCTTGTGTTTTTCAGTTGTGGAAAACGATATAACGACGTGCCATCACAAAACAAGTGAACCAGCATTCAAGGGGTGGCAGTCCAGGCAGTGGCGTAACTATACCAACTGGGGCCCGTGGCAAATTCTTTTGATGGGGCCCTATCAGTAAAAATCGTAACGTTGTACTCAGTTTAATTTTAATAAACTTCGAGATTTTCAGCGTACTCAATTACACGTTGCATATGTCCCACTAATGGCCATAGGCCTCCTCTCTTAGGCGAGAGGGAATGATCTGTAGTCCCCACGCTAGCCCAATGCGTATTGGAGAGTTTGGAGACTTCACATTCATCCATAGAACATAATACCTCAATGCATTCATCATCTATTGGCTAGCTTTTCGGTGAAGGAACAACATCGTGAGGAAACCTGCGTACATTTACAATGAAATAAAAATAACAATATAATTTCAGTAAGATATTTATTATGAAAAATCTTTTTTTTCGAGCTTTCTGTTCCGCAAAAATGTCTATAACATCATCAAAGTTTAAAGATAGGGCCATAGAATTTTCAATAGACAGAATAGCCAAGTTACATAACCTGTCTTGTCTCATAGAGTTTCCTAAATAGGTTTTTATCAATTCTAGTTTTGAAAATGATCGTTCAGCACTAGCTGTAGTCACAGGAATTGTAAGAAATAACATTAATGCAGTGCATACTTCAGGAAAGCTGCAGGACATAAAATGATTTTTTATTATTAATAAATCAGCAATGTCTCTAATACACGAAGATTTTTCAATTTCGTCTCTGAAAGTGGATCGAAAACTGATAATTTATCTGGCAAATAATTCAGATACATATGTCTTATTTATATATCTCAACAAATTAAAGAGCTTTTTTAATAGATCAGTGTCATTTAAAGCTTTTAAAGTGGAAGGCTGCAAAACACTGTTTGAAAAAATTTCATTCCTTGGAAGGAAACGCGATTTCAGTTGGTTTATAATGATGTCCAATACTCGATAAAATACATAATATGTTTTTGTTTAGGTTGATTGAAATGCTTTACGATTATGTATCTTGATATTGTATTATGGTCTTTAGTTGTCTCACTTTGGATTTTAAGCAGAATTTATAAAAATATACTTTTCAAATAAAATGAAATACTCAGGTACAATGTAAAAAAATATTTTTGAGCTCGCGGCCTCTTGGGCCGGGGCCCTCTTGGGTCGGGGGCCCGTGGCATTTTGCCAGCCCTGCCACCCTATTGTTACGCCACTGAGTCCAGGTGACGGCAGCATGAACGCGGCCGGGAGAGAGGGACGTGCTGATGTATTCGGTGTACAACCATCTTCAGGCGTATTTAGAAAGGTGATTTTGTGAATTTGTTAAATGATAAAGAAACGTTTGAGAGCTGTCATTACTGTCTTGAGTGATATAAATAATAGTGAGCTTTTGCAAATTGTTGAATTGAGTTTCCAAATGAAAAAGAGATTTAAAGGTCCATATCTGTGTGAGGTTTTCATGAATGCCTGTAAGTCATGTACCAGTCGAAGCGGATATTAACTGTGATAAGATGTGATTTGTGTTGAATTGGATTGGAGATGAGAACTTGAGTAAGAAACTTGTTGTGGTGAAATGACGTCGAATGAGAATAGAAGGGGAGTGTAATCAGGCTTCTTAGTAGCGGTGCACTCCTGTGGTTTAAGAGACTTACTCAAGATTTGTTGTTGTTGTTACGTCGAAAATGAAATGAAACGACTATGGTACATGGCTCAAGGTAATAACATCATAAAGTTGTAAAGTATTGCCCCGTTGAGGTCAGGAACGGCCGAGCGAACAAGTACTGCCGTAAGATATTTCCTTGCAGAGTAACGACACGTGAGGCCGTGTCGGTGTGCAGTCACAGCAGAAGTAAAGGCGTTCGGTGGAGTCCATGACGAGCACCCAGCGAACAAAGGGGTCCACTGGAGACATGGGAGCGGAAGCGCTCGAGGACGAGCGCACGTCAGGATAGCCGTGACGGCGAGCGACCTCTTTGGTCTGTCATACGAGAAGTCATGAAGAAAAACCAAATGTTTAGAATTAGGAATGTGTCAATCTATTGAGAATAATATGTGTGGGACATTCTATGGGGATTCGAATAGTGATCACGGAGTTGTACAGATTGTTATTGATGTAAACGTTAGGAAAACTTGAAATATACCATGGTGCAGAGTAAAAGGAATATTATTGAATAACCAACACCGTAGAATACCCCTTTTGTTACATATATATATATTAATATGTATGTACTTTATTTATATATTTGTATATATGAATAAATATGTATTTGTGTATGTATATTGTAATATATTGTTATAAATATTATTCGCAATTTTTCATATCTGACATTATATGCACCTACTACATCTTCTCACCAGTTCCCAGGGTTGACTGGCAGAGAATGCCAATAGGCATTAAGTCCGCCCATTGTACCCCTTTATAATAAGGATGTTACAATAAAGGATAAATAAATAAATAAATAAAAAGCATAGTTAAACTTGATATTATGAAATTTTGTAAGAGCTTTTAAAATAATTTATATCCATTAAACTTGTTCTATATTTTAATTTTCAGCATAATTAAAAAATAAATAGTGATTATGTAGTTCCATTCTGGTCCAAGTACCTTAATTATTACTTATTTTCGCTGTATATCCATGATCCACACCGCAGTAAGTAATTGTCTGTCATTCACGAGCTGCACGGATCAATATCATCGATTTTATCGGAAACTAACAAAACTGCTACTTGTTCAGTGTTCGATAAGATGCGTTTGTTTTCCTCAAGGAAAACGACGGGACTTAACCATGCGGTGTGCGGCCCACGTGGCACTTGGTGCAACCATATATTAGTAAATAGTTCAGTCTCGATTGGACAGGTACTGCTGGTTTATGGTCGCCTGTTCGATTTTGTGGAGCAGATGTTTTTTTCGACTGTTCGTGCGTGCTATCGATAGTTTAAAATGTTACTTTAGAGGAGAGTAGAGCACATTTAAAGCAATAAAAAAGGGTTTTGAGGTCTAAACTTCTTTAGGCGCATTGGGCATTTTTTGAGATGGGATAAAACCAATCAGCTCGAGGCACCGTCATCATTTTAATTGACACGTACGTGTGGCGCCATCTCTGAGAGAAGTAGGTACTTGATGAAAGACGGAAGCTATTGGACAATTTGGACATGGGATTCTTATATGATATTTTACATACGTGGTGGTATTGACTGTCCAGATTTACTGAATTGTACTGAATATCATGTGCCTAAAAAACGAACTAGAATTATGATCAAATATTATGTTTAGTATTCCTCATCACTCCACACTATATGGTAATAATAGTATCTTAACACGTTTAGTATCAAATTATAATAATACTTTCAATAATAATAATAATAAATTTTTATTTCAGGCCATTTGGCCCATAGCCTACCTAATTACAAAATGGAAATAACTTATTCTAATAGAAATGTTACTAACTTTCAATGCCATTGATCCTTTCATAGGCAGTAAAAGTACCTACCTTATGAAACAAAGTGCATGCATGCATTTTGAACACCCAGCCCCTGTTGATTGAATTTACAAGGTTTGTAAGTAACCTAGTCGATTATTTATTGAATGTCTAAGGTTTATCTATTTCATAATAATTATTTAGATATAATTGTATGTATTTCTTAATATATTATGTAATTATTTATACTTATACGTATATAAAATAGATATATTTTGCATTTATATTATTGATTTTGTTTTATTGAGTGTGCAAAATATTATCTTGAGCTTCACTGTTTGCCACCTCAATTTGATTTTTATAAATCGCTTTTTGCGCATGTTATAATAATTAAGATGTGGATAACTGTAATTGGTATACATTAAGTAAATGTGCATGTAAAAGCAAATTGATTAGTAATTAACGGTGTTGTTATCCTGAATAAAATAAAATAAAATAAGTAAAGTAACTTGTAGAATGATAAGATGCCTAC
Organism: Thymelicus sylvestris; assembly: GCA_911387775.1. Taxonomy (NCBI): domain Eukaryota; kingdom Metazoa; phylum Arthropoda; class Insecta; order Lepidoptera; family Hesperiidae; genus Thymelicus; species Thymelicus sylvestris. Next base: position 10,584,595 of record OU426909.1, on the reverse strand, counting down.
AAAGAACCCAATATAGTTTCTCAGTGTCTATACTCTTCAGGTTATAATGAAGGATTCCCCTGTTATCCTCTGACATTATTCTGGTAACCTCTATACGTCCGCACGGCAAGCCAGGCGATCGGGGGATATTTGTGACCGCTAATGATCAAAGTTTCAACATGTGTGTTTCTGAGAGCATTACGTAACTATGACGAAAAAAATTTATGACGTTATATCATATCACTACTCCAAGCATTTGGACAGTGGCGTAGCGTGAGCTCCCGCTGACCGAAAATTTGCCACCCCCCAATGATCTTTGCTGCCCTTATTATTATTTAAAATATTTTTTTTCTTTTCTTGTTTTTGTCATAACACAATTTACATTAAAATTTAAATAAAAAATAATTAATTTTAATGTATTTTTTTTTTACTTAAAAATCGAGTTGCCGCCCTCTCTTCATGTGCCGCCCGGGGCCATGGCCCCCCGGCTCCCCCCACGCTACGCCGCTGCACTTTTGTTCACAAAAGTTCTTATGTCTGAAAAGGGAGTTTAAACATTTTCTTTGGGACATAAAAGTATGATTTGTCACGCCATCTTGTTGTCTTAAATAATATTGGGTTGTGCCTGAACATTAAATATTATACGATAAATGCTGTGAACGTATCAAAATTTTGCTATACACTTTTTGTAGGAGTACCGTAAAGTGTCTCTAGCTACTCTCCTAACCTAAAGTATGCTTATTTGTTTGATAACTTTAAATCGATACAAAAATGTCTTTGAAAAAGTCGGAGGGACCCAAAATCAAAATAGGAAAATATAAGTTGGTAGGTATTTAGTAATTTTAATTTAATTTTACCTATAGGTAATAATTCTAACGTTACCTGAGTATAATAAATTCAAATATCTCGCAGACAATGGGAATAATAATTTTATATGTATTTGAACAATAACCACATAACAAAGAAATAATAAATAATAATTAATAATTCACAATACAATCATATTTTGTAGATGCCGATATAAAAATCCGACCTTTATTTTTAATGGACGGGTGTTATTGGGTATCTCAAAGTTGGAACAATGGCTTACTCTAGAAAATGTTTTTCATCTGTTTTCATCAGACATTACATCAGACACTGAGCGCGGCATATTTATACCCATGTCAGTGTCACGTGCCACGCATGTCAGTGCTTGTTCACACTGAACTCGCGGGCGCGGTCGCGGTAAACGCTACATACACCGCGCGCGCGTTTTGGTGTGAACACTTTCATAGTAGCTCATATGTTTGATATTTCGCGACCGCGCCCGCGTCCGCGAGTTCAGTGTGAACAAGCACTTAGAGTAGGTATATACATACCATCATACATGTTAAACGCGGATTGTTACAAAAATACTAACATAATAACCATGGATTTCCGCAAAGTAACGCCTGATACTGATAACTATATCAGACAATATGTAGAAAAGAAAGGTCGCGTCGGTGTCAATTCAATTTTTACCTAAGGATTCGCGACCTCGATTTCACTGGTTACAGAAAAGATACTTAAAATTAAAATGGAAAAATACCCTGTCAGTTTTATTTCAATGAACAATAGAACAATAATAAAAGAATCTCGATGAAGTTACTTTTCAAACAAAAAATAAAATCTAGATCAAAAATCTAAATCAAAATCTCACATCTGGGGTGAGGCCCTCGATTTTTTTTTTCTGAATTAACGTTTATTCCGAGTCTTTGTCGAAGGTTGCTCATCTCAAGCATAGACAACCAGAGCTAAGACTACTGCTAGGAAGCTAAGCGTCTTAGCTAAGGTGCGCCAGTACTTCACACCACACTAGCTTTTAACCTTGTACAAAGCTCAGGTTCGGCCTTGTGTGGAGTACTGCTGTCACGTTTGGACTGGTGCAGCTAAATGTCATCTTTCACCATTGGATTCAATGGAGAGGCGTGCTAAGAGGCTTATTGGCGACCCAAAGCTGATAGAGTCTAATCAACAAAGCCTCGAACACAGACGCAGAGTTGCCAGCCTCTCAGTATTCTACAGAATACATTTTGGAGAGTGTGCGCAGGAATTACATGACTTAATTTCCCTCTCTCCTTTCATCAAACATCCAGACGCACGGCGGGTATCCATCCCTTCGTTTTCAACATCCCACCGGTGCGGACGTCGCGTGCTTTGTCTTTTATTATGCGTTTCCGTTTTGACTATGAAACCCTGAAAAAATCGACTAAGCGTTACTGAATCTGTTGTAATTTTTTGGCAAATTTGTTTTTTGTTTGATTCTAATTAATCATCCCCGAGAAACCCTAAACTTTTTGTGCTTATGTGAAAATTTCAATAACGTTATAAAATATCTACGCGTTATGCCTTTAATTTTTCGCTTAGCTAACGTTAACGTTCGTTGAGCGTAACAAATATACGTATGCATGTAAGCTTTGCGAAAATAGACTGACTTTCTGTACTGTCTCTTTATAGAACTTGGTTTGGCTAAAAAAAATCCGGAGCTTTGCGGTGTTGAGTATTAATGCATGATTGGTACACCGAATGTATGCGCTTCTCAGCCTGAGCACATTTAATCAGCGGCGTTTAACCAAAGGTGAGATTTGCCACCGTTGGGGACGTCAGAGAAGGTACCACATCAGTTATCATCTCAAGAAAAGCAGACCTGCCGCCAAGGATAAGATGCAAAGAAGTGTTGCATCTTATCCCATTCTGTTGTCCTTCAATGCCATAGTCTCCGGGTACCATGGCAATCGTGGTCTGGAGGGGAATATGACGACACAGATTTCACCAGACAGTGATCAGAGGTAACCAATGGGGAAGAAACCTCAACCGGTCGGATTGGTTGTCAGCAAAAGGTCCAGACAATTGGCTGTCTGGCCAATAACTTGCTACGATTGTGGCAAAATTCCACGTTTCCCTATCAGCATGGCCGGTGTAGGAACAACTAGTCCAGATGGCATGCGTTTAAGGCCTTTAGGAAGATTAGCTAAGCCGTAGGATGCTGATGAAGGACTTCATCAGGTGCCACACATGAGGTACATAATATTTACCTGCAACTTCACCGACGGATAGATTTGCTATTAGGCAATTATGAAGCCAAAAATAATGTCGATCGGTCGATACCTAATATCGGTAGTTAGAGATAAATAGGTACATGCTATTAAACATCGTTTGAAGCAATGTCTTCCAGTAATTACACAAAATTAATCCCACACCAAATTCAATATCAACCTACACAAATAGGTACTTACATTAGTACGTCATAAATATACATATAAAATTACTACAAACAATCAACAAATCCAAATTGAAATCAAATTCGCAACAACGAACAACGAATTTTAAATTGAACTAAAGTATAAAACGTTTTCAATCCTTCCGGTCTCATCGGGGTTCATTTGAGGTCGTTAAACTATGGTTCTTATTAAATAATAGTCCGGTACTGAATTTCAATGTTACACAAAAGAGGAAAATGCGGAGAATAACGACGTAAACTATTTGGACGTAAACAATACACTAGCGGGTGTTATGCTGTTTCAGTTCTAATGGATTAATATTGTTTATGGCCACCTTAAGGCCAATGAGACTTCCACTCTGTCCCTGTACGCTCGCTGTCTTGTTTATGCCGACATGTAAAGTAAAAAAGTCGAAGTTAAATTAATTATTTCACAATAGCAATAAACGGCTTAACGAAAATCATACAAAACTCGAATTAATAAACATAAATTACAAGCGCTAAAGTTACATTAAGGTAATTTTATAATATTCTGTTATATAATGTATGTAATACTTGATACATTAATGTAACCGACATCAAAATAACTCAAAAACGACTCGTCAAATCTAGCTCAAATTTAAGTGGGACCACATGAAAGGCACCAGCTTTCGATAAAAAAAAGAATCATCAAAATCGGTTTCAACAAATCAGTTAAATTAACTAATCAGTTTAATAAGAACGTTAACATCCTGTGCAAGAAATTTTTGCCCACTTTTAAATTAACTTAAGACAGTTGCTATTTTATCAGTAATACATTATAGTGCTCTACAAAAAATATGCAAAAACGTATTTCCATGATATGTAGATATCGCAACCCTGGTGGGATTTGAACCCACAATCTCCGGCTCTAGGAACCGGGCCTTTCCACCTTAGGCCACAGGGATCGGTACTTGTATCTTCGAATATTTCGTACCGATGTTACCAAACAAAAGTCACAATAGTAATTTATTATCACTTTACATAAAATGTTTAAAACATAAAATGTTTATTACTGACTTCCAAATAACTCAAAAACTACTAGACAGATCTCGCTCAAATTTAAGTGGAACCACATGACAAGCACCAGCTTTCGATTAAGAATCATCAAAATCGGTTCATCCAGTCAAAAGTTCTGAGGTAACAAACCAAAATAAATACAATCGAATTGAAAACCTCCTCCATTTTTGAAGTCGGTTAAAAAAAGCTCGGAATCCAATATTACTGGCAATAGATTAAAATAAAACCTTTTCTAACATAATTTATAGAAAAATTAACAAAAAGTTACCCATTTATTGGCCGCTTTAGTATTTTTGATTTTGCCTTAGCGGTACGTTTGACATTATTTTATTTACAATGAACCGAAATAATGTGAAACCAATTTGGATCAACAGTTTTATTATTCTGTCCTATAATAATGCGAGGAGAATTAGCTGGAACGAAGGGAAATTAACTAACTTTTATTAGACTTATTTCATGGTACTAAACTTTATACATCTTTTGTGGTCATTATTTTGGCAATAACCTCGATATTAAAAGTAAAAACATCTTGATTACTATTTGAATGAGATATACTGAAATAAGAATGAACTGAAATGAGTCGCTGCCGGCGACGGATTATAATTGCAAATTGTAAAATTTTACAATTAGAAATCTCTTGCAGCGATGTTACGTAGTCGAGGAATAAATTAAAAAAACATTGATATTTATTAAGTGATAATTAAGAACACATCGCATCAGTGAAAAAGAAAAACGGGAATAAATCAGCTGTCGCAAAACATCGGGTACTAACCATTGGATCGAGCTTCACAACCCTTAGGTGATTGCCACGGAACGCCATTTCGGTAAAGCCAGCGAAATCAAAAAACACACCAAATTTTTTAATAAGGATGGTTTAAAGTTAGCACTGACGTGGAATCCAGTGGTTAGTTTATACAAGTCTCGAAAGGTGTCAAGTGTTGTGCGGCAAGATGGGGTCAGTGTAGTGTGTTGTGTTTGTGATAACTCAAAAAATACTAGTCATATCTCGCTCAAATTTTAGTGGGACCACATGAAAAGCACCAGCTTTCGATTAAAAAAAGAATCATCAAAATCGGTTCACCCAGTCGAAAGGTCTGAGGTAACAAACATAAAAACAATCGAATTGAATACCTCCTCCTTTTTTGAAGTCGGTTAAAAAACGATCGAGACGTAAGGTAGACTGACGTATTTGTGTATCCGACATCCGGAATCCGGGCTTTTGACATCCGTCATCCGTCATACAATAATTAAACAACATCGTCTGTCAACCTGCCAAGAGCTTCTCCGCGCCACCGCAGTTTAGCCGTGACCACGATCCCTGCAACTGGGTCGAAATATCGGCGTATTTATTTATTTATTTATTACGGCGTATATACAGCGTGTCCAGCAACTATTAACAGCAAGACCCCACATGTGGGTATTTTTGTCGATAAAATTAGGTATATTTAATGCCCTTAAATTATCGCTAGTTAGTTACTGGACACCCTGTATATCTTGAGTGATAAAGTTCTTATTATTATTAATACCCAGAATATCAGTTACAAATAGGCCAAGTATCACTGAAATATGTTCAGAGGTTTCTTAATGCGCGGAAGCCTGAATAAATAACCCAAAAAATTTGTTGTGACCTCTATATCTGTAACAAAGCCTACATAATTTTCCAAATATTTGATGTATTTTATTCGGTCCCGTTACAATAGATACGTTTTGCTCTTACAAATCAGCGAAAAAATCTGTTCTGAAAAGAGCTACGACACACACGTTTATCTTTTGTTTCACTACACCAATCACATTGGTTTAATACACGAAGGCATTTTAACGCTGTATGTGACGCTGTTTGTAAGGGTATAACGTATCTATATATTTTTAAATATCATTGACTGCTACTGGTATATTTTCTTCAAGGCGAATAAATAGCTACTATAATTTTAATAAAAATAATTTCGGTGCCAATTTTTCGATCAAATACACTTCTCGTTTAATTCTTAGGTATAAGCGGATAAACAAGGCAATCGCCTTGTGTATAAATAAATCAGTCATTTACAAGAAGGTTGGGATCCTAAAATCGGTCATTGGTTCCAAATATGGAGATCCTTTAAACGAGTCATTGGCCGCTTTATTACAGAAATATCAGTTATAATACCTATTTATAATGTATCGGAAAAGTGGATGGTGGTTTCGAATAATAATAAGATAAGACAGTGGGAGCTTACATAATTTTAGTAGGTTTTACACTCGCTACTTCACCACTGATTTACAGACATGCATGGAACTGGAACGGGGCACGCCCGTATATTTATGCCCCGTTCACGTCCCGTCCCCGTCCCGTCCACGTTACGTATGCATCGACCTTTAGTATGCAGTCCATGGCACCTACGACACAGGGAATCCTAGTGGGGCTGTGAGGGGTGTGTTGCGTTTAATAACCTCAAACAACCCTGGAGCACTTGGAGCAGCGTGGTGGTCAGTGACCCGAGACCTGCAGGCCATTAATGGGACGAGGAAACGTAAAAATACTCAGAAACATTTGGACGTTACTCACGCAAGTGAATAAATTCCACAGAAAGGTATACCTTAAATAACGTAAATAAACCAGAAAGCAGCGGATGACATTTGAAAAATTCCACCTGATCACTCTCTCATGTGGAAATAACACGAACTGTTTTAATGTGAATAAAATAATAAACAAATACATCACACCCCCGCAGTAGGGATCCCTGTGTTGCTGGTGAGATGGATAAACGTTTAAACACAACGCTTATGGAGGCCATACACGATCAAGTATACTTGTCTTTGCAGTTTGATTTGATGCGCCATCCAGTGTGCATGAGACAAATATATGGCAGATAGCTATACCGTGGCCATACACGATCAAGTATACTGGATGCCCCGTCAAGTTCGCTTGACGCTTCATCAAGTACACTTGATCGTGTATAGCCTCCCTTACACACTCGCATGGAGGAGCCCCGGCCGTTAAAAATACCTACATACAATGATCAACAAACACTGACGACTTTAAAACAATCATTTATCTGTCATATGTCTTAGACGCAAATCGAATTCGAGGTCCCTGGCAGGAGTTAAATAAACCAGTTATTTATTTATTTATTTAAGATTACACATAATATAAATATTACATAATGATTGTGCATCTACATCACTCTTAAAAACTAAGCAGTTTATCTTAGAGTGAGAAAAATAAATTAGGTAGGTATAGGATACAGGTTGTTTACGCACGCGGCACGCGGCACGGCCAATCATCGCAGTGCAGCCCGTCCACGCCAAGCATACCGGATAACCGGACTCTCACACAGTACACGGTACAGGCTGCTCCAAGTTAAATAACTACATTTTATTTATGCAATTTATATTTTTTTATTTTATTGTTATTTATTTATATTAATTATTTATGCAAAATCTACCAAATATATATAAAAAATAAAAATAAATATAGATGTTATCTTACACAATATACTATACGCCTCGAGAAATATATTATTAATATTTAGATATAAAGTATTCTTTCAATATTTTATTTAAGTTATTCTCTTTTATCTTAACTTTTACGTCCAGTGGTATATTATTTATGAGGTCAGGTATAATGTATTGAGATGTTCTTTTGCCGTAGTAATTGTTCGTTATTGGCTTTATAAGTATTTTATTAGTTACGCTTCTTGTTACTGTTTTGTGCGACGTCTCATGTAATATTTCTTTCCTAAAGTATTGTTCTTTTAGCAAATTAAGTTTAACTAGATCATGTATTTGGAGCACTTTGCAATATTCAAATATTTTTTCTTGTTCACTTAGTTTATTTATTATTTTATGAGGTATTATTGATTTTAGAATTCGTTTTTGTAGTCTGTAAATTCTATCTAAGTATGTCTTGAATGTTCGTCCATAACTTGTCAGTCCATATGAGATTATGCTTTCCACAAGAGCCTTATACATCGTTATCTTAGTTACGTAGGGAATTTTCCGCTTTATAACATGAAATTTTGCTAATATCGCACGTAATTTATCGCTTATATAGTTAATATGTTCTTCCCAATTAAACTTTTGATCTATTATTAATCCTAAATACTTATGATGCGTAGCTTGCTCTAGGCTTTTACATTTACAATTAACAGTTTGTGTATGTAAGCAGTTATGTTGGTGTACTTTGACTGTGATTTCATCGATGCTTTTATTGTGGCTTGAATGAATGTGGAGTAATTTGGTTTTTGCAGCATTAAGGACTAGTCCATTGTCATGTGACCACTGGCATATTCTATTTAAATCGTCCTGAATTAGTTTTTGAGCATTTTTGACATTTTTATCTGCTACTGCCAAACATGTATCATCTGCAAATTGGTAAATTTTACAATTTTGAATTATATTATTCAGGTCATTAACGTAGGCTATGTAGAATAATGGTCCTAACACCGATCCTTGCGCTGTACCCTCAGCTACTCCAATGGTGTCACTAAAACTTTGCCCAATTTTTACTCTGTACGACCTATTATTAAGATAACTTTTACACCAGTTTAGGAGAGGCCCACTTATTCCACTATTAAGCAGCTTTTCAATTAAGATGTTATGTCTAAGAGTATCAAAAGCTTTGCTGTAATCAATGAATACAAGCAGTACGTGTTTTTTATTGTTCAAGTGTGTGTTAACGTCGTCTGTAAATGTGGAGAGAAGCTTGGTTGTACTTTTCCCTGGTTGAAATCCATGTTGATTTTGGGATATTACCTCATGTGTGTTATAAAACCTATATATTTGCTTGCTTATATATTTTTCTATAATTTTGTCTATGGTAGGAAGAATAGTTATCGGTCGGTAGTTACCAATCTCATTTTGCTTGCCCCCTTTATGGATTGGACGGACAATGCCTGTTTTGAGTTCATCTGGATATCTTCCATATGTCACACATAGGTTGATTAATCTCGCTATTGGCCCGCTAATTTTATTACATAACCGCTTTATGTCAATTGAGCGTATACCGTCTACTCCTGGGGCTTTGTGAGTATTAATTTTTTGAATAATTTCCTTTACATCTTTGCTTGAAGCTTTTTTGAAATATATAGATTTGTCAAGGGGATTTTCATATGTATTTTTATCTAATATGTTTGTTGTACAAGTTGGAATAATATTTTTAACGGCATTTTTAAATTCATGCGCAAACGTGTTAGCTATTGATGTTTCGTTTCCTATATTTTTAAAATTATTTAATACTAGTTGATCTATTGATCGCTTGATTTTACCTGTAATTTTATTTAAAATACTCCATAGCTTTTTAGGATTCTGAATGTTGGCCTGAATTTCATTTATATAATAAGTATTTTTATAATTGTCAATTAACCGATTTGTTTTGTTTCTTTGTTTATTGTATTCATATTTCAGTATCATATTACTCAAATCATTTTTCCACTTCTTAAATAAACTGTCTCTATAATCGCACATGTTATTTATGTGTTTACTAGCCCAAGTTTCCATTTGGCGTTTAGGCTTCAACTTCGTTGTGTATTGTGCCTTCTCGTAGCAGTCATTATATTTCTTTTTAATATATTCATAAATTCTTGTTGGACTATTGATTTCAAATACAGGATTAAAGTTAATTTGTTTTAATTCTTCATTTAGAATGTTATAATTAATTTTGGGAACAATATTTGGAGCATCCTGTACGCGCATCTTGGTGCACAGCGTGGCGGTCGTCACCCGATGATCCGCTAGTACCGTGCAGAGCGCGGCGGCGTACACGTCTTGTATCTGGGATTTAATGAAGATATGATCAAGACAGCTTTTACTAATAGTGTAGTAAAACTCCAACGAAGGGTACAATATTTATATTTATTACTTCACTTTTGTACAATTACTTGAAGTTAACCATGTTGTTCACAACCATTCTATTCTTATTCTAAACTTATAAACTTATCAGTTATCTATAAAATAAAACCAAACATTTTCTTGCCATGACCTAAATTCAATCTGTCATGTCATAAGTCACTATTGCCACCTCCCGCCATAGATTATATTTCGTTGTTTTTATACAGATATTTTATTAATGTTGCCAGTTTTTAGCGAACCTTACACTCGTCCATCCTGAACAGGTGTATGTCCCCATACACAGATCTAGAGTAAAAATAAGTAACCTTACACTCGGCGAGGGATGACATAGCTAGCTTATAAAATAGCATATTCAATAAAATCTTTACAAAAACAAGAGAGTAAAAAAAAAATGACATAAAATTATGATGATAATAATAATTGGCTTTCTTGTCATATTATAAGTCAACTATCGAATTATGCAATTATTGAGTATTTAAAAAAACACGTCAAAAGGTAAGTTTGCAAGCTACAAAAATATAATAAGTATCTACAAGAATCATATTTAACAAACACGTCAAAAGGTACATTTGCAAGTTATAAAAATACAATAAGTATCTACAAAAATCATATTTAACAAACATGTCAAAAGTTACATTTGCAAGTTATAAAAATACAATAAGTATCTAAAAGAATCATATTTAACAAACACGTCAAAAGGTACATATGCAAGTTATAAAAATACAATAAGTATCTACAAGAATCATATTTAACAAACATGTCGAAAGGTACATTTGCAAGCTACAAAAATACAATAAGTATCTAAAAGAAACAAAATTTCTGTATTTTACGGATTTTGCAAATCCATCTGATTTGCACATCCCATCCAATTCTTTTATCACCTTGAAATTAAAAAATATTACTCTATAAGACGTGTAAACATCAAATTACTACTTCACAGTCAAACTCTATTTACAATTCTGCAAATCTATGCAATTCTTACAATCTGTCAATTTATGTCGTAGACAAAATAATGGATATTAAAAGTTAATATAAAGCTTTTGAATAAAGATAATAACAGTACTATGAAGAATTTATTCCTTGCAAATTGTTACTATTTCATCAGAATAAGTTTTACACACATCTGTTCCTACGCAACCGAATATCTTTAAATAATGCGCGCACTGCAGATTTTATACAGGTCTCTAATTACATGAGCCCGAGCCCATCTGAGGTTACCCGATAACCACTAAATAAATTTTTGCTATAATTTGTTGCTGTAGTTAATTTAGATGAAATAAACTTTTCTTTCTTTCTTTAAATAATGGCAAGTTGTAGGTCAGTGGGTTAGGTCTATAATCACATGGGCGCGGGCCCATCTGACGCAACCTTTTACCCCTCGAGATTAGTGGGTTAGGTCTATAATCACATGGGCGCGGTCCCATATGACGCAACCTTTTACCCCTCGAGACTAGTGGGTTAGGTCTATAATCACATGGGCGCGGGCCCATCTGACGCAACCTTTTACCCCTCGAGATTAGTGGGTTAGGTCTATAATCACATGGGCGCGGTCCCATATGACGCAACCTTTTACCCCTCGAGACTAATGGGTTAGGTCTATAATCACATGGGCACGGGCCCATCTGACGCAACCTTTTACCCCTCGAGATTAGTGGGTTAGATCTATAATCAAATGGGCGCGGTCCCATATGACGCAACCTTTTACCCCTCGAGACTAGTGGGTTAGGTCTATAATCAGATAGGCGCGGGCCCATCCGACGCAACCTTTTACCCCTCGAGATTAGTGGGTTAGGTCTATAATCAAATGGCCCGGGCTCATCTGACGCAACCTTTTACCCCTCGAGACTAGTGGGTTAGGTCTATAATCAGATGGCCCGGGCTCATCTGACGCAACCTTTTACCCCTCGGGATCAGTGGGTTAGGTCTATAATCAAATGGGCGCGGGCCCATTCGACTCAACCTTATACCCCTGAAATTCATATCCCGTGTGAATTCTATTCAATTCAAATAATAACGCTGTAATCTTTGTTTGCTCGACTGTTTATCTATGCGTTTGTTCCGGCTAATCTCAGGAACGACTTTCATTGCGGTTTTCACTAACGTATGTAGTAAGCTCAGGTTAACATTCAATGTTTGTTTTATTTCAATCGGTTCACGGAAAAATACTGTCGATACATTTATCGAGTCTGGGCTTATCGAAGCGAAACGATGCACTCGTTATATTCGTTATACTCGTTATATTCATTAGTGCAAAATAAATGTTGAGGTCAAACCAAGGTATTTCTTTCTATGAATAGTAACTGGAGGCCCTATCGACCTAACAGCTTTAGGCGGACAGGTGGGCGTGCCTTGAGAGTTCAACCGGTAAGGCATATTATGAAATGGGGTGATAGTTCCACAACTCGAGAGTAAAGGACGTCCAAAGGGCACCCACTGTGGGGTTCGAACCTCGGCTTAGGGCGTCGCCTATTGGAGGACATCAAAGTTGGAATTAAAGTACACCGGGATTTATACGGATTCGTTCCAACCACAAATTTGAATCATATTAATTTCTAAAATTCAAACTGTTATTATCTTTAAACACATATCGTCACAAAAGAACATAAGTTAGTTGTATAAATCGAATAAGATAAACTTCCATTATTGAAACACGCAAGAACACTGATTATAAATAAGTACCTATTGAATCTAATTAAATTAATTACTTTTAATCGTCCAGTATAAATCAAAGCTAGAAGAGCTGATACAATAGGGATGTTGACTAATTTTGGAGTTCAATTTGATTTTATAGATATAACCTTATGATTCATGAAAAAGAATATTATAAAAATAATAATGTTCAATTTAAAGACAACAATTGATAAATATAAATCATTTTCAAATTTCCCACCAAACCCGTTACGTGACGTCACTAGCCGATATTCAATACTATCTGTCGACTGAAATTAGTTGTACTAGCATATACAATATGAACAAAAATGATAATAATAAGCTCAAAATGGCGTTTAAAGTCACGTGACAATGAGTATTAATTTTAACATTTTTAAAATAATCATATTTAATTTATTGTGATTGATTTCGACAAGAGAATTAATTAATATTTTAGGTGTTTCCTTAAACATAAATAAATTTAAACATAAATTCATTATAATTTACTGTTAGTGTCAACATCCCTCGATTATACTTCGTTATAGTTTTGGTAATGAGTTATAATCACATGGTAGCTATAAAATGATCATACATTAACTCAAATTATATGATATTATGTCCAATATTAAGTTCCAATTTCTCAAATCCAGTTCAAATTACGTACACATTCATATATGTTGCCATAAATTCACTATTTTACTTAAATCAGCTGATAATGTAGCTTTATCCATTTAACAATTTGAAAACATAGGCGAGCCTACCAGTAACTGTTTGAAGTTAAACTCCCGTGGACCTGTCCAATGAGCAGACTGAGCCTCTGATCTAGCCGCACCAGCAGGCTGCAGGCTGCACCGCGTCCACTCCTGGCAAGCTTCATGAACCTCTCCCAGTCATTCGGTCCATCGCCTGCCGCATGTCGTCTCGAACTTGGCTCCGACTTTGTCTAGTACCGACGACTTTGTCGCGTCGCCGAACGTTGCCGTTGATCATTTCCAAAGAGGTGTGTTGTCTAGGACTCACAGACAACAAAACAATTGTTAGAATATTTTTTTATTTTATTTTATTTAATTAGTTATACCTACATATTATCCTTTTCATTCGTAATGCAGAATCTAATGCAATAGATCTTTTGATTTATGTTTCCTTAATTTATTAATTTGTTTCTTTTAACAATAACTCAAGTTTCATTATTTATTAAAATATTTCAGATTGTTCTATTTCCATTTCCATATCTCTAGTCACTAAGTTACATATGCTGCAACGCTTAATTATTTTCGATTCAACACTAAATTGTAATGTGTACTGCGGTCACCACTTGCCCGTACTGGGGCCACGGTTACACGACAACCTCCAGTACAGTCCAATCATCATGCAACTTAATCTCTCCTCATGATTACATATACTTGATGCAATATTAATCAGTTAAGCCTTGATTCTCTGGTATTCTACATACTCTATCAAGAGCTAATAGTTATGAATGGAATTGCTGACAAAACAACTGATATAATTTATCCAAAAGATTGGTGACATCATTTTTAATTATGATAGTCTCTCAATTTTTGAGCTTCACATATCCATTTTGATAATTTTATGTTCACAAAATTGGATATATTCAAATAAGCTGTTTTAACATTTCACTAATATAAAAATAACCATAGATATATGGAACATAGCTAATTTTCACTAAAATAGTAATAGAAATACGGATACAGATCACCTCTGTTACTCTGCGTGTACTGCTTTGGACAGAAGTCTGTAGGTGCACCTAGGCATGGTCACATATAACTGAATTTCTACTGGTGAGCTCACCAGATAGGGTCTGGTACTTCACAGCTTATATAAGAATTCTTATCATCATGCCATGTCATGACATCTGGAACACATGAAAATCAAGCGATGTTCCTTGCATCGCAATACGTTAGATATAATCATAAAAGTAATGCCTGCACTGCACAGTCAGTAAATAAAAATTTTGGTGAACTAGGTTTAATTTATTATAGCAACTTCAAAAAGAATACCATTTTGTATTATATCAAATTTTCATTATTTGTATTATGTTATTATTCTTGAATAATTATAAATTATTCTACATTATTACCAATGCATTTCCAATGATAATAACAATATTAAAAGTCACCAACCAAACCATTGATTTCATAAATTCGACACACCATATCATCAATCATTCTAGAGGTAGGTATATGAAAACAAATTATATTTTATAAACAATTTCTAAAGTTTATGTAACTTAGTTAACTTTAAGATATTTGATTGTGTATCCACTTTTGTTACGAGGGAGTGAATCCTAGCTTCTCACAACACAGGGAATCCTAGTGTGGGAGCTAGTGCACTGAAATTGTATGTAATGATGGTTGCTGAATAAATCATTTTTCATTTTTTCAATCAAATAAATAAGCCATGAAAATAGGCTTCATTCTGAATATTTGGATAATATGATATCTATGGATAATAGGATTCATTTCTGGTTTCTATGTTATCTTTATCTCCTGTGTAATTAATCCATCAGAGTTGTGCAGTCGAAATTTCAAGTAAGTTACTTTACCTGTAGTAAATAGTAGACATCGCAATGACAACTTTTCCCAAAGTAGGTATTCAGTCAGTATTTCAGCATCTCTATTTGACTTGCCTATTAAACTTCCAAACTTGATTTAGCACATTCAACACTACTTACCCTTATTTACTTGTATTATACCTTTAGTATTGCTCATCAAAATGAATTAATTTTTCTGATTGTAGTGTTTCACATTAGCTTTTCATATCTTTTTTCATCATTTTCGAAGCAACTCATCATGAATATTTTAAAACAACCAGCCATTCTGCCTTTTCCATGGTTCCATGTTTCTCATATGCATGAAATATAAATAATACAGTCATTTTAATAATTAAACATCAACAAATGGAAAACAACAGATACTACAATTAAAAATATCTATAGGCGAAAATATTAAAATATGGGGCAATGACTGAGGCTAACCATTTGCAGGATTCAAAACTTTAATTAAATCATTGATAAATATCCTGCTTAAAGTAACATGATCAAGGACAAGTTTCATGATGTTGAAAATACTATATTTAACTTAATGTAGGTACTTGGAATGCAAATTGAACCATTCGAAACTAGTAAATCAACGAGAATAAACCATTTGGAAAACCACCAATAATCATCATGGTTAACATCCAAGATATAAAAATGATTAAATTTTATGTATTCTCTGACATGATCATTGCATGTATTGTTTCCTTAGTCATATAAGCCTTATAAAATAAAAAGTTAATTTGCCTATAATTGATAAAATAATACACTTTGATCAATTTATTTCAGTCTATATCAACTAAAAACAAATGGTGTTCTAATAAAAGCTGCATGGGACAGTTACTGAAACGTCACGAATTATTCTTGAAAAATAACAGCTATCTTTAATAATAATCATAATGTTCGTATTCATAACATAACATAATGTTTTATTATAATTTCAAAACAATCTAGCTGCTGCATTTGGATAATTTCAACATTCTACCTAGGTGTATTGCTAGTAGGTCAGTAGATATAATATACTTTTAATAAGTAACACCAATATCAAGTATTTAAACATATTATGTAGTTAATGTGTCTACCAATCTTAATTGTTTAAAATTTTAAATATTTTACATTCAAATAATGGAACAGTTAATAATTATGTTTTTCTTTTTTTTTTTTTTATCTATTCCTACATTGTACTTACATAGACATCTGTCGGCGATAGTTGCATAAAACGAGTATATTGTATATTATACAAAACGAGGTATTTAACAGGAACCAAGATGCCTCAATGAAAAATACTTTAAATAACATATATGAACAAAAGGTAAAATAAATAAAAGTGAAAACTTTTTCCCTCTACTACCTATTTATGGAAATAATAAATGAATGTATAAATTTTATTCATAGCCATAATTTATTCTTATTTCCGTTGTGGAAAATTACTTCATGCACTATTATTTTAAATATTTTAATGCTACAAATATAAATAATGTAACCTATTTAAAACAAAATGTGATTAATGTGAATCTTAGTCACTCAAACTTAGTCCTATAATTATGTATACACCTTCTAAAATACCAAGACATCCATGCTCTTTATTTGCATCCAAATTCTGCAAAACCAACCTGGGTCGAGATTCTCCTATAGTCCGTCTATCTCATCTTTATAACAAGTATACAAATAAAATGCCAGACATAGATATACATTTTGATACTTTTTAAACTTTTACTTACTTTACTAAATTTCAAAAATAATAATAATATGTAATGCACCTTCTTAAATTTTGACCAAATTATATTATGTTGTACTTTTGTTTGTGATCATATTGACATGCTAATTAATTAATATTCCACTGACATTAACTAATTCAGTTTATTGTAATTCGATAATACTAAGTTCATATGCTTCATGATTATTGTAACATTTTGATTTATAAATATTCCAATGTCAATATTTCATTCAGTTTATATTATAAGCAAATATTGTAATTTCTATTGGACATAATTGAATTGTGATGATAATTAAAAAGTAATATAGATTGTGTGTAGTGAAACTGTAACACAATGCATGCCGTGATTGCCTATAATTGAAAGAGCAGTTATGTATACATCTGTAATGTGCGTTGATTTCAAGCTTGTTGCACTGTTTCTTGCGTTGGCAATCCAAATAAATAAATCAATGAATAAATGCACCTTAGGTAGCATGTAGTAACTAGCCCCGTAAACTCCTTTAAAACAGACTACTATCAAACTATATTAACCAATAGGCATTATAATATTCCATTTAAACGAAACACTTTATTCTCGTTTTGTGGTTTTGAGATTAGACATTATAATTAGTTAATATTATGTGCCATTTGTTTCGTCAAATTTCATTTATTACAACGTCCATGATTACAACGACATATACATTTACGCTTAATTTGCATCTAAAATATATTTCACTGACCAACTATTGATTATTATTTATTATTGTGAACTCGAACAGCCGAGATGTAGTTCAACAACAATCGGATAGTTTTCTTGTAAACTATTTAAGTACCTAGTCTTATTCTTAAAAGGGCACTTTTAAAAACTTACAAGCTCAGATGGAAGAGTAAATTACAAGATAATCTTGTAGCCATAATACGTATTACAAAAATTTTGTAGGCGCGTACTTACCACGTCTGAAGTGGAGTAAAACTCCAACGAAGGGTACAATATTTATATTTATTACTTCACTTTTGTACAATTACTTGAAGTTAACCATGTTGTTCACAACCATTCTATTCTTATTCTAAACTTATAAACTTATCAGTTATCTATAAAATAAAACCAAACATTTTCTTGCCATGACCTAAATTCAATCTGTCATGTCATAAGTCACTATTGCCACCTCCCGCCATAGATTATATTTCGTTGTTTTTATACAGATATTTTATTAATGTTGCCAGTTTTTAGCGAACCTTACAATAGCATTATTGCTTAGTTCAATCCGCGTGTAATCTGTAATCCCACATACAAGTCCGTGTCCATTCATCATGTTTAAGTATGATTCCCTAACAATATTGTTTACTTTAAGGTCAATGTTAATATCACCAAGACAAATAACATCAGTGTTCTTAAACGTAGTTAAAAGGCGATCCAGTTCTTGCACAAATAAATGTTTATTCATATTTGGTGGTCTATATATTGCACACACAATTATCTTGTGTTGGCACGGTGTGACAAGCGTACCCGTTAGACATTCAAAATATTTAGTTGTTGTGTTTGTAATAATAAAGTTATGCTTTTGGTGCACATAAATAATTATTCCTCCCCCTTTTCGGCCTATTCTAAGTTGTGTGTGCATTATATAGCCGTCCAGTGCATATAGTGAGCTTATTTGTGACTGAATGTTTGCCTCAGTAATAACCAAGATATCTACAATACATTTGCTATTTTTTACAAGAAGTTCTAGTTTGCTGAAGTTTTTTTGCAATGATCTTACATTAACATGAATGAAGGTTATTTTTTGGCCATCATTCTTAGGTAAAAAATTAATATATTGTTGAAAATTAAGACAATTATACAACTCACATACTGAATTAGTTGGAATGTTAATATCCATTATTAATAGGTAAGAGTAGATAACAAATAAGTACAAATGTAGTGTTCAATCCTTTATCACTGGTCGGTGTGAAAGAAAAAGTAAAACCCTTCCAAAATTGACACTTAATGTCAAAGGAAAAAATATCGCGAGTTGCGTCAACTCCGTTAAGAAAGATCGGTTGAATTCACGACGTTCGTGGAGTTTCCATCTTAAGAAGACCATAACGTTTATGGTGCTGTCCTCCGGCCGTGCCGTGAAAATTTGAAGCAGTCGTGCGCAGCGCAATCCTGCGACATTGGATGTTAAGGTTGGTGGGTTCTTTCTTACTGATTTTGGTATTGGATTGGACATACTACCAACCTACTGCTTCATACATACATACATACATTCATACAGTCCGCTTACATATATCGAAGGATCGCCCCTGCGATTACCGCACAATTTTTTGTGGCCTTCGAGCCGAACATAGAGTTGGCAATTCTTTATTCATTTATTTTATTTGACATAATATATTTAGTTTGCACGTTGCAATGGCTAAAAAGGGTCAGAAGGTTCAGGAAGTGTACGAGGAGTGCATAGCTGATGTTGAATTAAACGTTTTAATCAACAAAAAGCAAAGAATTTTTGAACAATTACAAATATTATCTGACATGTCACTAAATGTAACTGACAGCAATATTCGTGAAATGTTTCTTTTGCGTGTCACGGATATAGATGAGCTACGTTCATCTTTCGAATTATGCATTTTTGAAATTTATAAATGTCAGTTACAAGCTGGTATGAAAACCATATTTCAAAGTCAGGAATTGAATAGTTTTGATGAGTTGTATTACCGTATAAAATTGATTTCTTCAAAATTACTAGCGAACGTTAAAACTGAAAAAACACAGTCGTGCATCGAATCTAGACCACGTCTTCCAAAATTGGAGTTGTTTTGTTTCGATGGAAATATTGAAAATTTTAATACTTTTTATGAGACATTCTGTTCGTTGGTTCATAATCAGCCTCAGATACCTAATATAGATAAATTTCACTATTTACTCTCATGTATCAAAGGTTCCGCTTTGAACATAGTCAAAAGTATTCCGATATCTTCTAATAATTACGACATAGTTTGGCAAGCTTTACTCGACAGGTATCAAGATAACCGTATGTTAGTTGGGAATTATTTAGATAAAATGTTAAACTTTACACCTATTGCGAAGGAATCATCTTTTCAGTTAAATAATTTCATAGAAAACTTTGATAACTCATACAAAGCTATACAATCTCTTAATATTGAAGATTTGAATAGTTACATTCTGTGTCATATAGCATTACGCGCCTTGGATCCATACACTCGTAGGTCATTTGAACAAAGTATCAATCAGAAGTCGATACCAAAATTCTCTGAATTGATTACTTTTGTCACTAATCAAATAAAAGTGTTGGATCATTCTAGTTCATATGGTGCTAGTACAAGCAACCAAAACGTTGTACAGAATAAACGTCAACCAGATGTAAGTAGGTTTACGGCGCGAACTAGAAACAGTGCACAGAAAAACTACGCGCATGCATCGTCATCAAACTCAAAAAATAATTTATCTTGTTTGCATTGCGGAGACAATCATATGATATATCGCTGTGCTCAATTTCGTAAATTGAGTGCTTCGCTACGAATCAGCCGTGCTGATGAGTTGAAGTTATGTCATAATTGTCTTAAACCTAATCATACTGTTGAACAGTGCAGGAGTGAATTTAAATGCATTATTTGTGAGCGACCACATAACTTATTATTGCATCAGGACGTAACGAAAACGTTTCTCGCTTCCTCTTATGACTCCGGTAATGCATCGATTCCTGTAAGCGCGCCCGCCCAGTCGGGAGGCCCTTCAACTGATAATAATAACAGTTACAGTACGGTTTTGTTGGGTACCGCGATTGTTTATATTTTAGACAACTTTAACGTCTATCAACCATGTCGCGTATTAATTGATTCCGGTGCACAATCCAATTTTATTTCCGCTGCATGCTTACAACGTTTAGGTTTATCTCAACGTAAATGTCCGTTTAGCATTTGCGGATTAGCTGATGGTTTAGTTAAGAACTACGGCATGACGTCATGTAGCTTAAGGCCGCGTCACACTGATAAACCTGCTTTTAATATTGATGCTGTTATTCTTCAGAAAGTAACTTCAGATCTACCTACCATTAAAATTCCTGAGCATATAATAAAACAGTATGATAATTTATTTTTAGCTGATCCTCATTTCTATAAGCAATCGCCAATTGATTTAATTTTAGGCGGTGACGTTTTTCCTCATATTTATAGTGGGAAGAAAATTATTATGGGTCCCAATATGCCAGCCGTGCTGGATAGCGTATTTGGGTATATTATCACAGGTAAACTAATTACCCCGTCGACTAATGACGTCACGGAAGTGAACGTTGTAGCGTCTACAACGTTGGTGTCGTACACCACTGATGATCATTTAAATGATACTCTTAAGCGATTTTGGGAAATAGAATCCTCGCCGTGCGATGTTCCTTTAAATCCCGATGATGAAGTCGCTGAAAAACTATATATTGAGAAACATTATCGTGACGAGAGTGGCCGATATGTTTCACCTATTTTATTAAAGCCAAATCACGAACCGTTAGGTAATTCGTATGACATAGCCTTTAGGAGACTCACGCATGTCGAGCGCCGACTTGCGCACTCACCCGAGTTCCGGAAGGCTTATTCTGATTTTCTGAAGGAGTACGAGTCACTGGGGCATATGGAGCTATATCGTGGTACGGAGCCGTCTAAATATTTTATACCACATCACTGTGTGTTACGGCCTTCTAGCTCCACAACACCGTTGCGTGTGGTCTTTGATGGATCACAGAAAACTAGTACTGGGGTGTCACTAAATGACAACCTTTTGACCGGCCGTAAATTACTTCCAAATATTTTAAAAATTATTATTAACTTTCGTCTCTACGACATATGTTTTACGGCGGACGTGTCAAAGATGTATCGAGCCGTGCTCATCGACCCCGCTGATAGGTGTTATCAACACGTATTATGGCGATGATACACCGTCAGACCCAGTACAAGTTTACGAGTTGAAAACGGTCACTTACGGACTGCGTAGCGCGCCTTACACGGCCATTCGCACGCTGCTTCAACTTGCCCAAGACGAACGGTCAGACTGTAAGGCTTCCCGAGTTCTAGAAGAGGGTGTCTACGTCGATGACTTTTTGTGGTCATGTCAATCTGTAGATGAAGCTTGTACCTTACAAGACGGCTTAATGAGTCTTCTGAAAAAAGGCGGGTTTGAATTACGTAAGTGGGCTAGCAACTGTCCCGAGCTACTGACACGTATGAAATCAGAACAAATAACGCAAATAAATTTTCAAGATGAGACGTTATCATCGTCCTTAAAAGTCCTAGGATTGACATGGTTGCCCTCATGCGACTTCTTTTCATTTAATTATAATTTAAAAGATAATGACGGAACGAAACGTTCAGTACTTAAGCTGCTTGCTAGTATATACGATCCGGTTGGTTTTATTTCACCGTGTACTTTCGTTGCCAAATGTATCATGCAGGATCTTTGGAGACTGAACCTCGGCTGGAATGACCGTTTACCATATGAATTATTACAAAAATGGGATAAATTTATCGGTCAATTACCGATCCTTTCACAACTTCGCATTGAGCGACATCTTCTAGTGAATTCGTTTGTAAACGTGCAATTAATCGGTTTCTGTGATGCGTCATCACTGGGTTACGCAGCTTGCATATATTTTCGTAGTACTGACAAGGATGGGAACGTCAAAGTCAAACTATTGACGAGCAAATCTAGAGTTGCTCCATTGAAGCCGTTAATGTCTATCCCTAGGCTTGAACTTATGGCAGCCGTGCTGTTATCGAAGCTAGTTCGTTTTGTCGTACAAAACGTTAAAGATTTTTATTTACCAATAGTTGCCTTTAGCGACTCGAGCGTAGTTTTGTCGTGGCTACAGACTCCGCCTTACAAGCTAAAAGTATTCGTGGCTAACCGTGTTAGTGAGATTGTTGACGTGATTCCGCCCAATTGCTGGTTTCATGTAAACAGTGAGAACAATGCAGCCGACCTCTGTTCGCGAGGCGCGCTGCCTGAACAACTTTTAGCAGTAGCGGACGAATGGTTTAGTGGCCCTGCATGGCTTGCTGGAGATCCGCGTAGTTGGCCAAGAAGTACATTAATTTTTAAAAGAAAATGATATTATTCCAGAACTTAAAACTAACGTAGACACATTTACCTTTAATTCTTACAATTTAAATAACTTCAATGATCTTGAACATTCCTTTAATAAAATTTCATCGTTCAGTAAACTCGAGCGCGTAACAGCGTGGTGTCTTCGTTTTGTAAATAATTTAAAATGTAAAAAATCTGATCGAACATTTGGTTCACTAAAGTCTTGCGAGTTAAAGCAGGGACAAGATTTAATTATAAAAGTCATTCAAAATAATTATTTTTATTCTGAAATGCAAATGCTAGCAAAGGGAACTCATGTATCATCCCTTCGCAAACTATCTCCCTTTATAGACCCTGATAATTTCCTCAGGGTGGGGGGTCGAATACAACAGTCGGATTTACCATATAATATAAAACATCCGGCACTATTACCCAAGAAGTGCCACATAACTAATTTAATAATTGATTATTTTCATAAATTGTACATGCATGTAGGACCGCGCACCTTGCAAGGCATTTTGAATAATAAATACTGGATAATAAACGCTCGTAGTGTAATTCGTTCAGTTTTGTCGAAATGTCGGGCTTGTTTTAAATTTCATCCATACTCCACACAGCCTATGATGGGTACGTTACCTGCAACTAGGCTTAAGGCCAACAAGGTGTTTGACCATGTTGGTTGCGATATTGGTGGTCCATTCTTTATAAAAGAAGGTATGCGGCGAAATGCAAAGGTTACTAAGGCATATTTGTGTTTATTTGTATGTTTCTCTACAAAAGCAGTGCACCTAGAAGTGCTCTCAGATTTATCTTGCGAATGTTTTCTGGCCACATTTGATCGTTTTGTGGCACGCCGCGGTCTCTGTAGTTGCTTATATTCTGATTGTGGAAAAAACTTTATTGCGGCAGCTAAACATTTAAAAAACGTTACTAATTATTTTAATTCTACATCAAATTCTGATGAAATCCTTTCTGGATTATCCTCGCGAGGCGTCGAATGGCGCACGAACCCGCCTAATGCAGCTTCCATGGGTGGTCTGTGGGAGGCAGGTATAAAATCAGCCAAACATCATCTCTACCGTGTAGTAGGTGATAGGTCCTTGACTTTTGAGGAGTTGAGTACTTTATTTTGTAAAATTGAGGCGATTATGAATTCGCGACCATTATGCTCCCTTTCAAATAATCCTAATGAATTTGAAGTTCTGACTGCGGGTCATTTTTTAATTGGACAGAATCTATTAACTGTTCCGGAGTATAATTTTGAAGATGTACAGATGAATCGATTGTCACGTTGGCAATGTATTCAGAAGGCATCACAATCATTTTGGAAGCGATGGTCAAATGATTATTTGCACACTTTACAGCAAAGAGAAAAGTGGTTCACCTCAATTCCAAATGTTAAGAAGGGTGATTTAGTGCTTCTTAAATCTAACTTAACCAAACCTTTGCAGTGGCCTCTTGGCAGAATAGAAGAGGTTCACCCTGGTTTTGATAACATTGTACGTGTAGTTACTGTACGCACGCAAACTGGGGTTTATAAAAGACCAGTAAATAAAATCTGCCCATTGCCATATGCAAACTAAATATAAAATTAGGTTATTAGGTTAGGACTTAGATTAGGCACATACACTCAACTTTTTTACTTAACACTAACAAGTTTCTTTATTTTATTTTGAATTATTTCGTAAATATTCATTAACACAAATTGTTAACACTCATTCTTCACACACCGACACTATTAGGAAATCATCACACTGATTTCGGTGGGGGGTATGTTCAATCCTTTATCACTGGTCGGTGTGAAAGAAAAAGTAAAACCCTTCCAAAATTGACACTTAATGTCAAAGGAAAAAATATCGCGAGTTGCGTCAACTCCGTTAAGAAAGATCGGTTGAATTCACGACGTTCGTGGAGTTTCCATCTTAAGAAGACCATAACGTTTATGGTGCTGTCCTCCGGCCGTGCCGTGAAAATTTGAAGCAGTCGTGCGCAGCGCAATCCTGCGACATTGGATGTTAAGGTTGGTGGGTTCTTTCTTACTGATTTTGGTATTGGATTGGACATACTACCAACCTACTGCTTCATACATACATACATACATTCATACAGTCCGCTTACATATATCGAAGGATCGCCCCTGCGATTACCGCACATGTAGAAAAATAAGAAAACTTGTGTGAATTTATGACTTATTGCTTCTGTTCACGCAGCTGTTCAATGTCACTTTCACGTCTTATGATAAATACCTTCCTCTCTGTGTCACTTTTTCGTGCAAGAATTTTACCTTCTTTACACCAGACGTACTTACATATTCCTTGCAAGTCATGTTTCGCTTTACCTAGCAGTTGCTTATTATAGTATGTAAGTGCCTCACGGATGAATACCTTATCGGATCCACATACTTCTGCACCACTTGGGATTGAGATGATGTCAGCCACTGTTATCTTCATGTTCTTAGACGTTGTTAGCCACTGCTTCTTGATTATATCACTGTCCACTTGCACTTGTATGATCCCTGGTTTACCTTGACGTACGTGTACCCTTTTGCTTGAGATGATTTCCTTCCCTTCTAGTTTTAGCATGCTTGCAATGGTTTTAGCGATTACGTCAGTATTTTCCTGATTTGTTTGCGGAATGCCAGAAATTTCTAGAGTGCTCACGAGTTTTTCTTGTTCTAGTTCCTGCAATCGTTGCTCCAGCGCAAATAATTTCGTTTCCAAGAATGTATTTTGATTTTTTAGTGCTATTTGCTTAGATTCTAACTCTTTATTCTTATTTTTAACTGTTTCTAGACCTTCCACAAATTCTTCCATTTTATCACTAAAATACTGTAACGTACTTGTTATGGACTGCAGTTCTTGAGCAACTAGTTTCTGCATGTCTCTGTTTATGTCTTGAACAAGTTTTTTTACGTTGATCGATCTACCGCTTGGAGACTGTATTTCGTCTTCGTCCTCGTCATCATCTGGCACCACAAATGACGAATTGCGGGGGGACATACGCTTGCAATCACTACACGCCCATTCCAAACTTTCTGCATTTCGTAGTGCCGCTAGCTGTTTGGCTGTGAGTTTTGCACAACTTGGCGTGGCATGCACTATAGTTTGGCATTTATTGCATTCCAGCCCAGGTCCTTTTTTCGTTATAGATTTACTACACACATCGCACTTTTTCATGTTGGGGGTATTCCGCACTAAAATATTACGCATGTGTTAACGCTACCGGCGCGCGCAGCTGACTGAGTTGTATATTACGTTCCCACTAGTCGTATTGTCGTACCATGACGGGACAAATGGCACTACTTTGTCTCACTACTGGGACAACTCGATGGGTGGGATAGAACCATTTTCTGTCCATACCGTTGATTCCGTGGTGTTCTAACTTCTATGTAATGTGATTTCTGGCACTAAAATATTGGTATAGTGACTATACTATACTATAGTCCTAGATGTAAGACGACCATTATGTGACATCCTGGGACTAGTGGGACAGACTCATAATTGCATATTTCAGGTATGTTTGGCTTTTTGAGACCAAGTTAAACAATATTGTAGTGCTCTTTACTGAATAACAACCGAATGATTGCCAAGGAACTTCCTATTGGAAGACACTGGGTTCTGTACGACCAGTTTTATCTATACTAATGCAAGGTTCTTTGATAACTCTCACTGTTTTTAATATTTAAGTTCATGTTATTTATTTATTTACTCTTTATTGACCACAATATTTAATTACGATACAATTGGCGAGTTTAATGCTTAATGCATTCTCTACCAGCTAACCAAGTACAAGCAGGCCAAACAGAGACAACACGAAGGGCGGTATATAAACACAGTATTTATGTATATAAACGTAATATACCTACATATATTATTATGTTAACTCTGCTCTTTGCGCTATAGTTTTTTTGACGAGACTTAACAATCTTAGCACTACTTTTTACTGAAATAATAAATCTAAATTCATTAAAAAAAGTAATAGTAAACAGAAACAATAGTTTTGCCATTAAATATGATTGATTATCTGTTTTATATTGTCTTCAATTTTTGTCAGCCTTATTTTTAATTAGGTACCTAAATAGGTAAATACCTACAAATTATGATAAAAACACACTGTAAAGACTCGTAGTACCACACAGATATCGCGAACAAAGTGTCGCGCCGAGAGGTTCTATTTTAAAAATCCAGCCCCGTTCTCTTTTCAATATCGACAGAATCCACTGAAAACTGCAGCCAATTGACTACAGTTGATTGCGCTTCGATTATTATGTATCTATTCCCACACGACTTGTTTAGTTGCGGCAATTAGTCTACTCAATAAGTTTAAAATGGTTGAAATTAGACATACTGCTCTTAAAAATACGTGCGATAGCTCATTCTGTTCGGAATGACGTCTAGAAAAATGTTTCGGAAGCGTTTACCAGCACGTAAAAAATTGCAAAAGTTATTGACAAAATAAAGTTGAAAAAAAAAGTATTTTGTTTTTGGTAATCACTCCGAAACTATTAATATTTAAGAAATTTTAAAACAAGATTCTTAAAGAAGAGGAAATTTCCAAACAGTGACTCACGGCTCTCGAAACTCTATCTCCATTATTTATAACTTAAATTTAACGCTGAAAATGGGTCTCCACGCGGCATTTTTAAGTTGCGCGTGCGACGTCAAAACCGAGTTCGTCACACTCAATAATTTTTTGAGGTATTAATTATTAATTAAAAAAAAAAATATGGTGTATTCGAAACACTTCAAAGAATTTGCTCCCGTAGGAAATTTTGCTTAAAGTTAATTTTTCAACAAGTTAGACGATTGTTAATTAACTAAATTTTCTCGAACTTCCATTTTCATTGTACATTAAAAAAAATGTTTAAGTAATTGTCCTATAAATTTTTCGCTTCGTGGAGCCCTTCTTATATACATGCTTAACGAGATCACGTCATAAAAGTTTAAAAAGTTTTAATACTTTGTGTATAATAATTTTATAAGTTGAACAAATAATTTTTTCGTTTTTTTATCGAATCGAAATTTAAAAATTGAAAAAAGTTTTTATCTGTACTTTGTTATACATCGTTGTTTTTTTTATTTTTAGGAGTTTCAGAAAAAATATATAAAAAAGTTGAGAATTTGTTTATAACAAATTGTTAAGTTAAAAAACAATGAAATTGTTGATAAAAAAAATATTTTTTTATATTTCTATTAAAGACGGTCAATTATAATTTTTAAGAAAAAAAAATTCTTGACTAATTATTCAAACAATAAAAATATTAAAAAACGATTATAAACAATTATATATCATTATTAAGAAAAAATTTTTTTTTCAAAAATCATAATATTTTATAAAGAATAAGGTATTAAGAAAGTTTTTCTTGAAAGCATTGAAATAGTCTATTTGTTAATAAAAAAAATATAAAAAAAATGAGGGAATTTTTTTTTTTCAAGTCAGTAAATGTCTTTTATGAATGCCAAAACGATTATGTAATAATAAATTGGAAAAAAAATATTTTCAATAATGTTATTTGGATTTTTCATTTTTTGTTCAACTTATAAAATTATTATACACAAAGTATTAAAACTTTTTAAACTTTTATGACGTGATCTCGTTAAGCATGTATATAAGAAGGGCTCCACGAAGCGAAAAATTTATAGGACAATTATTTAAACATTTTTTTTTAATGTACAATGAAAATGGAAGTTCGAGAAAATGTAGTTAATTAACAATCGTCTAACTTGTTGAAAAATTAACTTTAAGCAAAATTTCCAACGGGAGCAAATTCTCTGAAGTGTTTGGAATACACCATATTTTTTTAATTTTTTTTAATTAATACTTAATACCTTAAAAAATTATTGAGTGTGACGAACTCGGTTTTGACGTCTCACGCGCAACTTAAAAATGCCGCGTGGAGACCCATTTTCAGCGTTAAATTCAAGTTATAAATAATGGAGATAGAGTTTCGAGAGTCGCGAGTCATTATTTGGAAATTTCCTCTTCTTTAAGAATCTTGTTTTAAAATTTCTTAAATATTAATAGTTTCGGAGTGATTACCAAAAACAAAATACTTTTTTTTTTCAACTTTATTTTGTCAATAACTTTTGCAATTTTTTACGTGCTGGTAAACGCTTCCGAAACATTTTTCTAGACATCATTCCGAACAGAATGAGCTATCGCACGTATTTTTAAGAGCAGTATGTCTAATTTCAACCATTTTGAACTTATTGAGTAGACTAAATGTACTATTATGACTTCTGTGGTTGCGGTGAAGTGGACTGAATATTAAATGTTACTAAAATAGACTGAGAGAACTTCGAAACTTGATTATTGATCTTAAAAGTTCTCCAGTGACGCCGTCCGGAACATTGCGGCTGACACGTTATTCGACATCATTTGTGCATAGTTTCCCTGAATGCAGTGCCGTAATATTGCAATGTCTCGAACAATAGCGTCAAATATTTTGGATTAATTATTCTGCTTATCTAACCTTTTACAGGATTTGTATCCGTAAAACTGTGGCAAGTTTGATGTGATGGCAGTTTAATTCATTGCATGTCATGTCAACATAATTATTATCATGTAATTCAAATAATGATCTCAGTTTGTAGTAATATTTTAATATGTTAATAATTTAACATAATATTGTATGTTAGTAATAATGAAACATTGTACCTACCCCGAGGTTGGCGTAAACAGTGGCAACACAGTTGATTTGATACTATAGTCGGTGTTTACGAACATAATTATAATTTGTAAAATTGTTTTTGAAGTTTTCTATACTCGCATATAAACCAAATACATACCAACGTAACTATACAATTCATAGCCGCGTACTAGCATTCTTTGTACTTTTCAAAGGTATTAGGACAAAGTTATATTATAGTTACTACGATATACTAACTATCCCATTTCATGAGCCGAGCTTTTGTACGCTAGGAATGAAAGCCTACGTGAACTAGACGTAGCATTCTCGTAGATGGGAGTTTTAAACTTTCAAAAAGTGTTAAATTACCATTTAACGCTCAAAGACAAACATACTTCAATAAGTAAAAAACAATAGGGATGTTGACATTAACTGTAATTTAATATTTTATGTTTAAAGTAATAAGGGAAACATTTAAACACCTAAAATATATTTTTTTGTCGAAATCAATCACAATAAAATAAATATAATTGATTTAAAATGTTAAAAATATCGTAGTACTCACTCTCACGTGACCTAAAACGCCATTTTGAGCTAGTGACGTCACGTGACGTTTTTGGTGGGAAATATAATGATTTTTATTTATCAATTTTTTGTTTAAATTGAAGAATATATTTTTTCGTGAATATTAAGGTTCTGTCTATAAAATAAAATTGAATCCTAAAAGTCATCATCCCTATTATCACACAGTATGTAACATTCAATGTCCGGTAAAATACACAATTCTCCAAATAATGAACCCTAATCGCGTCCAAGTCTGTTTTAACCTTGGTAGATTTTTTCGTAGACATGTAGCAACGCGTACATGTTCAATGTTTTCTCACAGAGCTACAGATGTTGAATGGAATGCCAGCTATTCCGTATTGTTGTCCCGCAGAAATACTTCACATTTATACGCAATGGGGTTTCACCTTTCAGAAACTAATTCCAAATACGACGCAGAAGAAAACAATTACTATTTCTACATGTTTTGAGAGTCATGGCACTCAATCAAGACGTAAAAACCTTCTTGTATTAGTCTGTCTTAGATGGAGATCTTGGGCCCGTCGTGACATTTAAATTATACGAGTATGAATGATACTCATTAATCTTTGCGGTGGATAGAGCTTGAAGCTTTTTGCAATTTTCATCACGTTGATTTTAATTAAATGCCATATTTTATACAGGTTTTTGTAGTACTAACAAATATAATATAATATAATATAATAAATTTCCTTCTTTTTCTTCTAAAAATAAATTTAAGAAGATTCTATATACAAAGACATAAAAATTTTTTTTTTTTTTACTTACAATAAGTTAATGCTTGACCACGATCCCACCTGATGGTAAGTGGAGATGTGGTCCAGGATGTTGAGCGCACTAACTTAATAAAAGCCTATTCACTCTTTTCTTAAAGACATCCACGTCATAGTTGGGCGGGAACGCAGACGCAGGCAAGCTGTTCCAATCCTTCGCGGTGCGCACAATGAATGACGACGCAAACCGCCTCGTCCGTACCGGTGGGATGTTCACCACGAAAGGGTGGATACCCGCCGTGCATCGTGACGTTCGATGGAGGAACGGGGAAGGGGGAATTAATTCAAATAATTCCTGTTGTAGTAGTATTTTTAAGTTTAGTTCCTTTGTATTTTAAGTTTATGTCATTTAATACATTGGAAAATCAGACGTGGAATAATCTAAATTGTCCTTAATTCATCTTACCGCTGACACCAATGTTTATTATAGACGCCTTAATTGAAATCTCATCATTAAATTGTTCGTAACCATTTAAATTTAATTAATTATTTTAAATTGACATCGTTTCCTCTTCTAACTCGACTAGAACTAATAAATCGGGTGTTGAACTCGTTTTACTTTTATTACAATGTACTAGGCCTTCATAATTACAAGGAGATAGGTACCCTAATTCCGCAGTGGGCTGTTGACAAAGACATTATTATATTAATTAAGTTGGCAACCAATGTTTGTGGCAATTACTTAAACAGGAACTACCTTTCTATTTCCTACAGACTAGATTTTCTTGATATTTAACATCTGATCTGATCTGATATCACACAGTATTTTTTAATAATATGAGCTGAACTGTTATACTATTTTCTTTTTATCGACAATATTAAACTAAGAAAAGGGCATTAAGTTCAAATCTCGCGTAATTTTTGGGACATCCTATATAGAGGTTGCCTAAGTCCTAAACTTCTTTTCTTTCTTTTTCGTCTCTCTTTCATGGCCGGCAATGCATCAGTGATTGCCTTTGGTGTTGCTGATGTCCATGCGAGACGATAGCACTTACCGTAACCACAGAATAAACAATAGTAGGTACTTATAAATAAGTACGGTAACGTAGATCGTCAGTTCGTTTGTCAGCTATTTCCATAAAAAACTCATGCATCGTTTATTGTCTTCACATTTTATTATTATTTTTAGAAACTATGCAAAAACAAATTTTTTTGTCGCCTTTTTTGCTTCGTTCAGTTTATTTTTAATTAACGTAATAATATCCCGACAAAGTAACTTACGATAAATAAAGATGATTTGATTTGATTTGATACGATGACTATGGATCAATAGTTCAATTTGTCAAAGGGGTGTAATTGAAATAAGTGCACTTTGTGACTTATTTATTGATAGTATGATAATATACGGTGTATAAAATATGATAAAGTATACCTACCTATGTACTTACCTAATTCGAAACGATGGCAAATGGAGGTTTTCAAATGCATCGAACGTCGACAAGTTGTCTGGTTTAATTTTAACAAAGAACAGGACTAGTTGTGGAAATTGAAATGGAAAGTATGAACGCAATGTATGGGAAATTAGACAGATGACTAGGATACGACATACAAGAGAAAATTCTCAGTCCACGTTATGTACTCTGTGCTCACAGTCGGGCGAGGACAGTTGTTCGTATCGGACACGCGGCTCGCGCCAAAATTTAAATAAAGAACGTTTTGGCGCGTATTTTATGAATCGAGATATTCCAACTTTTTTTAGTGCCGTGGTGATCTTTATTTTTGACTTGGTAGTGCCGTTTATTTTTTGACGTTTGATATATTTTGTGGCTGAAAGTATTGAAGAGCAATTTTTGGGTAAGTTTTAAATTTTTACTAACGATCGTGTACAAAAAAATTACATAAAATTAATGTATGATTACGATGCTTTATAATTTTTTTCTCATACTTTTTATTTATTCGATGTATTTTCAAATCCCTTTGTAAAACTTGAAATATGGGCTTCTACTTTATAAAAATTAAATTGCTAACCAAATCCGATCTCAATCACGATAAGTCTATGTCGTAAAATTACTTTTAATTTTTTTCATTTCGAAAAATTAACTTACATTTTTTGTGATTTATTTTTGTTACTCGTATGCAGTGTTTGGTTTATCAATATATTAATTTCATTTACTGCAATGACTTATGTAATTATATTCGATAGCTTTGATGGCACCGGTCTCAAAAGAAAATATTGCCGTAAAATATTTTCTTCTGAGACCCTTATTTAATTATTTGCACTTATACATTTTTAAAGTCGATATAATTATTTTTCGATATATTTTTCGACCTGCCACCATTTAAAGATAAAATAAAACTCAAAACATCTCTGGCCCTAATGTTCGGCTTACACGTATTAAGTAGGTAACGAAATTTTAACTAAAAAGTTACTAAATTGTCTGCTTACAATATTGAGGTACATACATAGAGAAGTCATCTCAAACAAAATGTGTGTTCCACCGCCCCGGCTTGCCCGCCGTTCTCTTTTCAAACTTGAAGTCTCGTTTGCGCACTTGCCATAGAGTAACTTTGTATATGAATTTATTGTCGAACCAAGACAAGCAGTCACCGACTCCAAATCTTTACAAGCTCTTACTCCAACTTTATTTAACGTGCAAAAGCGTTTGAACGTAATTACCATTGATTCGTGTCAAAAATCCAACACCTTATATTGGTCACAAGCGTCGCGTCGGCAAGCATAAGCAAGCTTATTTAGTCCATTAACACGCTAGTGGCTTGCCAAATTCAAACGCTCCTTATGATTTTTTCACAATAATTTAATTTAATTCTTTTTACAATTAAAAATCAACATTTAAGTAAATATTTTGTTTTCTTACCGATGATAAGTGATACCATTATCTTTTTTGTTTTTTGTAGTGCAATTGTGACATGTTCTTATTACCTACGCACGACGGCATTTTTTCAGTTTTTTCATAAACAATTTTGGCATGCGGCCGCAATGAGCGCAGCCGAGTGACAGCCGAGTGACAGAATGAAATGCAGCCGGCCGGCTGCAATGCATACCCCCGAACCCAATGTTCGCGGTGTCTGTTCTATACGCTAGTAATAATAATTCAATGGCTTACAAGTATTAATTTACTTAAAATTTAGTTATCTAATTAACTACTTAATACATGTACATCGGACTTAAATGACATTTTAACAAATAAAGTATGAGATATAACTATACCATTATTTTTAGCGAAGCTATCGTGTAATGACTGGGCTGGGGGCCTAGGAGTATTTTTTAAATAATTTTTTCTCCCTTTTTTCTTGACCAGTAAAACATCAGTAATACCTTTGGTGTTACTGGTGTCCATAGCAGACTGAATTACCATCAGGTGTCATCATTTGTTCATATCACACAAAACATAATTATTATTCACAAGCTCTTTCACTCGTTAGTCGGCGACCGGCTAAAAGATACCATTTGACATACAATTAATTTAGTAAGGTCCTTTTCCCTAGGATTTTCAGACGTTAACAGGGTAACCGATACGCATCGAAGAAAATTTTCCTCCTACGCCTTCAGAGCTGTGCAACGCTACAGTGAGTGAACAGCGGAAATCAATTAATGTCCACAAATTGAATCACTTCTCATGTTAAAAGCCCTCCCTCGACGTGAAAAGTTCGAAAAGTGTCTGAACCTTTCATTGAGTATATAAGTGGTTTAATTAGATTTATACAATTTATACAGATAAATAAAAAATTATAGTTAAAGCATTCGTAAGAAAAAAGTGTACCCAATTAATGCATAAAAATACCAATTTGTTGAATTTATATCTCACAAAATATTTGAATATGACAATAGAAAAGCAATATCCAAAGATTTATACTTTTATAATGATTTTACATCATAAAATCGTCATAATATAATGCTGAATTAAATACGAAAAGGTTACATAATAGGTAAAATAAAAGGTTTTATTTTTTAATTCCATCGAATTTTGCCAGCGTTTGGGGAGTAGCAATGGGCGTAAAAACGATAAAATGAAAGTCGATTGATGGCACTTCCTGCCTTTTTATACGGATAAAGATATCGGGCACTTCAAATTAATGGGCTTAAAGTATTGGATCAGAATAAATTTTCTCAAAGTTCTGGAGTATAATAGACGTTTACATTTTTTTATGCGCAATTTTTCTTCCATTCCGATTAAAAACAAGTACCGAATTATGTTTGTATCCCGGAATATTTCTAGCTTTTCGTAGAAATTCAAAAACTGATTTTCCTTTGAATATTTGATAAAAATATTTCTATATTTTTTTAGCAATTTGAAGTACTTATATTAATTCCAAGAAAAGAAAGATGTAGCATGTTTAGAAAATGCTCTTTCATCCCAACATTCATATGGCGCTGTAGTAGTCACCTTTTCTCATTTTTCCCACACACTTCGCCTAAAATAACTATTACTTTATGAATGACATGCGTTAAAAGTATAAATATTTATGTACTGTGCCGTTAACAAAATAATAATTTCACGACTTGCTGAGTCATACGGAGACGTTCGTAGTAAACCTGCTGCACAAATAACTGATTTATGTTTCACGGATTATTATACGTTCTCCTCCCAAGAATGGAAGACCGTAGACGAAATTGAAAGTCACTGTCCACTTCCTTCGTCTACTATCTACGCTTGCACGTGATGAATTATATCGCATTGCACTCATTCATCTATCTACCCATCCACCCATATTTGTATCCATCCATCCACATATCCATCCATTCATACATCCATCACTTAAAAATCTACTGCTAGACATATACTACCCCTAACTTGCACCGCTATGACGGATCTCGTACCTTCAAAAACCATTGGCGACCTATTTCAGATCAATTTTGGTTTAAAATCGAACCCATCGATTAAAACTATTCTATTTATATCTTATTCCACCCATCCACATCCTTCTATCCCTCCATCCATCCATATATATTCAGTCAACTAAGTAATTCCAGGCGTTTAATCTCCTAGAATGTTATTCTGTATCATGTTAGGTTTCAGCTTCGCATATAGATAGTGTAGTGTCGTAACTCGATAAGTGTTGGCTAGTTGACATATAAATGGACTGCGTCGTAGATTATCTAGACTGGTGCGATATGAGCATGCTGAACTTAAAATGGAAGGGGAAAATAATGAACTGGATTTTTTTATAGCCTGAAGGGCAGACGAAAAAGCATACGGGCCACCTGATGGTAAGTGGTCACCGTCGCCTATGGACATGAGCACTACCAGAGGAATCGCCAATGCATCGCCGGACCTGAAGGAGAACTCTTTTTACACCTCAAAATATTGACATCAACTGAAAGTAGGACGGAAGGGATATTATCGTTTTTTGCTGGTATTTAACGTGAGTTGCGGTAAACGTGAAGTGGGAGAAAATTAAATCGTCTATTGACTATTGCAGAAATCTTTACTAATTTTGGTTGAACGTGCTACTCAGGAACTACTGGTTCGAATTGAAAAAATATTTTTGTGTTTGATAGTCCATTTGTCAAGAAAGGTTGTAGGCTATATAACATCATTTTAGTAGTTAGTTTTTTCCACAAATTAACGCGGGTGAAACCGCGGGGCAAAGCTAGTGTACGAGTATAATAGAGCCGATCAGGTATACTTATTTTGTAAGGATAATTTGAGATGAATTTGTTAGGACACCAGAAGTAATGAAGAGGTTCGACTGAACAATAATTAATTATACAAACAAATAATTATCAAACTAATGAAGCTTAGAAATTATTATTGTTTTTATTCAATGAGACGTATCTCGTTAACACCCGTAGGCCTTTTGAGCAGAAGCAAATTGGGATGTGTCCGTCTTGTCACCGATAAGGGTAACAAGGCCTTCATAAGAAGGCCAGACTGAAATTGTCTCCAATAAATCGTTGTAATCAATCTTTGGTTGAAATATGGGACATTTCCCGATAATCATGAACCTTGGCAATACGCCGTAGATATCCGTCGTAACTGCAAGGCTATTCTGTTTTGTAACTCGACAGCGGAATCCGCGATGAGTTTCAAAATGCTTATTCTATAAAACTTTATCTATATTAAACTTTGTACTACATAGATGATTAGAGAATGACATATAAAGATGATGCAAGTTCACTTTCGAGTCTCACTTGAGCTTCGATTTCAAGTTTGTATTTTAGAGAATAGCCCTCCTGATACTTTATTGCATTCGAGTAGCTTTCGTAGGAAATAAAGTTTCTTTATGAATGCAATAAAAGCATTTATGTATTTAATCTTCAAGCGGCATACTGCAGTTTACATTACAGTATTTTTAATATCCGCATTTTAAAACGTTCAAAATTGAACCTAATACTAAGTTATCCCAAGCTTACGACAATTCATCAGTGCGAACGTATCTATGTTAAACCATTTCTGAACTGTTAAGAAACAGAACAAGAAAATCGACTTAAGTTTACCACAAACAGGAGGATTTTTTTTATAGAAACTTCTGATACCTCTTAAACTTAGGTCATCAATGTTTAGTGAACTTTATCTAAGGACCAAGTTTAGCCGCCGCCGTGGGTCACAGGACTTGTAAATGTCAGGCTGAAGGAAAGTTTGGATGGCGTTTCTTGCCAAAGCCTTGACTTCAAACCAAACGTATATCAAATGTCAACGGTATTGTGTGTATGGTTTTGTAAAAATAATACACTCAACCAAGTTAACTTTTGCTAACACGCGTGTGGAAAGTTTTACATAAATCCGTTGGAAATCGAATGGGTGACTGCTTGGTCCTGGTTGTTACTGAAGGTAGATTTAGTTCCTTGACTTAGTTTTTTTAAGATTAACCGAAGATTTTTTTACTCTCCGCTGGTGGTAGGGCCCCTCGAGGGACTATATTAGTAACATTGATTTTAATTATTAATTAATACCATTATTGCTATTATTATTTCTCCATGGGGTTCGCCTGGATAGCTACCACCCTCGAGCACAAGTCAGCCGCCAAACGACTCGTCGTGTTCCGGCTGGGGGCTTGAGAGCCAGTTCTTTCTTTCTTTTTCTTCTCTCTTTCTTGGCCGGCAACGCATCAGTGATGCCTTTGGTGTTGCTGATGTCCATGGGCGACGATAGCCACTTACCATCAGGTGGGTCGTCAGCTCGTTTGCCGGCTATTTCCATAAAAAAAAACTCTCATTGTCAGTAGGTTTTTAGTTATGTCGCGGATGGCGCACATCACATTAACACCCATGACCCGAGTACAAATATTTATCTGTCACATAAATATCTGCCAGCCGGGAATTGAACCTGGAACCCCTCGCTACGCTACCAACGAGGCTACAGGGTCGAAAATTATTAAAGTTGGTAAACGAGTTATACTTGTATCTCTAGGCTTACATAAACTAGCGAACCTTTACCACGTTTAAAACCACTCATCCTAACCTTCTTTTGCGTCGCGAATTCGAGTAAAAACAGTAATTTGAAGCGTCAAGCGGACTTGACACGGCATCCAGTATACTTGATCGTGTATGGCCACGGTATAGCTATCTGCCATACATCTATCTCATGCACACTGGATGGCGCGTCAAATCAAACTGCAAAGACAAGTCAAACTGCAGACTTGATCAAGGACATTTGACCGTGTATGGCCTCCTTTACTTTACGTGTCACTGGCAACCTCTAGCTCTTACGCCGCCATCGAGATTTCAAAGCTTTGGATTCTCTAACTAAATACTCAAACATTGATCTTGTCGACAAAATTTACGGAGATGTTTACTGTGTCTTATTTATGTAACTTTAATCCGTTTACGATTTCGGATGGCAATTTGATTGG
This sequence comes from Thymelicus sylvestris, assembly GCA_911387775.1. Classification (NCBI taxonomy): domain Eukaryota; kingdom Metazoa; phylum Arthropoda; class Insecta; order Lepidoptera; family Hesperiidae; genus Thymelicus; species Thymelicus sylvestris. Next base: position 10,545,807 of record OU426909.1, on the reverse strand, counting down.
GGGAAGTCTGTCAAAGATTTGTTTCTTCCCACTTCTCTTATCTTACGTAATAGTAGCATAACTACTTTCCAAGTTGGATCAGTTTTGTTGCCAATTATATTCCATAACAATACTTAATTAATATCATAGTTGCAATATTAGTAACAATTAATAGAAAATAATCATACCTCAATGTCGTTCTATGTGATCCAAACAGATTTGTGTACATTGCGTTGAGTGTACGCGTGATTGGCGGTTCATTGAGCTTCTTAGTATAATCTCGTTGGTAATCGAGCTTACCTAATTAACTAATCAAACTATCTAATTGGCTAGTTAACTACCATATACCTAAAATTCATCATGATTTTCAAGGTCTTTCGGTGAAATGTTGAAGAGCTCATTTTGAAGGATTTTTTACCGACTTAAAAAAGGGCGAGGTATTCAATTCGACTGCATTTTTTATGTTTGTTACCTCAGAACTTTCGACTGGGTGAACCGATTTTGATGATTCTAGATTCTAGTTATTGTAGTATATTATTGTGTCATAGAGAGGGTAACTTAATAAAAACAGTGTTAAACCAACTAGCGTGTGTTTCACTACATGGTGACAGCGGTGGCTTAATTATTATATGTTTTCTTTGCTAAATCGCGATAAAAAGTATTTAAACAGTGTTAGTTTTGTTTATTAGGCGATATTATATAATAATCAGTGTTTAACAATGGAACACGCGCGTCCTCCAGCGGAATTATCACTCGAAGGTGGGCCGGCCGCGCGGGCCGAGTCATGGCGCCGGTGGCGTAAGCTGTTCGATGTGTTCATAAAAGCCTCTGGAGTGAGCAAGGAGCCGAAGGATGTTCAGGCTAGTCTGTTGGTTAACCTCATAGGTCCGGCGGGGTACGAGGTCTTCAGCACGTTTACGTTCGAGAAGAATGAAGATGAGAACGATATAAAGTGTGTCTTGGAGAAGTTCGATAAGTACTTTGGTGCTAAACCGAATATTACGTTGACACGCTTCAAATTCTTTACCCGCAATCAAGATGAAAGAGAAAATATCGACGAATACGTTACCGCTTTGCGACTTTTAAGCCAGCAGTGCGAGTTTGGTGATTTGCACGAAAGTTTATTACGCGACAAGATCGTTTGTGGCATTAATAATAATACGGTGAGGGATCGTTTACTGCGCACGGATGAGCTGACATTGTCGAAAGCGATACAAATTTGTCAGGCGGCTGAGATATCGAAGGAGGAAAGCCTGTGTTTACACGGAAGTTCCGAAGAGGTGCAGGTGAATGCGATGTCAGGTCGTGAAGTCCGTACTCGTAGTAAAATACGAGGCGGCCGAGCGCGGCACCGAAGTAGTGCGGAGCGAGGGGCGCCGCGCACCGGGGGCTTCGGCGCAGGCGCAGGCGCAGGGGCTGTGCGCTACGCTTGCGCCCGCTGCGGCGCTCAGCGATGTCCAGGCGGAGACCGGTGTCCAGCTCGAGATGCATTGTGTTTTGCGTGTGACAAGAAAGGTCATTTTTCGCGAGTGTGTAAGCGAAGGGAAGTGAAACGTAAAGTGTTAAATCTTAGTGTAGATACGTCGGAAAGTGACAGTGAGGTGTTTTACGTCAGCACTATAGCTGGGGACCGAAGGTCGGGTGAGTCGATAAAGGAGTGGGTGAAATACATGTCGTGTAACGGTAAACGATTTCTGCTTAAAATTGATACTGGTTCGATGATAAATGTAATTTCAAAATATGAATTTTTAAATTTAGGATTATCTCTTAACAAGCTCAAGCCGTTTACTAAACGAGTGCATTCTTTTACGGGAAATCGTTTGCCTATAATCCATCCATCCATCAGCCTTTCGAAGTCCACTGCTGGACATAGGCCTCTCCTAACAAGCGCCACTCAGACCGGTCCTGAGCCTTCTGAATCCAGCGGATTCCCGCTGTCTTCTTCAGGTCGTCAGTCCACCTTGTCGGGGGGCGTCCTGTGCTCCTTTTTCCGAGTCGTGGTCTCCATTCGAGGACCTTTCTTCCCCAACGGTTATCAGTCCTTCGAACTATATGGCCAGCCCATTGCCACTTCAGCCGGCTTATTCTCCGCGCTATGTCGGTCAGTTTCGTTCGTCTACGGATTTCCTCATTTCTAATTCTATCGCGTAGAGAGATACCGAGCATAGTACGTTCCATAGCCCGCTGGGTGACTTTGAGCTTATGCATTAGGCCAATAGTGAAGCTCCACGTCTCGGATCCGTATGTCATCACTGGCAACACACACTGCTCGAACACCTTCGACTTCAGGCACTGAGGTAGTGTTTTGGACGACAAGATATGACGCAGTTTCCCGAACGCAGCCCATCCGAGTTGGATTCTACGATTGACTTCTTTCTCGAAGTTGGACTTACCCATTTGGATCACTTGTCCTAGGTAAATGTATTCGTCTACAACTTCGAGAGCAGCGCCATCAACAACAACTGGTACGGGTGTGACATGGACATTCGACATGATTTTCGTCTTGTCCATGTTCATCTTAAGACCCACCCGTTGTGAGGCGCTGTTCAAGTCCCCGAGCATTGTACTAAGTTCTTGCAGGGAACCCGCCAAGATGACTATATCATCGGCATATCGCAGGTGTGTGATGTATTCGCCATTGATGTTAATGCCACGTCGTTTCCACTCCATCAGCTTGAACACGTCTTCCAACGCAGCGGTGAACAGTTTTGGGGATATGACGTCCCCTTGCCTGACACCTCTCTGCAGTTGGATAGGGTTCGTTGCTGTGTCGTGTACTTTGACGGACATGGTGGCTGATGTGTACAAACACTTCAACACCTCGATATACCGGTAGTCGATCCGGCACCGCTGAAGAGAATTTAGTACTGCCCAGGTCTCGATAGAATCAAAGGCTTTCTCATAGTCCACATAGGCAACACACAGCGGCAGATTATACTCCTCGGTCTTTTGTATAATCTGCCGTAGTGTGTGTATGTGGTCTATGGTACTGTAGCCTTTTCGGAATCCTGCTTGTTCGGGAGGCTGGAAGTCGTCAAGCCTGCGTGCAATGCGATTAGTGAGGACCCTAGAAAACAGCTTATAAACGTGGCTCAGAAGTGCGATGGGCCTGTAGTTCTTTAAAAGGGCTTTATCGCCCTTCTTGAAGAACAGCGTCACCACACTTCTGCCCCACGCTTCCGGGGTAGTCCCAGTATTGATGACGGAATCGAACAGCTTTTGGAGCGCCACAAGGAGGGGTTTCCCACCAGCTCTCAGCAGCTCTGTTGTGATCCCGTCATCACCCGGTGCCTTGTTGTTTTTAAGCTGTTTCAGAGCCTCCCTAATCTCATACAGGCTGACGTCCGGGATATCTTCGGTATAGTGCCGGGTCAATTGAGCTCGCTTGTCTCTCTCCTCCTGGGGAGGTGGAGCTTGCGAGGAGGTATAGAGCTGTCCGTAGAATCTCTCAGTTTCTATCAGAACTTCGGGCTTCGTCGAGACTATGGTGCCGGACTCGGTCTTCAACCTCGTAATCCGACTTTGACCAATACACAGATCTCCAGCGAACACTTTGGAGCCATGGTTCCGCTCAATAGTGTTTTTTACACGATTTGTGTTATAATTTCGCATATCGCGTCTTCTGCACCGTGAGATCTGTTTATTGAGCCGTCGGTACTTTGACATCGAGGTTGGAGACTGCACACATAGTTCCCGCCGATCCCTCATTAGACCGAGAGTATGTTCTGAGAGAACCTGAGATCTTCCACTGGGGCGGGTCTTAAAGAACTTTGATCCTACCTCGTGGACAGCTGTTACCATCTTTGTGTTATACTCGTCCACTGAAACGCATGATTCCAGGCCCGCGAAACGGTTTTGCAACTCGAGCTGAAAGCTTTCAGAGCCCTGGATTTGGACAGGTGTTGGGCGGAGCGTAGACTTCATCAGGCGTGACCGTTCCAGCTTCACATTGATATTTAATGTGCCTCTTACAAGTCGGTGATCGCTTCCGGTTTTAAACCTGCTGATCACAGAGACATCATTAAATATATGCCGTTTGTCTGCCAGAATGAAGTCTATTTCACTTTTAGTTGAACCATCAGGGCTTATCCAAGTCCACTTGCGCTGGGGTGGCTTTCTGAAGAAGGAGTTCATCATATAGAGATCTTCCTTCTCCAGAAAGTTAGCCAGTAAGTGGCCTCGATGGTTCCGTCGTCCAAATCCGAAGGGACCCACTCTCAGCTCGGCGTCGTTTCGCGTACCTAGTCTTGCGTTAAAGTCCCCCATCACAACTGTGAAATGAGCTTTAGAGGTATGTATGGCTCTAGTAATGTCCTCATACATAACCTCTACCTCATCGTCGGGATGTGTCGAGGTCGGCGCATATACCTGTACGACCTTCAACGAATACCGTTTTGATATCCTGAGTGTAAGGTACGCTACCCTGGCCGACACGCTCCCAACTTGCACAATGTTGTTGACGAGGGACTTGTGGACGAGAAACCCGACACCACCTTGGGACAGGTGTTCGCCCTCCCGGTGATAGAACAAGTTTCCGGATTTGAGTATTATCGTGTCCTCCCCCTGTCTTCGGACTTCGGATAATCCCACAATACTCCAGTTTAACTTGCCTATCTCTTCTTCCAGCTCTTTTATCTTGTCGTCGGTCCTCAGTGTCCTGGTGTTATATGTTGCCAGGTGCAGAAGTCGTTTTGATGATTGGTAGCCCGATCTCTGCCGGCGATTCTTAGCACCCCCTGCTCCGCCGTTACCATGACCGCTACCGTAGCCAGGAATAGCGGAGCTGCCGGGGACTGGGGGCCGAGGCTTAGTTTTGGCTGTCATGTGGAGGTTTTAGCCAATAGTCACCACGCTTGGCCACTGCGTGTTGGTGACCGCAGTATGTGATCATGTTACTCAGAGAGACGCTGCTGCCCGTCTCCTGGAATATCCTATTAGTCGCCTTTTACGACATCCCAGGAAGAGGTGGGAGTGGTGCTATTCTACTTAAGTGAACCCGGCACCACACGGGCTATAATTGCCTATAATTGGTGTTGATAATTTGAGTATTAATTATAATAATAAGTCGTATATTTTACCGTTTGTAGTAGCGGATATGAACTGTCAAAACATTTTAGGGTTAGAAGCATGTATTTCTATGAAGTTAATCGAGCAAGTAGATTTGATAAATTTTGATAAGTATTCAAGTTTATTCGAAGGACTAGGAAGGCTACCCGGTAAACATAATATTGTAATCGATAAAACGGTTCGACCTGTCATATGCCCCACAAGGAAAATTCCTTTAGGGCTTAAGGATAAATTATTAGTTGAGTTGGATAGAATGGAACAGCTAGGTGTCATTAGAAAGGTTACACACCCGACGGACTGGGTTAATGCAATTGTTCTAGTAGCTAAAAAGGATGGTAGCATTCGCGTGTGTTTGGATCCTAGACCTCTGAACCGAGCGATACGGCGCGCGCAGTTCACGTTGCCCACGGTGGCCGAGCTGGCCGTGAAGCTGCGCGGCGCCCGCGTGTTCAGCGTGCTGGACGCCCGCTGCGGCTTCTGGATGGTTCAGATAGATGACGCCAGCGCCGACCTCTGCACATTCGGTACACCTTTTGGGCGATATCAATTTTTAACCGACTTCAAAAAAAGGAGGAGGTTCTCAATTCGACTGTATTTTTTTTTTTTTTTTTTTTTTTTATGTTTGTTACCTCAGAACTTTGGACTGGGCGAACCGATTTTGATGATTCTTTTTTTAATCGAAAGCTGGTGGCTGTCATGTGGTCCCATATAAATTTTATTGAGATCTGACAATGGCATCCATGATAAAACCACATAAGTCGTACATTTGTGTTAAGATGTGCGCGACAAATTGACGAATTACTCAATATCACGCCAACCGATTTCGATGATTCTTTTTTTAATCGAAAGCAGGTGCTTGTCATGTGGTCCCACATAAATTTGAACGAGATCTGACTGACAAGTCGTTTTTGAGACTTTGAAGTCGGTTATTTTTTGTTAGTAAAATTTAGATTATTACGCTTACCGTACGGTATAAGTTGCGCACCTGAAATTTTTCATGCAAAACTGAGACAATATTTGGAGGATTTGGAAGGCGTGGAGTCATTTATCGATGACGTCATAGTATGGGGTAGCACGAAGGAGGAGCACGATAGAAGGTTGGAATTATTACTGCAACGCGCGCAGCAAATAGGTATTAGGTTCAATCGTGATAAATGTAAGTTTGGTGTGAGTGAAATTAATTATCTCGGTCACAAGTTCGATGCTACTGGGATGCGAGCAGACGAATGTAAGGTTAAAGCGATACTGGACATGCCTCAGCCAACCGATAGGAAGTCACTGGAGAGGTTTCTAGGGATGGTGAATTACCTGTCAAAGTTTATTCAAAATTGTTCAGAGAGCGTAAACGTTCTGCGCTCCTTGTTAAAGAAGGACGCTGAGTGGTTGTGGGAGCCGCACCATTCGAAAGCGATCGAAGCGCTTAAAGTTAAAGTAGCGAGTGCACCGGTGCTGGCGCTGTACTCGCCGGACGCCCCGGTGGTGCTGTCGGTGGACGCGAGCGGCGTGGCGCTGGGCGCCGTGCTGCTGCAGGACGGCCGCCCGGTGGAGTTCGCCTCGCTCACGCTCTCCGACACACAAACGAGGTATGCCCAGATTGAGAAAGAGATGCTTGCGATCGTGTTCGCTGTGGAACGCTTCAGGCAGTACATATATGGTAGGTCTGACGTCACAGTTCACACGGACCATAAGCCACTGGAAGCCCTCTTTAACAAGCCGTTAGTTTCAGTGCCGGTTCGATTGCAACGAATGATGATGAGAGTGCAAGGTTTCGATATTAAAGTTATTTATACACCCGGCAAGTACATGTATATAGCGGATACGTTGTCGCGGGCCCCGCTGAATGAAGTGATGCACGATCGCGTGTCCGAGGAGGTAGATTTGCAAACCTGTTTCTTGTTAGAATACGTTCCGTACAGTAGCGAGAAAATGCAATTAATAATTAAAAATGAAATGGAGTTGGATGGTGACTGTAAACGGTTAATCTATTATATAAATAACGGTTGGCCAAAAAATAGGCGGGACATTAGCGATCGTATCAATGTATTTTGGCCGTATCGCGATCAACTACACTATAGCGGGGGAATAATTTTCAAGGGGGAATGTATATTTATTCCGCGAGCGTTACGTGAGGAAATGTTAAAGATAGTGCACGAGGGACACTTGGGCATCGAGCGGTGCAAGCGTCGCGCCCGGGAGGTGATGTTCTGGCCGGGGCTCAGCGAGGACGTGGAGAGCGTGGTGCGGCGGTGCGCAGCGTGTGCGCTGCACGCGCCCCGGCCGCGCCGCCAGCCGCTCGCGCAGCACCCGGTGCCGCCCCTGCCCTGGCACAAGCTTGCTTCTGATATTTTTGAGTACAAAAGAAGTAGATATATTATTCTCGTCGACTACTTCTCGAACTATGTTGAGGTGGGGGAATTGACCAGCATGAGTAGCAAACAGGTTGTCAACTTCATGAAAACGCAGTTTGCGCGACACGGGATACCAGCCGAGTTAGTGACGGACAATGGCCCCGCATACAGTTCCATGGAATTTAAAAAGTTTATGCAGGAGTGGCAAGTACGCCATATTACGTCATCGCCGCACCATCCTCAGTCGAACGGGAAGAGCGAGAGAACTGTTCAGACGGTTAAGAATCTATGTACGGAATCCCGTACATTACCTAATAATTTAAGACAATGACAGCTAACTCAGCAAAAGTATGTACCGCAGCAATGCGAGTTAGTTGTTCACGTAGCTCCCCGACAGCCTAGCGTTCTAATTATTAGCGAATTGTAATTTTATTGCAATTAAATATCTTCTCTTAATAAAGCAGCTTTTATTTTGTGTGTAAACCACACAACATATTGGTCCTTCGAGCAATTGATCTAGCGCGCGGGTGATCAAAAAGCGGGACCTCGCGACACGTTGGAAGCCGTCCACGTGGCTCTAACCTATACGTGCGGAGTGAAAACGTGACTTCGTTCTTAGCAAATATAGTGATCTGCGGATCAGCATAGCATCAGTGAATAGCGGACGAGGAGGAATATCAGCCAGCGGCCGGGAGCCATCAGCAGCAGCAGCAGCCACAGCAAGCAGCGTCGGGTGAACTCAGATCAGTCAGTTGTTTCCAGAGATCAAGTAAGAGCTTTCCATATTTTTATATATAAGCTAACCGGTTGATTTTACATAATGGAGACTACTTATGAAAATCAAATATTAATCAATGAGTCTATTGCAAAATTAATAATCAATCTAAAGAAAGCCGGAGCGGAAAGGAGAACGGGTGATTATTTTAAAAGACGCTTAGAAGTCTTGGAAGATAATTGGTGTCAATACGAACAAAATCATGCAAATATGTGTGGGTTTGGTATTAGCAACCATCCTTATTTCATGGAGTCGGAGTATGAGAGTACGCAGCAACTGTATCTAAAAGCTAAAGATTTAATCGATCAGCAGCAGCAAGAAGTAAGTCTATCAGGAGCGGAGTCACTACAAGAGCACGCAGGTGAGTCCATTCAACTTGAAATACCAGCTAAGAGGGAGCAGCCAGCACAGCCTAGACCTGGACCCTCGCGGGAGTTCACGTCTACGGGCAGCACGAGTAAGGGAGACGACTTGCTACGTAAGCAATTAGTCAATTTTAAAGCATTAATGAGAACAGCACGTAACATCAAGTTGGACAGCATCAGCGAGAAGTGGGAGTTCGAAGATGTGTTGAAGGAACTTCAGTCAAGGTGGGCAGCTATAGATTCTTTGCATTGGGATATCTACATGGAGTTAGACGGAGAGGATGACAGATACGAGACATTATTTTCGAAGCACGAGGAGTCGTTCATCAGTTTGAAAAAAGCGATCAACAAAAAATTATGGTCAGTATCACACAGGGAAAAGTCAGTTCCACAGATGGACATTCCATTGTTTTCCGGCAGCTATCAGCAGTGGACTTCGTTTAAGGACCTCTTTAACGAGAGTGTTCACAACAACCCCTCGTTATCACCTGCACAGAAGATGCAGTTTCTCAAGGGCAAGTTGCGTGGGGAAGCCGAGAGATTAATCCAGCACCTTCAGATAAGTACATCAAATTACAATGTCTGTTGGGAAATCCTTAACAATCGCTACAATAATAAAAAACTTATATTCAATTCTCATTTGAATACCTTATTAGGATTGCCTACGTTATCTCAACAATCCGTAGCACAATTGAAAAGAATGCATGACGTCACTTTAGAATGTCTGCATGCCATCCAAAACTTAGGGGTGGATGTGTCGAGCTGGGACCCTATGCTAGTTCAAATTTTATGTCAAAAACTTGATAGTGAAACCTATGGCGACTATATAGATTCCTTGAAATACCCACGGGATCTTCCGATTTTAAAAGAGTTTTTAGCTTATCTTGAAAGTAAATTCACTAGTCTAGAGACATCTCGTAGAAAGCAAGATTCTATTTCGAAACAAACTTCTCAAAACAGTAATAATTATCAATTCAAAAATCATAACTTCAATAAAAAATCCTTTAATAGTCCGTATAGTAACAATCAAAATAATCATTACATTCCTAAATCGTATCATGTAACCGAAGCAAAGTGTCCAATTTGCAAAGAAGCGCATGGTGTACCTAATTGTCCTAAATTCATTGTTATGTCTAATGAAATAAGGTTGCAAACAGCAAATAAGTTGAAATTATGTATGAATTGTTTATTCATTCACAACAGCAAACAATGCATTTCTACGAAGCGGTGCCGCAAGTGTAACGGAAAGCATCATACCTTAATACACGATTGTTTTATAAAAACTAATCCGTCAACAAGTAACGCGTTGCCGACCGCAAAACGTAATGAACCGATAGCAAATAATTTACACGTGTCTCAATGTGGACAGTCCGAAGTTTTGTTAGCTACCGCGTTGCTTCAAGTTAAATCGGTAGATGGATCTTATCAAACTTTAAGGGCTTTAATTGATCAGGGCTCTCAAATAACGTTAATATCGGAGAACGCAGCACAGCGGTTAGGGGTAAAAAGATCGTTTTGTCGAGGTGTAGTTTATGGATTAGGAGAAAAAGAAAATAGTTGCAAAGGTATGCTCAGTATTTCATGTAGGTCGATTTACAATAATTTTACGTTTAGTACGGATGCACTTATTATGAGCAATTTAATAAAAAGCTTACCTACTTCTAGTTTTACGCAACCAGCCTGGCCTTTCATACAAAATATTAATCTAGCCGATCCCGAATTTTACGTCAGCCGACCAGTTGACATTTTGTTAGGATCTGATATATACGCGTTAATTAAAATGGGAGGTATCAGCAGAGGAGACGATCCTTCTCAGCCACTAGCAGAGCAGACTCAACTCGGTTGGATTCTGTTCGGTAAAATACAATCGTTTCAATGTAACGTTCTTTTGACTAACGTACAAGACATGCAAAGGTTCTGGGAGATAGAGGACGTAGGGGATGAGTTAGAATTGACAGCGGAAGAGAAGGCATGTATGGACTTCTATAAATCGTCAACAGAACGTCGTAGCGATGGACGGTATGTAGTTAGGTTGCCCATGAAGCCAGATGTTCAGGAGAAGATAGGTGAAAGTAAAAACATAGCTGTAGCGCAATTCTTAAACTTAGAAAAGAAGTTTAGCAAGCAAAAGAACTTCGCAGAAGATTATAAAGGTTTTATGCGTGAATACATATTTTTAAAGCACATGACACCTATTAAACAAAATTGTTTAAGTGGCATTAATGAACACAATAACAAGCTAGAGTATTTTTTACCGCATCATGGGGTACAACGATCGGAATCAGCCACAACCAAGCTCAGAGTGGTGTTCAACGCCTCAGCAAAAACCTCGACAGGTTACAGCTTGAACGACATGATGTACACTGGACCCAACATGCAAAAGGATTTACAGTCGTTAATCCTGAAGTGGCGTATTTATCCATTAGTTTTTACGTCGGACATAGAAAAAATGTACCGGCAAATATTGGTTAGCGATGAGGACCAGAAGTACCAGCAAATAGTATGGCGGGAGTCCCCTGACGAGGACTTACAAGCATATCGACTCGCTACAGTTACCTACGGTACCAAGGCCGCACCGTTTTTGGCCATGATGACCTTGAGGCAGCTAGCGACGGATGAAAGCAGCAGGTATCCTGAAGCGGCACGGATACTACAGGAGTCATTCTATATGGATGACCTCCTGCATGGGTCATTTGATATATCAAGCGGACAGAAATTAATATCAGAAATAAATAATTTATTAAAAGCAGGCGGGTTTACGTTAAGAAAATGGATATCGAATGAACCACAGTTATTAAAAAACATAGAAAGCGGAGATGAAGGTAGCCAATTAATATTTAACTTTAAATCGGATAGCTCTACTAAAACGTTAGGTTTGAGATGGGACCCGAAAAACGATAATTTTATATTTAATTATACTTTAAAAGACAGTAAAGCTACAAAAAGAACGGTGTTAGCTGAGATATCAAAATTATTTGATCCTCTTGGATGGATAGCTCCTTTAACTACAAAACTAAAATTAATATTTCAAAAAATATGGTCTGAATCATTACAATGGGATGATTACATACCAGAAGAGATTAAAAAAGAGTGGATGAAAATACAATCGGATATACATAATTTACAACGGTGTCAGCTTCCAAGATGGATAGGATTTCATCCAAATTACGTTATAGAATTGCACGGATTCTGTGACGCATCACTAAAAGCATATGCGGGGGTTATTTACGCGCGAATTGTAAAAGAAAGCGAAGTAGTTGTAGTACTGTTAGCATCTAAAAGCAGGTTAGTTCCATGCAACAAAACTATTTCTTTGCCAAGGTTAGAAGTGTGTGGAGCTCATTTATTATCAAAATTAATGAAAAAGGTTTTAAATTGTTTAGAACAACAAAATGTTAGAGTTTATGGTTGGTCAGATTCAATGATTGTGTTAGGTTGGTTGCAAGGCGACCCAGGGCGTTGGAGGACCTTTGTGGCCAATCGTGTCAAAAATATTACAGATGTTATAAAGAATGATAGATGGAAATATGTGAAATCGGTGGACAACCCTGCCGATGCCGCAAGCCGGGGACTATTAGCATCTCAATTAGCAGATTCTACGCTTTGGTGGCAAGGACCAAAGTGGTTAGAAACATTCGAAGATAAGAAGGAGCAAATTAATTATACTACAAATGAAGAATTAAAAGTTAAATCGGTAAACATAGTTCAAAAAGGCACGGAAGATAGCATAATAAATACTTTTAGTGGAGATGGAGAAAACAAGTTAAAAAAAAACAGATTCCAAGTAAACCTAACTTTATTTTAAGAATTACAACGAAATAATTTTATCACAAAGAAATTGTTCACTGACACAGATCAAATATTAATTTGCGTAACATTAATTTTAAAGTAATTAATAATAGAAAAATATAATTGACGAAAAATAGCTCACGTGTACCCCGTAGGCAAGTGTAGTGTCCGTGGCGAGCGATGACGAGCAAATGAGTCGTCTACGTCAACCATCCTGCTTTTATACTTTTTCTTGCCTACTACAGGGGTACACCTTACACGGCCTCTCCTGACATTTGGGCGCCCTCGCCCATGGTTGGGGGTACCGCGGCTGAGGCCAGATCCACGTCTTGATTTTCATCCAGCAGGGGCATCGAGGGACCTGCTGTTGGCTGGCCATCTGTAGTCTCCGTGTCATCGTTTTCATCTGCAAGATATTATATGTTAGGGAAATTGACTTTATTACAAGTTATTCGTTTAGTGCGGACTTTGTTTTTCATTCTTTCCAAACGGCAGGCATGTTCCTTTCACAAATCATTCAAGTAATTCATACATCGTCTTTACACACATCAGTCATTTAAAATACATGTTAAGCCATACAAGCAGAATAAGAGTAATAATCAGAGACGTCTCAAAAGAATACTTCCTGAGGCCTTTTTAGTTTATGTTGAAGCTCGTGCTGACCTGCCGCCGACAGGTCCATGTCTTGAGCTGAAATCAATCATGTGGGACCTTTGTCTCATCCGTATACATATACGGGGACCGTTTCCTCGTCCATGATTTTAGAAGTAGTCATGGGGGACCTTTGTCTCATCCGTAAACACATACGGGGACCGTTTCCTCATCCATGATGTGTAAAGTAATCGTGCTTGATTAGTTTGTGTACAGTAGAAATGTAGTAAGTGTAGTGTTGGAGTATAATGATGTAATGAGGTTGTGGGGGCTGTTGCCTCGTCCATGAAAATAGTCACGTGGGCTCTTTTGCCTCATCCACTGCTAGTGTCACCGCTATAGTCGACGACACGCGCCTACGTAGTGGCGCTAACCATCGATGCCACCTGGTAGTTGACACATGGCCAGATGCCCGTCTGGCATACATCTGCGAATCAATTAACTGAACGCAAAATAATAAACAGCCGTTCACACCGCCTTTATTCGACTTGCCAGCACACGCCTCATTGGTGGTGTAACCCACCAGGGCCACTCAGTGTCTCACTAAGAGTGTAATTAATTAGCAACCCGGCGTATTTGAACATGTGACATGACACGGTAAGTAGCATAACCATCAAAATTAGCGAGCAAGTGATTGGGCAGTAAAATTAAGCGACCAGCTAAATTAAAGCGTTTTACAAAATGTAATAAGATATGCAATAACTTTTACATACCCACACCTTCGAAGAAAGCGGCGCATGACTCCGGGCACCACTCGCCCCGCCACGGCACCATGTGTTGTGCCGCAGCCTGTGTAGTCTTTCCACGTCCTCCGCTCAACAATCTTAATTCGTATCGGCCATTCGGTAGGACTTGCATAACCTTGTACGGGCCACGCATGCCGGGATCTAGTTTTCCAGTAGATTGAGAAAACTTAATAACAAATACAAGGTCATTAAGGTTAAATTCTCGTGGTGGGCGCCTCCGTTGATTGGCCCGCTCGTCCTGTTTGGCTTGATTCTCTCTAAGTAGTTGTTGAGCCCTGCTTCTGGTCATCTCCCGTAATGCTTCTCGATTGGGGCTCGACCCCTCAATAGCTATATCGCGTACTAGGGACCTAATAACTGGTGTGTAAGCAATGGTCCCAATGAGGAGATTCATTGGTGACGTTTGAGTAGTTTTCTGCTTTGTGACGTTCAAAACTAACTGGAGCTTCCACAGAGTATTCGACCAGCGCTCGTTACGGTGGTTAACTTCTATTCGTAACATATTGAGTACTGTTCTGATATACCTTTCAACTTGTCCGTTAGCGTGATGCATTTCTGGGGTTATACAATGTACATCACATCCTAAGTCGTTGATCCACGTCACGAAGTCATTGGACTCGAACATACGCCCTTTGTCAGTAACCATAAGTTTTGGAACTCCAAAGAGTGACACGGCATGGGTTACTACACGTTTGAGCTCTTCGGTATCTTGCCGATAAATAGGGTACATTAAGCAGTACTTGGTGAATGCATCAACCAGTAAAAGAACGAACCTATAGCCCTCGGAAGTTGGTAGTGGGCCCAGTACATCAACGTGTACTGTATGAAACGGTACATCAGGCTTCTCCCATGAAACGATGGTCTGCAAAGGTGCTCTGGGGACTCTCTTTTTGGAGATACAAATCAAGCAGTGAGCTATGTATTTAGTCACGAATTGTTTCATTCCCGGGAACCAAAAGTGCTTCAGGATGAGGTCCAGAGTCTTTTCGGTACCGATGTGCTCGTGCTCATCGTGAAATATCCTAAGTAAGCTTAGTCGGTGGCCCTTGGGGATGTAGCATAATAGCCTGGGTTCTTCTCCTGTGGGTGTGTACTTATAGTACAAGAGGTCATTGCGCACTATGTAACGACTGCCGTCCATGTTTCCGTCCTTAACTTTTTCAAGCAACGTTTGCGTCTCGTTATCTGCCAGTTGTGCTATATGTGCCCAGTTACGTGGCCTAGATATTTGATTAACACTTACTGTAGTTGCAGGATTTCGGCTGAAGTAGTCGGCATGTGGTATCATGACGCCCTTGCGATATTCGATGGAAAAGTCAAAATCTTGTAAATAAATCCACCATCGAGCGACCCTTGGTAGAAGATCCTTTTTTCGTTCTGTTGATTTGAGGGCATTACAATCAGTGACGACCTTAAAGTGTAACCCGACCAAATAGTGACGGAAGTGTTGGAGTGCTTTTACCACCGCAAGTGTCTCCAACTCGTAGGAGTGGTAGTTTTTCTCGGCTCCTTGTGTCACTTTACTGAAGTAAGCAATGACGTGCTTCTTACCATCAGGTGATAATTGCAGGAGAACTGCACCATAACCAGCCGCACTTGCATCGGTATGAACCTCCGTAAGTAGTTTTGGGTTAAAGATGGTGAGTATCGGCTCATTTGTCAGTATTCTGATGAGGTCACGCCGGATTTCTTCACACTCAGTGCTCCAACTGAATACGACTCCTTTCTTTGTAAGGTGAGCGATAGGTGCCGTCTTCCTTGCGTAGTCTTTAATGTAACGGCGAAAGTAGCCGGCCAAGCCAAGGAGCTGGCGTACCTGCTTGACGTTTTCTGGGGCTGATGTACCAACTAGAGCCTCAACTTTACGTGTGCTCGGTCTCACCTGACCATTACTTACTATTCTACCCAGATATTCGACTTCCGATACCAGAAACGAGCACTTGCGTAAGTTGATCGAAAATCCAGCCGTTGTGAGGGTGTCAAGGGTCTTGTGCAGCAGTTTGATTCCTTCCTCCACTGTGTTGCTCAACAGAAGTACATCATCGACATATACTAGAACGTTACCTTCGTCAATCAGATTGCGAAGGGTATCATTGATGATGCGTTGGTATACAATAGGCGAATTGGCAAGGCCATATGGCATTTTTACGTATTCAAAATGATCTTCGGGCGTGACAAATCCCGTTAAGTGAACACAGTCCTCTTTGATTGGTATCTGGTGAAAACCAGTGGCCATGTCGAGACTGGAGAAAAACTTATAACACCCCAGCCTATCGATATGATCATCGATCAGTGGAAGTGGATATCGTTCCTTTACAGTTATGCGATTGAGGGCCCTGAAGTCTACACAGAGTCTATCGGAACCGTCGCGCTTTTTCACCAAAATGATCGGGCTTGCGTACTCCGATCGAGATCGTCTGATAATGCCATTATCTAGAAGGTCTTTGGTAATTTCCCTCACTTTAAGCTTCTCCTGATAAGAGAGTTTATAGGGGCGGTACACTACGGGTGTTGAGCTTGTGAGTTTGATTTCCATCTCGCCCGTCTTAACAGTTGTGGTGGCTGTCCCAGTGATGAGGAACTTAGAAAAGTTATTGATGACAGACATGAGATTGTCAAGTTCAGGACCTTCGAGGGGCGTATTAACTTTAGTGTCATCGCTAGGTCGTACCGAATTAATGGTTTTTAAGGCTTTGGAATGAGTAAGATATTGTCCGTCCTTAGTACGGACATAAATAACGCCCTCGCGGTTGAGGACATCGGTGCCAATAATAATTGGTGCATTCATGTACACCGATGGGACCACTATCAAGTCGGCTTCTAACGCGATGTCTCTAAGTTCGATCGTAACAGTCACATAAGAATTAGTAATAATCTCCCTGTCACTAAGTCCCTTCAGTACGCACTGTTTGAACCTCGGCTGGCATGATAAATATTTTAATACGTCGGACGATATAAGGGATACGTTGAGAGCTCCGCTGTCGATAAGTACGTCAACTTGAATACCGTCTACAATAGCGCTGGTGATATCGTTGTTCACCGTGTTGTTGCTAGGTTGAGTGCATAGATTGACGTTACGCGGATTGCGTTGCTCTGAACGAGCCTTCGTGAAACATGAATTCTCGGTGTGTCCTTTTTTCTTACAAAAAGAGCAGGTGTCACTGGAGGATGGCGCATTTACTGGCGACGGATTAATATTAGGGGTTTCCTTTATTGGTTTATTGCGATTATTACAGTTACGACTAAAATGTCCCCGCTGACCGCAGTTGAAACATTTGGTGCCCGACCGATGATCTTGTTTACGAGGGAAGTGTTTCTTAGAAACCGAAGCTGAAGGTAAGTTGTCTGGCTTTGAAGGTTTATTAGGTTTAGTATAAATCGCGAGGAATGACACTATTTGGTCAGTTGTTAAGTTAGCATTAGCGGCCGCCGCGCGAACTTGAGCGTTATCGATACCACGAATGACTATCATCGTTCTTAATTCGTCGCTAAGTCCCTGAACGACCCTTAAACGCAACAACGTTCTCCGCGCGTATTCTGCATATGTCGGGTACTTATCCGATGTGGCATTCATCGCGTCAAAAAGAATGTTTGCGTAATCTAAACGACGAGGACACAACGGTTTGAACTCTCGTTTGAAGTTTGTCCAGGTCCGGTCATTTGATACCCACTCGCTGAGCCAAATTTTGGCGTCTCCTTTTAAACAGTTGGCAACTCGTGATAAACATTCGTGATCGTTCCATCCGTTGGCTATACTAGCGCGGTCCACTTCCTCGCACCATGCGTCGATATTGTTTATAGACGGATCAAAATTGGAAATAAAATAGTTTTGCGACCTCACTGGTTGTGCCGTTTTTAAAGCAGAAATCAATGCTTGTGCAAGGTAGGAGGCGTCCGACTGACGAGAACGATCGCGGCTGTGGGGACTAGTGGTAAGGCCAGCAATAGGGTGACGCGGTGGAGTTGTGCTCGGCGTGTGTCGCGAGCGATGATCGCGAGATTGACGTGAGCGCGAGCGGCGTGCACGGGAGTGGCGTGAGCGCGAGCGGCGTGCACGGGAGCGGCGTGAGCGGGAGCGGCGTGCACGGGAGTGGCGTGCGCGGGAGTCAGAACGTGAACGCGTATAGGAGCGATAACGAGAATGACTACGCCTATACGTTTTAGCACGCGAATGACGCCTATCGTGAGTCGGGCTCCGAGAACGCGGTCTCAAAGGGGTGCGCGATCGAACGCGGCCCCGCACACGTGAGCTATTTCGTTCACGCGATACACTACGCATTCTTGTCAATAAACAGTATCACAGTGATTACGAAACGTGTACCCGTAAGTACAAGAAATAAAAATAAAAATGTTTCAAAATGCGGGTATGTGAACAATTTCTCGTATTTATTAAGAGCAATTATTTTTGGCAATTAATGGGCTTGTGTTCTCTATCCCACTTCTGATTTTAGTGGAGATGGAGAAAACAAGTTAAAAAAAAACAGATTCCAAGTAAACCTAACTTTATTTTAAGAATTACAACGAAATAATTTTATCACAAAGAAATTGTTCACTGACACAGATCAAATATTAATTTGCGTAACATTAATTTTAAAGTAATTAATAATAGAAAAATATAATTGACGAAAAATAGCTCACGTGTACCCCGTAGGCAAGTGTAGTGTCCGTGGCGAGCGATGACGAGCAAATGAGTCGTCTACGTCAACCATCCTGCTTTTATACTTTTTCTTGCCTACTACAGGGGTACACCTTACAATACATTATTAAACTCAAAAAGTTCATTATTAAAAATTATTAGAATTTTAGGATGGCTACTACGAGCTATATATACATTTAAAAGGCGCGATCATAACTTACCTACTTATCTCACTTTACAAGAAATAAAACAAGCTAAGTTATTAATTATAAAATATGTACAACGAACGGAGTTTAGCGAGGACTTTGATTATTTAATAAAGCATAATAAACTAAGCAATAAAAGTAAACTATTAAATTTAAATATTTTTCTAGATAAAAATCGGATTATGCGTGTAGGAGGTAGACTAAAGAACGCGGATATGTGTGACGACATGAAATATCCTATTCTTATACCTTACAGCGGTAATTTTACAAACTTATTAATTGAGCAAATGCATCACTTAACATTCCACGGGGGCCCACGGTTGACGTTATCTAATATAAGACAACGCTATTGGATCGTATCGGGTACTAGAGCAGTCAAGAGGGAGATTAGAAAATGCGTGACGTGTAGGAAGCATGACCCTTCTAAGCAGTATCAGATGATGGGTGACTTACCTGGTGAAAGAGTTAATACAGCAGCCCCATTCTATCACACGGGTGTCGATTATACGGGATATGTGGAGGTAAAGGCCAATAAAGGGCGAGGTATAAAAACGACGAAGGGCTATATAGCGTTATTTATCTGTATGGTCACGAAGGCGGTTCATCTAGAACTGGTTTCGGACCTCAGTAGCTCAGCCTTTTTAGCAGCCCTTCGAAGGTTCGCAGCAAGACGAGGAGCGCCGCGTCATCTTTACAGTGATAACGGCACTAATTTTGTGGGAGCCAACAGAACCATGAAAGCAGAATATTATGACCTCACTAACATCCTTGACGAAAACTTCTTCAATTACATAACAGACTTAAGTATAGAGTGGCATTATAATGCACCTTCGTGGCCTAGCGCTGGAGGCTTATGGGAGAGAGCGATCAGAAGCTTAAAGCATCATTTAAAGAGAGTAGTGGGAGAGCAGAAGTTAACATTTGAGGAGTACAGCACTCTGTTAGCCCAGGTAGAAGGATGTCTTAATTCACGGCCTCTGTGTCCTTTGTCAGAAAATACAGACGATTTAGACTGTTTAACACCAGCTCATTTCCTCACTGGCAGGGCCGGAACTACTATTATTGAAACAGAGCACGATGCCAGAACAAGGTGGCATCTGATTTCTAAGCTTACATCAGACCTTTGGAAGAGGTTTAAAACTGAGTATCTGTCACAGCTTTCAGTTCGTAGTAAATGGCTTAAGAAGCAAGAGAATATTAAGATAGGAGATATGGTCACCATTCAAGATGATAACCTACCCCCTGGAAAGTGGCCACTTGGTAGGGTAATAGAATTACACCCTGGCTCCGATGGTTTAGTACGAGTGGTAACAATCAAAACTAAGAGCGGTGTCATTAAGCGACCCATAATTAAATTATCAATCTTACCAATTAGAGCACAAAACGAAGAAGAAAGGAAAGAAGAGAAAGGAGAGAATTTAATTAGAAAACCTACGAAGCAAACAAAGAGTAGTTTTATAGCAATAGCATTATCTCTCATATTATTTTTAACATTAGCTAGCGGGGCTCAAGCTTCATTAAACGTAACTAAATTAAATAACGATCAAGCGCTATATTTTGACAAAATAGGTAACATGAAGTTAGGTCGCGACGAGTGGAAACTCGTAGTTTATTATAAAATGGATCCCTATTGGGAAGGCATGGCAACGGTAGAAAAATATATAAAATATTTAGATCGCGTTTGTACTTCCGCTTCCGTAAAAATGCATTGTGACGTAGCTTTATCTCAGATGCGCCATAGTTTATCAGAGTTAGAGTTCATTAACCGTATTCTACTTGGTCAGCATAATAGCACGCGTCGTAAGAGACGCGGCCTTATCAATGGCGTAGGGTACCTTGCACACACTCTATTCGGTGTCTTGGATGACAATTTTGCAGAACAATATAAGCGTGACATTACTGAAATAAGACATAATGAAAAACATTTAAGAGCATTATGGAGGAATCAAACGTCGATTATTGAAGGAGAATACAACATACTTAAAAGATTAGAGGAAACTGTAAGCAAGCAACATAAAATTGTAAATCAGCATCTGAATCAATTAGAAATGGGATTTAATTCTCTGAAGAAGGAAGTAGAAAATATGGAAATTATAAATGAATTTACAATGTCTGCTATCATCGCTGGTAATCTACTTACAACTTTAAGAGCTATTCAAGATCAATTAGTGGAAATGATAACTGATGTACATTATGAGAGGTTCAGTCTACATCTCCTCTCTCCACAGCAGCTACAAAATGAGCTTAACATTATATCGGGGCAGATGTCAAAGGATTTGTCCCTTCCTATCGACAACATATATCAAGAAATGTCATATATATACAAACTTTTGAAAGTGAGGGCGCGGATGACAACGGAATATTTTATATTTGAAATCCGCGTCCCTCTCGTGTTCAGAGACATATTCGAACTACATCAGTTAATAGCGGTGCCACATCAACGCGGCTCCAGCATGTACACCGTTATTCCGACATCAAGTTATGTGGCGATCAACCTACCGAAAGATATTTATGTGCCGATGGAAGAGACAGACGTGAAGCAGTGTGTTTACCTTCGATCGTCTTATCACTGCAACATTCAATCGACAATATATCATCTAAAGTCAGACAGTCATTTATGTGTCAAAAATCCAGCCTCAAATCAATGTGCAGTGAAGGAAGGGACATGTCATAATAAGTGGATTAAACTCTGGCAAGCTAATACATTTCTCTTTTCTTGTTGTGAACAATGTGTACTCCGCCTTATGTGTGAGGATCGCGTTACAGTTGAACAGCTGACTGCATCGGGTGTAGTGCACCTCGCAGCGAATTGCGTGTTAAAGGAAAAGGATTTTACAGCGTACTCTCAAACAGAAACGATAAAATCTATCAATATCGACTCACACCTATATAACCCACAACCGCAAGTTTCTCAAATTAATCATTTAATTAACATTTCACTTAAATTACATGAAAACGAAACAACTGACTCAACTTTGCAACATGATTTACAAAGAGTTGGCGAGCAAGTTAACCAGTTAAAAAGCTTGGAGCCCATCGATGAGGACTCCTTATGGTATCATCATATTCATCACTACGTCCTCAGCTATGCATTGCTAATAGTTGCAATAGCAGTAATATCAGTCTTCGTGTGGAATCGGAGATGCCGCCGGGTGAGGCGGCCGACGCCAGAGACCGCCGCCTCGTCAGCCAGCAGTAGTGGTGAAGTGAGTGCAATGAGTGCAGTGAGTGCAATGGGTGCAGTGAGTGCAGTGCGTACGCGAGAGGAAAAACAGGACAGAGCGACCTCTCCTGTATTATTAAAAGTGCTTAAAGTGGCGGATGTGCAATGAAAAATTTTTTTTTATACTAACTTTAGCATCTTTATTTTTTTTTGCGTTAGCGTGCATTTTTATATTTTTTTTTTATCTTGATGTATTTTATTTTTTATATTTACTTTTCTTTTACAATGTATGTACAAGCAATAGCTTATCTTTTACTTTATTTTTTTTTAATTTTTTTTTATATTTTTTGTCTATTATTTGGCCCGGGAGCATGTACGGAATCCCGTACATTACCTAATAATTTAAGACAATGACAGCTAACTCAGCAAAAGTATGTACCGCAGCAATGCGAGTTAGTTGTTCACGTAGCTCCCCGACAGCCTAGCGTTCTAATTATTAGCGAATTGTAATTTTATTGCAATTAAATATCTTCTCTTAATAAAGCAGCTTTTATTTTGTGTGTAAACCACACAACAATCTACTTAAAAAGTGTTTAGATTCTGGAGAGGATTTTAACTTAAGTTTATTAAATTTCCGATCTACACCTAGACACGGCTTAGACTCTCCGGCGCAAATGCTTATGGGTCGACGGTTACGAACAAAATTACCTATTACTTCCAAATTGTTGACCGAACCGGTCGATAATGAGAGTAACTATCGCAATCTAATGTCACAAAGGTCTAATGATAAAAATATCTATGATAAGACTGCGAAGCCATTAAGGCCCGCTTTGGTGGGCGAAAAGGCAACTTTAATAAGCAACGGTGAACGAAAACCGGTTTTAATCGTAGATCGTGCCTCGGAACCACGGTCGTTTATAGTCGAAGATAAAAATGGGCGTAGATACCGGCGGACGCGCGGTCAACTCGTGGTGCGTACGGCGCCGACGGGTTGTCGACGCGCGGCGACGCCCGTATCGCAGGCGCCGCCGCCGCCCGCGGCGTCGCCGGCTTGCTACTTTCGGTCTGCGAGCACCAGCACTCGGTGCCGCCGTAGAAAAGTAACCGATCCGGGTAATAGTGAGCAGCCGCGAGAGTTATCGACAGACGGTAGTGTGATAGCCAGTACGGCGTCACCATCACCCCCCAGGGTTAATATAGAGAGGTCTAGGGAACGAACGGCTCGAATGCTGTCCAATTTAATTTTTGGTTCGTCTAAAGAATAAGATTAGGTGATTTTGTCTGTAAGTAGCATTAATCTGTTATTACTAATTAGTATTAATTATCATTGTGGTTTGTTTATATTTGCATGTGCATAATTAAGTGTAATAAATTAAATTTTGCACTTCGAAAAAAAAAACTGTCGATTGTAAAGTTTTCTGAATTGTTTTTTTTTTATGAATTTTCTTGTATATGTGAGTATCTAGTGTAAAAGCATAGTAGGTACCTATTTGTTCTTCTGTGAGTGTGCCTATTAAATAAGTTACGCGAGATGTGTTATATGTACTTATAACTGAATTCTGTTAAATGCCTATAGTTAGTTACATTCATTTTTTTTTGTTTTAAGGGGAAAGATGTAGTATATTATTGTGTCATAGAGAGGGTAACTTAATAAAAACAGTGTTAAACCAACTAGCGTGTGTTTCACTACAGTTATAAGGTTTTTGAAGTTATTCTTCCTTGGCGTAACAGAACTAAAATAGGTAAGATTTTCAACTCTACGAGTATGTTTGTAAAAGGGCAGTTATCAGCTAACATTAGGTAACAACGCGCGCATCGTGAAAATGTTATTCTCATATTTTTTTCCCAAACGCGCCATAAGAAGTATAACTTCAAAAATATTATTGTGCATTTTAATTTCTTTTTACTTTAATTAAATTTTACTCTCATATTTTTTTCCCAAACGCGCCATAAGAAGTATAACTTCAAAAATATTATTGTGCATTTAAATTTCTTTTTACTTTAATTAAATTTTACTCTCATATTTTTTTCCCAAACGCGCCATAAGAAGTATAACTTCAAAAATATTATTGTGCATTTTAATTTCTTTTTACTTTAATTAAATTTTACTCTCATATTTTTTTCCCAAACGCGCCATAAGAAGTATAACTTCAAAAATATTATTGTGCATTTTAATTTCTTTTTACTTTAATTAAATTTTACTCTCATATTTTTTTCCCAAACGCGCCATAAGAAGTATAACTTCAAAAATATTATTGTGCATTTAAATTTCTTTTTACTTTAATTAAATTTTACTCTCATATTTTTTTCCCAAACGCGCCATAAGAAGTATAACTTCAAAAATATTATTGTGCATTTTAATTTCTTTTTACTTTAATTAAATTTTACTCTCATATTTTTTTCCCAAACGCGCCATAAGAAGTATAACTTCAAAAATATTATTGTGCATTTTAATTTTTTTTTACCTTAATTAAATTTTGAATTTGTATCTATAATTTAACATAATTATTGATTGAAGAGCATCGCATACATTTTTAAATTGAATGACAAATCCTGAATCGCTTCCAAGTTTTAAGTTAAGTTCAAGTTAAGTTTACTCTAAAACTTATAATTATTAAAATGAAAATAAAACAATTTTCTTGAAGAAAGAAGATCCGAATAAATATCTACTC
The DNA here is from genome assembly GCA_911387775.1 of Thymelicus sylvestris. Taxonomy (NCBI): domain Eukaryota; kingdom Metazoa; phylum Arthropoda; class Insecta; order Lepidoptera; family Hesperiidae; genus Thymelicus; species Thymelicus sylvestris. The sequence continues at coordinate 10,521,410 of OU426909.1, read as the reverse complement.
ATTAATCTGCATCGGTTCTATACGCCAACTTCCCTCTCGCAACTCAGTAAAATTGCATCAGAAAATAACATCTCAGGTATTCTGTAGATCGAGGCGTTTAATTTTATGGATATTATTCATAGCCTTATTTCCTTCGATTATATTAAGTAGATTTCCATGGTCAACTCAATTACCACGTAGATATCTAAGGTCATGCTATAAATATTATCCTAGACTGCATATGTTTTGAGACAAGGCTAGGAATTAATCATTGAGTAGAGATGTGCGTATGTATCATGTAGTGATTATTTTCATGGTCTAGTGATTTAGAATCAAATCTGTCATAAACATCTAAGCGACGGTATAAAAGTAAACAGATTATACAGATTCAAATGTTAGAATTATATATGAACAAAGTTATACAACTCGTGTATAACTTTGTCATGATTAAATAGTGTTCACTGTTCAATGATGGCACAATTTAAATGTCATATTTTTTTTACCCCGTCTGCGCAACGTCAATACAGAAGTTTTAAAAATAACGTGACGAATTGATAATCTTTTGCTTTTTTGAATTCGCATAAGACAGGTAAATACGATTTGAGAACAAAAAATCACTGAAAAAAGATTGATTTTATAACCAGTCTTCAGTTAGTCACTACCATTTAAACTATTTATTATAGCATCAATGCAATGCTAAGCGTTTAGCGCTTCAAGGTCATAGAACCTTCACAAGTTATTATTAATAGATAGTTGTTGCGACGTCATCCGAAATAATATCCGGATCAAGGGGCAATGTCCGGATCTCCAGGGCAACGACGTCAGACACTTCGCTGGGTCGCTACATTACGATACGATAAGGACAACATCGACTTGCTTGGCTAACCATCCTTTAATTATAATCATCAATAAACAACCAAATGTAATAGATCGTTTTTGGTTCAGTTGCTAAGCTTATACACGTGAACAAGTAAAGGAGTCTGTTCATTATATCGTAGCATACCATGATCATGATATGAACGTGCTTATGTATTTTTAACCGACTTCAAAAAAGGAGGAGGTTCTCAATTCGACTGTATTTTTTTTTATGTTTGTTACCTCAGAACTTTGGACTGGGCGAACCGATTTTGATGATTCTTTTTTTAATCGAAAGCTGGTGGCTGTCATGTGGTCCCACATAAATTTTATTGAGATCTGACAACGGCATCCATGAGAAAACTACATAAGTCGTAAATTTGTGTTAAGATGTGCGCGACAAATTGACGAATAACTCAATATCACGCCAACCGATTTCGATGATTCTTTTTTTAATCGAAAGCAGGCGCTTGTCATGTGGTCTCACATAAATTTGAACGAGATCTGACAACTATGTAGTTTTTGAGACTTTGAAGTCGGTTATTTTTTGTTAGTAAAATTTAGATTATTGTATGTCCGATTGGTACATGATATTTGGTACATTATTAATTACGTATGCTGTGTTTGCCTGTTACTGTTTTTTCATGTAGCATAAGATATTATGTTAATTTAAGTTTAGTGTATTTTAATCATGTTAAAACTGTTGGTGAACGAACGAATTGAAGAATATAAAATAAAATGACTTTCAAAAATTGGATGTTCATGCACGATAGGTATGCAATTCCCTTGTCTGGGATGAATGAAAGAATGAATTAATGATACGTTGAAAGTGTTACAACTGAGCTAATTTCGAAGAATTGAATCAAGCCATTCTGCCGTCCTAACGAAGAGTTTTTGGGCAAATTTATTTAAGATCATATCCGTAACTACTGAAGGTCTTAAGTCAATTAGCCCAAAAACTCGACTTGTTGGCCTAGAACAAAAGTGATCAATGTAAAGTTCTTGATAAAATATAATCTAAATTTTACTAACAAAAAATAACCGACTTCAAAGTCTCAAAAACTACATAGTTGTCAGATCTCGTTCAAATTTATGTGAGACCACATGACAAGCGCCTGCTTTCGATTAAAAAAAGAATCATCGAAATCGGTTGGCGTGATATTGAGTTATTCGTCAATTTGTCGCGCACATTTTAACACAAATTTACGACTTATTTGGTTTTCTCATGGATGCCACTGTCAGATCTCAATAAAATTTACGTGGAACCACATGACAGCCACCAGCTTTCGACTAAAAAAAGAATCATCAAAATCGGTTCGCCCAGTCCAAAGTTCTGAGGTAACAAACATAAAAAAAAATACAGTCGAATTGAGAACCTCCTCCTTTTTTGAAGTCGGTTAAAAAAATCAAAAATCAAAATAAAAAATCGTTTATTATTCCAGAATTTACATTTTATTACAATATATTGTGTGGGATCTTTCCATTTAAGTATATAAAACTTGTGTTTGGAAAGTCCCCTCTTCCCTATGTGGTGTACAATGCTCTGGGATAATGCACTATAGAATAATGTTGTTTATAATATACTTAGTATATTATAGTTTAAGTAAAATACATACATACAAGTGAAATACAACTAAATTAACACTAGAATTTTACATATTGTTACATAGTCCACTTCAGTTCCATGCTAGCTGATTTGCCTAACCTTGAACTTTGTTGACTGTTTTGTTAAACTATCATAATAAAAAGGTTTTCATTTTAGATTATATCACTTACTCAAGCTGCCTTGACGTAAATAAATATAAATATAGGTTCTAAAGTTATGGAAACTATTGTTACGAACGGATATATGTAAAAACTAGCTTTTGCCCGCAGCTTTGCCCGCGTAGATCGATTTTTCGAGACAAATCCTACTTACTTTTACTTAGTTAGATTTAGTTGCCTATAACTTAACTAATTTACATGTATCATTTGATAGTGTGATTCAGAACTTGCAAATGATTTTTACTAACGCCATCTATTAACAGCATCCGGAACTAAATATCTAGCAACTAACAAAATATTGATCTTCGCATGGGGATGTTTTACCGCGGTAAAAAGTAGCCTACGTTACTCTCCACCCTCCTCACTATCTCCACACACAAAAACCATACCATATAACAGCTTCGTTGTGACGTGAAAGACGGACAAACAAACAAACAAACAAACACACTTTCACATTTATAATATTAGTATGGACTAGTATGGATAAACGTTTATGAACGCTTACACACCCAGTTGGTTTTTAACTGTGACGTGGCATGGACGACACATAATAATTCAATGATGATTGATGTGTTATATATAACACATCACAATAATGGTGGTCACTCACGGTCATTCCATCGCGTCATTTTTGGAGCCACGCCAAGCGACATATTATGTCAAAATGGCGCGATTGGACATACAAATTTTTTAAATCACGCCATCAGTTTTTCACATTCACGATCAAATTTTGGCTGTATATCACGCCATTTGACGCGATGGACTGACCGTGAGTGGCCACCATAACCCTGCACCCCATTGAAGTATTATTACAAGCGTATAGAATGGACATCGCGAACACAATGAATGTTCCAATGAATTGGCGCCGCGCGGCTTCAATCGCCAATGGATTCGTTCGATTTTGAATGGAGAACGGGGGCCCAATTTTGAAAATAGAACCTCCCGGCGGGACACACATTTTGTTCGAGATGTCTATTCTATGACATTATACTTCAATGCTGCACCCGAGTATCTATTTGAATAGATTCCACCTACCACGTGTCGCATAACAATGATGCACATTTTTATATCGATATCATAAAAAGGAAAGATCATAACAGCTTCCAACAATTCACCATTTATTGTGGGAACGCATATTGAACGGTATTTCCTTGGAATAGGATATTAACAGAGACTGAATACCCACATACAGATGTCAACAATCAACATATAGACGGAGTTAACAAAAGCTTGCGTGGAATAAACTGTTTTTTCTCACGTATATCGTATAGTATCGAAACTGAAAAAAACTGCAGTAATTTATGGCTTAAAATACTGAATTTCCTATCTACTTACTTGTGAAAGCTGCCAAACGACGTGTCGTGTACCGGTTGGGGGCTTGAGAGCCAGTTCTTTCTTTCTTTTTCTTTTCTCTTTCTTGGCCGGCAACGCATCAGTGATGTCCTGGTGCCTCTGATGTCCATGGGCGACGATGATCGCTTACCGCTAGGTGGATCATCAATACGTTTTAAGTTTACACTATAATAAATCCACAGAAGACACTTAAGACTCAAAGGGAAATATTATATTAAAAGGTGCCGTAAACAGTATTGAGTACATACTCAACTATTTAAGGTGGTGCTACGCCGTAGCCGTAGAGGTACTATTTCGTTTGTAGAATACGCTACGGGCTACGGCGAACCACCATGGTAACTCTTAAAAGTACTAAATGGACTGTAGTTGATTTTTATCTATTGGACTTAATAGATCTTTGGGTCCAAGTCAACCACTTGGTCTAGCAATATGCTGAGAAAATCCAACGTAAAATATTTTGAGTAAGTTTCAACTGCAGTGACGGAGAATCAGTAAATAATATGAGTGTTTTCTCTTGATACTACCGTTCACATATTTGTAACTTAAGCCCCTTGTTTATCAATATATTGATACTTACTTACAATAATACAAAATACTTCATATTAAAGTGTTGTTAAAAAAAACCCAATGATATATTTATCATAACGGTCACAATGATACAAAAAAGGCTTAAAAATCCCGCATTTCGATTCCCTGTGTAGCATAGCATTCAGATTCTTTGAAAATTAACTTTCATCACAGATATTTTACTTTTTATCCGACTTCAAAAATTCAATTCGAGTGTATTTTTTTATGTTTTTTACATCAGAACTTTCGACAGAACCGATTTTGTTGTTTCTTTTTTTAATCGAAAGTGCTTGTCATGTGGTTTCACTTAAATTTGAGCTAGATCCGATGAGCAGCTTTTAGGGTTCCGTAGCCAAATTGCAAAAAACGGAACCCCTATAAATTCGTCATGTCTATCTGTCTATCTGTCTGTCCGTCCGTATGTTACAACCACTTTTCTCCGAAACTATAAGAACTAAACCGTTAAAAATTGATAAGTAGATGTATTCTGTAAACCGCGTTAAGATTTTTACACAAATATAGAAAAAAAACAATGAATTTTGGGGTTCCCCATACATAGAACTGAAACTCAAAAAATATGTATCTATGGATAGGACTTCAAAAATGATATTGAGGTTTCTCATATCATTTTTTTCTAAACTGAATAGTTTGCGCGAGAGACACTTCCAAAGTGGTAAAATGTGTGTCCCCCCCCCCTGTAACTTCTAAAATAAGAGAATGATAAAACTAAAAAAAATATATGATGTGCATTACCATACAAACTTCCAACGAAAATTGATTTGAACGAGAGTTAGTAAGTAGTTTTTTTTAATACGTCATAAATCGTAAACCGCAAAAAACATCGATCAAAGTTACAACGAACTACAAGAACTTTTATATTATGTTACTTGCTGCTACGGAACCCTTCATGGGCGAGTCCGACTCGCACTTGGCCGCTTTTTGAATTATTTTGAAGTCGGTTATTTTTTTCTTCGTAAAATTCATCAAGAGAAATCTTTTATTTGTCACAAAAATTTAAGTGGAAAATATCTAGTTGAAAGTTAATGGGCGAAACATCAAAGAGGTTGTACAGGGCAGAAAATCTAGAGAAATAAAGGTATTAATATTATTACGTGAAACCTTGTACCCTTTTTAAAAGTATTCTAAACATCTGGCATAACGAGCGAAGTTCGCAAACTGTTCGTACCTTAAAAAGGACAGATGGAATCACCCTATGGCCTAATTGGGAGCCAACCTGCCTGCGAAGCCGGGTTCGGTTCCCGGCCGGGCAGATATTTATGTGACAGATAAATATTTAATTTTGTAGTCAGGTGCAGGGTGTTATTGTGATGTGTTATACGTGTCGTCCATGCCACCCGCGACACAGGTTATAAACCTACTGGGGGGGTATGAGTGTGTTAGCGTTTATTTATTTATTAAAAAATATATGACTCTAAAATTGCTTTTGAAAATGAAACCTTTTTAATAATATCGAATTAAGGTGAAATTTCGTCTGCAGATTAGACCTAGTTATCATCAATTCAGTTAGACGATTGTACGAAACACTCGCTATATTGACTAATTAGTTCTATGATACAACTATAATTGTATATGTATACAAATACAATATCAACAGACAGACTTACCTTAATCTCTGTTTGTATTAGGAATTCTATCTTAATCTATTAGTAAATTTATCAACCTACTACCTATTAGGTAGTGAATATTAATTCAGCTTAATTTTATTAGCTGTCTCCTTAGCCTCTGAATTATAAATACATACACATTTCATTTATTATACATTGGGAATATAATAGCTTACAACATAATTGAATTGATATGTATGTGATTTGTATGTATGTATATATGTATGTATATATATATATATATATGTATATATTATAGATATTTATATTTTTGCATTATTAATTTATGTACTATTAGTGGTATAATATTTATCATACGTACATTTTTACTATATATTATTTTGTCCTTTTTTTCTGATAATCATGATTTAATACCTACTATCAGCTTTTTCCACATTCACCCAGGGTTGACTGGTGGACAATGCCATTAGGCATTAAGTTTTGTCCTTTGTTACTCTTTTTAAGAGGTGACATAAATTTAAATAAATAAAATAAAAATATAATTATACAATTATTAGACAAAAAATAAGTGTGCGCGTATTATCTCGTATATTTTGAACAGGTACACGAACAAATCGCTTCTCAAGCGATAAGGCCGCCTGTTGTACATTCACCTGCAGAGAAAAGTAACCTATCTGTTACTGTGTGTTTACAAACAGATGGGTTACTTTTCTTTGCAGGTGACTGTACCTACCATTGTACCTATTAATAATAATTCAAGTTATTACTGTATATAAATAGTTAGATAAAGAGTTTTGTTGTTGTTGTTGCTATGTTGTATGACATTTGCATTACGTTTTACATTTCTCTTATCTGTCACATTCTACCCCAACTTACCCTACAGATAGGAGTTGTCGTAAACGATTGTTAAGTTTTTATTAAAATTTGACATGTATTCAGATTTAATCGAGTAAAAAGAATTTAACGGGATGCAAATACGAGTATGACTGATTAGTGTGCGGTTTATAAGGACTCCAAAAGCTTCACCATAAAGCAAAATCAGTCCTTAACTTACCTTTGAAGTAATTTCTGATAATACCAGTTAGCCACAATGTGTAAAATATATTGTGTGTATACGCACGACTGGAGTTTAACACCATCTAACAACGGTGATGAAGGTGATGATGAATGATGATCATGATAAGTGATTAATGATGATGATGACGATGATGATAAATGATAATTTTGAATGATGATAGTCATGTTTCATATCATCAGAATAGGATGTACCAAGATTATTATTATCATTAGATAGCTTGTTACTGATCAGCGATCCAACGCCATCTAGATTCTGTGTTACGAATTACAAACATAACGCTTAACGTAACGGAGAAAGTTTGATTCCCCATAAAAACTCATACGCGCTTTAATATGAAAATCGATAGATAAGGAGTTAAACTCCAAAAACAAGACACAATACGTGACCTGTTACTCGGCATTGGACTAATAAAGGTAATGGGTAGGTCGATACCGGATAACGGATACCGGTATATCAAAACCCACTGTTTACACAAGTGAACAGTACAGGGTGTTTAAAATTTATTTGATCCTTTAAATTCCCTAAAGATTGTATAGTAATTATCTTATTTTTAAAACGAGACATTTTTGTGCCAGCGTATAGAGGTTTCAAATGTACAATAGAATGAAAAATGTAGTTTTTGGGTCAAGAAATCGAATAGTCAAGGTTCCATTTTTAGAAACAAAACAGCAGATGCATTGGTATTTTAAATTTATAAATATTTTAATTCCATAATTGAAACGATCAAATTTTAATACAGTGTATATTTGTATAAATTATTGCATATTAGATAAAGATAATTCTATGTTTTGTTCCAGATTATAGTCTATTTGTGATAGAATAATTGATTCTTGACAAAAAATAACCGACTTCAAAATTAGGGATAACTCAAAAACTACTCATCAGATGTCGCCCTTTATGTGGGACCACATGGTAAGCACCAGCTTTCGATTAAAAATAGAATCATAAAAATCGATTCACCCAGTCGAAAGTTCTGAGGTAACAAACATAAAAATACAGTCGAATTGAATACAGGAGGTATTTTGAAGTCGGCTAAAAAAACATCCAACAAACTTTCTCATTCATAATATTAGTAGGATAAGTTCTGCATAAAAAATAAAAGGAACACCCTCTACCTCTAGAGTTCATTGTTTATAGCGAAACCCTCATACATCAACGTCACTTGTATAATATAATACAACCCCAATATTATCGGAAACAAGTTACAAGTTCCGGTAGCGTCAGGAGTCAGTAAACATGAATGACTAATCACTACATAGTACGAAACAAAGCGGTTTTCCGTTTTCCGTCTTAAAAGACTCGGGAAAATTGTTTTCGCCAAGAGTACCTAATTTTATTGTCATCGTTATAAGTAATGATAGATTTTACTATAATACCTGTATTATATTATACTCACGGTAGGTACGTATAATATAATAGTAAGTTATAATAAATTAGACCGGTATTTTTTTAGTTCAATGCAGTTGTACAATTGCAAAAGCACGCACCGAAATAAAGAGCAATTAGGACCTAATTTATTCATTTATAATTTCGTCTATTATGAAGTTACTAATTTATTAATTCACTAGCTGCCCGGACAGACATCGTTCTGTCAAGTTTTTTATTTTGAGATGTAAGCTATCCTATCTTTCAAGTTGGATCAAACTGCACACGGTGTGCAAATTTGATTAAAATTGGTTAAGTAGTTTAGGAGTCCGTCGCGGACAAACAACGTGACACGTAATTTATATATATTAAGATGATTTCGTGAGCTCTACAGCAAAGCAATGGTCTATTGTTTGAGTCATTAAGGCTCTTCCAATCTTCCTCGCATGCGAATCGACGGACGGTTTAACGACCTTAGTATCGAGAAGTTGTTTAAAAATACTTCAGTTTAATTTTTAAAGTTATTTTAAGGAAGGACTTGAAAAACAGCTTAAATAAAAGTAGTTACATAATTCAACTATTAACTTATAAACCTTGTTTTCTTGAAATATCGTCTTACTTATGTTAATTAAAAAAACGAACATCCAACAACAACTAGAAAAATAATTGGTAATTCAACTTTGAAATAGCTACACCTTAATTGTTCAATTTAGCTACGTAAGATATTCAATTCAAAAATAACTAGCTGCCCGGACAGACTTCGTTCTGTCAAAAGTTTTTTTTATTATTTTGAGATGTAAGCTATCCTATCTTTCAAGTTGGATCAAACTGCACACCATGTGCAAATTTGATTAAAATCCGTTAAGTAGTTTAGGAGTCCATCGCGGACAAACAATGTGACACGAAATTTATATATATTAAGATTTATTTCAAATAGGCCACTTTGTGGCACTTTTGGCTTTTGATTTTTATATTAATGTTGTCAATGGACACTAGGTAGGTTCATACATACACTAAAAGCAACATAAATTATATTGCCAGTCATGAAGAGATATGAAAAATATAGTCTTATCACGTAATAAGGTGTCAATGACAGATTAAGTTTTAATCTGGAGTTATTTAATCGAGGATGATGATAGACGTACAGTTCCATTATTTATTTAAATTAAAAATGTATAATTTCTAACGTGTTATGTTACTAACTTACTACGGAAGTATAGGTGTAACAGCATCTCATGGCATTTTTGACAAGCAGAAAAATGGGTTTTTGATATGGCAATGAAATTTTTTAAAACTAACTATTGTCAAGCGGCTTGTCAAGTCAAAGAAAGAGTTGTATGGAATTTTTTTCTTTTTCTAAAATGATGATTATTTTCAATTTACTGTCGAAAAGACCTTTACGATCACAAGCCACAAATATTATTTTCAATGTTTATTGAAAAACATGTGAGGAAAAAGTTGTATTTATGCGACAATCTGCATTATTAATATCATCCATCTTGTAGGATTAACTCGTTTTGATGCTTAGTTTTCGTGATTATATTTTCTTAATAAATAATCTACATATGATTTCTTTGTATGTAAGTAAGATTAGCAAATGATATTAAATTAATTGAAATAAATAATACAAACTTTGTTACAAATTAAAGGTAGCAAAAATTTTGTGAATATGAAATGAAAAGTTACATGATACATCATACAAGTTCACGTAACTGAAACGGTGGAGGAGCAATTTATTATTATTATCTATTTGTTCTCTTCATCAAATGAATAAATAATACTAGTATACAGATGGCAAATTTTTAATTCTAGTTGCATAAATTATTGTTAGTCACTGTAATAATTAATTATAATATAAAAAATATGTGCTTGTCTCAAAAATAGCTTTATTTTCATCTGAAGTTAATAAACCATACCTACATATTATATTGCCTATTATGAAACTAACACTGTTAAAAATATCAAGGATCAACAAGTTTTATTCTAGTTTTCCCAACACTGGGGAGTGTGTTGTCTCTAATTTTAATTTCCACATTTTGCCATCAGATTCTGGTATACCGTTACATATACACGTATATTATGACATAGTGCCTGTTAATTAATACATACATCATACTACTGTAATAATAATAAGTATCTTATATAATTCATTCATATCGTGGTCTTCCTGTGTGCAACGTTTTATTGAAATCGGTTTAGTATTTTTTGCGTGTAAATGTAACAAACATGCATACATCCTAACGATCTTTCACTTTTATAATATTTAGAAGGATAAAAAAGGAGTTTTCAATTGGACCCCTATCTTCGAAACTACAGAGGCTTCAATTTTGAAAAAAATACAGAATATAGTGCTTTAATATTACAGGATAACTTATAAGAACTACATAGTATTAATAAAATAACAAAAATAATTAAAATCAAAATATAACTGTAAATAGATAATCAACGTACGGAACCCTCTCCACGTGAGTTTAACTCGCAGTTGTCCGGTTTATTTAATTCAGAAAAAAGTCCATACACATAGTTAAAGTTGCCTTCTTTTAAGTTTACAGCTGTATCTTTTTGGAGATTGCTCATAGAATATGTACTTCTTGATAATATATGAATTTTAACAACAAAAAAAATAACCGACTTCAAAATAACTCAAAAAATACTCGTCAGATGTAAGTACCTCAAATTTAAGTGAGACGACATGACAAGCACCAGCTTTCGATTAAAAAAAATCATCAAAATCGATTCACCCAATCGAAAGTTCTGAGGTAACAAACATAAAAAAATACAGTCGAATTGAATACCTCCTCCTCGTTTTTAGGGTTCCGTAGCCAAATGGCAAAAAACGGAACCCTTATAGATTCGTCATGTCTGTCTGTCCGTCCGTCCGTATGTTTTTTCCACTTTTTTCCGAAACTATAGGAACTATACTGTTGAAACTTGGTAAGTAGATGTATTCTGTGAACCGCATTAAGATTTTCACACAAAAATAGAAAAAAAAAAACAATAAATTTTGGGGGTTCCCCATACTTAGAACTGAAACTCAAAATTTTTTTTTTCATCAAACCCATACGTGTGGGGTATCTATGAATAGGTCTTCATAAATGATATTGAGGTTTCTAATATCATTTTTTTCTAAACTGAATAGTTTGCGCGAGAGACACTTCCAAAGTGGTAAAATCCCCCCCCCGTAACTTCTAAAATAAGAGAATGATAAAACTAAATTACTATGCAAACTTCCAACGAAAATTGGTTTAAACGAGATCTAGTTAGTAGTTTTTTTAATACGTCATAAATCGTAAACCGCAATTTACCTCGATCAAATTTACAACGAACTTCAAGAACTTTTATATTATGTTACTTGCTGCTACGGAACCCTTCATGGGCGAGTCCGACTCGCACTTGGCCGCTTTTTTTTGAATTTGGTAAAAAATACTATTTAAAAGTCGACTGACGGTCGTCTTTGTATTTATTGGGAAATTTTGAGCAACACGTTCTTATAGTAGTGTTGAATCAATATTAGTTCAATATTTGAGCAGTAAATTGGCGTGTGTGGTGTTGACTAAGACCTTGTCCAGAAGGGACGAATTCGCCGTATCTCGCTAACGCGCGAATTCATTCGCGCGTTAGCGAGATACTAGGCGCCAGTACATCGCGTCCACAAGCATCGCGCGAATTCAAAATACGCGCGTAAATCGCGTGCACTACGCCAGACTCTCGACTCGCGCGTTTTTCGCGCGTATTGCGCGAGAGTCGAGATACTAGAGACGCCTTGTTGCGTCCAGGTTAACGCGCGAACAACTTGAGGTGCACGTATCAAGGGAAATGGAGCGCCTAAATTTTCGTGCGTTGGCAGGCTCCTTCTGGACGCAACGGTCGCGCGTGATACGCACGAGAGAATCGCGGCGAATTCGTCCCTTCTGGACAAGGTCAAAACCATCCAAACTAGTAATGGCAATGAATGCGAATTCGCATTAATTTCATAAACATGCGAATTCATAAGTATTAGCATGCTAATTGCTATTGCTATGCTAATTGCTAATACGAAATTAATTGATAAAAATCAAGTATGTGATTTTTGTTTATGTGCGAAGTGTGAACTGCGAATTAAAGCGCGCGTTCGCCGTTTTAGCTTGCTGATAATCGGTACGTAAGGGTCTGCGAAGCTGTGTATATTGTAAAATATTCCTTTGAATCCTGGTTCTGGTGGCACTGATTTCCTGTCGGGATTCTCCAATATGCTCGTGATGCGCTGATGTAGATGGCACAGATTCGGTTTGAGCTGGTTGTGAAGGTGCATCAGCATTCTGCATTTGGTTCACTTTCAGCTAAAAAGTTATTATAATGGCCAATATGTTTCAGTTTTAAATGTGTTTTTAAATTGGTGATGGATGTTCGGTACGAAAGATTTTTAGAGCACTGATTGCAATTAGCAATTTTGTTTTCCCCGGCAACATTTGAAAAATAATCCCATATAGGATTGGTTCCGTGAGACATTGTTATTTACACTTTCAACGTTTATTTACACTTTTAAGTTTTATACCTATATACACCTTTTCACTTAATACACATTTACAAGTATAGTAATAGTAAAGTTCACACTATTTTAAGTACAATAATAAACAAATGACGAAAGAATATAATTATTCAATATTGAATACGAAAATTAAACTCTCACTATCACTTTCCAAAACGCACTGAACTTCGACACAATATGACGCCACTTGAGATGCCACAAAAATATTATTGAACAATCACACGCACTCAATATACGACCCTAAAGACGAAAAAATCAAAGACAATAACTTAATAATTGTTAAAGCTCATTTTTCGTGGTTCACATCACCCAGCTTAAAATTTAAACGAAGTAAACAATCACACATATTCATTCAATATTTGACTCTAAGTCTAAGCGTATTAAAGATAATAATTTCTTAACCTCATTGTTAGCAACATCTGCTAAGTTGCTAATGCTTTCAAGGTTCATTTCACATGAATTTTTTTCATAGACTCACAGTTAAGATTATCGTGAGCACACGCTGCCGTTGAATGATAATTATAATAGTATGAAATATGAATTCGCTTCGCACTTCACAGAATTTCGCAACCAAATTTAATTTGCTAAATGCTAATTTAGCATTAACTTGCTAAATATGAATGCGAATGCTAATTAATCCATCGCTAATCCAAACGTATCAACTATTTCAATAACCAGAACAACATGGTGTCTACATTGCTGCGGCTTGCTTTGCTTGTAATCTAATAAAATTAATTATTAATCAGACATGTATCCTATCCTAATTGTTAGTTATTACTTTGCTCCTAATTCAAAATCATTAGTTATTAATATCACATCTCGTACTTGTTTTGCTTCTACACCTTCGGATAATACTTATTATGGAGAAGAATGGTGAAAAAGCTCTTCAGCGCGTAAAACATAATCCATTCATATCTATCACATCGAAAAATAGTTATCTTTGATAATAATAGTTGGAAGCGATATTGAAAATGATTTTGAGTTTCAACATGTTTGATTACTTCCAATAGTTCCAATACTTCCAATTCAAGCCACCGGGCTTTGACCATTTGAAGTGATCGATCAACCTTTAGGCGCACGAGTGAACGAAGCAAATTGGTCTTTCGTAATTTGCACGCTGACTGCTTCTCAATTTGTTATATAACTACTTACCAAAATATAACTGCAGCATTATGGATAGGATGTTGTCTCTTGAAAAACTGAGTTCGAATACATCTTCAATTGTCAACAGTTATGTGTGCATTATTAATATTGAGTAAGTTGCTTCTTTTTTTATGGAAATAGCCGGCAAATTAGTTGACGACACCTGATGGTAAGTAGCTATCGACATTAACGACATCACAGATGCTTTGTCAGCAAAAAAGAGAGAGGAAAAATAAAGGATGAACTGGCTCTCAAGCTTCCAGCCGGAACACGACGGGTCGTTGATTTTAGCAATGGTTTTTGTGTGAAAAATCGATAAACTTCGTTAATCGTCAATCATTCGTCCATGGACATCAGCAACGTCAAAACGGATGTCTTTGTGAAGCGCATAAAAAGAGATGGGGGCAAAAGAAAACATCCTGAGGAATAAAGTTTTTAATGGCGCCGCGGCGCGGCGTGGGAAGTCTTTTAGAGACCCGATCCTCACTTTGAGCTGTTGAATTAGGATAATGATCTCTCATATGGAAATCTAGTACCGTAAAATGGGGTGAATAGAATCGCAGGGGTGAATAGATACAAAACCAAAAAAGTTTATCTACAGACTATAGCCAAACATTTTGAAAGAAAAAAGTTCCGATATTTATGATATTTGAAATCTGCATTATTTTTTTTGTTGAAATAGCAACACTGGATTGACGTGAGGTTTGGCCAACATAATAAAAAAAGGTCTTGAAGTGAGCCCTTTGAATGCAGGTTAAACGAGGTCCTGAAAACTTTACTATTTTCATTGTGAAAGGAAGTGTTTTTTGCCATCACAACTTGCTAATACATTCGTTGGTTACTTGTGACCCAGATTAATAAAAAGTTAAGTGCGTTTATGATGTAAATTTCGAAATATTTGTAAAATTGTAAACCAAGTCATTTGTTATTTTTGATTGAGGTTAATAGACACGGGGAAGGGGCGAATAGATACGTAGTATGGGGTGAATAGATACGTAGTATGGGTTCAATAGACACGTGAAAGGGTTCAATAGAAACGAGTAAGGGGTGATTAGAAAGATATGTGTTAGGGCTGCTACCTATTGAAATATATATTTTTTGTTACAAAATAATAAATTGATCTCGTAGATAAGAGTAAATGATTAAAATAAATCTTAATTTTTACTTTATGTTTTATTTCTACCATTAGGTAACATTTACTACTTAATTAGGTAGTTAAAGTTACACTTTACACTTTTATTTTTCCTACCTATTTAGGTTGGTATCTACCTAAGCTTTGGAAATTGCCAACCCTAGCATTTTTTTCTATTCACCCCATACCTCGTGTCCATTGAACCCATGTGCGGGTTAATAGAAACGGCACATATTTTTGCATTTTGTGCTGTAATTGAGGAATAAATGCCAATTTAGATGACTGAAAGCTATTAAAACAGCTAAGAGATATAATATAAGCACAATATAATGTCTTCTCGACTGTTAAAAACAATATAAAAATGAAGTCAAAGTTCAAAGTTGTGTCTATTCACCCCGTTTTACGGTATCACGTTTTATTTGGAACTAGTGTACTCCTACGGCTTTCTCTCTTGTCATGGTCTACCTTTGTGCAAAGTTCTCAAAGGTGTGTGAAGTCTACCAAACCGCACTTGGCCAGCGTGGTAGACCCCGTGCCCAGCAGTGGAACAATTATGGATTGTTGCTTTGCTTTTTTTACACGTCTAAAGTAATTACCGCGCGTGTGATAAGAAATCAGCCATTGTGAAACACCGACAGAGAACCCGCTCACCTTATCAGATACCGTCCAAATATAATAACGATAACCGTATATTGGCGTGCCCGAATTTATGTCACATTATTAAATGATACGATACGCCTACGTAATGACAGTAACGATTAAATTATAAAAATACTAGGTGTAGACAATGATATTATAATGTAAAAAGAGGTAGATATGTCAGTAGCGCGCCGAAGATGAAGAGCGTAAGAACAGGCAATAATTGACCGTTCTGCTCGTAGTCGCTCTGTCAATACAAGACGATACGCACGCTTTTGTTGTTGTCAGAATTGCTTGACATATTTTGACATACAGCGTTAAAATGCCTTCGTGTATTATACCAATGTGATTGGTGTAGTAAAACAAAAAATAAACGTATGTGTGTTGTAGCTCTTTTCAGAAGAGATTTTTGGTTGATTTGTAAGGGCATAACGTATCTATATCATTGGGTGTAGAGTGGTTTCACATAACTTCATCACAATATAACAACCCAACCATCCCACGGGAACATACAATCGGGATGTGTTGTGGGATGCGCGTTATGCAAAGACAAATTATTATTATTATTCTACGCATGACTGTTTCTGTAGTAAGTAACTGTTGGAATAAAGCATTTCTTTCTTTCGATCTTTCTTTTCTTTCTTTCTTTTACTAAAATCTTCCCAAACTTTCAAGTTTATAATTCGTGAAGTAAACTGAATCCCGTGTAAATAATCATTAAACGGATCATTAATTCGCAAGAACCGAGCAACCTCCGCCTCATTACTGCAGACCCAGTGCCTCGGTCCTGGGGGATCAATACGACATCAATTGACGCTAATGGCGATTTGAAATGTATGTTTCTCCTTTTCTTTGAAATTTTCCTTTAATATTTTTTTAAAATGTCATAATTTTCATAGCTATAGTAGGGTCGATTTGCAGCCGATACAAATGTAAACAAACCATTGAAATCGTTTTCTAGGGTTTTCACAAACTGACATGAATTTGTACAACAAACTTTACTATATCTTACCAACGCTCACAACCCATTCAACTGAACATCTAAACCTGAGTAAGTTTGTAGGCAAATTTACGCCAGATTTTTCCAAATCCCCTCAGGAGGAATAAAGGAGATATGTTTTTACTTCGCTTGCCCTATTTACGTAACAAAATTACGAATTTCCAAACTCTCGTGAGCTTAGCCGCAAGCAGTTGGGCGTGTGTTTAGTATAGTTTATATTATTATTATTATGTGTAATGTGTATATGTTACCGGATATCTGTATAATGCGGGTATTCAGCACAATCCCTAGGCACTGTGAATAATACCTGGGTCGTTTTGGCAATGTATTAAATGATATTAATATTATTCACCATTACATACTTTACCTAGGTAATGTATACGTTTCCGAACTACTATACAGAATACCTATAGGTCCACCGGCAATGAATAAAATTAATAGATTTGGGTATGTGTATTCGATGAACTGTCATCGAATGGCAATTCATCGAATGACAATTCCTTGAATTGTAATTTTTCTTGTTTAAAAGATTTAAAGATTTTATTATAAACAGAAACAATTTAATGCTTTTTATAACTTTTTTGTATTTCTTATTTTTTGATCAACAACAATTTAACATTTTTCCGTACATAAAAATTTTAGGTTTACTTTCTTCCTTGAATCATTTTTTTTCAAAACGTTTACGTTAGTGACAGAAAGGAATCGCTGCAAAACCGACTCCACGTAGTCTTGTTTGCCCTACCCCTAGAGTGTAATGTAAACCCGCGTAGGCGCGGAGGGGCGAGGCGGCCCGCGAGCTAAGGAGCAGGTGGTTTTAATGCTCGCCGCAGCAGCTGAGGCTGGCCGGCGCAGCCGGCCAGCAAGCCGAAGCTGCGGTGGTGAGCATTAAAAGCATCTGCGACGATAAGCTCGCGTGGGACCGCCGGAGCCCCGCAGCGCCGGAGCCGTGACAGAAACTGTGCTTGCTGCATGTTGCATTCTGCTTACGTTTTAATGCTGCCTTTCAAGGATGGGTGACATTTGAAATAATAAAAAAATATTTATTAATGATCATATGAAAATGATATCATTCGATTCGGCCAATTGTGATTCAATATTTTGTAATTCGATGAACTGTCATTTGATTAATTGTTTTCGATGAAATGTTAATTCGATTAATTGTGTTTTCGATGAAATGTTCATTCGATTAATTGTGATTTCGATGAAATGTCGATTCGATTATTTGTAATTCGATGAAATGTGACCGATGAAATGTTTTCGATGATTTTTCCGCAAATCGTAGTGTTTGCGCAACTTTGTAAGAATTCCATGTATCGTTGCAGCAGCTTTAGCCTTTGGTTCAATGCACCGCCAAAAGTTGGGGTTTTTACCTTAACTCGTAACAACTGAAGGCGATCGGTATATTCTTAATGTACGTTATGAATAGTAGAGCTCGGGTGAGCGGGCTCCTGGTACGTGCGGTTAATATACCTACACGTATCTTAGTCTTAGAATTCCACAAGATTGGCCGTGCCCCACTCGGATACAGCCCAAATTGTGAGATTTATACGTTTCACCATCCTCTCCTATCATCTGCGTACCCATAGACAATAGGCATGAGCGGGTCATTACTATGTACAAAGAAGAAATCCCAAACCTAGCCGATAAGGACATAGGATATGTCGGAGCTGGAAGCTTGCTTAAATGTAAGAATGCCAAAGTTTGGGTTTGGCAGCCAAAACCATTTGTGCCAAGTAAACTGCCTGCCCTCACGTCTCGCTTCTCTCCCACTTGTTGTCTTTTACACACATTACCAATTACGCATGGAGTATTGTATAGAATGCCTGGGCGAAGTATGAAATAAATAATATTCGAAACGTTACCTGAACGTTTTAGATATTCTATAAATTGCCTAGGTATTGTATAGAGTGCTGAATTATATAGATATCCGGTAACATATACATTTTAGAGTTATTAGGTTTCTATAATACATTTAATTTTTTATTTTGTTAATTTAGACTTATGCTTAAATCGAACGACGTGGAATATGTGAAAGTTGTGGCACTATGAGTATGAGTGGCAATACGGATTAAGAAAATTATAACAAAATTTAAATTTCATCGCGATGAAAATCTTATTTTTAAAAATATGCGGACCTGTTTTTAAAGGACGCTGCGAACGCTCGTGGGATTAGACGGGATCTTTGAAAATTGTGCTTCAATTAAAATAAAGTGCTCAGAGCTACAAAATATTAAGTCTCGTAGTGGAATTTGGGGTTATTGTCCTTTGTCAAGTTTTAAAATAAATCGTAGCCTGGCTTGTCTTGTTTCTTTGATAGACTGAATAAAGAAATTACGAGCACAGTCGGTAGGTGTGTGGTGACAGCGCACATGCGTCACACAGTGACGTTACACCAACCTGAATCACGCTATCAAAGTTTTCTGCATCGGTTGTATATATACAAACGCTCCGACAGATCAGTCGGGGCTCGGCCGCCTCCCAGGCAACACACCTCGCCTGGCGGGAGATCTCCCTTTGTCAAAGGTGGATGGGTGACTAGTGGTAATAATCTTGAACGTTTCCGTGCTTCGGAGGGCACGATAAGCCGTCGGTCCTGTGCCCTGGGATGCTCACTAATCCGTTGTAAAATTTTGTAATGTATTTAATAATGAATTCATGTGTACCTCAGATTTTCAGCAAAAATCAACAGATAAAGAACTATTCGACACAATATTTCTACTCGGTTAACTTACCCATTGTTCATATCATAAAATATCTTGAGTACTCTTACATATAGGTGCAGTGATTAACTTAAAAACCGAAGTGCTATTTAGGTTCATACTAAAATTATATTAGTGGACGTTTTTATTGACATACCTTGTACATTGTACATTTTATTCAATTTTAACATTGTCATTAGTCTTGTGTACTCGTACATCAAATTATGTACAGTCCCCTGCAAAGAAAAGTAACCCATGTCTTAATAAACACACAGTAAAAGATGGGTTACTTTTCTCTGCAGGTGACTGTACTTCAGACGCTTTAACTAAATTCATCAGTTACACAAGGATGTAATGTTATTTTTATCCACGAGAGAAACCGCAAATAAAGTTATTTTGAGATAAACGAGTAAAGTACATTTCCCATTATTTAAATGCTGATCTCTGCCATCGCCGCTGCGCCGTTTGTGAATATTTTCTCTTTTTAGGGTTCCGAAGTAAAATTGGAACCCTTATAGTTTCGTCATGTGCGTCCGTCCTTCCATCTATCTGTCCATTCGTCCGTCCGTCCGTACACACATTTATACACATTTATTAAAACTCCAGAATCGTAGAAAAAATATTGAAAATCATTTTTTTCAGGGTACCTATCCCAGGTAACGTGTTTTTTTTAATTCGTCACGTATCTTAAAGTGCGGGGTATCGTTGAAAAGGTTTTTAAAAATATTTTGGGTCTTCTAAGACCATCGTTTGCGAAATATTTGGCTTTAAAGTTCTAATTTTGGTTAGAGTCAAGTGTCCCCCTTGCCAGCTAAACGATTGGAGTTGGATAAGTGAAAAAATTCTCAACAATAGGTTATAATGATGAATTTACAAAGAAAACTATCACGGCTATGTGAGCATAAGTAGTTAATGAGTAATATCCGTGAGTAATATAGTCGATAAATTTACTACTACGGAACCCTACATAGCGCGTGGTCTGACACGCACTTCCCCGGTTCTTGTGTATGTTGGTAGAGGTAAGCCTGTTCATCTTTCTACTTTGTGTTGCTACCTGTTTGATGTGTTCCAAAAGCCTTGTGTAGCGATAAGCCACAGTGTTATGTTTTTCTTTTTTGTCGAATTTATTAGTATGTTCTTTATTATGAAAACGTTTAAAAATGTATCTTTACTCTTATGTATTTTCTTTTTATACTGCGAGAGCTTACCATTGATGTCTTCCATAGGGTACTGTACCCAACTTCTACAAAATGCTAGTGCTAGCCTTCTTGAAACCGGGCGCTATCCTTACAAAAGTGTTAAGAAGGAAATTCGCCTGGTCTGCGTCGATTTGGAGTTACAAAAGTAAATATCTAATTACTTTGACTTTTAATTTACGTAGTTTAATGATTACTCTGCCTAATTAATTGATGTCATTATGCTGTTATAAATTCGTCCTTTTACGGTTTCAAGTAATTGTATGGTTTGAACGTAGATAAGTTGTAGATGAGTAAAGGTACCTTTCTACAAAATATTTTTTGCGTTGAAAAATCTGCCATACGAATCACCATGTGATATACGCCAGAGGAATCGTAGAATAACACTATTTCGTAGAATGAAGCGTATACATACAATATTACAGACATCAGAGACCCGGCCGCATATGTTACCCGGACCCCTGTTAGGACAATGTACGAATTCCAAAGCAGGGACCCGTACAAATTAACTCAATGTATTCAGAAACGGTTTATTCCATCGTAAAGTTGGTCCGGTGTAACTTTTTTTATGGAAATAGCCGGCAAACGAGCCCATGGACATGAGTGACACCAAAGGCATCACTGATGCGTTGCCGGCCAAGAAAGAGAGAAGAAAAAGAAAGAAAGAACTGGCTTTCAAGCCCCCAGCTGGATAACGACTAGTCGTTTGACGGCTGACTCACGCTCAAGGGTGGTAGCTATCCAGGCGAACCTCATGGAGAAACAATAATAGTAATAATGGTATTAATTAACAGTTATAATCAATATTACCAATGTAATCCCTCGACGGATCCTATCACCAGCGGGCTAGATTTAGTCGCCTCTTACGACACCCATCCGGCGTGGGATTGGGGTTAGTATTCTAAGCCGCCTCGTTACGGCTAATAAAACTAAACTAAATAAGGCTAAACTTTGTTGAGGACAATAACATAACGAGCGAGAACCAGTTAACGGGTTAAATTCAGTATTTAATAGGTTTCAATTTCTATATCGAATCTAAAAGATTCTCTTAATTGTATACAATATTTGATGGTTTTGCTGGCAAAGATCACAAGAAATAGGTTCCGTGATATACAATTTTTAACATTAAGTTCACTACAATTCTACCTGATGGTAATTGGCGATGAAGTCCAGGGTCATATTATTATCTTACACCAACTTAAGAAAAGTGTACTTTTTTCCTATCCTCTTCTATTCTTTTAATTTCTATACTCGTCTAAATGCGTTTCTAAACGTTCCCATATGCGTTGTGTACCATCGTGTACCACTAGATGGCGCTGTTCCGTTTTGTTAATCACGCTAACGAGTGTACGTTGTAGCTACCATAAATATCAATAGTCAACTTATTTTGACAACTGTCACTATCGGAAGAACTCTGAACATCCTTGGAAACTCAATTTTTGATGGGATCATTCTGATGATCCTTTGTTTAACGTAATACTTTTTTTTTAATCACTTACATATTTATAATATGAGACTCATAATATGAGAGTATGAGACTGTTCGAGTTAAGGGGGCCTATTCCCTTAGCTCGAGGGAAGAAAGTAAGAAACAATAAACAATTCTCATTTCCAACCTAGTAACAGTTTTGTTCATTTGTCACTAGTGACTAGACCCTGGATAAGATAAACAGTGTTTATCTTAAACAGCTTCCTAAAACAAATTGCTTCGTGGCAGGATTAGGGATAGGGATTAGAAATTATCATTCTGCTCCGAAATGGGCAATACGCGCTAAAATATTTATATTCATTTCTCGCACAACGACAACAGCAGTCATGAATAGAAGTTTGGACTTACAACGTACTTACAATGGTTGAACGGTCTTTTGTTTTGTGGATCAAAAGAAATTTTAGTGTTTTCAATTTATTAAGGGATACCTACTTGATGTCTTTTCCATTTTTTTTGAGTTTTATTTATTCTTACAAGCTCTATTAGAAACTTGAGCGGCTTACGTTATTGTGAATTAACAAGTTCATAATTAATCATTAATTAAGCAATAATTCCTTAAAATTATTGTTATAAATGTTTTGCTCCTGAATAATTCCTAATTAAGGTTGACTGGTAGAGAATGCTTTTAGCATTAAGTCCGCCTTTGTACCTCTCACATAGTTGTAAGGTTCAAAAGTTTAAATAAATAAATAAATAAATAAATTACCGCAAATACATATGTATTTGCGGTAATTTTCACAATCCACAGATGTTATAAGTTTTCTCATAGATCTCGTAGTCTAGCGAAAATTCAACTTTATATTGATTGAAATGATAATTTTGACAAAAAAAATATAGTACAAAAATACTTCATAATCATACCAACTACTAACATAATATGTCGCACCCTCAGTAGAAAAAAAGCATAAGTCGTGTTACTTTGAATTTTAGTTATTAAAATGATTGGAAAGAGGGAAAAGCTGCGCTCAATTTTATTCAAATTTTTATCATTAATCTTGACGGTTTTGTGCAAGAAATCGTAATGTAAATTCGTTTGACTACTTACTGATATTTTAACAGTTTTTTGCTCATCTGTAAAATGGCAATTTTCATCTTATGCCTTTTTTCCACTGAGGGTGCGATATTACGTTAATAAACGATAAGTCGTAAAATGCAATAAACCCACACGTTTGTTTACAAGTTGATCAAAGTGTGTGGAAACATTTCAAGTTTATAGTTAACGTGGCGGCCCGACTGATCAGTTTAATGACCACAATCTGTTGCATGATTCCATGATGTAATGATTTTAACTAACATTGTAAGTAGTATGTAGGAGTATGAAATGTGGTACAGTTAACATTTGGAAAAAGAGTGCAGAAAAAAATGGTTGTCTGTGTAGTCGGTTTATAGACGGTAGTTTAACGTGACAACGTCATGACAAAGCTCCGCTCTGCCCCGCCCCGCCCCGCTCCGCCCCGCTCCGCCCCGCTCCGCCCCGCCCCGCCCCGCCCCGCCCTGTCCCACTCCGCTCCACTCAACTACGATCGCCTACGGCTCGCCTACGGCATCGACTGCGATACGCCGATCGTAGCCGATAGTGCCTCTCTCTCGCTTTTGCCGCTCTCTCGCTCGCGGAACGCTACATTTTTTCATAGATGCGCCCGGCGCTCATCGTTTTAATAGACGTTATCACGTCAAAATAGGAACGCATAAATTACCAGAAATAAATATTACACACACTACCGCATTTGACACGACGCCTAATATGACAATATGAAGGCAAGCAGCCATTAGCACTCATGGTAGAATTTTGACCGCGGGTAAACGTTTATACCCTTAACCATTAAAACAACCATAATATTTACCATAATATCACACATTCTAGACCCTAGACTTAGAGTAGGTATGGTTATACGACTATCTGTCAAATTTGAAAGACCAGGCAGGATCTATGAGAAACTGAGGAAAGTACTCTAAAATGATAGGTATATTTCGGGCTTTGATATCTTTAGCGATCATTTCAGTGGTTCCTTATTCAAAGACTATTTATTTGAAGTCGGTTATTATTTTAAGAAAAAATTGATTAGTTTAAAGAGAGTGCTCTCCTTTATTCATATTTTTAGGAACGGAAATAGTATTTACTGGCTCCAAAGAGGTAGACTAAGCTTCCTTTGTTATCATTAGTTCATCAATTTGCGGTCGTCGCAAATAATCTTAAATTAAAATTAAAAATAATAATAATAATAATAAAACTTTATTTCGGACAAGGTCCATAATATGATGTTAGTAAATACAGAATTCTTACAAACTATTGTTAGTAAATAACATAAAATACACAAAACACAGAAACAGTTACAAAAACAATCACAACATAACACAACACAGAAACAGTTACAAAATTCACAACATAAAGTACATACACAAAACACAAGTTAACATACCCGAAGTTAAAATACCCCGACAGTTTTATTTAAATAAACATAGCTAAGAACACTCTCGATTAAGATCACCTTGCAGACAAAAAACTAGATCAAAATCGGTTCATCCGTTTGAGAGCTACGATGGCACAGACAGACAAACAGATACACAGACACGTCAAACTTATAACATCCCTCTTTTTTCGTCCTTTTCTCTTTTACGCATCTGTTTGGTTTTTTACGTTGATTTTCATGTAATTAATGTTGTATCGTATTAAATAGGTATTAGAGAATCATGTATTATTTATTAGGCGTATTCAGAAATTTGAGTAAAGGAGTGACACGAAATGGCTGGAAATAAATCTTTTGTTGAACCGTCACCTCGTTATTGTACCCTCATAAAAGGCAATGTTCCGTGGACTTCTAATGTGATGTCATTGTTCTTGGGTTAAAGACATTGTCTTTGGGACCATTTTCCCGGGTTAAGGAACTGAGGTATGCGGGCGGAATTAAATGCTGTTTGACTGCTAGATAATAAAAAGTTCAGAGAAAAGTTATAGCTCGTTAATTTTATTGTAATGGCAGTGTAAGCTGTTGTAGAATTCATAATTCGACAGTCCAGTTTGACGACTCAGAATGCACAAATTAATGTTGATACTATGAAAAGCTACATAATGTTTTCGAGTGACTTTTATAATCAAGTTAACTCGAGTTAATTGTTACTTTCTTCTTAACACAGACATATATACTCTGGGTATACATGTTTGTGCTTCTTAATAATAATTTGACTGTATTTTGTTTACATTAAATACTGCTTATCTTGATGAAAAACCGAACCTGATACTTATTAATTTGATAAAGATTAATTAATTATACCTAAGCACTCCTATTGAAATATTTGAAGTCGGTGCCAAGTGCCAAGCAAGAACAAAAAAGCCATTCAAACGCCTTAATTGACTTACGGTAAAATACCCAAATGTTTCTTTAATAATTATACGCTTGGCATCGGATATCAGACTGTACAATATAGAGATACAAAAATCAATAATTAACATAGAAACTTTTATGATTGCGATTAACAAAATTTTATCAAAAAAACAATCGACTTCAAAGAAATAGCAACCAAAATAACAGAGATTTTATTCTCTGTGAAAAAAAATCAGCTATGGGTCGTAATACCGGACCCCGATTGTATGTTCGATATAATAAAAAGTATATAACGATAATCATTAATTTTAGTTGTAAAATAAAGACTTTTTTCATTTTCAATTACTTACGTTTTTTATTTATTGAATCTCATGACATAAAATAATCTTGTAAGTAAATATTATATTTCATTACAAGCTTCAAATTGCACAACATTACCGAACGATAACCGAATAGAGGTTTGATTTCTAGCTAAACCATAAACAACAAAATTCTCCGACGATCACCAGAGATTCACCGGAGATCGGCAAATCACCGGTGAAGTTCACCGGTCCGGAAAATTCCGTTTCGGTGCAAACCACTAGTCTCTGGTATTTGAAGTCTCCGTAAATCTAATTCGGAATCAGGAATCCACCACTTAAGTCTTAACATCAAGTGATTGTTGTTAAGCACTAACTTATTTCATCTGCAGTACATGAGGTATGGTCCTCGAATAGCAAATCTTGCATTCAGATGAGTTGAAACCCATTTGTACGATACTTGCATAAATTTTGAAAAATATCATACGAGATCGTGTTTAGACAAGAAATCGTTTTCAAATATATCTTTACTATTTGTGTAGTGTAAACAAAACGCGTGGCAAAAATAGTATTACGAATATCGAACGACATCGGAGGCGAGTTTTTATTTTTTGGTCGAATTATTCCCAGTCTATGACCGGGCATTCAGTGCTGGCCTCTCTCCAGACCGACCACTGTGATCCCTTTGTGATTATTCTTTGTTTAATCCTATAACACTAACATTTAGTTAAACCCGACATCAACCCGTTGTGATCACAGGCAACAGGTCAGGTGAATTCCCAAAATAATACCTCGTTTTTTCTACTAAAAGCCAAATTGTTCCTCATACATTCTAAACCCTAACAGAATGTAGACGTTCAAATTAGATAAATTTACAAAGATACATATAAGATAGATGCCTACAGCTAGCATGCGACGCCTAAACGTGTGATAAACTCTCTCCATGTAAATGGTTCATAAATCTAATTTTCAACTCACGTTCCAAGTGATAGGGTAACAGCTTGTAAATCTACATAACTAAACAAGGAGACAGGGACAAATATACCTACAGGGTAATATCATCAAGTAGCATCAGCTCTTTGAATGGCAATACCGTGGCCTACTTAGTTGACTCCTCGACTTACTAGGTTGACACGAGGGAGCGATTTCTCTGCCTAATTGGCGTACCCAGGACCCTTCTGATACTGCTGATGTAGGTCGCAATGACTATCAATAATCTGTTCTGTTAAGTGGAACGATCTACTTAATTCTGATCTATCATGGCTGACTGATGACACTTCCATATATCATTTTACTATAATACGAGTACTGACGATATTTATTGGAACGAAGTTCCTTATCGCGCGTTGCGAAAGGGGGCTAGGCGGAAAATTTGGTAACGAAAAGTTGTAACGACACTTTTTGCCGTCGTAGTTTTTTTACATAGAAAGCAAGCCAGAGTACTAGGATAGCAAAAACATACAGCAAGTGTGCCAAAACAAAATTTAGATTTGAGATTTGGCACACTCACTTGCATGTTTTTGCTATCCTAGTAATGACTGCAAGGAACTTCGTTCCATTCGGGTGTCCCTTGACACCTCTCAAGTTTTTTTTGTATTAAAGTTAAATGTGTTCAGTCCACGATGAGTTAAAATCTTCCATATACATAACTATCATATTTGGAACAATGGAGGATAGAGTTAAAGAAGAACTGACTCAAATGGAGGGCGGGGAGTTGAAAAAGTGTCCAGCTATGAGGAGTAAATTGGCGCTAAGGCAAAGGGTAGGCAATATTGTATGAATGTAGAAGTTGTTGACGGATTGCAGTTAGACAGTGTCAATCCTGTTTATCAAACTTCAATTGTTTACGAAGTCCAAATTCTGTTGCTACCGTGGCGGACATAAACATTATCTCTTATGGCGAAAGGTTGTTATAAATTAATAAATACTTTTTATTAATTAATTTTTAATATTACTGGTACCTATATAAGCGCAGTCAAGCAATTTAAGTTATGTAGTAGGTAGGTTGTATAAGGTAGAGGAAGTAATTTAACAATCAAGCCCCTGGATAAATAAATCAGAGGGAAGATACTTAATGAAAAAAAGAAAAAAAAGCAATGAGAAAAAAAGCATTGTCTATAGCTAAACAATGTTAACAAAAGATATGTCTACCGTGACGTTTGATAGTAAGAGAATAGGGGATTATGGGGAATGAAGTCTCTTCTACTGGAATCAATTCTATAGCCATTCATATCTGATCAACTTCAATAGACTATTGTCATGATGTTAAGGAAAGAATAGCTAAGAGTTAAGTGAGCCAGGTAGGTATTCACAGAGAAACAATCCTAGATCCTACTAACATGATAAATGAAAAAGTTAGTAAAGATGTTTGGATGATTAGGTCACGCGTTATCCGTAGTACATATTAACATGAAACTTGGTACACAGAAAAAAAGATGGGTACCTATACTGCCCTCCTAATGATAAACAACGTATCTGACATTTTTGACGAAAACGAGTTATTAGCATACTAGCTTTTGTCCGCAGCTTAGCCCGCGGTAGAGATCGATTTTTTACAAATCCTACTTACTTTTACTTAGTTAGACTTAGTTTACTATGACTTAAGTAATTTACATGTATCATTTGATAGCGTGAAATGCAAATGAATTTTACTAACGTCATCTATTAACAACAACCGAAACCAAATATCTAGCAACTAACAAAATATCGATCTTCCCATGGGGATGTTTTACCGCGGTAAAAATTAGCCTACGTTACTCTCCACGCTCCTCACTATCTCCACACACAAAAACCATGCCATATAACAGCTTCGTTGCGACGTAAAAGACTGACAAACAAACAAACAAACACACTTTCATATTTATAATATTAGTATGCTATTAACTCGTTTTCGTTAAAAATATCAGATACGTTGTTTATCATTAGGAGGGCAGTATATGCAGCAGGGGCACGATTCAAAAACATTCTGCAATTATTATTTTTTTAATTTATTATTTATACCTTACATTTACAGGTAGCATTTATCATTGAAAATAACACAAACATTATATGCATATTACAGAAGGTTTTATAATCATGCCCTGCATACCTATTTTTTTGCTCACTGTACACAGATAGCCTACATCGTCTTGACTTAAAAATAGGGCTGATTTCGTCTCAGATACATTCCCGTGCGATGATTTGGACGTAGATATATGATTATTATGTTTGTGAACCCACTCCTCGGGCGAAGCCGCGGGCGTTACACACATTTACACCACGTTTAACACGTTCGGTGCGTTAGGGATCTCTACGAGATCCCGTGCAGAACTTTCATACTGTGCGGCGTCAAAAATCGTGTTCTTTCACTCTGTGCGGGAGGCTATAACATCTAAAGTTCTATGTGTATGATAAAGACAAATATACATATTTGCTTCCCGCTTAAATTTTGAATCAATGGTGTAATAAAATATTTTAGGGGTCGACGAGGTCCCTACCGCACAGAAGTGAAAATATATTCACTCCTTGCGTTGGGGGTGTCCTTTGATACCCGTGAATCGTGAGCCCCGTAGCCGCAAGGACGGGAGAGTTGGAGGCACGAGCACCACAAGTTTTGTTTTAGGGATGTTCATGTATCGATCGTTAAGTTCGCGCTTCGATATCAAATTATTACGCTCGTAATAGTTAGTTATAACAATCTAAAAGTTAATATAAATAAAACAAAGCTTATGCAATTGTCGACAAAAAAGGCTACTAATATCAAACTTCATATACAGCATAATGGACAACACATTACAGAGGTTGAGAATACTATTTTCCTGGGAATTGCTATTGACAAATATTTTACTTGGGAAGCGCACGTCAATAAAGTATGCGACAAAATCAATAAGGTGGTATACCTCTTTCATAAATTACGGAAGACGTCTTCAATAAGCACATTGCTCGCCGCATATCATGGGTACGTATCATCTATACTCAGTTACGGTGTACTCATATGGGGTAACTCGACTCACATAAACAAAGCGTTTGTAGCACAAAAAAAATGTGTCAGGGCAATGTGTGGTAAAGCACCATGGGACTCATGCAAACCACTTTTCCAAAAACTTAAGCTAATTACTTTGCCCTGTATGTATGTTCTGGAGGCAGCATGCTTTGTGAAATCAAACCCGAATTTATTTGTTAAGGCCTCGGAAATTTACCCAAGGTGTACGAGAAATAAAAACAGAATTGTTTTACCTCTAAATCCGAGAACAAAGCTGTTCTGTAAAAATTGTTATGCGATGTGTGGAAAAATATTTAATAACACACCAAGTGACTTTAAAAAATTGCCGGACAAATTATTTAAACAAAAATTAAAAATATGGTTGATTGAAAAATGTTTTTATAATATTAATGAATTTTTTAATAATACTAAATGAATTATATTTGTTATTGTTGTTGTTTTTATGTAGTGATCTTTCTTTCCTAAATGACATGTGTAATATTAAATGACATATTATTTTGAATTGTGTGAAATATAAATTTTAATTAACTCTTTAGGTATGCATGTAAATTAATTTATTAATCTGATAAAAATAATGAATATTTGTACGCCATTAATTGGCAAAGTATATTGGGACATAAAATTCTGTTATACTTACATCTATTGTACCTGTACTTTAACAAATAAAAAATGATTTGATTTGATTTGATTTGATTTGTAAATACGAACAATGAGTTATTTTAAAATGAAAAAACTTGACAAGTGCGAGTTAAACTCGCTTGGAGAGAATTCCGTACGTTGATTTTATGTATTTACCGTTATTTTTCTATTTTATTAATTTTTGTCATTTTTTAAGACTTCTTATAGATTTTCCTGTAATATTTAAGTATATATTATATATATAAGTATATATAATATTTAAGTATATATAATATAAGTATATATAATATTTAAGTAATTTTCGTTCTTTCTTTAATAACTTTAAAACTATCCATTGTAAAACTATAAAAAAATATGTATGAGATCATTACAACAAGCCCTTTTATTTGACATACAACGCGATACGGTTCGCAAAACATATTTGTTAATATTTTTTTTCAAAATTCAGTTGTTTACTTTATACCTTCGTCTTTGGGTCACAAAAATGTACATGAGTACCAAATTTCAACTCATTTGGTCCAGTTCTATCGGAGTAAATTGGCTGTGAACGGCAGTCGCCCAAACGCACGAGTGATATAAGGGTTCCGTTTTTCGTTTTTTCGTACGGAACCCTAAAAAGTGCGGGAAGTATGTAAATAAGTCAACGTCGGATTATACAGGAACGTATACATCGGATGTCAAAATAAAAATTTTGCAAAACATACAAATATCCCGCCAGTGGCCAGTGATAGTGATTCGGATTAAAAGAGATGTTTAATCGTCCTGGTAAGAAAAAAATAACATAAACGTGTACTTACGTACGCGCGTGCAAAGTTATACTTCTATGGCATCAAAAAACCAATATTAAAAAATAATATTTTAACAATAATTAAAAAACAATTTAATATAATATAATAATTTTTCAAAACGAGCGTTTTTAAAAACGCACGTGACGTTTTTTGTGACCGTCGTTTTTGTGTCACCGTCCGTGTTACAAATCTTAAAATTTCACTCTCATCATTTTTTCCATTTATTTCACAACGCGCCTAAAGCAGTATAACTTCAAAAACCTTCATCACAAACTTTTCTTTATAACACTTTTTTTAAATATTAAATTATTCATATGTACCAATTTTTTTGACGTGATAACGTCTATTAAAACGATGAGCGCCGGGCGATCGGATGATCGGCGTATCGTAGCCGATGCCATAGGCGATCGTAGTTGAGTGGAGCGGAGCGGGGCGAGGCGGAGCGGAGCGGGGCGGAGCGGAGCGGAGCTTTGTCATGACGTTGTCACGTTAAACTACCGTCCGTAAACCGACTTTACAGACAACCATTTTTTGTAATAAAACTTTTTTACCTATCGACAACTAGGATTTTATTTTATTCCCATCACTAGTAGCTACACATATTGAACCATCATCTGTTGCGGAACGGGATACAACATATCCCTAATTTTTTTTTTGTAATAGCGATTTACCCTAAAGTCAGAACTGCGTGCGAACCTACCAAAAGATAGAGTCATAGCCTATGTTTAAGCCACAAAAAACTCATAAATATATCATTGGTTTTGACGAAGATATTAATTATTTTCAAAACTGCTATTTTAGGGGGCTGAAGAGGTCCCTAACGCACCACAGGAAAGTTTAGTTAAGGGGTTTTTGAGGTCCCCATAGCACAGGCTGAAAGTTCTTTGAAAGTGTTGACGCAGTGAACGTGTTAAGAAATACATTCTCGTAAATTCACGGAATAGTTTTTCTAAGATACTGTTATCCAAACTTGTAGTTGCTTACAATATTGTATCGCTTAAGGCTAATTGTACTTGTTATTGGTTATGGTACGCGAACGGGGAGAAACGATGATCACGTTGTGTTTATCGCAACATATTTAGGGTTCGAAGTATCGGCCTCTGGTATCGATACCGAGTACTCGTGCGGTATCGAATGTAAGGTATCGATACCCAAAAAGTATCGGCCCTGAAGTATCGATACTACTTAGTATCGAGTACTTGCGAGCATCACGTTACGAGCTAAAAAAAAAGGTCATCGGCAGTCGAAAACAACATTGAAAAGTAATCAATATTAGTCAATATTATAAAAGTACTCGATACCGACGTTTCGTATGAGTACTTGCTAGTGAGTACCAGGTGAGAGTATCGAGTATCGCGAACAAAAGTATCGATACCTACGCGGTATCGAAAGTATCGTTCGAACCCTAAACATATTAAATTCACTTAAAATAAATACACATTCACAGCCCCACATTAGGATTCCCTGAGTCATGGGAGCCGTGGAAAACACACACATTCCCAGACCGAGAACAGAAATTCAAACTCATCATTGAAATTTCCGTCTCCCTGGGAATCGAACCCACGACCCTTGGTATGGCGATCCGTAATGGTAACCATTGCGCCACACGGCTTAAATGTTCCAGTTAAACATATTAATTTTGTTTTAAGAAACACACAGAATTTTGTGTTCTGAAACATTGTCTCTAAACAATTGTTTTTCAGCGAGTCATGGCTGTACCTTGTGGAAGAGCTCACCTCAAATGTTCAAGAAAAAATTTAATGGACTTTCACTTATAATTGTTTACCAAATAAGTCTCTTAAAAAAACGGATTATAGACGACCTACCTAATTTATAACCAAGCCTGACTTCGACTCTTACGATTGCTCAAGCATTACTCCACATGCAATCAATCATTATCATCATTAAAAAAAAAAAACAAAAATCACCACAAATTCCGTAGTAAAACTCATTGGCAAAGTTTAAATCTAATCATATTTCAGACATAATATAAGACAAACCAACCTTCCATTACCAAGGCGTATTTTTAGATGTGTTAGAATTGTTTTCGGTACGTGGCGTGAGGCGCAGCCCAAATGATTTTTTACTATGTTTACATAGAACTAGACAGTATACGTGTGTATTAAGATAGTCGGTAAATCCGGGATTGTCCCGGATTTTTACATCTTGTCTCGTGTCCAGGACTGCTGCTGTCCCGGATTCCGCCGTTAGAAGACCGCAAGGGATGGATGTAGATACGGGGGCGCCTTGCGAGTTTTTTTAGAAATTGAAAATGAAGTGCATCAACAAAAGGACGCTGCCGCTCCGCCCCCAAAAACATCCCTGGAAATTATAAATCTGTATCTGGCAACGCTAGTTTGTATAGAAGACATAAAACAGCAAGTTCAAATGGAATTGGTGTGTTTATGCTAGTGAGTTTCTTCTCTCTCTCTCTCTTGGCTGGGAACGCATCAGTGATGCCTTTGATTTCGATGATGATAGTCTAACGCCCCAACTCAGAGTCACTAACGGTTACTTTAATTGCTCCTTAGTAAAGAATAGCCATACAAATTCTATGCTATGGAGCGATTAAAGTAACCGTTAGTAACTCTGAGTTGTGGCATAAGATGGCTCTTAATGGAATGGCTTCCCGCGCTGTAAATGACGAGGTGTTTCCTCGTTCCATCGCGTTTGCAGCGCATCTACGCACGGATTCCGGTAATTTCGTTTATCGGTTATTTCTATAAAAAATCTGAGAAAATTTTTCTAAAAGTATTAGATAAAGATGACAAAATGTAACCCAATTTCTTTGGACACACACTTTGTTTAGATATTTCTTAAAGTAAAATGAAACGTACGCCTCTTGACGAGGGTATACCTACTGACATTCGATTTTGTAATTCCACGTGAAGAACGCGTACAATAGGATAGGCAGGTGGACAAGTAAATCGAATGTATCGAATGAATTAAAGGGATAATTGCAGCGATCTTTTATGAAGCTTGGTGTACAATTCTATAATAAAATCCTGAAATTAATACGTGACTTGCCAGTGGAAATGTTTAAAAAACATGTAAAATCTCAACTTTTAGGCAAAGTGGACTGTAGACGCGTGGAAATGACTAGCTCTGCAACCAGTTCCGTTCAAGTTAGTGATTTTTTTCTTGTAATAAATATCCAATGTCTTTTATTTCTAAAAGCTGTGCTGAGAAGTTTCTTTACGGCTTTTCTTCTCCTCCATGACAAAGCTTTCCGAAAAGCTGAAGAATTTTGAATTGAATTTTAATAACTGCAAAGGACACTTTTTCTTAAGGTAACAACAACAATCTAATTGAGGAATTGGAATAAAATATTTCTTTCTTTCTTACTGTATTACTAGCGCTCTGTCTACAGCTTTTGGATAATAAGTACCCCCTCTATGTTCCAGATCTTGGTACTTGGTAGTAATATTATAAATGTAAAAGTTTATTCAGTTAAGTAACTATACGGATGTTTCTATTTCACGTAATAACAGATTTTCGCAAAAAGCACACAGGCAGAACTAGTAGAAATCTCTTGATCGATTAATCATGATTTTATTTTTATTTATTTGTTTGATTTATTGACTGAAAATGAAAATTGAATGAAAAGTTAGAAGTCAAAAACATTATCTTAATATATATAAATTACGTGTCACGTTGTTTGTCCGCGATGGACTCCTAAACTACTTAACCG
The DNA here is from genome assembly GCA_911387775.1 of Thymelicus sylvestris. Lineage (NCBI taxonomy): Eukaryota > Metazoa > Arthropoda > Insecta > Lepidoptera > Hesperiidae > Thymelicus > Thymelicus sylvestris. The sequence goes on along the minus strand of OU426909.1, from coordinate 10,486,316 downwards.
ATTTTACTCAAATTTGCACACAGTGTGCAGTTTGATTCAACTTGAAAGATAGGATAGCTAACATCTCAAAAAAAGAACACTTTTGACAGAACGAAGTCTGTCCGGGTAGCTAGTATTATATATTTTTTTTATAATTATCGTCTCTCTATTTGCCTGTCCGAGCATCATATGAAAACGAGGAAATTTATGAAATATTTATCCCGAAGCAAAGGGCAGGTATGCTTATTATTATTATACGTCGAAAATCGGATAAAACACATCAAGTGCGGCAAATTCGCTTTCGCACTCAAATATAGTTCTTATTTCTGTCACCACTTCGCTTGATTCGATTTCAACGTGATTTGAACAAAGGTACGAATAAAGTCCTTTTATTTCATCGACTCGTATCTGATAAACAGTTTTACAGTGTCTTTTTATCGCAATTTGCATTGAAAAATAAGATTGACACAAAGTGAAAAGATCACTATCAATTTTTAAACCAAATTAAATTAATGGTTACTTATTTAAAAAAGTAGTGGCAAGATTGCGTACCAAATCAGTCTAAAAAATACATAGATTATAAGTTTATTGAAGATTGGGTGGTCACATGAATTGAATTCGAATTGAATTACTCTCCAAACTTTCGAGAAGTTTGCCGTTAGTTTTAAGTCAACAGCCAATCAGAGACATACCTACTATCAGAGATTTATTTAAGATGATTTAAGCTCAGAAAATACCGTTAATTTAAAAGCTTTTTCAGTATTCTAAACATACACAGTTTTTCTTAATTATCTTCCATAACAGAAGAATCAAACAAAGACAGTTTATTGACACGTATGTTCATAAACATTCCAATATTCTCCTCGGAGTTGAATAATATTGCGTAGCAACTAATATGTCACTGATTTCTGTGGCGATGCTGTAATAATTACGATGCTACATAATTATCTTGGGTATATTGTGAGAGAAGACTCAACCTTACTATTATACTCGCAATTTGTACAGATATGAAGCAGATAGAAATATTACATCTTTTCCTTTTATTTGGTTTTTAATTACTGGAAAAGATACGAGTATTTTGACAGGTTTCTATAGAGAATGTCATTTAGTTAAAACAATATTATTAGGATTCCTAGGAGTAAGGTTAAGAGACTTACGGCCGGTCTCAATAATGTACTAACAGATGGAAGACTGTGGATAGGGCTGTCATCTGTCATATTTGTCAATTTTTCAGAGGCAAAAATTGACAAATATGACAGATAACATACTAATGGTAGCCCTATTCACAGCCTTCCATCTGTTAGTACATTATTGAGACCGGCCGTTAGTAAAACTGATGGCTGATCATGAGTAGATATGGAAAAGTTAGGATTAAGTTGATTGTAATAAGTTAGGAAACCTGTGGTTGCAAATGTTGCAATGTTAAATAATCCATACTAATATTATAAATGTGAAAGTGTGTTTGTTTGTTTGTCCGTCTTTCACGTCGCAAAGAAGCTGTTATATGGTATGGTTTTTGTGTGTGGAGTTAGTGAAGAGGGTGGAGAGTAACGTAGGCTACTTTTTACCGCGGTAAAACATCCCCATGGGGAGATCGATATTTTGTTAGTTACTAGATATTTAGTTCAGGATTTTGTTAATAGATGGCATTAGTAAAATTCCGCGGGCGAAGCAGCGAAGCTGCGGGCAAAATCTAGTTTTTAGTTATAGGAAACTTCAACTAGCATACCCTTGAGTAAAAATGTCCCTAGGTCCCGTAATCCTCAAGTTGACCCAGATTCGATAATAAATGTTTGTTCCAGTGGGTGTTTATGATGTCCTAATAGATCATAGTGTCAGTACTCCTACGAATGCCTACGCGTTTAACATTTGTTAACATAAGGTGCGTTGTATGTCATTGACAAAGCTTAGCTCAAATACTGTCAAATCATAAATCAAAACCAAGCAATAAAACAAGCAACAATCAATAAACAGTTATTCTTTCGTTCTACAAGAAGCCTCACCCGCCACGCCAAACAAACCGACAGAAATAACGCCGAAACATCTACGAGGCGAAGCACGGCCGTACGGGTGACTCATGGCGTGTTAAATCACTCGTTGTTTGACATGTATGCGTTTTTCCATTATAAATTGGTTTCTTCCAACCGAAATTGTTGCTTTAGGTCATTGTCTTACTGTTAGCGATTTGAGATTAGAGGCAGAGACTGGCGATTAAATTCGCAGTTTGTATTGAGAGTGATAAGTGTTATGGTAAGTTGATGTCATTAAAATTCGACACAATTAAGAGGAAAATTAAATATGTAATTTCTTTTTATTTTATGGTTATTGTTATTACATATTGATTACGTAACAGATGAGAGGTTATGGATATAGCTGACAAACGAGCCTGATGGTAAGTGGCTATCGTCCATGAACATAAACGGTACCAAACCTAATACGTTGCCGGCCAAGAAACAGAGAAGAAAAGGAAAGAAGTTATCTGGATTGACAGACCATAATTTTGATAATTTTTCACATAATATCATAATAGTTCAGGTTTACAATTATTGTATTTTTAAAATCGTAAATATTGGAACGAAGTTCCTTATCGCGCGTTGCGAAAGGGGGCTAGGCGAAAAATTTGGTAACGACACTTTTTGCCGTAACGAAAACTGGTAACGACACTTTTTGCCGTCGTAGTTGGAACGAAGTTCCTTATCGCGCGTTGCGAAAGGGGGCTAGGCGGAAAATTTGGTAACGACACTTTTTGCAGTCGTAGTTTTTTTACATAGAAAGCAAGCCATAGTACTAGGATAGCAAAAACATGCAAGCGAGTGTGCCAAAACAAATCTAAGGTATTAAATTTCTCACGAAATTTAATACCGGCTTATTTATTATTATACCTTATATTATCGGCTTATTTATTATTATCGGCTTATTTATTTATTATTAAACCTTATCGGCTTTGTTCTCCTAGTAGCGATTGCTATTAGGTGAACAAAGCCGATGAGAAATTTAATACCTTAGATTTGTTTTGGCACACTTGCTGCATGTTTTTGCTATCCTAATACTGACTGCAAGAAACTTCGTTCCATCCGGGTGTCCCTTGACACCTCTCAAGCTTTTTTTTCCACCGTAAAAAGTATGTTTAAATTTAAAAAAAAACAAGCTTTTTCAAGCAATCCCTTAGCGCAGTATCATTCAACGATTTTATTATCTACAATATGTTAAAATATAAAGTATTTCTTAGCAAGTACTGCAAAAAAATTAATAATCGCTTATCGCATTCACTCGACAATGAGACAAGATATGGTTTATGCGAATTTTGAACGATAAATCTAATTAATGGTCTCATTGCCTGTAAATACGTTGTTGCTATTCTTGAAAAGCTTTATGGCAAATTTTTGTCGAGAGCATCACAAGGTGGAAGCACTGGAAGCATGGCTGACAGATTGATAGGTTTACGTAATATTCAATGATTTGATACGTCATACGATGTACCTAATGGAAAGTTGCTGTAAAAACTTTAAGAGTAAGAGGATCTTGAAGCATTTGAAATAATTTTGTATCTGTAAAACTTTTAATTTTCCTAATAAAATAATAAACGCTTACACACTCATACCGCATTAGGTTTTTACCTGTGTCGCGGGTGGCATGGACGACACGTATATAACGCATCGCAATAACACCCATAACTCAAGTACAAATTATGTATTTGTCACATACATACCTGCCCCGGCCTGGAATCGAACCCGAGACCCCTCGCTTAGCAGGCAGGTTCGCTACCAACTAGGTTGCATGGGTCGTAATTCTTTTAATTATAATGCCAATATCCTTACTACCTTAGCTTAGTTGATCTAAAGGTCTAAATTTCTCTAGGTATATATTATTATTAATAATGATGTTACAGAATTAATTGCTTTATATTATATCTTATTTCGTGACAAAGCTTTTTATACGTTAAATCTTTAATTAAGCGTAATCTGTTACGTCTTACGTGGCTTTAGATATAATTTTAATTTCACAAAATTCAAATTCATTTATCATGTCGGAGGTCTTTGACCAGCAACATTTAGGTCAATTACCTAATGAAGCCAGATTATCATAGCTTGGTGTCTTTCTGAAAATCTGAATAATAACAAAGATCTTTTGCAACTTTTGAAACTTAATTAATTAAGAAATGTTACGTGCCTTATTATGTTTTGTAATCTCGTCCTCATATTTTGTACTATGTAGTACGTGCTCTGTGCTACTTGCCGTCACAATGTTTAAAGGTAAGCGCATTCTTCATACTCTGTGGCTCACCCCTAGTTCCATCCGTCCACCACTGGCAATGTCATTGTGCTTTTTTGTGCAAAACGTGCTGTCACAAAATTTTATATTAATTTTATTTTAAAATTTTACTATCGTTTTTACAATCCTTTTTGCAGTATTTTTCAGTTATTATAGTACGCCCTATTCGAATTAAATATGGGAAAATACAAAAAGAAGAAACTGAATGACGAGATCAAAGAATTGAATCAATGGATTCTAGAGTTGGAAAAACGTATGAACACCGGGCCCGTCTTAGTAACGACGGTATGGTTTTGCTGCTGAGGTTCCTTCAACAAATTTATTAACACAATAGTCTCTAGAGTTTTCACGAGAGGTTAACCATGAGAACGATGTTGTGTCTACCTATAGCAAATAGTCTCTATTAGCTTCAATAAACGCAGGTTTTTGCTGCTGAGGTTCCTTCGACGAATTTATTAACACACTAGTCTCTGGAGTTTTCACGAGAGGTTAACCATGAGAACGATGTTGTGTCTACCTATAACAAATAGGTAGCTTCAATAAACGCAGGTTTTTGTTGCTGAGGTTCCTTCGACGAATTTATTAACACACTAGTCTCTGGAGTTTTCACGAGAGGTTAACCATGAGAACGATGTGGTGTCTACCTATAACAAATAGGTAACTACCATGCTTTGGCTTTCACGAGGGGTTAGCTAATGGTGCCGCTTTTTACAGCACAAAATATTGTTATCACCTATAATAAATAGGTACCTACCATGCAAATGCTTTCACGAGAGGTTAGCTAGTGGTGCAGCATGTTCCGCGACAAAATATTGTGACCACCTATAACAAATAGGTACCACGCACATGCTTTCACGAGAGGTTAGCTAGTGGTGTCGCATGTTCCGCGACAAGATGTTATGACCACCTATAACAAATAGGTACCACGCAGTGCCACACACATGCTTTCAAGAGAGGTTACCTAGTGGTGCCACATGTTACGCGACGAGAAGGAATTCATGGAGCTTTATCGAGAGTTGAGGACGGAACGGAACAGGCTCTTGTCGCACAACCGAAAGCCGTTCGCCTCACGGTCGAAGTCGATCATACTGATGCTCGAGAAGTCATAGAAGCAGGCGCCGCCTCTTGTCTTCCAGTTCCAATATCCACAGCTGATCATCGACTCTTACTTCCAAAACTGACAGAGACGCAGTCATGACAGAAAGAGGGGGGAGGACCACAACAGAAGAGTAGGTACCTCGCCAGTACAAGAACACCAGGTAAAGGACGATAGCTCTCTGCCAGCAGACATGGAAGGGCTCTTAGGCCAGGGTGGTAAGCAAACTACGTGTTATTCTATACAATTATACGAGAGCATAGCTCTACACGTTGGTCAACTATTCTGACTAATTGTCTAATCGCAAATATAAAAGCTACCATGCTGATCCTTCAGACACATGACCCCTATAAGAACTGTAGTATTCTAATATCACCCAAGTTAAATGGGGAAGCTATTGCAGCGATGAATGACGGTGGTGTCAAATGTGACAAAAGAATCAGTGACCAATAAGTGGTCGTATCTACATCAATCTTTTCAGTAGGCGGAGTCCTCAACGACAGGATTGTGTCACCGAATAATAAACAGCAAAGTAACTCAGCAAGGCTGCTCTTTGACATATTCCGTGAGAATTCGGTTACGCGTAGGTCAATTATTCTTCCTGGTCTGAAAACCAACGCGATTGAGGCGTTCTCCACCGAGGCGTCATCATCATCGACATCGGGGTCAGGAGCGACAGTGATTCAGCTACAATGCGGTGATTTAAGGTTGTTTTATAACAAATGGTGTGAAAATGATATTACATCTAATCCAACCATTATTGTCTGTATAAGAACAATATTTTTTCTAAAAAAGAAAATAGCTTGATTGCTCTCGAAGTAAAACAACTACTGGAACTAGGTGCTATACAATCATGTTTTTCATGCTCAGGGACAATTTTGGTCCTCATAATACTTAGATGGGACATGAAGATTTACGCTTAACCTTATGAAAGTTAATGAATTTGTTGTCACCTTTATGATACTTTGTGCATTGCAGACTCCTATGAGGATTGTGTGCAGAATGCATTGACTACTAAATCCGTTTTGGGGAATCTAAAGTTTATTATTAACTCAAAAAAGTTTTCTAAAACCAAATCAGGGTTTTCTTTGTCTAGAATGTATGCTAGATTTAATTCAATGTTCCATATCTAATATCCTCTTCCTTAGAAGAAGAGGGACCATGTTATCGAATTTGTTAACAACTACTAATCGTCCTTGCTTCGCTTCGGTAAGCCTTTCGGTAACCACACTTGAGTAAATGTATGGACGGTATTTTTTTAAATTCACATAACTTTATTTAGTTATGAACCGATTTAAATAAAACAAGACGTTAATCCAAGCTTACTATACAATACAGCAGTGAAAATTGCATCCAAGTCTGTAACGCCATTCCTGAGATTAGCCGGAATGAACGCGCATACAAGCAGACAAAATTACAGTTTTATTATAATAGAGCAAGATCCCAGGGCCGCCAGACGTCACGTATTTTCTGACGGACGAAATGTGGACGATTGAGTAGGGTTAGTATGTACTATGAGCGTATGCCTACCTGCTAGCTTGGTCAAACGGCCAATTTCCAGGTATCAGGTGATCAAGGTACATAAAAACACTATAAACTTCACGTAAATTCTCATAGCTGATATTCACGTATGTTCTAGAAAATATAGTTAAAAATAAGTCGTCAATGCTCCCAGACACTTTCCGTCGGCCATATTGCTTTGCAGACGCTTTAAAGCTCTCAAAATAATTGCGCGGTGTAAAAGTGTCTGTTTTGGTGTAGGCGCACATAACTAATTATTTTGGGAGATTTAAAGCGTCTATAGTTTTCTAAGATTTTCGTATAGAGCAAACCATATTCTATGGATTGACAAGCAGCTACAAGAAGGCCAAGTAATTGGGCTTCTTGTAGCTGCTTGTCAATCCATAGAATATGGTTTGCTCTATACGAAAATCTTAGAAAACTACAATACAACGGTTAAAAATATATATAATGGAAATTATAATTTAACAATAACCTTATCAAAAGAGATCCAATCACATCTAAATGAATGGTGGACACTATACATATCTGTGGGTGGACATCATACATCCAAAGTGATAACAAGAAAATTTATACAATTTAATTTTAGTTTTCAGATTTTGTCAGATGCTTCGCAAACAAGTTGGGGACTTGTCTGTAATAATGTGAGGAGTCACGGACACTGGACAGAAAAAGAAAAGCTTTTCATGTTAATTATGTAGAATTAGTAGTAGCTTTTTAAGGTTTAAAAACGTTTACATCTAAAGTAAATTACTGCGAGGTTTTTTGCTTAGGATCGATAGCAAAGCTGCTATAGCGTGTCTATAAAATGAGGTTTTTCCTCACCTCAACAAGTTAGCGAGAGAGTTGTTCCAGTGAAGTGAGCGAAGACACGTCATATGGGTGTATGCATTTTACATCAGTTCAAAAGAAAACTCAATTCGCAAATAGTGAATTCAGACAAATTCAAAATCTGAAGTGGAATGGCATCTGTGTGACATTGTTTATGAATGTATTTTAAACATAACAACGCCAAATGTCAGGATTATATAACATTGCTTCCAGATCTAGATACATATTCTATAGATACCTTGAGATGGAGTGAGATGTTCTTTTATGCATTTCCCCCATTCACGCTTATAAGTAGAGTGCTGCAGAAAATTATAAGAGACAAGGCCCAAATGTTATGATTTCATATGTGGCCCTCACAGCCCTGGTATCCACTATTCAACTCCATGGCTATATCTGAAAAAAATTGATTTAAACCTCGATATAATTTACTCTTATCTCCTTCCAGAGACTCGCACCTGTTATACAAGACCCTTATTCTGATTGCAGCCATATTGTCAGGAAAGCATTTTTTAAGGAAAGTAATACCAGCTTTCTCCATGGATATAATGTTAGCCTCATTATCCGACAACACAAGAAATATATACGAGTCTGCTCTTGGTGCGTGGATTTCACACTACCAAACCAAACATTGTGGAATGTGGATCCTTTGGAAGGTCGAGTATCGCTAGTCATGGTATTTTTATAAGTTACTCTCAAAAAATAAAAGATTGTGACCTTAATAGCCCTTTTTGGCTGCAAATAGGATCCAAACCTTGTCCTTTATCAGCATTGAGGACTGTTAATTCCGATTATATTAATATCAAAATTATCAAAAAAAAAAAAAAGTTATCAAAACTTCTGGTCCTAATAGAATAGGCACAACTTAATTTAACTTTACAGTTTTTCAAACAAAATACAGACATCTGACCGGCTACTATATTATCCTACTATATTATTTAAATTTATCAACAGACGTGAGGCAAAATTATAAATCATTAATTCTAACTATATAGAAACCACACCAACCAACCTCCACTGCAACTATCAGTCGATAGCTTAAACAGGTTCAGACTAATAGTGAAATAGACACTTCCATATAGATCAGAGACATGCTTTACTCCAAAAGCCTCAAACGCAGGCATTAGTGTAAAGGTTATAAGGAAAAGCAGCCGGTTGCTTCATCTTTTTCCTCCACATTTGCTTTATTTTGTAAAAAACCAGTGGTTAGTGGTCTCAAATAATTTGCTCAATCTCGTATGCTCTTTGCATATAGATACTCCTAACACATATTGAGACCAACAGGAATCCAGTTACTAATTAATAAGAATAATAGTTAATTTAAAATTATTATTATCACTATTTTAGGTTTTTACAAACTGTAGTATGTACAGTACAATAAGAAGTGGATGTTTCTTTATTTATATACTTAAATATTATTTGTGATTGCAATAATTGTATGTGATTATCATCACGAAATTATTAATGAACACCTTGAATTATTACCAACACAACTTTCTTCTTTGAACATCTACATAGTACAAAATATGAGGACGAGATTACAAAACATAATTAAATAGATCGGACTAACTTACCAAGTGACGTCCGATCCTCAATTATGTGAAGTAATCTCGTCCTCATCCGAGACCCAACCCTTCCCAGGTAATACTCTTAAAAGAGTATATACATACTGCTAGTATCCATAAAGAATAATTTGTATTCCGTAAGTTACACTCATGATGATCTGTATTGCCTACTCTAACCCCTTCTCCGAAAGTTGTGTTGTAGAGCTTTGAAACAATGACATTGCCAGTGGTGGACGGATGGAACTAGGGGTGAGCCACAGAGTATGAAGAATGCGCTTACCTTTAAACATTGTGACGGCAAGTAGCACAGAGCACGTACTACATAGTACAAAATATGAGGACGAGATTACTTCACATAATTGAGGATCGGACGTCACTTGGTAAGTTAGTCCGATCTATTTAATTATACACAACTAGTATACATGTGTGATTACTAAAACGTGCTATTTCCTATAAAAAGAACCGAAATTAAATATTTTACTAAGTTCCCAAAAATTAAAGGAATTTGCTAAATTGGCTAGTTATACAATTTGTTCGGAGGTGTGAAATTGACACCCAAAATTTCACGGTAAAATCACACGATGTTTGCTTTTGAACTAACAACGCGACGGATTGCTAATCACATTGAAGTATAATGTACTAAAGTAAATACGAGAAAATACATCGCGAACAAAAGTGCGCGTCGGGAAGTTTTTCAAAATCAAGCCCCCGTTGTCTTCTCCACTGGATCCAAGGCCGTCTTAACCTATTGGGGGCCCTGGGCATATTAGGATAGGGGCCCCTATGACTTTGACAGAATACTATTTTGTTAGAATAAACAAAGAAAGTAGATAAGCAAGCCTCTAGATTTATGCAAAAGCTAATAAGCAAATTGGTATTGTAGTCAGTAATTTAGGTTCGATTTATTCGAATAAAAAGTTTTTCGGTGATAAATATCGGTTATCGTTTAGTGATCTGGCAGGAGCTAGGGGGCCCTATCGATCACGGGGCCCTGGGCACGTGCCCAGAGTGCCCAGTGGGCAAGAGGGGTCTGACTGTATCCACTGAAAACTTAAGCCAATTGGCTACAGTTCAGTGTGCAAACATTCTATACGCTAGTAGATATTTCAATGGCTAATAATAGTACTTAATATAATTTAAAGCACACGTTGTTTGCTTTGAATTAAAAACGTGACGGATTGCTAATCATAATGATGTATTTGGTTAAGTTTTGTACGGCTCATAGAAGGGTTGGAAGAAAGCAATATAAAATTAAGGAAAATTTGTTTTAGTACTCTCAATTTACATAACGTTATTTCTATTTTTCCTCATTTAAATAAGTACTTATTTATAACCACAGCATCATAGCATCATGCATCATAGTAATTTAAAAGGTACATAAATATAATTACGAAACTAGGCATGAACTGTACGGCCGCGGCGTAGCAATGACAAACAATATTAATATTATTTTACAATAGTCTATTATTCTATTTTATTATAATGACGATTATAATTATGCAGCCCTGCAGTACATGTAGGTAATAAGTTGAAGCCATATCATTATATTTTACGAGATTTTAACCATATATGACTATGGAGCTAATGTATTCAATATGAGTACTAACACACGTAGATACAACAAAGCAAACATAGTTTTATTAGTTTAAAATTGCGTTGCGTCCTTCTAGAATTTTATGTGTGGGATGTCATGAATTCTAATGGTGGTCACTCACGGTCATTCCATCGCGTCATTTTTGGAGCCACGCCAAATGACATATGTCAAAATGGCGCGATTGGACATACAAATTTTTTATATCACGCCATCAGTTTTTCACATTCACGATCAAATTTTGGCTGTATATCACGCCATTTGACGCGATGGACTGACCGTGAGTGGCCACCATAATATTAAGCTTCATATTTGCGGACAGGTTGCATTATAAGTACGGCAGTAATGTCGGCTACAAAACTGGATTGTTAAACCTATTTGATGATGTATTCAGGATATAAACAGCCCTTTTAAACGTTGCTTGAACAGTGAATACCTAGATCAGGGGTTCCCAGACTTTTTTCTCATAGACTACTTTAAAAATTTAGCTGGTTCCGGTGGAGCCCTGCAGCCACATTTCCACCATATTCCCAAAACTCTACAAAAAATGTGAAGATCTCTAACTATGAAAATTTGCGTTGCGGCTGAGTTTAGATTATATAGAGACTACTGGATATTAGTTTTCGAAAAAAATAAGTGAGAATTGATTTGTCTCCGTCGAGTCTTCCGTGGACCCCTGGGGGTCCATCTGGACACTTTGAGAGCAAAGAACCTAGATGAATATAGATATTATTATATTTACCTAGAGGTAAACCAGGAATTTATTTGGGGAATTTCTTAAAATTTTAATATTGCACAGTTTAACCTAAAGCTGCATTTAAAATAGTCTTTTATATACGATGAGAAAATGCGACAACTTACATTCTATCTATTTGCTCAGCGTGTAGCGCAGTTTAGACAACTTAAGTTACACTTCGTGACAACATACAACAACATGGCTTGTAATCGGTGACGAGTACATTCCAAACTTAATAAGTTATATAATATTTGTTTAACAACTGACTGTAATCTAATTTTAACTCACACTATGCTATACGCGTCACCTAAGTGGTCTATTTTTGGACGCATTTAGCACCCACGCTGATATTGATTACATAACACAGAATCGTAATTGGTTACCATGGATATTAATTATCAGGAATATTATTGGAATTGTTTGCGCAAGGTTTGAATTACCTACGTACATACATTTGAGACTGATTAATTCGGCTGGAACTTTGAAGATTGAATAATAAAATTATTGAATGAAAAATATCTTTTGTAAATCAACAGTATCAAATGAATCCTTATCAAAGACCAATTTGATAGGATATCGTAAAAGAGAAGGTTCTTTTAGGTAGTATTTTTTGTTACCTCAGTATTCTGTTATTTATCAACCGTTTTAGATTTTTTAGGGTTCCGTAGCCAAATGACAAAAAACGGAATCCTTATAGATTCGTCATGTCTGTCTGTCTGTCTGTCTGTCTGTCTGTCTGTCTGTCTGTCTGTCTGTAAATCTTAAACCGCAATTTACCTCGATCAAAGTTACAACGAAGTTCAAGAACTTTTATATTATGTTACTTGCTGCTACGGAACCCTTCATGGGCGAGTCCGACTCGCACTTGGCCGCTTTTTTGATTATGTGAATGTTCGTGAGAGTATATGGATGGTGGAAGTTTGTTTCCTTGTGTTGTTATGTGCACAATAAACAGTATTGTATTATTTTGTTACTGTTTTACGCAAAAACGACTGAACAGATTCTCATGAAATTTAGCACATGGGTAGACCAAGATCTGGAATAACATATATGGTACATAATATCCCGGCATAATTATTAACACAATGGAAATTCGGGAATATACTTAGAAAAAAAATACCTATTGTGTAAGGTATACGATACTTTTCCGGGATATCCGGTCATCCACTTTCGTAATAAAATAGTATCTTAATCGTATAATATTATAAGTAGGTTGATAGAACGTAAATACGGGATTATTTCACAGAAAATAATTATCTTACGGCATACTTTTCCAGAATATCCGTTCATCGACCTTCGTAATAAAAAATATATCCAGGAATAATATCCTCTTAAACGGTTTTCATATGAGCAGAACATCTCTCCCTAAGAACCTTGAAGATACCCTTTCCGATGGGAAAAAATGTTATAAATAATAAAAACAAAAATATTAATATTATTAAAATAAAAATATAATTCTACAGAAGACTACCTAAGTCCTATTTGGGCCTCACTTGAGGTATTTTATTAGGGCTCTTTATTTAACTCGGAGATTGGCGGCCTCAATCAAATTAGGTTTTTTTATTGCGTTACAGTTTAATGTAATAAAATGCTTTTACGGCCAGCATCTTTGAACTTAAGTATATACTGTATTTGAGCCAAATAATTCTATTCAAATTTAATTAAAATTAAAATAACACAGTGTTTGAACTCAAACATTTGATGTTGATTGTTAAAATTTCTTCAATTGTGTACAACAATATCAATCAAAAATCTTTAACATTCAACCAAAAATATCAATCAAAAATCTGCATATAATAACACCACACATACAAATATTTATCTCTCACATACCTAAATATCAGCTCCGGCCGATATTGAACCCGGGACCCTTCGCATCGCAGGCAGGGTCGCTACCAACTAGGCTACAGAGTCGTCAATAACATATAATCTATTCTATATCCTAATCCTGGATATTTGTATGTATATTTGTATGTGTCAAGCTTCATCTTACATTAATTCTAAAGTGTCATCTTGCCGCCAATGGACATCGGGGACAAACGTCAGGAATGTGCCAATAGGGATGTTGACACTATCAGTAAATTAAAATAAAATGTTTAAAGTGTCAAGGAAAACATTTAAACACCTAAAATATTATTCTTTTGTCGAAATCAATCAATATAAATTAAAAATAATTATTTTAAAATGTTAAAAATAGTACTCACTGTCACGTGACCTCAAACGCCGTTTGGAGCTTATGACGTCATTGTTCCTATTTTATATGAAAGTGCAACTAACTTCAGTCGACAGATAGTATTGAATATCGGCTAGTGACGTCACGTGACGTTTTTGGCGGGAAATTTGAAAATGATTGTTATTTATCAATTTTTGTCTTTAAATTGAAGATTATTATTTTTATAATTGTTTGGTATATGTCTGAGGGGAGCGCGGGGACAGCGACCATCAAACACGGAAGCTAGTTATGCACTGCTTTATTCATTACAAAGGTCATACGAGACGCAGCTCGCACGCACACATACAAGACAACCATACGCATCATCATAACCCGCTGCACACATACTTAACAGTCCCTCCCTCTTATAGCTAGTCTTAACCTAATTTTAAGTTTACTATCAAGTAGTTTAGCCCATTTCCGGAGAATCCAAGAAGATCGGCGTTATCGCGCGACGTCGTGGATTTTGAGGGCTTGTCGATGGCGGAGTCGTAAAGCAACCCTCCATATCACTCTCCCCACCGTCCTCGCTGCGAAGAGACCTGAGACACGGGTCCGGCGAGCGGTCACCATCGCCAGCCGGGGGCTCGCCGTGTGCCCCGTGTGGTGGCGGCCGGAGGTCGGGGACCACGTCTGCGACCCAGCTGTCGTCGTCGTCGCCACTGCACGGTGTTGCTGCGGGGACCCTTCGCCTTATCTGGTTTATGTGTCTCGTTACTTCGCGATCCAAACTTGGTATATACACAGAGTATAATACAGTGCCTAATTTCCTTTTGATAACTGCCTTGATCCACTTACGTTTTTTATTAATGTTATTTTGAATTATCCATACTGGGTCGTTGTTGTTAAAATTCGCCCTTTGTACTCCTCTGTGGTAGCTAGCCTGCAAGCACTGGTTCCGTTCTACGGTAAGGGAGAGATCCGTGGATGGAGGAGACGTAGGAGGTTTTAACAGATCCAGTCTGGAGCGCAGTGGTCTACCGAAAACTATTTCCGCGGGCGATTTTCCTGTGGTGCTATTTTTGGAGTTCCTATAGTCATATAGAAATTTAGAAATGTGTTCTTGTACAAGTTTACGATTGTTATTATTTAAAATTACTGCTTTTAATCCATTTTTCACCACCTTCACCATGCTTTCGGCCTGGCCGTTGCTAGACGGGTGGTACGCTGGTGATAGCATGTGGTTAATTCCGTTAAGTTTACAAAAATCTTGAAATTCCAAGGAAGTAAAGGAGGTTCCATTATCGCTCACTATGGTATCAGGAACCCCAAATCTAGACATGAAATCACACAATTTGCTTATGACCATTCTAGAACTGTACGAGGTCGACATCGCATAGCACTCTATCCACTTGCTGTAAGCATCTACCATTATTAAAAACATTTGATTATTAAACGGTCCTAAAAAATCAACATGCACCCGGTAAAACGGTTGCGGTGGGCGGGGCCAGACGGCGAGGGGCGCGCGGGGCGGTGCGGGCCGCAGCGCCGCGCACACGTCGCACGCGCCCGCCAGCCGCTCCAACGCCGCGTCGATGCCGGGAAACCAAAAATATTTCCGCGCCTGCGCCTTCATTTTAACGATACCGAAATGAGAACTATGTAACTCGTTGCAGATTCTATCTCTTAATTTTTCCGGCAGGACCACCTTATGGCCGCGCATAACGTAACCGTTTTCGACCGCTAACTGTAACCGGCAACAATGGAACGGTTTCAACTTTGTATCCGCCACTTTCCTCGGCCATCCATTCACTATGTAATGTTTGACTTTGGCGAGTAGCGGATCGCGATCGGTCTCCGAACGTAGCTGCTGTGACGTCACCGGCATGTCGCCTCGTAGCACGAAGTTAACGAACGCGGCGCGGTCGTCTTCATCCTGGGTCTCCCCGCTCGCCCCGCTCGCCCCGCCCGGCGCGCCCCCGCCGCCGGGTCCGATAGCCGCGCCGCACGCGCCCGCTGTTATTGAAGCCCGCGACAAAAAATCGGCTGAATTGTCTTTACTCCGTATATATTCTATCGTATAATTGTACGCTGATAGAAATATTGCGTAACGCTGCAGTCTGTTTGCGGACACTTCGGGAATACCCCGATGGGGACCAAAAATGGTCAATAGCGGCCTGTGGTCGGTACGTAACACGAACGGTGTGGAACGTCCATAAAGGTATTGATGAAATCGTCTTACTCCGAAGACTATAGCCGTCGCCTCTCTTTGTATTTGTGCGTAATTTTTTTCCGCGGTCGAAAGGACGCGCGACGCATAAGATACCGGTCGTTCCATTCCGTCGCTTCCTATCTGAGATAGTATTGCTCCTAACCCTGTCGCTGACGCGTCAACTGTTAAAATTAATTTTGCTGTCGAATCAAAGTGGGTTAGAACTTTATCAGAGGCCATAATATTTTTTATTTGATCGAATGCATCATCGTGAGTCTTCGTCCATTCCCACTTAGCATTTTTACGTAATAAGTCATAAAGAGGACTTAGAATAGATGATGCATTTGGCAAAAAATTACGATAGTAATTGGTTAAACCTAAAAACGACTGTAACTGTGAAACATTTAGGGGTTTAGCCGCGAATAAAACCGCCCTCACCTTATCTGGTGACTTTCTAATGCCGTTTTTATCTATAACGTGTCCTAAATAACATATTTCGTGTTTATAGAACGCACACTTACCGACTTGCACAGTCAACCCGGCGTCTTTTAACCGTTGCAAGACAGCGATTAATCGTCGCTCATGCTCAACCCTATCTCTGCCCGTGACTAGTACGTCATCGAGGAAGATCACTACCCCTTCGAGGCCCGCCAAAATGCACTCCATGGCGCGCTGGAAAATTGCAGGCGCCGACGATAGCCCGAAAACTAGTCTAGTGAATTTAAATAACCCGCGGTGAGTGTTAATAGTAGTTAGGCTTTGTGACGATTCGCTTAATTCAAATTGATTATAAGCCATGGATAAATCAATTTTACTGAATTGGACTCCTCCATTTAATTTAGAAAATAGTTCGTCAACTGTAGGTAAGGGGTATTTATCCACTATCAATTGCTTGTTAATGGTTACTGAGTAATCGGCACATAACCTCAGACCGCCATCCTTCTTCAAAACCGGTACCACTGGAGAAGCGTACTCGGAATGCTCAGTGGGTTTTAAAATGCCCAACTTCAGTAACCGGTCTAATTCCTCGTCGATTTTGTCTCTCAGAGCAAAGGGTACCGGCCTTGCTTTGAAGAAAATTGGCTTAGAGTCTGGTTTAATTCGTAAATCGACAGTATATTTATTAAATTTGCCGAGTTCGCCCGAAAACACGCTTTGAAATTTAGCGACAAAATCGTGAACAATTGAACTGTTATCTAAACTTACTGCGTTCACAGGTGACAGCTGCAAATTAAAAAGGTACAAAAAATCCCTTCCCAACAGAGACACACCGTTATTTATTACCACAAATAATTCGATCATATGCGTTTTACCGTTGTAGCTAATAGGAGTTTTAAAAATACCGCATGTAATGATCCTATCTCCGGTATAACTCATTAGCTTTTTTGTTGTGGGTGACAAGGGGACCTCCCGAAAGTGTTGGTCATACGTTGTTTTAGAAATAAGGCTGACTGCGGAGCCGCTATCAATGTGAAACTCCAAAAATATACCACCAATACTAACGCGCTCGGTCATGGGCGTCGCTCTGTCACATTTAATGTTATGAATCCACTCACCATCGTCTCCTTCATCCACTTCCTCTACGCAGTTAACCTTGCCCTCATCGCTACGACACATTTTCCGTAAATGACCCTTACGATTACACTTTTTACACTTGTAGTTCTTAAAACGACACTGACTGGCTTTGTGATTGGTATAACCACACACGCTGCACTTCACTTGGTTGACCGCGAACACGTCGCCGTCGCCTGCGGCCCGCGCGGCGCCGCCGTGGCCCGCGCCGGCGGCCTGGCGCGCGCACCGCACGCTCTCCGCCATGTCTACCGCCTTTGCTAACGACAATTCTCGTTGATCTTGCGCAAACAATTTATCTCTCTCGTGTCCCGGTGCCATGCCCATTATGAATTTGTCCAAGAGGGCCTCTTCCAAATTTTTGAAGCCGCAGTGTGCCGCCAATCCTCTTAATCTTGCAGCCCACTGGGTGGGGGTCTCGCCCGACCGTTGCATGGCTGAGTAAAAATTCGACTTCTCCGCAAAGCCGAATCGTTTTGGTGAGCAATGTTCGTCGAGCAGTTGCAGAATCTTATCGAATTCCACCTCTTCCACCTTCTTAGGTAGGGCTAGGTCGCTTGCCAGTTTAAACGTTGACTCGCTGAGTGCACTGAGCGTTATCGCCCTCCGTTTGACCTTGCCTTTGTCCGTTGCGTCGGTAATGTCGTTCGCGATGAACCACTGCATCAAACGCGCTTTAAAACTGTTCCAATCATTAACTAAATGATCGAACGTACACAAAATACCGTACGTCACTCCTGCAGACATTTTTTAGTGTAAATTTGTGAGTTCGGTCGTCGCCACGTGTTTGGTATATGTCTGAGGGGAGCGCGGGGACAGCGACCATCAAACACGGAAGCTAGTTATGCACTGCTTTATTCATTACAAAGGTCATACGAGACGCAGCTCGCACGCACACATACAAGACAACCATACGCATCATCATAACCCGCTGCACACATACTTAACAATAATATTTTTTTCGTGAATCTTAAGGTTCTATCTATAAAATGAAATTGAATCCTAAAATTAGTCAACAGCCCTATTATAGTAGTAGCAGACATGGAGTATTGACGAAAGGAGTGCCATCTCATGTGAGGGGAAAATTGAAAGTGTCCCGCTGTTTACTGAAAATATAATCAGAAATCAGAATCAGTCGGAAAATAGAAGGAAACATGACGATGAAGATGATGAAAGGAAAAACATGTTTTTTGAATAAATAAATATCAGTAAAACTAAATTTGTTTGCGTATCTGATAATGGTTGTCAATATAACACGGTTTGATTGACAGAGAATGTTTTATGTAAATAAAAATAAAGATTTACAGAAAATTCAAATGAGAAATTAAAAATAGGAATTTATTTTCAAATGGGTACACATTTTCGGTTTAAATTTGTTTTCTAGGTAATTTTTATTAGATAAACTTTTATTGAATGGTTGATATTGTCAAAACTAAGTAATTGTTTCGCACTGCTATTTTTGCAAAACATCCACTGATACTAACGAGAAGGCGTTTCCGATGCCTCACATTCACATTTAGTGGCCATACGTTACTACAAACAAAACAATTTGTCTTACGTCTGTAATAAACATGTCTGTAAGCATACGATGTCTACGACCGTTTACTTTTTACGTGATGCGGATAACACGGTCGAATCATAGTGCCTCAAACAATGATTGGCGTGAAAAGTAGTTTTAAACTTTATTATATTACGAGTACCCGCCCTCGCTTTGCTTCGGTTTTCTTATTTTTTTACACCTTGGGTTACGTTATTGGAGTCTTATTGAGGATCCCTAATTTTTTTGAAAATATAATATAGCCTATGTCACCCAGGGATAGTGTAGCTTCCCAACAGTGACAGATTTTTTCAAATCGGTTCAGTAGTTAACAGCTTCGTTGCGACGAGAAAGACGGACAAACAAACAAACAAACACACTTTCACATTTATAATATTAGTATGGATAATCCTATATAAGTACCTTATTATAATCCTAGATCATAGTAAATCTGTGTGGTATTAAGTGTGATAAAAATAATACGTATGAAAGGATTTCCGAAGAAGGAAATAAAGTTTTATTCAAATGAGAATTTTTACAAAACACTTAGAATCGCGTAAACGAAAATAAAATCTTGGTGAAAGCACTGAAAGCTAAAGGTACGTTTTTGTTTCGCACCTTACACTGTTTACTAAGGGCTTGTACACAAAACTGCGATGCGACGTCGCATCGCAAAAACCTGCGAGCTCGCACGTCGCGTCGCAAGAACTTGCGAATTGATTCGCATCGCGCATTCCTGCGATGTTACGTCATACTTGTTGACAACACTTTTAAGTCGGTTCTGGGACAGCGTGTTGGCAAGACGTACACACATCAAATAAAGTTTGAGATCACTTTGAAAATACGAAATCTTTTTTGTTACGTTAAAATGAAACGTTTTTTCTTTTTCTTCTAAGATTCTTCATTTAAAAATCAAATCTTTTAATAACAAATTCATATTTTCGATGAAAATAGTTCCCTTCGGCGTTCATAATAGTAATAAATGGATGAACCCAAAATCTTCTTTGTATCTTTTACCTGTATCTCCTTTGCAATAACAAAAGTGCACACTTCTTTTTACGATCCATGTCACGACCTAGTTTTCAACGGTCGTCAATGGAATGGTCACCTTATCGTGGAAGGGACACGCCTTGCCGCACGAAATCGCATCGCAGCAATTCGTGTCGCAACTTTTTGCGTTGCGAATTCGCATCGCGTCGAATCGCAGTTTTGTGTACGGGCTCTAACTCGGTTCATGATTGACTGACATAATATCCTTGACATATTTCCTAAAATCAAATCGAGAGTGCTTCTTCATACTTTAAGCAGACGCGCAGTATTGAAATTGCTGTAAACAAAATCGATTACGAATGACGCGGACGTCGAAGTCGTCAGAGAGATATCTCAAGGGATCGGCCAATGTTTACGCATAAACTGAGAAGTTTGAATTTTAATGTAATCCAAATAAAACAACATACTTAAATATGGCTTCAACCCATTAATGGCTCCCTACTTAGCACAGCTCTGAGGAGGTCTAGAGCATACTCCACCACGCTGCTCCAGTGCGGATTGGTGGAGGGGTTAGTGGCCAACCCGAGTGTCGGAAGTTTTCAAACCGCCCGAGGGCCTCCGACATGGCTTAACGACTGTTATCTTATGATGTATTAGCTTTGTCGATGAGTGCTTACTTTAATATACGTGGTGGGAATTAGAGCGCTTTCACACGAACGGCACTTTGAAGTCGAGAGTGTCAACTGCAAGCGTCGACGTTTGCAGTTGGCACTCTCGACTGCAAAGTGCCGTTCGTGTATAAGAGCGCTTAGGGCATTGTAGCTGTAGTACTCGTAAGGTGATGAAAATACAATCATCTGAACATCTTCATACACTTTCACGTTTGTTATATTCTTAGGATAGGTTTAATTAGACGACCATGTAGCCTAGTTGGTAGGTGTTTTGGGTTCGATTCCCAGGCAGATATTTATGTTACAGATACATAATTGTTCTCGGATCATGCGTGTTACAGTGTTGTCTAGGGCATGCCATGTAATTTGGCTAAATCTGTTTTTGGAGCGAAGGTCCTTATCGCGCGTTGCGAAAGGGGGCTAGGCGGAAAATTTGGTAACGAAACTTTTTGCCGGTAACGACACTTTTTGCCGTCGTAGTTTTTTTTACATAGAAAGCAAGCCAGAGTACTAGGATAGCAAAAACATGCAAGCGAGTGTGCCAAAACAAATCTAAGGTATTAAATTTCGTGTGAAATTTAAGTGTGTGCCAAAACAAATCTAAATTTCGTGAGAAATTTAATACCTTAGATTGTTTTGGCACACTTGCTGCATGTTTTTGCTATCCTAGAACTGACTGCAAGGAACTTCGTTCCATCCGGGTGTCCCTTGACACCTCTCAAGTTTTTTATTTATATTATAAGTTAAAATTCTCTGTTTGAGTAAAACTAACTAAACTAAGTTCAAATAATAAAAAAGGCATAGTAACATGTACCTAAGCCAATTTGCATTATAATTCTTGGATCACCAGAAAATAGCATTTATGTAATCACGGGTTCAATTTGATTTTTGGCCGGAACTCGCTGCCAATATGAATTGAATTTGTTAATAATATTGTTGAAAGCTTAATAGATCATAGTAAAAATATCTGACAAGTATTTACATAGCGTGGATTGAGCGAGATAAGAGCATCATTATTAATATGCTGTCGAGTGACGATGTAAGCGTGTTGTAGGACTCATACTTTGGTCAAGATCAGATAATTTTAAACCGGCTTAAATATTATTGCTTGGAATTCGTAAAATATTTTGCGTGAATAACAGGGTTGTTGTTAACTCATCACAAAGTAAATTCGTCACAAAAAAGTATGTGTACAGATAAATTCGCTATAATTCTAATTTATTTGTTTTGAGCCATAATTTTATTCTAATTGTAATTTATTTATTTTGATAAAGATTTAAAGATAAAAGTATTAATAAGATAATCTAAATTTTACTAACAAAAAATAACCGACTTCAAAGTCTCATAAAATACATACTTGTCAGATCTCGTTCAAATTTATGTGAGACCACATGACAAGCGCCTGCTTTCGATTAAAAAAAGAATCACCGAAATCGGTTGGCGTGATATTGAGTTATTCGTCAATTTGTCGCGCACATCTTAACACAAATTTACGACTTATGTAGTTTTCTCATGGATGCCGTTGTCAGATCTCAATAAAATTTATGTGGGACCACATGACAGCCACCAGCTTTTGATTAAAAAAAGAATCATCAAAATCGGTTCGCCCAGTCCAAAGTTCTGAGGTAACAAACATAAAAAAAAACAGTCGAATTGAGAACCTCCTCCTTTTTTGAAGTCGGTTAAAAATTGCATGCGTCCTACAGTGACCCATAATGAGAGGCAAGTCATCACCTGTCTCATTTGTTAACACAAAATCTGAACGGCTTTCAATAGTACTCCATTCACCCTTCAGCATTCCCCAAAACTTCTCCATAATAACTTCGGGGAAAACCGTGGCTTACCTATTGTTTTATCAAATAATTACCATTGATATACCTACTACTAATAATATGATTATGTATGTGTAAGCTTTCAACGATGGTAACCTTGTAAAACTTAAAAATTAAAGTATCTTAATGCTTTTTGAGAAGACAAAACCTATACCCATTTTTAGTTTAAATTGCAATATAAGTATTTAATAATAGTAATTTATTATAATATAGGAAATATGAATAATTTACATGTATAATTGTTTAAATAATATACGTGATACTATTTTTAACTCGCTAAAACCGTTAACTCTGTCTTTCACGTTTTGATAATCAATCTCTGGATCTTCTTGTCAGGTGATAATCTCCCGTCATTATTTTTCGTTTGTTACTGCAAATGTGAGCTACTTAAGTATAACGTTTAGAATATTAAAAACTGCGGTGTAAGGTTTAACTGGATTGCCTAAATAATTTAATTTAATGATGACGCTACTGACTGACTTTAAATAAAAGTCACGGTGTCTATGGTCGCAATCCTCCGAAACAGCTCAACCGATTTTGATGATTTTTTTTGTGTAAGATTTATTTGGCAGATATAAGAATAGGTCGTAAAATATATTGTATACCACTAGGTGATTAGGATGAAAATCCTGAAAATTATTTGGAAGAACAACGTTTGCCGAGTCAGCTAGTAAATTATAATTTAGACACGAATATGTAATGTAATCGTCTGCGGAAAAATCATCGAAAACATTTCATCGAATTACAATTCGCCGAACACAATACATCGAAAAAACATTTCGTCGAATAACAAAACGTAGAACAACCAAGTCATCGATTGACATTTGTTCGAATAGCATTACGTAGAATAACCATTTAATCGCATGACAATTAATCGAATTACATTTTGTCGATTGTCATTTCATCGAATATTATTTCATCGAATGTCATTTCATCGAATGTCATTTCATCGATTGTCATTTCATCGAATGTCATTTCATCGAATGTCATTTCATCGAATGGCAAATCATCGAATGGCGATTCATCAAATGGACTGCCATTCGATGAACTTTCATCGAATGACAATTCCTCGAATTGCAATTTTTCTTGTTTAAAAGATTTAAAGATTTTATTATAAACAGAAACAATTTTATGCTTTTTATAACTTTTTTGTATTTCTTATTTTTTGATCAATAACAATTTAACATTTTTCTGTACATAAAAATTTTAGGTTTACTTTCTTCCTTGAATCATTTTTGTTCAAAACGTTTACGTTAGTGACAGAAACGAATCGCTGCAAAACCGACTCCACGTAGTCTTGTTTGCCCTACCCCTACCCGCGTAGGCGCGGAGGGGCGAGGCGGCCCGCGAGCTACGGAGCAGGTGATTTTAATGCTCGCCGCAGCAGCTGAGGCTGGCCGGCGCAGCCGGCCAGCAAGCCGAAGCTGCGGTGGTGAGCATTGAAAGCATCTGCGACGATAAGCTCGCGTGGGACCGCCGGAGCCCCGCAGCGCTGGAGCCGTGACAGAAACTGGGCTTGCTGCATGTTGCATGCTGCTTACGTCTTAGTGCTGCCTTTCAAGGATG
Organism: Thymelicus sylvestris; assembly: GCA_911387775.1. NCBI lineage: Eukaryota > Metazoa > Arthropoda > Insecta > Lepidoptera > Hesperiidae > Thymelicus > Thymelicus sylvestris. The sequence goes on along the minus strand of OU426909.1, from coordinate 10,462,196 downwards.
TGTGACGTTTGAAATAATTAAAAAATATTTATTAATTATCATATGAAAATTATATCATTCGATTCGGCCAATTGTGATTCGATATATTGTCATTCGATATATTGTCATTCGATATATTCTCATTCGATATATTGTCATTCGACATATTGTAAATCGATATATTATCATTCGATTAACTGTCTTTCGATGAAATGACATTCGATTAATTGTTTTCGATTAAATGTTCATTCGATTAATTGTGTTTTCGATTAAATGATCATTCGATTAAGTGTGATTTCGATGAAATGTCGATTCGATTTATTGTAATTCGATGAAATGTGTTCGATGAAATGTAATTCGATGAAATGTTTTCGATGATCTTTCCGCAAATCAATGTAATAGCAAAAAATACCTAACATGCCTAGAAAATGTTATCTATTAAATTTGCTTCGGTAAACATTTAGTGTAGTGTAGTGTAGTTTCCCCCGTGTGGTGTCCGGGCTCACTTTGTAGAATAGCACCACTCCCGTTCTTCCTGGGATGTCGTAAAAGGCGACTAATAGGACAAATCCAGAAGATGGGCAGCAGCATCTTTCTGTATATGACGAATACCAGTCAGGTCTCCTGCGGTCACCAACACGCACTAGCCAAGCGTGGTGACTATCGGCTAAAACCCCCGCATGTTAGTCACGGATGAGCCTCGGCCCCCAGTCCCCGGCAGCCCCGCTATTCCTAGTTACGGTAGCGGCTATGGTAACGGCGGGGCAGGGGGTGCTAAGAATCGCCGGCAGAGATCGGGCTACCAATCCAAACGACGACTTCTGCACCTGGCAACATATAACACCAGGACACTGAGGACCGACGACAAGGTAAAAGAGCTGGAAGAAGAGATAGACAAGTTAAACTGGAGTATTGTGGGTTTATCTGAAGTCCGAAGACAGGGGGAGGACACGATAATACTCAAATCCGGAAACTTGTTCTATCACCGGGAGGGCGAACACCTGTCCCAAGGTGGTGTCGGGTTTCTCGTTCACAAGTCCCTCGTCAACAGCATTGTGCAAGTTGGGAGCGTGTCGGCTAGGGTAGCGTACCTTACACTCAGAATATCCAAACGGTATTCGTTGAAGGTTGTACAGGTATATGCGCCGACTTCGACACATCCTGACGATGAGGTTGAGGTTATGTATGAGGACATAAGTAGAGCCATACATACCTCTAAAGCTCACTTCAATGTTGTGATGGGGGACTTCAACGCGAGACTGGGCACGCAGAGCGGCGCCGAGACGAAAGTGGGTCCCTACGGAATTGGACGACGGAACCACCGAGGACACTTGCTGGCCAACTTTTTGGAGAAGGAAGATCTCTTTATGATGAACTCCTTCTTCAGAAAGAAGCCACAACGCAAGTGGACTTGGATAAGTCCTGATGGTTCCACGAAAAGCGAGATAGACTTCATTCTGGCTGACAAACGGCACATATTTAATGATGTCTCTGTGATCAGCAGGTTCAAAACCGGAAGCGATCACCGACTTGTAAGAGGCACATTAAATATCGACCTGAAGCTGGAACGGTCGCGCCTGATGAAGTCTACGCTTCGCCCAACATCCGTCCAAATCCAGGGATCTGAAAACTTTCAACTTGAGCTGCAAAATCGTTTTGCGTGCCTAGAATCGTGCACGTCAGTGGACGAGTTTAACACCAGGATGGTAACAACTGTCCACGAGGTAGGGTCGAAGTATTTCAAGACCCACCCTAGTGGTAGATCTCAGGTTCTCTCAGAACAAACTCTCGGTCTTATGAGGGATCGACGAGAACTATGTGTGCAGTCTCCAACCTCTATGAGGGAATACCGACGGCTCAATGAACAGATCTCTAAGTGCAGGCGACGCGATTTGCGAAAACACAACGCAAATCGTGTAAAAAACACAATTGAGCGAAACCAGGGCTCCAAAGTGTTCGCCAGGGATCTGTCTATTGGACAAAGTCAGCTTACGAGGTTGAAGACCGAGTCCGGCACCGTGGTTTCGTCGAAACCGGAAGTTCTGAGAGAGACTGAGAGATACTACGGACGGTTGTATACCTCCTCTCAAGCTCCACCTCCTCGCGAGGAGAGCGACAAGCGAGCTAAACTGACCCGACACTACACAGAGGATATCCCGGACGTCAGCCTGTATGAGATTAGAGAGGCTCTCAAACAGCTTAAAAACAACAAGGCACCGGGAGATGACGGAATCACAACCGAGCTACTAAGAGCTGGAGGTAAACCCCTTCTAGTGGCGCTCCAGAAACTGTTCGATTCCGTCATTAATACTGGAACTACCCCGGAAGCGTGGAGCAGAAATGTGGTGACGCTGTTCTTCAAGAAGGGGGATAAAGCCCTTTTGAAGAACTACAGGCCCATTGCACTTCTGAGCCACGTTTATAAGCTGTTTTCGAGGGTGCTCACAAATCGCATTGCACGCAGGCTTGACGACTTCCAGCCTCCCGAACAAGCAGGATTCCGAAAAGGCTACAGCACCATAGACCATATACACACACTGCGGCAGATTATACAAAAGACCGAGGAGTATAACCTGCCGTTATGTGTTGCCTATGTGGACTATGAGAAAGCCTTTGATTCTATCGAGACCTGGGCGGTACTAAATTCTCTCCAACGGTGCCGGATCGACTACCGGTATATCGAGGTGTTGAAGTGTTTATACTCATCTGCCACCATGTCCGTCAGAGTACAAGACACAGCAACGAACCCCATCCAACTGCAGAGAGGTGTCAGACAAGGGGATGTCATATCCCCAAAACTGTTCACCGCTGCGTTGGAAGATGTGTTCAAGCTGATGGAGTGGAAACGACGTGGCATCAACATCAATGGCGAATACATCACACACCTGCGATATGCCGATGATATAGTCATCCTGGCGGGATCCCTGGAGGAACTTGGTACAATGCTCGGGGACTTGAACAGCGCCTCACAACGGGTGGGTCTTAAGATGAACATGGACAAGACGAAAATCATGTCGAATGTCCATGTCACACCCGTACCGGTTGTTGTTGACGGCGCTGCTCTCGAAGTTGTAGACGAGTACATTTACCTGGGACAAGTGATCCAAATGGGTAAGTCCAACTTCGAGAAAGAAGTCACTCGTAGAATCCAACTCGGATGGGCTGCGTTCGGGAAACTACGTCATATCTTGTCGTCCAAAAAGTTACCTCAGTGCCTGAAGTCGAAGGTGTTCGAGCAGTGTGTGTTGCCAGTGATGACATACGGATCCGAGACGTGGTGCTTCACTATTGGCCTTATGCATAAGCTTAGAGTCGCCCAGCGGGCTATGGAACGAGCTATGCTCGGTATTTCTCTACGCGATCGAATCAGAAATGATGAAATCCGTAGACGAACGAGGGTGACCGACATAGCTCAGAGAATTAGCAGGCTGAAGTGGCAATGGGCTGGCCACATAGTTCGAAGGACCGATAACCGTTGGGGAAGAAAGGTCCTCGAATGGAGACCACGCCTCGGTAAAAGGAGCACAGGACGCCCCCCGACCAGGTGGACCGACGACCTGAAGAAGACAGCGGGTATCCGCTGGATTCAGAAGGCTCAGGACCGGTCAGAGTGGCGGAAGTTAGGGGAGGCCTATGTCCAGCAGTGGACCAACAAAGGCTGATGGATGGATGGATGGGAAACATTTAGTATTAGCACACGAAATTTTAATGAAACGAGAACTATCAGATTTTATGTTTACCTACTCCAAAAGTTAATATTCTATATTGAAATACTTTATTGTTCTAAGGTTTTGTAAATTAGATTGGTTTAGTGTGTATTGGCTAATTTATAAGATCTAAAAAACTAGTCCCTAAAATTAACTGTTCTTTGTGATGTGCTGAGGAATTTCTTTCGGCTTTTCTTCTCCTCCATGACAAAGCACCTTTGCGAAAAGCTGGTTGATAAAAAAAATGGACGTGCATAAGTGTATCAATGATACCTTCATGAATAAATGATTTTGAATTTGAATTTAACTCTATATGGGTTACTTCCTTCCATCGCTCTCTCAGGGCCTCACCCAACAAGCTTTTTCCATTAGGTCCTGCCTCTGTTTTAAATCTAGCTCAATTTATCATTCCATTCTAGCTAGCAATGTATCACAGGCATTGGAAAACAGAAAACAGATAAATAACCTACACATCAAACAGATTATATCAATCCCTGAAGGTTTACGTAGGTTGAGCGAGTGGAGGACCGAAATCTATAGTTTCCTTTCGACATTATTAATGACCACATAAAAACCCGATCACGAGACGGAAAAAGTACCTACCCAAAATAAATGGTTTTATGTTCCCAGTAAATTGATGCAAGATTTACTTCAGTAGCTCGAGCACGAATATTTGCGAGAAAGTATTCGTATGGTTAACGTAAGCAATTTGTCAAATTTGTATGGCATTTTAGTACCATTTACGCACGATAGGGGCGCTTTTGAAAAAATGCCATACAAATTGCTTACGTTAACCATACGAATACTTTCTCGCAAATATTCGTGCTCGAGCTACAGAAACCAAACATTTTAGTGGAAGCTATTTTGTTACTGATATTATTTTGGAGCTTTTTTGTTTGCGAACTTTAAAAATATTTTTTTAATACTTGTGAAATGCGCGTTTCAGGTAAAAATTCTCCTCGCTGTCATACTATTAGTATGGGGGACTCTTGTTACCTAACCCTTAACGAATCTAATATATAAAAAATTCTCGTGTCACGGTGTTAGAAGTTGAACTCATCCGAAACGGCTCGACCGATTTTCGTGAATCTTAGCGTGCCGATGCTAGGGTGGAGAATCAGACATCTATTTTTCATCCCCCAACCCCTAAAATTTTTTTGGCAGGACAACGTTTGCCCGGTCAATTAGTATTGTTATAAATTTTTACACAAACATGCAGCCACCAATTTTACTAGTACCTACTAAGTCTAAAATTTGGTACAATTTAGAGTTGTATCTACCTCGTATTCATATTGTGAAAATCACTCTTCTAAGAAAAACTGTCATAACTAATATTTCTTAAAGTACATATCACTATCCAATATGTATTTTACCACGATAGTTAAAATATTAATTTCCTTAAAGAGAGAAGATTTCCTAAAGTCTCCAGGCCTGAGGTTGTAAATGGCGCGTAGGTATTGCTCTTTTCTGTTATATAAATATTGACTCAATATCTGCAGTGATCGCATCCCCTCTAACCTCTCCACCAATCTACATTGTGGTAGTACTGTGGAGTAGAAGACAAGCCAAGTAATTTTCAGGCTTAATCTTGGTGGTACAGAACCAAGAATTTCTAGAAGAAGTCTAGCACTACGACCTTGTATAATAGAAGGAACTTATTCGCTGACGGTTGACTTTCTTGGAATAAATCAACTTCCTACATTATTCTGGGTTGATAACTTCAGAGAATATTATAATATGTTTTAGAAATAACACTCGTTTACATACGTAAAAGTTGATGTTGCCTTGTGCCCCGACTGATTGATGATATATTATGCCAAGAAACCTTTCAGCAATATTCAATACTGGACGAATAGATTAAAACCCGGGAAGCGTCAAATATTTTGTAAGCTTTATTGGGATAAAGTTGGATGTTGCTATTGTTGCTAATCCTACTCATAGTACCTATGAATGTGAAGGTTTGTGATTTGTATATATAAATAAATAAATAACGCTTCACACTCATAGCCCCACACTAGGATTCCCTGTGTCGTGGGTGCCATGGACAACACACAACATAGACAAGGACATTCACACCCAGACCGAGAACAGAAATTCAAACTCATCATTCAAATTTCCGCCTCGCTGGGAATCGAACCCAGGACCCTTGGTGCGGCGATCCGGCATGGTAACCATTGTGCCACACGGGTCGTCAATATGGATGCTTGTGACTCTTTCACGCAAAACGATGTATCGTTTTTGCCTGGTACACCATTTCTTCCCACGTCGGGAAGAATGCTAGTAAAATAAACAAAATTACACACTCTTAGGTCACTCACCCGGTGAGCTATAACAGGTAAACATTGTACCTAAATACTGCTATTGCGTTACCCGAAATTACCATCACGTCTAACTGTTAAAATCTTTAGTGAAAATATTCGACGAGTTTGTTTGTAAATCGACTTTCGAGTAGGTACATTTGCATTGTAATTCACACCTTCATCGCGAAGCGCTCACAGCCCGGCGGCTGCAGTCGGTAGTTGGATGGATGAGGAGCGTTTCCGTGCTTCAGTGGGCACGAAAAGCCGGTCCCAGTTGCTCTCATATAATAGCCATTTCGGCCTCTCGGCCGCTCGGGCGATATGAAAACTTCCGACACTCAGGTTGGAGACTATCTCCTCCACCAATCCACACTGGAGCAGCGTGGTGGAGTATGCTCTAGGTCTCCTCAAGAGGAGGTACCAAGGCTCAGTAGACACACTTATATCGATATCTTCATTGAATATATCTATCTATACCTGGGAACAGATTTCAAAGTAGTGCTTTTCGAAGATTTACTTCTCATTAGAAAGCTTCCTAATTATTTCCCTGAGTAAACTTCAAATAACAAAGGCGGACTTAATGCTAAAAGCATTCTCTCCAAGTCACTTTCGGGCAGTAAAAAGAAAACATTGACCTAATCATTCACACGTTCAAGAAAGTTACTGAACTCTAAACTTGTCGATATACTCGAGCGGTGTGCAGCAGCGTACCATTTGATTCAGAGCGATAATGGTCGATATTACTCACATCGGAAGGTCTATAATGACCCCATTATCTTCTGATGCGCCTGGTTGAACAAAATAAAATGATCCTCCATTGGTAGCGCGACATTCAATTCATTATTATTGATCATGGAGAACGACACAAAGAGATGAAGCACAAAGAAATTTGATAGGACATAAAATCTTTTGTGGCTTCCCATTTGGCTACGTATGAAATGAAACTAAATGGTATAGGTGCAGGTTTCAAATAGTAATGCTGGTCATTCGAACACATTATGGTTGGCAATGCATCGGTGATGATTCCAACCTTGATGAAGTGTGTGCACGGGTAACGGCCCAACCATATACCCTTTTTACATTCATTGCTAAGTCCTCTGAACAAAGGTTGTCTTGAAAGAGTTTGCTCTATAGCGATAAGACCAACTTTTGTTTCCCTTTTTGTTCTAATTTAATAACCTATTTGAAGTGTACAATAACGAGTGTTCTATTCTATTCTATCAGGTGGCTCATCTATTCGTTAGTCGTCTGTTCACATATAAAAAAAATATGATACCTGTTCAAGATGAAATTAATTATATCTCTAGGTCTTCGCGTCGTGAACAATGTATTGTGATGTAGGTACAGATATTGTATTTCATAGCTTTCATTATTCCCAAGGGTCTAAAATAATGATTGTACTGTATTATACGTCGTTGTCTGTAGCCTCGTGTGAAGCCATTTTAAGTAACGTGTAATAAGGCTCTTCCATATACATATTAATATTTATGGAGTATCCTATATTTTTTATCACCTGCAAAATATTTATTTTCATTTCATTTGTTACAGGTACCCACTCCGCCACGATTGAATGAATCAAGATGATAGACTAAAAGCAACGAATGTAATAAAACCCATAGATATGGCGACATTTTTAATACTTATTCTTATAATAACACCATGTATATGTAGTAGTGAATTTCTGAAGATAAAACTAACACATACAGATGGAACAGAAAATAGAACTAACGTCATTGACGTTGACAATAAAGTTAATGTAGATTCTATTATGACAAGGTTAAGAAGAACAATAGATTATACGGATAATTATATTGAAGGAGTAGACGAAGACAGAGACAACTATACTCAAACAGTTAAGGAAAGTAATGCAAATGGCAACGTAAATAAAGAAGATGAACCTAAAATGAATGAAACGGAAGAAGAATGTGTAGGAGACAAGCAATTCTGTAACTTAACAAGAGAAGATTACACAGCTATGTTGAATGATTACATATACCCTCACACGTACGAATGGGTGCTCATAGGCACTCACACAGCAGTCTTTATTATAGGTTTAGTGGGAAACGCGCTAGTGTGTGTAGCGGTGTACAGGAATCATTCTATGAGAACTGTGACGAACTATTTCATTGTAAATTTAGCTGTGGCAGATTTTATGGTGATACTGTTTTGCTTGCCTCCAACTGTGCTGTGGGATGTCACTGAAACTTGGTTCCTGGGTCCGGCGTTATGCAAAATATTGCTTTATTTCCAGGTAAGTTGAGTATAAAATATTAATTAACCGACTTCAAAAAAAGGAGGAGGTTCTGAATTCGACAGTATTTCTTTTTTTTATGTTTGTTACCTCAGAACTTTGGACAGGGTGAACCGATTTTGATGATTCTTTTTTTAATCGAAAGCAGGTACTTTTCATGTGGTCCCACATAAATTTGAAGGAGATCTGTTAAGTACTTTTTGAGTAATATTGTAGTCGGTTATTTTTTGATAGTAAAATTTAGATTATATAGTTAAATGTCGTAACGAAACAGATAGTTCAGAATATTCAATACATTTAGAAAAATGCCTACTCGTCTACGTCGTTGTAAAGTTTGATATACCCGTTGTTTAATACTCAGAAATGGGATTTGTTTACTTTGAGAAGTCAAAGTGTACATATTGGATCAAATTACTGATAAAGCCGTAGGGTAGACCGTAGGCTAGGCTAGGCCGTAGACTTTATTAAAGATGTTATGTATGAATACATATAATAAATAAACGATCACTTTATTTACACATTTAAATAAGCTGAGAGAAGAGCTTTTTTGTTGAAATTCATTTGTTTTCTTTAAATGTCTTTGGGTCACAAATTAGTATCAAATTTCAAGTCATTTGGTCCAGTAGTTTCGTAGAAAATTGGCTGTGAAGGGCGGTCGCCCAAACGCATGAGTGATCCTATAAGGGTTCTGTTTTTCATTGTTTTCGTTCGGAACCCTAAAATATACATATATCTAGATCTTTTTTAAAGTTAGTACAAATTACTCGTACATTTTAATGACAAGTTGGCATTAATTGTCAAAAATTCGTTGAGGAGGGTTTGGCCAATAAATGCTATTAATTTTTATCTTTGACCCGTCAAGGACCCATGAAATTGCTGTGAGATTAAATTTTTCTAGATATTTATTTTAAATTCCCACAGGATATTAAAAAACTAAAATTACTTGAAGTTAATTAAGATTTGAAATATGGAATTACGGTGTAGTAATACTATCTGGACTTTTATATTAGAAGTATCCATGTATACTTACCTCTTTTTAACCGACTTCAAAAAAAGGAGGAGGTTCTCAATTCGACTGTATTTTTTTTTTTTTTGTTATGTTTGTTACCTCAGAACTTTCGACTGGGCGAACCGATTTTGATGATTCTTTTTTTAATCGAAAGCTGGTGGCTGTCATGTGATCCCATATAATTTTTATTGAGATCTGACAATGGCATCCATGATAAAACCATATAAGTCGTAAATTTGTGTTAAGATGTGCGCGACAAATTGACGAATAACTCAATATCACGCCAACCGATTTCGATGATTCTTTTTTTTAATCGAAAGCAGGTGCTTGTCATGTGGTCCCACATAAATTTGAACGAGATCTGACTGATAAGTCGTTTTTTAGATTTTGAAGTCGGTTATTTTTTGTTAGTAAAATTTAGATTATTAAACATAATATAATATTCTACAGCTGGATATTCTACGATTTAACATGGCTACTTTACATAACAATGTACCTAACATTGCAGAAAAATGTGGAAATGAATTTTATTAAACCAATAAACATGAAATGCACGCAACATTTCGTTGTTATGATAATGTTCACAGCAGTAGAAATTTTCAAATACGTTGATACATTTTTTTATCTATGATACCTCAGCCGAACCAAAATAAAGTCGTATATTAACTTTCATACCTGTGATTTAGTAGACACGTTACAAAGTGGGGGCACTTTGCAAAAGTGCATATGCATTACCCCGAATATTATTAACGAGTAACCTCGCTTTGCTTCGGTTTTCTTATTTTTTTAACATCTTGGGTTACATTATTGGAGTTTTATTAAGGATCCCTAATTTTTTTCAAATATAATATAGCCTATGTCACCCGGGGATAGTGTAGCTAACCAACAGTGAAAGAATTTTTCAAATCGGTTCAGTAGTTTCGGCGCCTATTCAATGCAAACAAACAATCAAATCTTTCCTCTTCATAATATAAGTATAGATGAATAACCTTGGAGCAACGGTCAGTCTACATACAGGGTTAATGGAAAGACAATAATTAAAACTAATATGACATGATGACTTATATTTATGACCCTGTAGCCTAGTTGGTAGCGACCCTGCCTGCGAAGCGGGCGGTCCCGGGTTCGATTCCCGACCAGAGCAGATATTTATGTGATAGATAAATATTTGTACTCGAGTCATGAGTGTGATTGGGATGTGTTACGTGTGTCGTCCATGTCACCCGCGACACAGGTAAAAACCTACTACGGGGTATGAGTGTGTTAGCGTTTATTAAAAAAAAGAAAAAAGAAAGTCGCTCGTAAATAGAATAACATTAATACAAAAGGAAGCGTTTACAATAAACAAAGACCTTAAAACAGAACTTAAAAGCTTTGTATCATAAAGAGTGTTTAATTTTCTTCTTCATAGGTACAACAACAAAAAAGTTTCGAAGTTCGTAACTTTACCGACTTACTTATAAATACGTGTCTCCTATATTCCGTAAATTTTGATTGAATAAAGGCATGTCAATCTCGAATACTCATATTTATAGGATTTATATAACTCGAATTGGAAGCGCTCATAGCCCGGCGACTTGCGTTGATCCTAAGCGATTGACAAAGTTAAGCAACAGCGGGCGCGGTCGGTAGTTGGATGGGTGACCGCTAGTGTTAAAACATTCTCTTTGACGACCCGTGTGGCGCAATGGTTACCATGCCGGATCGCCACACCAAGGGTTCTGGGTTCGATTCCCAGCGAGGCGGAAATTTAAATGATGAGTTTGAATATCTGTTCTCGGTCTGGGTGTGAATGTCCTTGTCTAGTGTGTTTTCCATGGCACCCACGACACAGGGAATCCTTGTGTGGGGCTATGAGTGTGAAGCGTTAATATTATATTATTATTCTTGAGTGTTTACGTGCTTCGGAGGGCACGTTAAGCCGTCGGTCCCGGTTGTTATCATAAGATAACAGTCGTTAAGCTATGTCGGAGGCCCTCAGGCGGCATGAAAAATTTCCGATATCCACTGGAGCAGCGTGGTGGAGTATGCTCTAGGCCTACTCAAGAGGAGAGACCTGTGCCCAGTAGTGGGCCATTAATGGGTTGAAGCTAACGATGTGGTATTTTAAAACATATTGGAACTGCAGTGTGGCAGAACCACTTCAATAATAAATCGTGTCGTGGCTATATCATTGTCTTATCATCATCGTATCGTCTGATAAAAAGGCGGCCAAAGTCAAAGTGAGAGATACACACTCAGTTTTCATAATTATTTTTCTCTGAGCCGACTTTTCGTTGTACTGTACACTATAACTTAATTTACCTTTCTCGGCTTCACTGGATAAAACATTAATTTGGCGAGTTGTACGGAAGATTACTTAGTCACAGCTGGGATTCCTTAATCAAACGAAGAGGTTTTTATCCTTAGATTTACTTTTAAGATATACTTTTAAAATAATGAACTGAATGTAGCAGCTTCAAAAAAATTTGCATCCAGTATATTTTATAAATAACAATTATTCTACTCATACATTTAACCCTTTTTCTCGTGTCCTAGAGCGTATGCATTGTTGTATGTCCAATACCTGTTTTCTTTAATATTCAATTTTCAATACGTTTAACATTATTCATCCTATAACAAAATCCAATTAAAAGTTATTTTTTAACTATTTACATAATATGGACAAGTGCTATATTTTATAAGGTTGCATTTCATTAACATTTCATTAAACCAATCGTCAATTAGGTCACCACACATGTAGGACGTCGAGTGACCGTGTCAATATTGGCAATCATAATTGCATGGATCCACAAATAAACATTATTGTTCATGTCAACAGCTCCCTATGATGATTCATCGTTTAATTCCTGAAAAATATTACGTATTGACGTGGAAACACAAACGGAAAAGTATGTTTAATAACAATGTAATTAGTATAATCTTTGAAACAGTCATAGCCCGTCGTCTTATGTTGATCTTAAATGATTGACAAAGTTAAGCAACAGCGGGCGCGTTCCGTAGTTGAATGGGTGACAGCTAGTATTAATTTCCGCGTGGCAAGCGTATCCGTGCTTCAGAGGACACGTAAACGCTTACACACTCCTCCCACCGCAATAGGTTTTTACCTGTGTCGCGGGTGGCATGGACTACACATATAACACATCACAATAACACCCTGCACCCGAGTACAAATATGATGTTGCCGATATTCATGGGTGAAGATAGCCACTTACCATCAGGTGGATCGTCAGCTCGTTTGCCGGCTATTTCCGTAAAAAAAGGTAGGTATATCATGATAGCTTTTGTGATACCAGGTTTTTAAATTTTTTAATTCTAGTTCTTCCTTTCAATGGTTGTAATATCTAGAACAAAGACTATAGATAGTCTATATGGGTCAATTTCAACAAACACGGATTTTGCCTAATTACAGTGCCGAATTTAAATTTGCTGTTTTTGATAAATTTTTTTGGCTTAACTAATAGGTAAATATTAGTACTACTTAATCATATACTAGAGATCGAAAAAAAATTATTAGTTCATGAGATATTTCCATTTGAAATTATCAAATGCCACCGAAATTATTTAAGGACCACCGGAATTAAAATCTGAGCCACCGAAATTGATTAAATTTAAACCTGCTGTTTCTAATACATTTTATTTGGCATAAATAATATGTAAATAGTATTAATAATTAGTCACATAGTAGAGATCGAAAAAAAAATTATTAGTTCTGGAGATATTTTCAAATTACATTATCAAATGCCACCAAAATTAGGACCACTGGAATTAGAATCTAATCCACCGAAATTGATTATGCCAATGAGGAATAATAAAGGCAAGATCATCTAATACTTTAAAAATACATTTTGAAGAGTAGGAGTCTAGATGAACGGAATTTTTTAGCGGTGATTAGACACGCTTGTGTTTCTGTGGCCTATTAAACCAGTGCCGATAGCTTCAAAAACGGTAAAAAGTGAAAAAATATATAAAGTAGGATGAAACCCATTGCAAAAAGAAGAGGATATAACAAAAATTAAAGGAAAAATAATTTACGGGCGATCTAAGGTCGGGGGGAGGGGGGAGGGGGGGTTTAAGGGTAAAAAACGGTTTATCTCGATTTCCAGCAAAACTACAAGTCAAAATTTATGTGAAAAATTCAATGAGGATCCGTAACGTTTTTAGTTGAGAATGCAGATTTATAGAGCTAAGAAATCCTTAACAGACAGTGTAAAAATTTTTGTTCTACGACAAAAATTGACGAAGTTATGACCAAATTACTAGCGAAGTTCACTGCGGGCCGCCGCGGTAGGCTGTGACGTCACGATACCGGTCGCCGCCAGTTAGCCGCTGGCAGCGATACGGCGCGTAATGTTTTGTTTGGATAATTTGTGACTTTGAAACAAATTAAGTGTCCAATTTGTGCCTAATTCACCTTTTAACTATGTATCAATATTGTATATTGCTTAAACGTTCGAACACTTCTATGAAAACGCCAAAAAAAGTATTTTTTAACGTGCCGAAAAAGCCAAAACTTCGTAGAAAATGGTATTCCGTTGTAAAAAGAGATAATATATGATTTATCTTCGATAGTAACTGAGCTGGGAACATTGGCTGGGAACCATATCTTTATCTTATATAAATTTCGTAGTTGTATCTATATGTATAGCCAGCTGTGGTTCGGCTCAGTAACATTTTTTTTCAGTGGGAGATGGCTCCTCGCTGCGTCTATGGAGCCACATCAAAAATGCTACGCTATGTTTGCAGCCTCCTTTTTGAGCAGTACAGTCATGGAAATCCACCTTCTCAACCGTCCAGCAGCAATACAATAAATAAATAAATAAATAAATAAAATACGCTTTACTTTTTAGGGTTCCGAAGTAAAATCGGAACCCTTGTAGTTTCGTCATGTCCGTCCGTCCGTCTGTAATTTGGCATGGACATACACATTTATTAAAACTCCAGAATCGTGGAATAAAATACTGAAAAACTTTTTTTTCAGGGTACCTCCCCTACACAGGTGTGAGGATGAATTTTTTATTCGTCGCGTACCCTGTAGTGTGGGATATCGTTGAAAAGGTCTTCGAAAAATATTATGGATCTTCTAGGACCATGTTTGGATTTAGGGGTGCGTTTGCGAAATATTTGCCTTTATAGTGCTAATTTTGGTCGAGCCCCTACTACTACTCAACGGATGATTTGTAACGATGTGTGAGAGGGAAATAAAAGCGGCCAAGTGCGAGTCGGACTCGCCTATGAAGGGTTCCGTAACAGCAAGTAACATAATGATAGGTAATTTGCGGTTTACGATTTATCACGTATTAAAAAAAACTACTTACTAGATCTCGTTCAAACCAATTTTCGGTGGAAGTTTGCATGGTAATCAAATGTACCTACATCATATATTTTTTTTAGTTTTCTCATTCTCTTATTTCAGAAGTTACGGGGGGGGGGGGGGGGGGTACGACACATTTTACCACTTTGGAAGTGTCTCTCGCGCAAACTATTCAGTTTAGAAAAAAATGATATTAGAAACCTCAATATCATTTTTGAAGACCGGTCCATAGATACCCCACACGTATGGGTTTGATGAAAAAATAATTTTGAGTTTCAGTTTTAAGTATGGGGAACCGCCAAAATTTATTGTTTTTTTTCTATTTTGTGTGAAAATCTTAATAAGGTTCACAGAATACATCTACTTACCAAGTTTCAACAGTATAGTTCTTATAGTTTCGGAAAAAAGTGGCTGTGACATACGGACGGACGGACAGACAAACAGACATGACGAATCCATAAGGGTTCTTTTTTTTGCCATTTGGCTACGGAACCCTAAAAAAAACAGCTATTGACAACCAATATTAAGGTTTCTGTCATAGATCAGCACGTGTAGGGAACTATGCACTATAAAGAACAAGTAGGTAAAAAGTCATCCGCGCAATGATCTACATACCTATACCGAAAACAACATTCGTTTATCAATAAACTATAAACACTTCATTCATAAGTTATTACATCCCTGTACGTATACTTTACATGCATTCTTTCTTACCCCTACCTACTACTAACAGCTTAGAAGTTAGACCTAAAGATTCCTAATAAATACCTACCAACAGTCAGCCTCAGAAACAGCTTAACATTATAGTACTTTGTAATAGTAACTGTTCCGACGGTTTCCGAACAACATTATGACAAATTCAAGAAATATGTGACAAGGTACTAAAATGTTAAGCTACTTCTGATGATGACCGTACACGTAGATAAATAAACAGCACCTTTACCTTTGTGCTTTCCAACCACAGATTTAGCGCTGGTGAACTTAGAATGATTACCTAGGTAATCAAAAACCATGAAAGAATCCACTTTTGGAAGTTTATCTGATTGAGCTTGTACAAAATCAGCTTCTACTTTATTAGTACTTAGGTATATTATGTACGTTTTATACTTAATATGAAAAAATAACAGCCCTTCATGTAATTAAATTGCCGACTATAGTGACCAACTGCGTCAGATCGGCTCCGTCGAATCATGAAGAAGGAGTGCCGGTAGCCGGCTGCGCTCGGTCGGGTTTAATGACGTCACACGGACCCGCGTACTTTGAATTTTAGCGGCCGGAACGGCAATGTTCATTACTTAATATCTTCGCAAGTAATGGTCCGATTTGGATAATTCAAAAAGATATTTCATTCTTACGCCATAAAGAATCACGTGGATAATAGTTCTATTGAATTTGCTACAACTTTACTGATCCTCATTAGTGAAAACTTACCGTTGTATGTCCTTAACATACTGTAATATTTTTGATTTCAAATATTTCTTTTTTCACCTTATTTTGACTTATTATCGAAAAAGCAACCTAATTTTCAATCGAAAATTCTCACGTCAAAATATCTATTTTTTTTTAAATCGGTGAGATTTTTGTTCGTTGGAATCTCTACTTTCTAATGGTATATAAAAAAACTATAAACTACTAACGACTACTACTACTACTAACTACTAACTATAAATTACTATGGTAAATGTTCTCCGAAAATGCAATGAAACGACAACTATTTTCGAATGTTTTTTGCAATCTTTATGTTTTTGTAATTGTTTTGTCTAACAAAGTAACATGAAATCTTACGTTTTTCGATTAATTAAAGTAAATTTTGATAAATAGCTTAAAATTGTACACAATGAACGACAAAAAAAAACTTAAAACTCGAATTCGAAAATTTTTTGCGAAAATAGTTGTCGTTTCAATTTCACCAAATTTCGTGAAAAACTTGGTTATTTAAATTTTTCACATAAATTTTGAGGTTACGTAAAAAAGTGTAAATAAAAAAGTTGTAGATCTTTTTATTACTTACAACATTGCTGTTTAACTTTTTTCTACAGGACTTGTAGTTTTGCCGGAAATTGAGATAAACTATTTTTTACCCTTAAACCCCGCCCTCCCCCACTACCCGAGCTCAGATCGCCCGTAAATTATTTTTCCGTTAATTTTCGTTATATTCTCTTCCTTTTGCAATTCATCGTACGATTATTTTTTTTTCGTTTCAAAAATTATCGGCACTGGTCTTTACACGTCCCTATGCGCTTTGATTTGCCACCGGAACCACCGAGATTAGACCACCGGACTTAGAATTAGAGTCAAAACTTGAATTTTAAAGAACACCGTTATTCTCAGGTTAACTTTTATTTCACAATTATGGCTGAAAACCTTTAATGGAAGCCTCCATAAAATTTCTTGATAATCTGCTTTGTAGTTTTACTAATATACATGACATCGGAATTGCATGATTTTGTATTCCTGCGCCACCGCAGTGAGTACTTATGTGTTTGGCAGGAAAATTACGCAGCCAGTCGGTCATCCTAATACGCAATTTGCAAGAGCACAACTGAACGGTGCGGGGAGAGCCAGTAAGGTGTCTTCCAAATCGTTTCGTAACAAGATATGAAGTGTACAAAATGCGCCACCGGTATTGCTTTTTTTTGTAGGACATTTTTAAAAGATGTTTTAAGAGGTGTTGCACTATCTTAAATTACTCCGTAAATATATATTAGTTGTGTTATTTAATGTATTTCTAAAAAATATTCCTTTTTAATAAAATTTATTTACCAAAAAAAATTAAATTTATAAAATATGTAAATAAATGGAGGTCGGACAGTACACCGGAATTAGATTTTAGGTCTTAGATATTTTTTTATTAAGAATCTATGTATTAAATACATCTGAATACTTGGCTATCATGTAGATCACTATTTAAACTACCTATATAAAATTATACATAATTGTAGTTTAACTCCACACATTAATTTTCAACCTCGTCGTCTCAAAAATGCACTTGGGAAATTCACCCATATTATCTTTGATTTTTAAGGATGACCGACTGAACTAGAACTAACACGATCGAACGTACCCAATGAAGGATAATATTAGCCAGAGTAGAAATTTAGGCTCAAATAAACAATCCCATATCCAAAAACACAGGGCATTTATATAATATTGGCTTAACATATAATCGGTTAATGCAACGAGTGTGAATATAAAACCAAAAGTAGGTATTTATTCCGTCATTTGGGTAGATTAAGAAAGTCTTTGTTTCATCTTGAACATCTTTGTTTTACAAAATTTGTAACACAATAAAACTGGATTAAGTAACATACTAGACATTTTCTCTCTAGGTTTCCTACACTATTTGTCACCGTTAGAAATAGGTCCAATATGAAGGGAGATTTTTAGGGTTCCGTAGCCAAATGGCAAAAAACGGAACCCTTATAGATTCGTCATGTCTGTCTGTCTGTCTGTCTGTCTGTCCGTCCGTATGTCACAGCCACTTTTCTCCGAAACTATAAGAACTACACTGTTAAAAATTGGTAAGTAGATGTATTCTGTGAACCGCATTAAGATTTTCACACAAAAATAGAAAAAAAAACAATAAATTTTGGGGGTTCCCCATACTTAGAACTGAAACTCAAAAATTTTTTTTTCATCAAACCCATACGTGTGGGGTATCTATGAATAGGTCTTTAAATGTGAAGGTGATATTGAGGTTTCTAGTATCATTTTTTTCTAAACTGAATAGTTTGCGCGAGAGACACTTCCAAAGTGGCAAAAAGTGTCCCCCCCCCCCCTGTAACTTCTAAAATAAGAGAATGATAAAACTAAAAAAAATATATGATGTACATTACCATGCAAACTTCCAACGAAAATTGGTTTGAACGAGATCTAGTAAGTAGTTTTTTTTTAATACGTCATAAATCGTAAACCGCAATTTACCTCGATCAAAGTTACAACGAACTCCAAGAACTTTTATATTATGTTACTTGCTACTACGGAACCCTTCATGGGCGAGTCCGACTCGCACTTGGCTGCTTTTTTAATAAGTATTTCTTTGACTGCACACCCGTTAACTGGTTATGAACTAAAGAGTATTTAATTATATAGATAAATATGTTTACACACAGTAATTATATATATTTATTAAATGTATCAATCAAATACTCTTTTTATTCATAACCACTTTACACTAAAGCACACTTAGCACACTTTTGCAACTTGTGTTTTTTTTTATGTCACTAACGACACAGACCATCCTTGTCTTTCTTCACATTGTCATATTCGTAGTGGTTATCATCATTATTATCATCAAATTTACCATCGTTATCATCATCATTATCATGAGCATCTGAATCATTATCTTTGTCATCAGGATTTTGCTCAAGCACAGTCGAATGCACACAATGAATTGATCTAACAACCCCTTCATCTTCCACAGTCAGTGTCGGTGACAGTGTCAGTGCTAACACTGACCTTCATCTCGGTGGACCGCTGGTACGCCATCTGCTTCCCGCTCAAGTTCAAGTCCACCACCAGCCGCGCCAAGACCGCTATCCTCATCATCTGGACCGTCTCCTTGCTCTTCAGTATGTTCTGAATATACTCTATTATATAATTTTAGGCTAATTATACCTCTGTGTACACTTGACTGTTTATGAAATAACTTGCTGTTAGTAATGATGTGGTTAGGTAAATTAATGTGAGAACTAGCGATGCTAATAAATCTGATGTTCTATTTTAGTTGTCAGAAATAATAATGAACCTGATTTTAGGTGTAAGATCAAGTCTAGCGTCTTTAGGTTTTGTCTTAATTTGCTGAAGTTTCACTAGTACTATCAACTTGATAGTATCGTACTAGGTACCGAACCATGTTAAGACGTTGATGTAGGATGATATTAAAATTCACGTGGAGAAGTTAATATCAATTACAAGCGAATACACGCTGACAAAGGATAGAGTGATTAAGGTTTCCTTATTCGATAGGTACGAGAATAATTATGTAAATGTAGTCCCTGCAAGTCAAAGTCAATTTTCCCTTCTCGAGGGATGATTATGTGATAAGACGGTATGGTTTTCAACCTTCCTCTTAATTGATTTTCTTGACGAAGATACAAGTACACAGTGGAAGGCGTTTTACCTGCGTCGTTAGCTACCACTATACTTTTATTTTTATAATGTCTTTTTTATGGAAATAGCCGGCAAACGAGCTGACGATCCACCTGATGTTAAGTGGCTATCGTCGCCCATGGACATGAATGAAAAAGAAAGAAAGAACTGGCTCTCAAGCCCCCAGTCGGAACATGACGAGTCGTTTGGCGGCTGCCTCATGTTCAAGGGTGGTAGCTATCCAGGAGAACCCCATGGAGAAACAATAATAGTAATAATGGTATCAATTAACAATTAAAATTAATATTACCAGTACAATCCCTCGAGGGGCCCTACCACCAGTGGTTGGATTTAGTCGCCTCATAAGATACCCATCCGGCGTGGGATTGGGGTTAGTATTCTAAGCCGCCCCAATGAGGCTAAAAACGCTGTCTCTTTCATTGTGTTGTATAAAAAATGTAAAGTTATGTCCGGCTTTCTTTTCTGTTTATAGTGATCATTTACTGACAGCTAGTTTGCTCATTCCTATTCCTCAGATTCTCCGGACCTGGTAGTTCTGACAACAGTGAAGATGGTGCCGTTACGATTCGAGCTGGAATACCTGGTCCAGTGCATGGCGACCTGGTCTCCCACAAGTGATCTCGTATTTTACGTCATCAAAGTGCTTTTTATTTACACGTGAGTATTGCTTCTGTTGATCATATAGAACGCGAGGGTAATACACACTTTATGTTGATCCTTGAACATACTGTTCATCTTTATTAGGCTACATTTGATCAATCCTGGTCGTAGTGGTTCTTGGAATAGCAGTCCTAAGCCTGATGACCCAAATCTTCATTGTAATTTTAATTTGTAATAATACTATATTGTATTGTATGGGCTTTATGGAGAGCAATCTTAATATATATAAATTACGTGTCACGTTGTTTGTCCGCGATGGACTCCTAAACTAGTTAACCGATTTTAATCAAATTTGCACACGGTGTGCAGTTTGATCCAACTTGAAAGATAGGATAGCTTACATCTAAAAAAAACCTTTGGGCAGAACGAAGTCTGTCTGGGAAGCTAGTTATTATATAAAAAAGAGTATCTTTATTCTGATTTGGTTTGATAATTTTTCCTGGGGTTTTTACTGTTTTAAAGAAAGATGTACCTCCTTTATCGATTTCAAGGGGTTTAGAAAGATGTTAAAATCCTTGAAATCGATAAAGGAGGTACTATGATTTTCAATCAAACGATTTTTATTAAAATGAGGAATCGAGTTTGGATTACCAGCACGCCTAAGCCTCAGCTGCAATTTCGCAATTTTCCAATCCGAACAGAAACCGATGGCTTAACGTGCCTTTGCATAAAGTACACAAATTTCATTTTTACCATCGCTATGCCCTCCAATTCTCGACCTTGCTTACCATTAAAACCATTCTTCAATCGTTTGTGCACAGTGAACGAATATTGTGCACCCCTACCCTTCTCCTTCATTTGCCACTGTTTTGATATTTATGAAGGTTTTCTGGAAGAGGTCGCTAATCGGTGATAATACCCTTTGTATAAATGTATCTTTATAATTAATATTTCTGAAAAATGTTGGTGTACAATAAAAAGGATTTGTATTGTATTGTTAACAGGATACCAGTTCTCTTGATGACGGTGGCGTACTACCAAATCGTCAGGGTACTGTGGCGGTCTGATAACATCCCGGGACAAGCGGAGACGGTCAAACTGGCGTCTGCTGAACAGAGTGAGTAGAGTATTTTAAACGGGTACTCACAAAGTCGACGGCATCTTTTTGACGACTCCACGATCGAAATACCGGTAAAAACTACAAAATTCGTCAGTAAATTAAATTAATTATTGCCTTAAAATATTATTTTGAAAAACTCCCCTAGTTTTCTAAAATTTTATTTATTTATTTGGTTTCATAAAAACATGAGTAAAAAATCTCTTTTTAGGGCCGGCAATACATGAACAAATCGTCAGTAGTTGCAAAATTGTAACTGTAGTTTCTGGGTTTGCGTCATGGAAAACTTGGATTGGCTGAAAGCTTTTTATATTCTCCTCGTCAGCATAGAAGTTCTTGAAATTTCACCACTATTACTCTCAAACTCAGTTCAAAGTTGGTCATCGTTTTTCGTGGTTTATAAATACAAACTACCATTCCTCGCGTCCTTGTATAAAGCCGGACGCTACAAGGATTATTAGAAAACTTTGCATGTTGTAGTTCTGATGCCGAGAGTTCTGAGGCCGACTGGGGCTTTAAAATTACCCGGAACTCAACATTTGCATATTTGTAACAAGGAAATAATTTTTTATCCAATGGTCCGGCAGCATTTGGAAGTTTTTTGCTGGAAAACGTTCTTCTAATTTTTGCTTAGCGACTGTAACATCATTTTTTTCCATGGGAATTCAGACTTATACTTACGGAAATTCAGTCAAAATATAATACGTAATCTGAAATTTGGAGCACTATATCAGCATGTTAGAATTTGCTACTTACATCGGTGAAAGAATATCATAAGATCTAAATCGGCTTAATAGTTTTTATTCGATTTTTTATCTTAATTATATTATTATTTTTGATGATTATTTTGATCATTTCACTTACCTTGACACCTGAGTGCAGAATCATTATTTAAGGTTACTATACTACGTAATTTCATGTCATGTTGCGAAAGTGTTTTCTTCAACAGGTTAATCCTCTTGCCAACGAATTAGAAAAGTAATAAACCAATTCTGACCCGGGTTTAATTGGGTTTGACAGAACTGGAATTACAATTATTTCCTCGTACGATTCGGAAATACTCAATTAATGAACAAAAGTTAGGAAATCTAAATTGGTTTTTGTTTGCCTGTTTGTATGTGATTTTTAGAAGGACATAAAAGGATTATTTCCAAAAAGATGGGACTGAAACTTAGTCAATTAACTCGCGATTTCTGCGATCGTATGTCCACATATTGTTTTCACCACTACATAACATTACATTAGTAACCACAATTTTTTATTTGCAGCCAAGCTACGGTCTCGCCGGAAGGCCGCAAAGATGCTGGTGGCAGTGGTCGTGATGTTTGCTGTCTGCTACTTCCCAGTGCACCTTCTCTCTGTGCTCAGGTAACACATTTCCGAAGCAATTCAAACGCGCTTGAACTGGTTTTAAGCAGTTAGAACTGGTTCAAGCCTCGAATTTCAGCATTTACAGACATGTAGTAAGGGATTGTTCTCGAAACAGTTCATCATTTCTTATGGTTTTTATGCAAACTGCCCGGCCACGCTTCGGTGGCTACCGGAGTAATAAGTATGGCAAATTATAAGTCAATCCTAAAATGTTGAAATTTCAAGATTTGCGTTTCGAGGCGTCTACAAATATACGGAAGTTAACTTTTCATATATCTACGATGAGATGTTTTTTTTTAATGCAAATATTCGACAAACGAGTAAAGGTTTCGCTGATGTATCAACATGCCAGTTATTGGAAAAGTCCATAGAAGCGGATACCCGCATTATTTGGTGAAAAGTTTGCCATATTATTTTGTCACTGTTATTTATTATTCTGTGGCGGCAAAGGCCAATTAAAATACCGCTTTCAGCCGGTTATAACGTTGACTAATTACTATCAAGTGATACTATTGTTATTATAGTGATGGATACTTTATTGGTTATGATATAAATAAACAAGATACCTATAACTTCAAACCCAATTACGTAAAAATGACATCAAAAATAATTAAAGAATTTTAAATGTGATACCTAACTAACTACTAAAGATTTGTCAAAGGTATTTAGAAATTGTGCGGGAATAGATAATTATACGAGTACATACATACACACGGACTGAAATCATAACATGCTTCGCGTAGTCGGATAAAAATTTATCGGCTCGGATAAATACGAAGCTAATAACCGGACACAAAAACACCTTTGTTTAATTTCGAACGATGAGTTATTTTCCCGTTAATAATTTCGTTTACTGGAGCGATATTGACCTCGTATGAATAAATATTTGGTTACACATTAGGTATACCTTGTTGGTTACAAGTGACTCATGGGTTCATCGTGAAATTTAATAGGATATTGACTGCGAAAAAAGTCAAATATAGCTGAAAGGACAACTGCTTCTACAGAGACTAAGAACTATCCAATATCCATAGTATTAAAATTTATTGCTTTATGTGACAAAGACGAGAAAAATCAGTTCGATTTTTTAGGTTTTTTTATCTACTATATTGGTTTGAATCTTTCTAACAAAATCATTTTATTGTCTTTTGTTATTCGGTTAAAAACGTATTCTATTTTTGTCATTCGTTTTGTATTTATTTTTTAATATGACCTTGCTTTTAAACTTTGATTACAATTTTATTCCCTTATCCTACTACTTTATAATATGCAATATGCTTGAATAAAATAAATTCTCAATTGCACTACTGAAAATAAAAACGACTGAGAAGTGCAATTTGAATCAGCGCGCCCTTCAGCATAAATTACGGTTCAAGTGTATCCAAGTGTTTGCGATGGAATCATCAATCAAGTCTTTTGTTTGCACTTCGGGTATCTCCTTTGCTGGTTTGGTTGAGGTCATTTTCTATCAATATTTTTGTTGTATGGCGATGCTTATATAATGAAATATAACTTTTAAGTTTGATGAGCAGAATTTGTCCATTGAATACCAATTTGAATTCATATCGAACTGGTTCGTTTTGAATCGACTTCAAAAAAGGAGGAGGTATTCAATTCGACTGCATTTTTTTACGTTTGTTACCTCAGAACTTTTGACTGGGTAAACCGATTAAGATCATTCTTTTTTTAATCGAAAGCTGGTGCTTGTCATGTAGTATCAGTTTTTGTGCTAGATCTGACGAGTAGTTTTTGAGTTATTTTGACGTCGGTTATTTTTTCTTGGTAAAATTCAGATTATTCACACTTACAGACACTCTTACACACACACACACACACACACACACACACACGCATCTTAATTAATTCAAATTATTGATGGTCAATATAGTTTATTGAAGACCTGTCTGGTGCGATGGTTACCATACCGGATCGCCGCGTCAAGGGTCCAGGGTTCGATTCCCAGGCAGAAATTTGATTATTGACTTTGAAGGTCTATTTTCGGTCTGGGTGTGTGTTCTTATTTTAGAATGTTGTCAACGGCTCCCACGACACAAGGAATCCTAGTGTGGGACCATGAGTGTGTAGCGTTATTTTATTTTTTCAAGCAACTCAACCGAGATAAATGATGCTATTCCAGATACACCCTGGACATGGAGCAGAACGACGTGATCACCTTCATGGCGTTGCTATCACACATCATGTGCTACGCCAACTCCGCCATCAACCCGCTCATCTACAACTTCATGAGTGGTGAGTAACATCATCATCATCACTATTCATCATCATGATCATCAATATACAATAATAAAACTGTAACCGTTCAATCTGTACATGGAAGACATTTTTGAGAAAAACGTTTACTAGGGGTACGCAAAAATTATCCAATAAAAATAATTTTAAAATTTGTGTCTGCTTGTCTGTGTGTTAAGTGTTTGTTCCAATCCAAACGATGCGCTTTGCTTCGTGACTTACAATCGAGTGGCGAACGAACAGACGTTTCTTTGTGCGCTATTTATATAACTAATAGAACATTTCTCACAAAGGACGTTTGAACTCCACATGCATGTCTACTTTGACGTAGTTATATGAGATTATCGAGTGCAACAGATCAGACTGAAGTAGCATTATTCAGGCCATACTCAAGGCCATAAACAATTAAACTCAATTACCTAAGGTGTGATTTAGATAAGCCAAACTATTTTAAATTCATAAAAAACTTTTGATTAGCAGACTTACTTTTGGACGCTTTATCATGTTATAGTATGATACAAGACTGAAATTGTATTAATTTTGTACTGTAATAAACCGTTATATTCCAGGAAAATACCGTCGCGAGTTCCGCCGAGCCTTCTGTTGTTCGAACAGCCTGACGCACGACAGCCTCACCACCATGACTCGGCTCACCTACTCCAAGAAGAGACCTTCTAACCTCTCCTACGATGACCACAGGCCTTACTGCCACGCTCGGAACACGTGTAGGAACGCCTACATACATAATGTCTACAGAAATGGGTATATGACTTAGTTGTGTTAGTTAAAAGCAAATATTTTAGCTTTTGAAATAGAACAAGTTTAGTAAACTCGGCTACGTTTGTTTCATGTGAATTCTTGTATTTTAAATGTACTTGTTAAATTAGTAATTTATTTTTATAAATAAATGTCGTTGGTGAAAATATTATGTACTTATGTAAGTTATTGAAGATACAATGAAGAAATTAACTCCTAGTCAAGTTTTGTACTATGTAGTGTAGTGTATGTAGTGTAATTTACATTTTGTAGACTTCTATTTGTAATCAAATTCGCTTTTTATGATTTACATTAACGCCCCAACTCAGAGTCACTAACGGTTACTTAAATCGCTCCTAAGTACAGAATTTTTATGATTCTTTACTAAGGAGATATTAAAGTAACCGTTAGTTAGTCTGAGTTGGGGCGAAAGTAAAATAATTGGTTTATAAATAAAATTAGGTAATAGTATTTAAGTAATTACTGTAGTAATTTTACAATATGATCTTTATTAAGTTGTGTGCCATAAATGTAAATTATGTTATTTTTTACTCTTAAATAAGTTGATCGTCATCAAAAACATAACCGAAGATTTCTGAAATGTAAATAGTTATTACCTACATTTGTCAGTTTCTGTCCCTTGAAGAGCAGTTAAAAAAAAACGCATACACAAACATGTAGTCCCAATCCCAGGGAACATGTGACCGGGATAAAGATCCTGACAATTATTATCGTATTTGACAGTTCTGTTTCCGTAGGTATATTACATAATGCATCTAATTAATTTCAATGATGTTTAATGTACAGCTTAGTAAACTTATATAAAATACATATAATTACTATGTATGTCAAGGAAAAAAATCATAGGTATAGTATACTTTGTATGGAAGACAATGGGTTTGTTAAAATGTTATATATAGGATTGTAAATTAAATGGATAAATAAAATAAAAAATCTTTAAATCACCACAAGCGATTCACACTTCAAAACATTCAAAGTTATGTAAAAATAAGACACAATTAAACGATTTTTTAATTTTGTTACCTCTTGTAACTATGTTATGTTTATTTTTATATCTGAATCACAGTAAATAGTGAATACATGCTGTATATACTTTACATTTTAATTAAACTTAACATAAAACCACTTAATATTTTTTCATTTGTACCATCTGTAACTCGTCCCCTGTAATCATGGCACATCACTCAAATCGATGTCACTTGTCATTTATCGCTTTCGCGCGCGATTTCTTAATTAATGTAATGGGTACTTTGCATCTGTTCTGTATGAAACTTGTGACATTCCCAGGGCCTACAATAAGAAAAACACCGTAGTTACATCCTCCGAATCTGTAACTATCCCGCGAATAGTTGAGAGAACATTGTTAAACCTGTAATGAAAGAAAAGAAAAAAAGAAAAATAAGACCCATTAATCTTTTTATTAAGAAAGAACTGTCGTTATCGTGACAAAATTAAAACGAAGGCCACGAAAATCACTTCATAAATTTTATTCGATAAAACTTGCTCGTTAAATGTTTTATTAACGCCTTCGTCATAAAACTGGCGCCCAACTTGGGACTGAAATGTTATCATCAAGTACAACAATATTGTAGTAAAGATGTTGTTTTTTTAGAATTTATAACATCATTATTTAACACTCAAGTGTTAATAGTGTTGCAAAGATTTGCGAACATAATAGAAACCTAACTATTTTACTACTTTAATACTTTGAATATTCATAAGTTGAGTTTTATACGCTTCATCAGGGTTGTGTCAATGAAAGATAGAGAGATGTTAACAAGTTGTTGTGAGTTATAAAAAGAGAAGTAATCAAATGTAAGAACTGGCATCTATCGGAATGTTCATGAAGACTTGATTGTTTCAAGAGTTACAGCAGTTTCTAAAAGATGGCGCTCTTCCACAAAGGCAATATAAAGACTACAACGACATCTATAGAACATTATAGACACTATTAATCGTGTTAGTTCGCTTGGTGTATTGTAGAGGGAATTCATAGAAAAATAAAATTTTAATAACTAAATTCTTAGAATAATAATATGTATATTAACTAAAGTGTACATTATTAAATGCAATATTTTTCTCAAACAGGTTGGAGATTGACCTTCGATAAATATCTATCACAAGAGTAGTAGAGTAGAGGAACTACAGTAAAGAATCATTTCAACTATTTGCCAAAAATATTTCTGTCAGTAGAGAAACTTAAAGGGTGGTAATTAAACTGACTTCTATTTAATAGCATTATTGTCGACTAAAAATTTACCCTGTCCTCTAAATTACTAAGTCAGCCACCATCAATGCGCGTCTAAAAAATACTCTTTTAGCCACTATAAATCTTCAAAGTAAGCTACTGTAAACACAACTTAGCATGGTAGTTATTTTTTAGCATCTACATTTGTAACATATATTCAAATAGTAAACTTCTAAAATACTGATATATGACACCAATAAAGTAGTTTTATCTACATCTAGTTTTATAACTCAGCATCTTTTAATTTTTTTGAAACATGAATAATTTATAACTCACCCTATATTTTTCATTATCGAAATACCTAAATTTATCATCAAATATATTGAATTGTCATCAAAATTTACCTAAAATTGAGGTGTGTAATAGTTAGTATAATAACTTATAGTATAATATAACTTGAAATAATGTTCACATGATATACCTAATTTTCATATGCTATATGAACAAATAACATAATTTCATGTGATCTAATGTTTATTTCATATTATAATGTTATAATTCATTAATTTGCTCGAATAACATTTAGTTTAACGTTTCCTTCTTATAATTTTATATAGTATAATGCTCTTTTTATATAACTTTCGTAACGTTCATTTGACTTATTTTTCATTTAATCTAATTTTCTAATACATAATCAAATCTTCAAACGTTACACACCCTTAAAAGGTCTATAGCATGCGGCAAACAGCAAGAGGCATTCCGCATGCAATAAGCAATCAGCAGACATGGTTTCTGTCACGGCTCCGGCGCTGCGGGGCTCTGGCGGTCCCACGCGATCATATCGTCGCAGATGCTATTAACGCTCACCACCGCAGCTTCGGCTTGCTGGCCGGCTAAGCCGGCCAGCCTCAGCTGCTGCGGCGAGCGTTAAAAGCACCTGCTCCTCAGCTCGCGGGCCGCCTCGCCCCTCCGCGCCTACGCGGGTTTACATTACACTCTAGGGGTAGGGCAGACAAGACTACGTGGAGTCGGGTTTGCAGCGATTTGTTTCTGTCACATAAGTAACAACGAGTGCACCAACAATAGAATGACAATAAACAAATACACTTGACAACTCACAATAAACAAATACACGTGGCAACTCACATTAAACAAATACACGTGGCAACTCACAATAAACAAATACACGTCACAACTCATTCCCGCATGAATCAAATCGCGCTCTCTGATTGGTGCAAATGGACAGTGGCACCCCTCTGACTGGCGTCAAACAAATCATGCAGCCGCTATTTTCATGATAAAAGAATACGATGTATTATTTTACATGCTAAATTATAAAATATGATGTTTTCTAGTTCAAGCTTGAACTATATCTTTTGAGGAACATATGCTCAAGCTGTAAAACGTAAAATGTTGGTTAATTGTAAAATCCGTGGCCGAGTTAGTAAATTAGATGGTAATATGTAAATCAGTGGGACAAGTAAAAATATTTGTTGTTCTTTATTTGACGCTTTTTTTGGAATATTCAGGTGGCATTTAAAAAAGGCGAATTAGTTTATTAGAAGCCTTCTCATTTTCCCATGGCTTGGTTATAAAATCAGAGGTTGGTTTCCGTGGCCTAAAAAAAAATCTGCGGCTTGACTTATTATTCCCCAAACTTAAAGTTATTTTTGGATTCATTTAGGAGATGGCGTTACTGTAGCTACAAGTCCAGGCGATACAATGTAAGCTAATAAAATAAAACAAGTTTGGTTTGAATCCGCACTCATAAAGCACCCCCGAGACGGTCAAACGGTTTGATTCAAACCTTACGTGTTTGACGAAACCGCTTTATGCAGGTTTGAAGGTTCGTCAAACAAGACTGCGCATTTTGGTTCTGTACGCCGCCGTAATCAGTGTTGTGACGTAAATAGTAAATTGATATTTAAATGCCCTCGAACGAGGATCGCGATTTCCTAGCGTTTATTACATTAATATCCAGCATTTTTGTGAACGCTAAACATCTTTTCATTCACTAAACACACTACAAAACTCAGTGCAAACTGACCATGTTTGGTCAAACGCGTTGAAAGACGATCAAACGACGCGTCAAACAAGCGTCAAACACAACAAAAATATATAATTTCATCAAACAAGCTACAAACCCGTAAATGTTTGACAAGCCTTCAAACTAGCTGTGTAAACGATCAAAATGGTTTGAGTCAAACTAAAATCTACGTGTTTCAATCAAACCGTTTGATCGTCTCGGGGGCACTTAAGTTAAACTTATGAAAAGGTGGCATAACCGTCGTTTGAATGTTGTCATGGTAACGATGGTTTACATCATTATGATTCGGAAAAAATTAACGCCCCAACTCAGAGTCACTACCGGTTACTTATTAAATCGCTCCTTAGCAAAGAACTTGTATCGTTATTCTTTAATAAGGAGCAATGTATGTAACCATTAGCGACTCTGTATTGAGACGTTAGTGTTGGAAAGGAGAACCCCGATTTCCGGCCACGAATTATATGTGTTCTGTGGTAGGCATAAAAAAGGACAAGAGTAAACTATATACCAAAAAATTCGTCTTATTTACTAGATAAACACGTTTAAATCTGAGCCTCATCTGCTGTTGCTAAATGAAAAAAATAATACAAAAAAGGTTTCATAGTATTTACCTCATTACAAATGATTTTATAATCGATTAAATCGATTATATATATCGATTAGGGAACTTAATAATATATTTTATGAATTATTATTCATTGTAAGTACAAGATTAATTCCTTTTTTCCTTTTTTACATGTTTTCTTGTTCATTGTATAACTAAACTATGTAATTTATTTATAATTACCATTAAATCGTTACGCTAATTATTAAGCTAGACATTTCTAGTATTTTTACATCGATTTCGAGACATTTGAATCGATTGACAACAAAGATCTCTGGTGTAATCTAACCTATCTAATGTCATTTTGGTTACCATAGCAATTATAAATAACACCATTGTCAATAATCTTGCATCTTTTGTGTATTTTTACAATTAAATTAATATTTTCATTGTATTTGCAGTCCTATTTACTATTGAAACATATCGAAACGCACATTTTAATTTTCTATTGCACTCGCTTTCGTACTAGTTGGTGAATGTGTTTTCGCTATAACTTCTGGATTTGTTTTTTAAACAAATATTGCATGAATCTTAGAATAATTCTAAGGCATGAATATTGGACTCCGAGATCGCCTGTTTTGTGACTGACCTTTTTCTGAACACTAGATGACGTACCCTATACACCTCTAGAAGAACAGTAGGATGCAGACGTTACAGTACCCATACAATACGTACCTATACCTACTGCACAATTTCTAGACGAAATATTAATATAATATTATGATGTGATGATAACTAATAAAATCTCTTTAAAACATGAAATAGCTTTTATTAATAATAATATTCACCCACCTACTTAGTTTCAACCATTACCTACTGTTTAAGTAGTTGTATTTTGTTAGTGTTTATATGTAACTTTAATTTTTACTGCATCTTATGATCATAATTATTCCTAATACTGTCAATATTAGAGTAGGTGTTTGGTTTGAGGTAGTAAGGCATAATATATTGCTGTGAGTGACATGAGTGTGACATAACCATATTTAGGTGGAAATTCTAGGATTTCATTAGTTGGCCATTGCTAGCAGACGTGAAAATTGGAGAAATTAAAGCTTTTACAATGATCTAATTGACCACCAATTTTCATTCTTGTCTAATCTGGGCCGGTGTCTCTATGGAAGATGGGGTTCTCCAAAGGAGAACCCCGGTTTCCGGCCACGAATTATATGTAATCTGTGCTAGCACATAAGACTGGACAAGAGTAAACTATATACATAAAAATTCGTCTTATTTACTAAATAAACATATTTAAATCTTAGCCTCATTTGCAATCGCCAAATGAACAAAATAAAGAAAGAAGTTCTCATTGTATTTACCTCATTACAAACGATTTTATAATCGATTGATTATGGAACATATGTATTAAATTAACTATTTATTAATTATAAAAACAATATTTATTCCTTTCTGATATGTTTTCATGTTCTATATAAAGCTAAACTATTTAATATATAATAATTACCATTAAATCCTATAACGACATCGTTACGCTTATTTAAAGACCTTTTGAGTTTAACTTATCTGTGTAAAAAAAGTAAAAGAATATTATGATGACATTTATGACAATTTAATTTTTGCACAGAGTACTTAATCACTATGTTCTATTGCATTCGCTTTTCGTTTCGTGCGTTGGTGAATGTGTTTTTGATACAATTTCTAGATTTGCTTTTCTTACTACCACTGCCTGAATATTGGGAATAGGAGTATAGCGCCTCCTGCACAATTTCTTGACGAAATATTGATATATTTTGATGATAATGAATAAAATATCTTTAAAAAATTAAAATGCCTTTATTACACAACCTTTTGACATTTTTTTGGGTAAAACCCATTAAAGTGGGTAGGTAGTAGGTAGTATTATACCCACCTACTCAGTTTTAACCATTATGGTTTAAGTAGTATTTATTTATTTATGGTCTTCATTATATTCCTGACATTGTCTATATACTCGTAGGTGTTTGAGGTAGTAAGTGTCTAGTAAAACGCATATTCAGTAGATAGGTACTCACCAACCGGTGACCAACCGACCTTACGTTACCCATAATAAACGAGAACTTTATCAAAAACATATTTTTTTCATCAGCACTGTGACACGAGTGTGACATAATCATAACCCATATTTAAGGTGATTCATTAGGATTTCATTAGTTGGCCATTGCTAGCAGACGTGAAAATTGGAGAAAATAAAGCTTTTACAATGATCTAATTGACCACCAATTTTCATTCTTGTCTATTCTGGGCCGGTGTCTCTATGGAAGATGGGGTTCTCCTTTATGTAACAAAAAAGGAAATTTAATCGAATTCACCCTACCCATATACTTAGTAGGTACAGCCCAATCCATTGGCATCCAGTCTTGTAACAGCGCACGGTATAGATTATTATATGGTACCTAACCCAGGTCGCTTTGATTAAACCACACCCACCTAGCATTTTATTTAAATTCACTTGGCCTGTAAAAAGTGGTCTAGACACGGTACAAGTTTATTGGAGACGTGCCGTCAATATCCACCATGATACGACTTGCTAATCTTAAAAAACTACTACAAGCAGGTGGGTACGAAATGAAAGAGATTTCTTCAGTAGTCGAAAAGACTACATTTAAGTACAACAAGTGTAAGACAATAAGGGATAACTCTCTTTTAAAATCTTCGATCACTTAGATTATATATCGATGTTTAAAATAGGTACATCTTGAAACCAAATATTTCAAAAATGTAAGTAGAGGAATATCTTTTCTTGAAGAAGCTAGTCTTGAACTTGACTGAATCCGATATATCTGACATTTAAATTTTATTATTTTATTATTTAACATTAAATAAGATTGTGACATTAATAAGACCAGTAATTAATTTATATTATTCAATGTAAATAGGTATGTGCATGCCCTTCAATCAATTAAATGTATAATGATAAATTTTATAGATTCAAATTCTTAATCGCAATGCTAGTTGATAATAATTATATAATAAATAATTTGCATGCCTCTATTCTTGGCAAATGTGAGCGATATTCGACATCCAGCCAACACCTTTTGTAACCACATTTTTGCAAATAAATATCATTTCATTTCATAGTTACCTACCACGCTCTTTCTTGAGTCAGTCTGCAAACGACTCGTCGTGTTCTAGCTTCGATGCAAATTGCATGCTCTTTCCTTCTTTCTTATTCTTTTTTGGCTGAAAATACATCGGTGATACTTTTGGTGTTGCTGGTGACTGAATAATGGTGACCGCTCCTCTTCAGGTGGATTGTCCATAGACATAATACTACTAGACTAGACAAGCGGGCCTTTTTTGCGTCACGCTATTAGAAAGAGACCAAGGAGACTCGCGTAACTCGTAAGTAAGACAAGGATAGGTTTACCTCCTGCCTTTCTTCGCAGCGTGACGGTTTCACTTACATAAGCTCAGATACCTTGCCTAGTCTAGTAGTATTATGTCTATGGGATTGTCAGCCCAACTGTTTCTTTGTTATTTATATGAAAACTGTAATTCTTCAGACATACCTACCTAATGGTAATTCATTACTAATACACAAATCACCAATGGACAGTATTCTGGGGCTTGGAGACCAGCCTTCAAACCACATGACTACCAGAGCCACTTTGCATGAAGCAATAGCTGTAATGTATTTATAAATTATATTTTCTCGATATGTCAATATTAATATCACAAATATGTACTCGGAGAAGTAAACCTAATTTGGTTATCGACATCCAATATTTCGAGGGAATGTAATAAGAAACGTCGTAAGGAATCCAATGTATCCCTTTCAATTCGCTATATTAAATTATTAGAATTCCTTTCAGTTTCAAGTTTCAAGTTTCAAGAAAAGAAACAATAATTATCGCATGTGTATTTTTAAATGGACAATTAGAGACAACAATGCAACCAATTTTGAAAGACTTTATTTTCACCCCGTCGAGTACCTATCATTGTAATTTAAAACTTGTGAATCACTTGTGAACATTGAAGTATTATTACTAGCGTCTATAAGAGACACCGCGAACACAATGTATGTTCCAATGAATTGGCGCCACGCGGCTTCAATTTCCAATGGATTCGTTCGATTTTGAAAGGAGAACAGGGGCTCAATTTTGAAAATAGAACGGCGGGGACACACATTTTGTTTGAGATGTCTTCTCTTGTACATACCTCAATGCTTGTGAATGCTGTTTCGATCTCTGAACTTTAAACAAATGAAATTGAAATTGGACTAACTAATTCTTATGAAACTTTTCTCTTACGTGACAATACTGATGAAAGTTTTAATTTGAATACGAGGGTCTGATATAAATTAATAATTATTGTCTATATATGAATACGTGTGGGGAAATACTTTGTACATATTTTTAACAACAATGGAGGCGCGTAGAAGTTTGATACTTGGTATAGTTAGAGATAAAGGGAGAAGTGCAGAAAGTTAAATTTCATGTACCTATAATGAGGGTACAATAATCTGTACCTAATTGTGAACATTAATTAGAATCTATCGATGACACGCTGGACTTTGTTATCAGAGGCTATTTTGAATAAATCTACAAAGTAATATCACGATAAAGATAGATAATAGCGTTGAACATTCTAATCATATTAAAGGGATGTTTCCCGATATAACCCTAAAAGTGCGGGATCTGAGATAAGCTATTTCCGGCTCATCATTTTCTTATAAGAAAGGATTTTGGTCAGAATTCGTGCGAGCTCGATTGCAATGGAGGAGAAGGGAGGGGAGGGGGAGGGGGAAGGGGAGGGGGGGTATTAAGTGGAGGGATTAAATATTTATTTTATTATGTCAAAGAAGTATAACTTCTCACGCGCGTACAAAAGTACACGCACCCTTTGTTTCTAAAACTATTTTTTTTTCTTAAATAAAAGTAGTCTAAGTTACCCCTTTGTTATATCAGCTATGTGCCAGTGAAAGTCCCGTCAAAATCGGTCCAGCCATTTCAGAGATTAGCCGAAACAAACAGTGAGACAGACAGACAAAAATTGTAAAAAATGTTATCAAAAACTTTTGCACGAAGTACAATTTATTTAAGTTACAAGCAAGAACAATTTACTACACCAATTAAAACTTCGCTCCTAACGTACAAAAGATATTTCTGTTTTCAATAAATTCCACGGGTGTATTTTATACTTGTCTGTACAATCGAACCTTAACGAGTTAAAATTTTTCTTCCTTGCTCCAACAAACACGCTCCGAGCTGGGAGGAATTTCTTTCAAGACAAGATTTGTATGAAACTATGAACATTATGCTCCCATACCTTTCGCTTGTACCGTTATAAACTTGAAACATTCCTCTTAATAGGGTACGTATTTACCTTATCTTTCCATTCATGAAAAATCAACGATACAGTTGAGTTTAGTATACCTACAATAGAATATTTATTCAGAACTAGTTACACTTTTGAAATAAATAATAACATACAATCAATGTACACATACTAAAATAGTGCTTTATGAAAACCTTGTACCTGAAACTGATATAGGTTAAAATACCCGAGTTACATGAGTAACCAGGCTATGTAAAAACGAAATGGGAAAAATTAACATGAATAATAATAAAAACTTGAGAGGTTTCAAGGGACACCCGGATGGAACGAAGTTCCTTGCAGTCAGTACTAGGATACCAAAACATGCAGCAAGTGTGCCAAAACAAATTTAAGGTATTAAATTTCTCATCGGCTTTATTCATCTAGTAGCAATTGCTACTAGGTGAACAAACAAACTACTACCTAACGAAAATATCTGGCTTGCTTTCTATGTAAAAAAAACTGCGATGGCAAAAAGTGTCGTTACAACTTTTCGTTACCAAATTTTCCGCCTAGCCCCCTTTCGCAACGCGTGATAAGGAACTTCGTTCCAAAAATTGACTAGTTTTAGTGTACCTAACATTGGAAGGAATGATTTACACGAAAATTTTTAAACAGTCAAACCGTTTTATCTGTGGACCGATTAAAATATTAATAACATTTTCCGAGTAGCAGAAATAAGCTAACTCACAGACATTATAAATAGAAATAAAATTATAAAAAAATATTGTTGGTATTTATTGCGTTAATAAATTGCACCCATTTATATCTGTAAAGTAAGCGAGATCCTTTAAAAACAATACACAAGAAACTGACTGATGAGTTCTTGAATCCAACGAAAATACTTTAAGGAGGAAAAAATTTCCTTCGCATTTCTTGTAAGCCGCGCGTGATGATGTTTTTGTATATGATTAAATTTACGTCTACAGAAGATAATATGTTTACTTATTTACTCTTAGATACAGTTTAAACGTATTCATCATTTTGAATGTTGTTCATGAACGTTGGTAACGAGGTCCGTTTAATAAAAACCATTCTCAAGGGAAATAGATTATTGTTTTGTTTTCGTAGATATATTTGACAATGTGGTAGGCTAGGCAAGCCACCTTATGCTAAGTGATCTCTCTCAAATGCATTAGTGGCTTCAAAGGAATCACCGAAGCGGTGTCCACAGAGAAACAAGGGACCTGCATTATTACTGGGTTTCAAACATAGTTTTCACTTCTTCTAATCACTTATCGTAGTCTTGGTAATTTTGCAAAATTGTTGACAAAATATTTTACAAACATTTCTACTTGCAACAACAAATCGTCTTTGTTTTTCGTTTTATTAACATTCGTTCAAGGCATTCAACGTTTCATTAATTGCATAACTTCTAGTTCACAAACTGTATGTATCGGTTTTACATCATTACTGTACAAATTAATAATATAAGTCATAAAATTTTAAAATAAAAAAAAATTTAAATAATTTTAACAAAAAATATTATGAAGATGAATTCATTAATACAATAAAGGGTGTTAAGGATAATTCAATTTAAATGAATTGACGGTTATTTCATAATCAAAAGTCTTATAGGACATTTTGCGTCCGCCGGACATTTCGCGAAAAGGACATTTTGCGCCTAAACCAATTGAAGATACAATAAAAAAGTCAAAACATGAATCGAATGTAACACAGTTTCATAAAAATCGAACTTATTTTACGTTATAAGGAATAAAAAATGTTTAGCATAACAGCTGCTTCTATTCTAATTATTATTATTAATACGACAATTGCGAACAAAAGAGATGCCAAGACAATGAAAGAAGAATATAAATCCCTTGGAGAGCACACAATGGTTACTGATAGCGAAACGTTTCCATACGTTGCCGCCATTTTGAAGAAAACCACGTATATTAGCGCTGGAGCCTTGATACACGACAGTTGGGTTGTCACAGCGGGAGATGCATTATTTCTGTAAGTACAAAGTTGTTATTTGCCCCATTTACGACGTAAAAGTAAGTTATATATTTTTTATGGCAACAGCCGGCAAACGAGCTGACGATCCAGATGATGGTAAGTGGCCATCGTCCTCCATGGACATCAGCAACTCCAGAGGCATCACTGATGCGTTGCCGACCAAGAAAGAGAAGAAACAGAAAGAAACTGGCTCTCGAGCCCCTAGCCGGAACACGACGAGTCGTTTAACTGACTCAAGCTAGAGAGTGGTAGTTATTCAGGCAAATAGACAAAATAGTAATAGTAAATAAATAAAAATAAGGTGGGATAACATTTATACATTGAGATAATCAGATAGTAAATGCACAGATGCAACTAATAACGATTAAGATAAGCGTTGCTTATTTATTAGACAAATTACGTAAGTTGTAATAAACAATTCACTTATCATGTTCAAATCAAATCAAATCAAATCAAAATCTTTTATTCATATAGGTATCACTGATACACTTATGCACGTCATTTTTTAATCTACCAGCTTTTCGGAAAGGCGCTTTGTCAAGGAGGAGAAGAAAAGCCGAAAGAAACTCCTCAGCGCATCTTTTAAAATCATGGATGGTTACATAATATTGCGTTCTAACCTACGCGGAACTGGATGCGGCATTAGTTTCCAGGCGTCTTTGTCATTAATATATTCATTTATACTATAGTATCCTTTGCGTACTAGCTGAGATTTCACATATCTCTTAAACATTTGGATAGGTAAATCACGTATTGACCTAGGTAATTTATTGAAAAAACGTACACCGAGCCCCATATAAGAACGTTGTACCCTACTTAGGCGAAAAGATGACGTAACCAAATTATGTCTGTTTCTAGTTAAATGATTATGCGTATCACTATTCTGCTTGAACATACCTAAGTTGTTTTTTACGAAAATAATATTGCTGTAAATAAATTGAGAGGCTACTGTTAATATGCCTATTTCTTTAAATTTCTCACGCAGGGATTCGCGTGATTTTAATTTATAAATGGCTCTGATTGCCCTTTTCTGCAAAATAAATATAGCATCAACGTTGTTGTTTTTCATCTTAACACTATCGACAATAATTATCGATATTTTTAAAATGCCTACCTTGATGCAGTAGGTGCACGGCTAAACAGGAATTACCCGTGGTGGGTGAAGCCTGTGGGTGCACGAGTAACGGCCCTAATAAACTAATAAAATATCTGCTCTATTATATGTATTTATTCTTTTTCACGAAATAAAAAAAAATTAACGACTTTTTAATTTGAGGATCAAATAAGAAAATAAAATATTCCTAAAGATTCCCGTAGGTAAATTCCCTGATATTGTAATGTGAAGCACGCCCCCAACGACAATATCTGAAAGGGCTTCTCATATTTCCACAAAGTTTACCTTAAGTAGGGCAAAGTTACCTTGGATTCCAGAATGACCCTTTGCATTCCTAAAACTGAAACTATGAAGTTTCTCATAACAAACTTTTGGGATAAAATTACCTTGCTCCTTATGTACAGACACAAAGAGTTAGCTCTGGTTGGAAAGCAGCCATTAAAAAAAATTATATACGTCTAAAAAGAGTTGTTAAAATATGTTTTCGTGTCTTGGCAGCACCTCGAATAACGTGTATTGGATAATACCCTGGCTGATCTGACCCATTGTAGTCCTCATACCACATAGACAATCTACTTCTTTATTTTAACATTCATATTCCAGACTCACAGATTCTTCAAGAATAATTCGGGTCAGACTCGGCAGCATCAATCACAAAAAAGGTGGAACCCTCACACCGATAAAATACTTCCAAATCCATCCTTATTTCGATGATAATAAGCCACAATATGACATAGCTCTCATAAGATTATCTCAACCAGTTCGGCTGACACCAAACTTGAATCCGATAAGACTGCAGCAGAGGCCTAGGAGAGTGGCTGCTACTCATTTTATTGTGACAGGATGGCAAACGCAGGATAAGGTGAGAAAATGTCGATGTTAATAGTTTAAATCTAATTTATACGCTTTAATAGTGTCAATCTACTGAAGCAAAAATAAATAGAACATATGCTTTTAACTGTCAAGAAGTTCCGTGGTCTGGAGCCACATCTGAATGAAGTATCAGGTCATGTGTATCACCAAAATGCATTATCATCAGAACTAAACCAATCTTAAATGTAAACCTACGAGTAGATTAAGTAGGTCTAAGCTTGCAAAATTTGACCCACACAGGATAAAAAAATATCCGCTTCCAAACAGTCTCTCTCAGTAACTGACACCTTTGGCTTGAGAGCCAGTTCTTTCTTTCTTTTTCTTCTCTCTTTCTTGGCCGGCAACGCATCAGTGTTGCTGATGTCCATGGGCGACGATAGCCACTTACCATCAGGTGGATCGTCAGCTCGTTTGCCGGCTATTACCACAAAAAAAAACATGTTTAGCATAGAGGGATCTCTTAAGAGTAGATCATGCCTCGGGTGCTGTACTCCGATCGTCCATGAGCAGAACTTGTATGGGTTGCAGGAAACAATAGTGGGATTTAGGTCTGGCGTGACGTCATAGTGTGAAATGTTAACAATGTCAAAACATTACATAACCGAAAGGTCAAAGGTAGCCAGACACGGCCATTAAGTATTACCATGTACGGTCGGCCGCAGAAGCGGCAGAAGTAGCTTAACATTTTAGCACCTTGTCACATTGCATTTCTTGAATTTGTCATAGATGTTGCTAGGAAACCGTTGAAACAGTTACTATTACAAAGTACTATAATGTTAAGCTACTTCTGCGGCTGACTGTACGAAATGTCCGTAAATACGAGAGAGGACCACTTGCAACAGAAAAGATTTATCGTTATTGCCTCATTCGTAACGTTCAGCAAGATGCTCAAAGATTAGGAAAGTTAGAGTACCTTTGTCCAAACCAAACGAGGAA
The DNA here is from genome assembly GCA_911387775.1 of Thymelicus sylvestris. Classification (NCBI taxonomy): domain Eukaryota; kingdom Metazoa; phylum Arthropoda; class Insecta; order Lepidoptera; family Hesperiidae; genus Thymelicus; species Thymelicus sylvestris. Next base: position 10,421,372 of record OU426909.1, on the reverse strand, counting down.
TCCTACAGGCGTGTAAGGGTATAAAAATGTATTTAAAAATTTTTCTTCTTCTTCTCTTCTGATCTTATTAGTGATAGAAATCGATTAAGCGTTCACACAGATGAGTTTAATAGTTTTTGAACTCACTGTAACATGATCTAAAATTCTGGGTCTGTGTAGGTAAGTAATTAAAAAAAAATCTAATTCTACTCTTAAAGAATCTAAAAAATCTACTTTACTCTTTGCATTATATTGTTGCCAGTCACTGAATCCCGATAGTTCAAACTAGCACTATTTTGTTAGGACTCACCAAATTTACTTAGTTTTATGACTTTTATGTACGTACTACGAAAATAAAGCGTAAATTTTTAGGTTTAATTATTCTGGCCGGAGATCAAAGCACTTGATTTCATAGACATAGACTTATGAATTTCAGGCTCCGTTTTTTGCATATTAAAGGATTTTTGGTTTTACGTGCACTGTAATCAAGATTTTTGCATTTATAAAGAATACAAAGGAAAGAAAAATAACTGTCTTGAAACGTATCTATGGACTCCTTGCTATACTGATGGCATTGACAACACAAATTAGATATCACAATTGGACATAATTCTTGACAAAAAGTAACCGACTTCAAAATTAAGGGTAACTCAAAAACTACTTTTAATCTCGCTCAAAAAATGGGACCACATGATAAGCTCCAGCTTTAGAATAAAAAAAAATCATCAAAATCGGTTCACCCAGTCAAAAGTTCTGAGGTAACAAACATAAAAAATAAAAATAAAACAATCGAATTAAATACCTCCTTTTTTGAAGTTGGCTAAAAAAAAACTGTCTTGAAACGTGGCTATGGAATCCTGGCTTTGCTAATGGCATTGACAACACAAATAAGACACCACAATTGGACAAAATAAAATTAGGCAACACCTTCAACCTAAGAAAAAATAAAAGCTGTTTATCAATTTGTTTTATTAGTGCTACGCCGATAGCCAGATCGGGTCGCTCGTTCAACTTACGTCAATAGAATCTGAATATTAGAATATCAAATTAATTGTTTAAATCTCCCGTTGAACTCGCCTTTGACTCAAGCCACAGCGATTCACAATCTTTGCAAAACAACCACAACAAAGAACAGACAATAGAATAACAAAACCACTTCATAAGTCAAAGGGATGTTTGTATGAGTCTAAGTTGCGCGTCTGCGGTTACAGGCATTTTGTGACGTGTCACGTGTGTGGAGTACTCAGTGGAGTCCCGTTAGGCTTAAACCTCGGATTCAATTACTTTGAATGTATTCGATAAAAGCTTTTCATTCATGGAGACAAATACTAAAAAGTATTTTTGGCCACTTTGTTTTTTTATTTTGTGTTAATGAATATTAATTTTATTTTTAAAACGAAATTATATGGGCGAAAAATTCGTATCTACATAGGATAGTTAAGCTTTTTCTGAGGTCAGCGAGAAAAACCACGCGTACTTTTAGATAATGGTCTACTTGTATGCTAAATTTCATGAAAATACATTCAGTACTTTTACGTGAAAGAGTAATGGAGGTCATACACGATCAAGTGTACATATCAAGTCTGCAGTTTGACTTGAAGCGGTGTGCCTACACTCAGCGGGACCCCCTATCCTAAAAAGATATGAGTATGTCCAGGATTTAGTTCCTGTTCTATCAAATGCAGTCAAAATTAGATTTTGTTCCGACAAAATGAACGAAGGGCGTTGGTTTTAAATCAACCTCCAGCCAGCGGGACCCTTTTCATTTATAGGTCACAGAAACTTGAAATGGGTGTCAAACTTTAGTTCTACTTTCATTTATTACGATCTAAGTAAAAACGATGTACTAGCGTAAATAATTTCAAAAATAACAAGGTTCAAAAGAACCTCCAGCCAGTGGGACCCTTTTTATTTATACGTCTCAAAAACTTGAAATGGGTGTCAAACTTTAGTTCTGCTTTCATTTATTACGATCTAAGTGAAAACGATGTACTAGCGTAAATAATTTCAAAAATAACAAGGTTCAAAAGAACCTTTAGCCAGCGGGACCCTTATTTTTGAAATTATGTACTCTAGTGCATCGTTTTCACTTAGATCGTAATAAATGAAAGTAGAACTAAAGTTTGACACCCATTTCAAGTTTCTGTGACCTATAAATGAAAAGGGTCCCGCTGGCTGGAGGTTGATTTAAAACCAACGCCCTTCGTTCATTTTGACGGAACAAAATCTAATTTTGACTGCATTTGATAGAACAAATTTGGAACTAAATCCTGGACATACTCATATCGTTTTAGGATAGGGGGTCCCGCTGAGTGTAGGCACACCTTGAAGCGGCATCCAGTAAACTTGATCGTGTATGGCCATGGTATAGCGATCTGGCCATATAGCTATCTCATGCACACTAGATGCCGCGTCAAACTGCAGACCTGCCTCCATAACCAATATCCATACATTCTTACTAACAAACTTTCATATGTATAATATTAATATGATAGTTCATTCTAGACCCCAACCACTGAAGACAATAGTTATCTAGAGTCCATCGACAGTATCAGGCGCCACCGTCTGCTCTCAGTCTCCCACCTCCATCCGACATACCCCGAGGAGTGCTCCGAACAACTGAGCATATCTGGACTGAATGACTCCGACAATACCCTCATGTGTTTGGACCCTGCTGTGGGGATGAATCCTTGCGAGGTATACCTTATTTCTTATCTTCGTAATGTAGGATAAGTTAGCAGATTTAGTACCAACTAGCTGCTTAATAAGCTTAATAGAGGCCTAAAGCATACTCGACCACGCTGCTCCAGTGCGGATTGGGTTAGAGGACAACCCAATTGTCGAAAACCCTCCAACATGGCTTAACCTTATGACACAGAATACTACCTGATGACAAAATCCGAGACCGACGGACTTACGTGCCCTCCGAAGCACGGAAAAAAGGGCTTATGGTAACTTTTCAATTTCAGCGTCAAGCAGGGGCACCAGTTGTCCTAAACGGAGTGCTGTGGGGCCTCGTGTCCTCCTGGAAGCCAGAGGACTGTGACCTGGCCTCAGGACCAACATATGTGGTCCTAGTCGCCACACAAAACATCAGTTCTTGGATCCAGGCGACTCTTCATGAGAAGAAATGGCACCCAAAGTATCGGAAGGATGAGAATTTGATATTAAATAAATGATGAATTTTATTTATTTAATCTTTATTGTACCTACAAGCTATATTTACTTTTTACGTGCCTTGTGCATGGTAGGGACAACAAACTCAAAATAACTTCAATTAATTTATTGAGAGAAGAGTCTCTCGCTCTCTAGTTCCCAACACATTTGTTGCCCCATAGTTTTACACTTCCACATCAAATGGGTGGTCTGACAGCAATAAATGAATAATAAATTGACCACATCGCCACTTACCAACAAGTTTACATGCATTTACAAGTATTTTTAAAAAGTCTTTTTTGAAGATGAAGCCACTCTGGGACGTATTTTAAATTGACATCTTTTTACATTTGTAGTATTCGTGCTCTATCACAATGAAGTGTGAACGCAATTACGTATGTTTTTATTTGTATTTTTTCTGTGAACCCTACAAACGAGCAATCGAAACAAAACTGGTACCTAAGTATTCAGTGTCCACCATCGCCCATGGATATCAGAAACATCAAAGGCACCACAAATGAATTGCCGGCCAAGAAAGAATGAAAAAGATTATAATAGTACATTATGATACAAGTGTGGTATGTTGGTCATTACACTCGAGCTGATATTGCACAGCGCGAGCCGAAGGCGAGTGCTGCAAGAAAATCGAGAGTGTAATGACCAAACCTCACGTGTGTCATACGACGTTTTTCAACACACCCACGAGTAAAAAAACAAATTTCGTCCTCAAATAAACAATGCTCACAGACCAGACGGAAAGTTTGTTAAAAATGGCGCGCTCCGCGCTGATATTTTTTTTTCTGCGCGCGCATAGCTAACACGCCGCTGGAGCGTAGGCACGAACAATTACGCTAAACAGCCAAAACGCAAAATGTATAAAAATCTAATATTTATGTATTTATGAATTCGTTTCACGTTGAATTATTAATTAAAGTAAATAAGTTGTTGAAAATTTATCATATTCAAGGTGGTACACTTCTTTTTTTTTTACAAAAATAGTGTTATTTTTAGTCTTATGTTGAAACGAAACGTATCTAAGTCAAAACTTTTTTCCGAAATTTAAAAATAAAACTATAACCCGGCTAAATTAAGAGCAAATAGAATGCATAAATAATATCTTTCAGCAAGGTACAAACTTAATTTGATGGAATATAAAATAAAACACTAGTGCGATAAAGGAAAAAAAGCACAAGTGTTTAATACCATGGTTTATGAGTGTAAAAGCCATGTGATAAAAACCAATTTATGAGCAAGGGTGTTGAAAAACTTATTTATTGCTATGGCGACTGCTCTGTAAAACTATCCTTACGTTCCGTTTGAGTCACTGTTCGTATTTACTCGGATTTCAAGAGTATCAAATTTTAATGATGTCCTGTTAGATTCGATCCAAAGCTCTGCCTTGTCGGGTCTAAGCTCTCTGTAATATTACTTTGTTCCTGTAAATGGTGTTAGATTCAATCCATAGCTAGTCAGGTTTAAGCACTCTGTAATATTGTTCCTGTAAATTGTGGTAACAATGTAGCAACAATGTAGCTACATAAATTATCACAGCTGTGAGAGTTTTATGATTTCAATCTAGGAGGAAAGGCTGCACATTATTTCCAAAGGTATGTGAAATCTGTCGAACCATAACTGATGTAAGTTTTATGGAAATAGCCAAAAAACGAGTTGACGATCTGCCTGATAGTAAGTGGCCACTCTCGCCCATGATCATTAGGAACACCGAAGACATCACTGATGCGTTGCCAACCGAAAAAGACGAGAGAGAAAGAAATAAAAACTGGCTCTCTGCAAGCACCCAAGATTAATAATAACGGAGTGGTAAAGACTTTGAATTTTAACTTCCATAAATCTACCAAGATGTATTTTTAAACGTAAGACCATACATTTATTATTTGCTTATTTTCTCCAATAGAAAACGTAGAAGACAAAGTATCGATACTTTGTCACACTTTTTCAAACAAACCGATCTTACACGAAGGCCGTTTCTTGGTGGTCATACTAGCATGTCATATTGATATGACCAACAAGAATAGTTTGTATTGGTGGTCATACTTCCAATTATAACTCTAAATATAGTATTTTCCTGCACCCTGCACCAAATATAATGGTACATACAGTCAATGTCAGCTATACGAATAACTAGGACTGAATAGAGTTTAGTGATTCGAATAATCTAAATTTTACTAACAAAAAATAACCGACTTCAAAGTTACTAAAAAACTACTTGTCAGATCTCATTCAAATTTATGTGAGACCACATGACAAGCACCTGCTTTCGATTAAAAAAAGAATCATCGAAATCGGTTGGCGTGATATTGAGTTATTCGTCAATTTGTCGTGCACATTCTTAATACAAAGGAGAATGCCCACGGATGGTATCGCCAAATCTAAGTTGTGTCACTACTTCATGAAATCAGTAACTCCTATTATTAATTAAAACAATGTTTGTAAGTATTACGGAATAACAAATTCTCCGGAGAAAAACTGACCAAAATAAAAATCGTTGTCTTGACCATTTATTTAGTCGCCATCATTGCCAATTGCCATAAGAGATGGATCAAGGAATCGATAAGTTTAGGTGAGATTCGATTATTTATGTAATATGACGAATAAGCAATCGATAATAAAATTGATTATTTTATAAATATTAACTTTTACCAAGCACGACCGGTTATTTTGGCGTCAGATAACAGCACACAATTAAAAGAAACTAATCCTGCAGCCAATTTAGGGTTATTATTATTATTATCTGAAGCGATGTAGCGTTCAAGATCGATCTGTCGTTCCATTAATCGATTTCTCTCGAATCAATCTCAGTTTGACATACCTAACCTCAGGCAGGTTATACATTAGGTACACAGAGTACTTAATCACTACGTCAAATAATAATTATTTTGTGACGTTTCCGACAGTTTGTTTTGAACTCGTGGTAAAATATTCATTAAGTATTATTTTTCGTGTTTGATTCATTTTGTTCTTTCAATTTCTATTAAATAAAAGCCAAAGTGATAGCGAGGCAGAGACTTGATTTCGAAGTTATTGTGATAATACCTATTTGATAATACCATAAGACTATAGTCAAAATTATCTAAGATGCCCATAATGATAGCTGCCATTTATTAATATGAACTAACATTGTATGGGCGTCTTCGAGCGAAATGGAATAATCATTTACTTGACATGAATAGTTGAATACTTACGGACGAAGGATTTTTCCAAAATTTGTTAAAAATCCTTACTCACTTTCATTGGCGTTGATTATAAATCATAGTAAACGTTATAATCTAGTAAAAATCCCTTCACATCATAATTTATGCAAAATTTATTAAAAATATTTGACGTCGAAACAATGATAGATGAAGAAGCCTAAAACAAAACTGACGCAAAGTGATGCGACGGCCTGAAACCGTTTCTAAAACCAGTCATAATTGATACATTACTATAATCGGAATTTAAAAATGAAAATTGATTAATTTAATTACTTTGTTAAAAATGATTTACTTGCATTTGAATTTAAAATTAGGTACCCAAGAATACCACGACGAATTGGATGCTAACAAAGGACATTTTCCATTATGTATGGGCACTTCGCCATCCATGAACAGTAAACTGCAGATAATATATTATAGGTAATTATGTAGCTTAGCTTTTTGCGGTATTCTTTTTTTTATTTAATCACTGTAGTTTTTTCTCTGACGCTCATAATATTACCTCAAAATATTATTATGAAACTGAGCGGATGAGTTCATCCTATCATGATCTATCTTTCTTTCTTTTTCTTCTCTTTCTTAGCCGGCAACGCACAGTGATGCTTTTGGTGTTGCTGATGTTCATGAGCGACGACAGCCACTTACCATCAGGTGGATCGTCAGCTTGTTTGCCGGCTCGGATATTTCCATGCATATCTAGCAGCATGAGTTGTTAGGAAGAAACATAATCTAAATTTTACTAACAAAAAATAACCGACTTCAAATTCTCAAAAACTACTTGTCAGATCTCGTTCAAATTTATGTGGGACCACATGACAAGCACCAGCTTTCTATTAAAAAAAGAATCATCGAAATCGGTTGACGTGATATTGAGTTATTCGTCAATTTGTCGCGCACATCTTAACACAAATTTACGACTTATGTAGTTTTCTCATGGATTCCATTGTCAGATCTCAATAAAATTTATGTGGGACCACATGACAGCCATCAGCTTTCGATTAAAAAAAGAATCATCAAAATCGGTTCGCCCAGTCCAAAGTTCTGAGGTAACAAACATAAAAAAAAAAAAAAAAATACAGTCGAATTGAGAACCTCCTCCTTTTTTTGAAGTCGGTTAAAAAGAATATATTAATAATACGTGGTACGAGATATGTAGCTCAATTGAGGTAGTTGGGAGGTACCTAAATGTTACGGTTTTTAGTTTACAATTTAATTATCGAATCGAATAGAAGGTCTTACAATTTTGAATCGATTTGTTACAAAAATTGGTTTCTTTCGTGAACCGATTTTTTTGTACATCTCTAGTGTCACTGTGATTGCAAACGACAAATTGGGCATCTTAGTTCACGGGGACTATAAGACAATTAAGATCGCAAGGCAAAGGTTAACTATGCCCAATCATTTGGCTGTAATTGTAGAGAGAGAACAATTAAACAGAAGGCGAAATATGATTTGCAACATAGACGGTTACCGCCCTCACTTGGAGCATTTTCCGAGGCTTACCATAGAGGATTTAAAACGTTTTGCTATTGGAACATACCAACTAAAGCAAGCGAGATCCTACTACGGGGAACACATCCGAAACAATGGCACATATGTTGTGCAAGTAAATGAATCCATTGATGATGATTTACCCTTAATTCTGGGCGTAGATAATTGTCCTCTTCGTGGCAGAATAAAGTCTCGGCATGTGAGCAGCTGGACTTACTACACTTAACTCCTGATAAACAGGATTGAAGATACGGCAAATACCCTGAGTGCTATTTCAGGGTATTATTGTACGTGCCTATTAGGCACAGTGGAGTGTTGTGCACATGTGATGACCATCACTTGGTATCTGAGCTGGGGTCGGCATCATGACATCAAAGCGCCGGCCGGCCCAGTTTTTAGATAATATATTTGAAGAATATATTAAGAAAACGAATAAAAATGCTAAATACTTGCTTTTGTAATTTCAATTCCTAAAGGTCCTTCTATCTCAGTGATCATCGCCAAATGAAATCTATTTACTTAATGATAACTATTGCTTTATTAAAATGAACAATCATACTAGTAACCATTATCTAATAGCGAAATGATTCAGAAAAACGTAAATTAGTACTAAACGGTTTTCGAAATTTCTAATTTTAGTGGTCCTTCATTACCACATTGCTGGTGAATCCCGAGAATTATAAATATTTTTTTATATGTAATTAAAAGTACTAAAATCATACTATAAATTAAGCTCAATTACATCATGGCACAACAGATTTGATACCGATACTGAGTTCCATAGTCACTTGGGCATTCTCCTTTACGATTTATGTGGTTTTCTCATGGATGCCATTGTCAGATCTCAATTAAAATGTGGGACCACATGACAGCCACCAGCTTTCCATTAAAAAAAGAATCATCAAAATCGGTTCGCTCAGTCCAAAGTTCTGAGGTAACAAACATAAAAAAAATACAGTCGAATTGAGAACCTCCTCCTTTTTTTGAAGTCGGTTAAAAAAGTGTAGGGACCTGTTTAAATCATGTGTTGGGAACTGAAACAGTTTTCACTGGGCAACATTAATTGTAATTTCCTGTACTAATTGCACCAACATCGCTTTACGTAAGCTGCACCATTATTTCAACGGAATTCTTCTATTTTTCACTGCGATAACAGATCCTCGGTGTTGGAATGAAATAATTCAAGGGTTGTGCGGGATATACGTGACATAGTAGGGATTGGCCAGAGTTATAAGAAATACGCGACATATATTATGAGTCTTATTACTATGAGTATGAGACGTATTTACCAAATATTAATTTTGTCAAGACTTCAGATGTGTAGCTTCATTAGTAGCAACACAAATGAGACATTGGACTCTTGCTATAAGTTCAGCTCGTCCTGATGTCAATGAAGACATTGTCAATTGTTAGCGCCGAAGAAGGCGTACACACCTACATAGGTGCGCACACGCACACTAGCCCGCCGAGCCTACGCTACGTAATAGGAATGCATTCATTCCTCTCTCGACCATCGTCCGGAAGATTGAGCACATACTTACGTTCTGTTTTATTATGTCAAAACCATTGTAACACCTATACCATTAAACTCACAAATTCAAGAAGCCGTTCGTGTTTTGTATTGAAGATTTCCCTACCATTTTTTGGTTCTTCGCACCGGATTACATTACGGATACCATTAGAAGAAGCCAGCAAGCAGCATTACGATTGGGAATGATATTTGGTGCATCGCAAGCGGCAACGGCTCGACATTGCATTACGACGCCATTGTGACTTTGTGAGTTCGTTCCATTATTCTTTCCTTCCTTAACAATATTCCGTACGTACTTGCCTTACTATTTCGTTATTATGAATAATTTCAAAACTATTATTATACTTCTTTAGTGCAATATTGCATTCCTTGCATTAATAAACTGTTGTGGGCTATACAATTTCAATAAAATTTTCCATGTTAAGTGTTGATTGCTACCTACATCTTACGTCGATAAAAATAATTTAACAAAGTAATTATTTCCCGTTTGTCACAATTCCGTGATTAGTTATTACGTTTATACGCGTAATTAGGCATCTGGGAAGTAACGGTAAACAACATCCTTCTAATATATTTGTCGATATCGCATTCCAGGCGCGTTGCGGCTTCGCTGTGCGGCCGTGCGGCCTCTCGACAAGTGCGGTAGTCGCCGCGCACGACATCCGCGGCACCTGCCGATTGCGCTGTTATAGTGCTTATCTCCCGCTGCTTCTTTCTTGCCTGTTCTGCACTGCATACCTGTTTACGCATTTAAGTATTTTCTTTTCTTCTTATGTACTGATAAGTCTTTGCACTTTGTTAACGCACTTTCATTTCTATTTTGTTTCTTTAATCTTTTATCGTAAATTTTGCATTACTATTGTGCATTATTTACCTTTAAACAATGTCTACATTAGCAGAGTTACGTCGAAAGCGTGGCTCATACAAATCTAAGCTTACGCAATTTAGCAATTATTTAGAGAATGTCACTGCTATTGAAAATCCTACTAAGGTCCTATTAAGTGAACTTAACGTTAGATTGACCAAGACTGAGGAGTGGTATGGCGAATACGATGCCTTACAGCTTGAAATAGAAAGCTTAATGGAAATTTCAGACGCTGATTGTGAAAAGGAGTACCTGTACCGAGAAGTGTTCGAGGCCGAGTACTTCGCGACGGTCGGCAGGGCTCGGGAGATCGTGAGTCGCTTTACCTCTGCGCAGCACGGCGAGCAGGCGTCGTCTGCTTCCTCCATCATTACTGGTATTGACGGTACATCAGGTGGGCCAAGCTTAAAGTTACCTACGATACATTTACCTACCTTTTCTGGCTGCTATGAGACATGGTTGGAGTTTCATGATACTTTTGTTTCACTTATCCATTCAAATGATAGCATACCTAAAATCAATAAATTTCACTACCTGCGTTCTTCTCTTAAAGACGCCGCAGCTAACGTCATAACTTCTTTAGAATTTTCGGGTAACAACTATGACATAGCATGGAACCTGCTGTGTGAACGTTATCACAACGACAAGGTTCTCATTAGTAATCACATTCAGGCATTAATAGACATAGAACCAATAAATAAAGAATCATCAAGTGCATTAAGAAAATTAATTGATACTATTAATAAAAATATTAGGTCGCTTCAAACACTTAACGTTAACACACAAAATTGGGACATACTAATAATACATATGGTTTCGAACAAACTGGACATTACTACAAATCGCAAATGGAAAGAACACTTAAACAGTTTCGAAAAATTACCTAATTTAGACAACTTTATTAAATTCATTAAAAATCGCGCTGAGTTGCTAGAAACATTAAGACAGACAGACAACAGACGCCGACATAGTGAACCAGCTTATACCCGATCACGAGCTCTTGTAGTCAATTCTAATACACAATACTCACCTCCCTCGTACACCTGTCCTTTATGTAAACAGAACCACGCCATATATCAATGTTCTCAATTCAAATCTCTGTCGGTTCAAGCAAAAATTCATAAAGCCAAACAGATGAGACTTTGCCTTAACTGCTTACGTCACGGACATGATGTCAATAAATGTAGATTAGGTCCGTGTAGGATTTGCTCTAAGTGGCATAACACTATGCTTCACACGGATGATACACCACGCTCAACGCCTCAGCAGCCTCCCACGGCGGTTGCCACTACTGCAGACGTTAAGCGTACCATGTTCGCGGCACAAGATGATGTTGATTCTGAGTCACAATCTAAACACAATGAAAACACAATACAAAAGGACATCACATTATCTTCTACTCACAATTGTTGCGTTCTTCTGTCGACAGTACTCATCACCGTTTCCGACAGTGATGGTAATCAACACACGGTGCGTGCTTTGTTAGACAATGGCAGTACGTCAAATTTCATTACTAACGAACTTTGTAAAAAATTAAATCTTACAGAGCAGTCCACATCTACAGCAGTTGAAGGATTGAGTAGAGAGGCAATAAGAATTAACAAACGAGCATTAGTTACAATTTCTTCTCGAACAGAACCATACACGTCACGCATTAGCTGTTTCGTTATACCACATATAACACAGATGTTACCTGCAACTTATTTCGATATAAAATCTTTAAATATTCCTAATCATATAACCTTAGCGGATCCAACCTTTAATACACCGTCTGAGGTAGACATATTACTTAGTGCAGAAATATTTTGGAGTACTTTATACCCTCAACGAATTTCCTTAGGAAAACATATGCCTGTACTCAGTAATTCTAAGTTTGGCTGGTTAGTATCAGGCGCTATGTACACACAGCGTAAAGTACCAGATAAATCCATTAACAATAATACAGTCCGTTGCCATTTCATTAACGATATCGAGCTAGATCAACAGTTAAATCGATTTTTCGAACTGGAGTCAATCCCCTCGCCTCGGAGCATTACCCAACAGGAATCTGAGTGTGAGCAACACTTTATTGATACAACCACAAGACAACCTGATGGTCGTTTTGTAGTGCAGATACCATTAAAACAGTCGCCGGACACTTTAGGCGATTCTTACGAACATGCATTTAATAGATTATTATCATTAGAGAGAAAACTCAAACGTTTTCCTTTACTCAGACAAGAATATTGTAAATTCATACAAGAATACATTGATTTGAACCATATGTCTTTAAATAATAATTTTAGTAGTGATAAACACGCATACATAATACCTCATCATGGCATTTTGAAAGAATCCAGCCTGACCACTAAACTACGGGTGGTTTTTGACGCATCCGCAAAATCCACATCCGGTATTTCATTCAACGACATACAACATGTCGGACCAACTGTACAAGATGATTTAATAAGTATTCTTATTCGTTTTCGGCAGCATAAATACGTCGTGACCTCTGATTGTGAGAAGATGTATCGTTGTGTGCTCGTCGCCGAACATCAGAGATGTTTACAGCAAGTACTGTGGCGCTTCGATCCCAGTCATGAGGTGAAGGTATACAATCTCAACACAGTAACATACGGTACGGCCTCAGCTCCTTATCTCGCCACAAGATGTCTTGTACAGTTGGGACGAGAATGCACAGACCCATTGGTACGTGAAATAATATTAAAAGATTTTTATGTGGATGATTTCATTAGCGGCCATGAATCCAAGTCCACTTTGATACACATTATTCAAAGTGTCATTAAGCAGTTGAAGAGTGGCAAATTTCACTTACGTAAATGGCGGTCCAATCATCCTGATATATTAAAAAATATTCATGGAGATGACGGTGATGATAACTTGCTTAAATTAATTAATGATGATCACGCTAAAACTCTAGGCCTCAGATGGTCCTGTAAATCTGATTTGTTACTTTTTTCTGTAAATACTGAGTCAGCAATGACTACTAACATAAAATTAAGCAAACGGACAGTTCTGTCCACTGTTGGGCAAGTTTTTGACCCCCTTGGGCTTGTAAATCCATGTATTTTGCAAGGTAAAATTATCTTACAACGTCTTTGGGGTGCCAAAGTTTCATGGGACTCGCCACTTCCCGCTGAAATTGAGAAGGATTGGTTGCTCTTTCTAAATTATTTACCTCATATAAATAATATTACTATTCCACGTCATATGGTATGTAACTCACCAACTCATATTGAACTTCATGCTTTCAGTGATGCTTCGAACCTGGCATATAGCCATAGATAACCTCCAATAGATTCCGTATTAGTGAAATTTTCTTAGACTTCAAAGTCACAATTTTGCGGAAGGTGCGGTTTGCGGGGTACGAAACAGATGCGCTGTGATTGGATATTTAAAATTCAAACTTGGAATTTATCAAGCTCAACCCGTCCATAGTGATTGAGTATGTACGAGTATGATCGATTAATCGTACGATCGATGTTTGTTATTATCATTAGGTATTTACTTTCAGGACAATTATAATGAATAACAATACAATGAAAATATCGATACTTTTAATAAATATATAATATTATATTCATATTAAACTGGTAGGTATAACGATGATACAACTGAATCCATCAACCTTCGATGATTATTTCTTCATATAGTAGAAACTGTCAACTGAAAAGTGTGTTATTTTATTATTTATTTATTTTTTATTTTATTTTATTAGCACACCAACAGCAGTACACACATTACATTACAAATATAAGTTCTATAGAAACTGGACTAGTGTGAGTGCCAATATTACAGGCGTGAACAACATTCTTTAGTATATTTATCAAGAAGAATAGAAACGCAAGTCTTGAAACTCTGTTAAACAAACGACACTGTATTTGGTAGGAAACCATCCCTCTCCACGGTGCATTGCTTCTATACATTTTTCCGTCCTCTCGGGGCATCTAGGAAATCTATAAAATCATTACCACAATGTTTTTTCGTATAATAAATAATGTTATCCTTGACTACAGCAACCTTTGTCCCACTTATAACTTGTTAGAAATTATCGATTTCATAGCAATATCCACAAAATTAATATCGATACGCGTTTAAAATGAAAAATTCACTTCCCTAGTATTGTCTTTAGTCAGAAACAAGATAATTATTTTGAATTAGGAATGAAATTTTTACAAAATGTCACTCTCAAAACCAGCATAAGTTGAACTCTGCTTCATTAGAAGAAAATTTGTAAAATAAATATGAATTACTAATTTATGAAATGATATGCCATCGTTTTGGTAACTGTTTTTACGCACTGATTTATCACACCATTTCACTCTGCAGTAAGCCATGGTTCCATCAGCGAATGCTTTTTTGAAATTAATTAAATTCTGAAAGATCCGCGTGTATACGGGTCAAAGGTCTTGGTCGATACTAATGTCGTGAATGCTAGTACAGTTTCATATGCATAGCAAAAGCACTGCTATGTTGCCGCGCGTCAGTTGCCTTGTATGCGGTATCTTGTGGGGGTAATCTATGCATATAGCGCTTGTATATATCTGCGCTCAATTTCCATAGATGGCAGCACAGCTGTTCATTTAGTGATGGCAAAGAGTAAGGTCGCACCATTGCAGGGAATGACAACTCCCCGACTCGAACTCTCCGGAGCCCTCTTAGCAGTCAGGTTAGCAATCAAAGTCCAATCCGCTTTAAGACTCAAAGTTAATCGTTCTGTCTTCTGGTGTGATTCCACTATAGTTCTCGGTTGGATTCGAGCGCCAAAGGCGACTTTAAAAACATTTGTTCTCAACCGAATAAATGAAATAACCGAACATACCAACCCAGACTCTTGGAGGTATGTTCCCACTAACCTCAACCCGGCCGATATTGGTTCAAGAGGTTGCACTCCCCTTCAGTTGCAAAATTCAAATTTATGGTTTTGTGGACCCACATTTCTATTAGAGCCAGAGCATCAATGGCCCACTCAACCAAATCACGCTGTCTCTGTCTTACCAGAAACCAAAGTTGAGTGCAAATTAGCTAGTGAAGAAACTAGCTTTATACAGAATTTTTCGAATTTTAGTAAATTGCAAAGAGTTACAGCTTATATTTTACGTTTTATACATAATTGTCGAAAACCATTAAATAAATATACTAATCATTTATCCGTATCAGAATTGAATTCAGCAATCAATACTTTATGTAAAATCGTACAAATTAACATATTTACAAGGGAATACAATACTTTACTCCAAAATAAGGAATTGCCTGTCAAATCTCAAATTTTAAATTTAAATCCATTTATGTCTCACGAACAAATAATACGCGTTGGTGGTAGACTTTCTAATTCTAACTATGACTATGACACTAAACACCCTATTCTACTTCATGCATCTCATCACTTATCAAAACTCATATTTAGACATTATCATTCATTATACATGCATGCAGGCCCTCAATTAATATTATCCATGGTAAGGCATAAATTTTGGGTCAAAGGCGGCCGTAATTTGGCGCGTAAGGTTACACATGAATGCCACACATGCTGCAGGTTTAGGGGCAAAACCATTCAACCAATTATGGCTGCTCTCCCAGCGGATAGACTTAATGGGAACTTTGTATTTTCTAATACCGCGATAGACTATGCCGGCCCCATACTCATAGCTGACAGAAAGGGTAGAGGATGTAGATTAATTAAATCTTACATTTGTGTCTTCGTCTGCCTGACTGTACGGGCAATACACATAGAATTAGCAACTGATTTAACTACTGAAGCCTTTATCGCTGCATTAAATCGGTTTATAGCGCGTAGAGGTAAACCGGCTAACATCTACTCCGACAACGGTACTAATTTTATCGGTGCTTATAACGAACTAGCGAAATTTCTTAAAACAAAGTGCAATGACGTCAGTGCTTATGCAGCGGAACAAGCAATAAATTTCAAATTTTCTCCTGCGTATAGTCCACACTTCAACGGCTTAGCCGAAGGTTCAGTAAAGTCAGTTAAGCATCATTTGAAACGAGTTCTGGCATTAGCCCATTTAACCTACGAGGAGATGTATACTGTACTCTCTCAGATAGAAGGCATTCTTAATTCCCGCCCACTTACACCTTTATCCTCTGATCCTAATGACCTCATTCCATTAACACCGGCTCATTTCCTTATTGGACGCACCATCACAATGTTGCCTCAACGCACCACCACCTGTGATGACCAAGCACGATTGTGCACGCTACCGCGCTACCAACGAGCTCAAGCATTAGCAGACCACTTCTGGAAAAGATATCATGCAGAATATATTTCAGAGCTCCAGAAAAGGATGAAGTGGCAGCGCAAGGGTGACGAGCTTCACGTCGGAGAATTGGTGATCGTGAAGGACGACCGCCTTCCACCAAACCGCTGGCTGCTTGGGAGAATCACACGTCTACATCCTGGACGTGACGGTATTGCCCGCGTCGCTGACGTAATCACCTCTACTGGGACGCTACGACGGGCTTACAATCGCCTGTGTGTTCTTCCAACAGAAACAAACCATTCCTTGGACCATGCTGTTCCAACCCGGGGAGCCTGTTAGCGCCGAAGAAGGCGTACACACCTACATAGGTGCGCACACGCACACTAGCCCGCCGAGCCTACGCTACGTAATAGGAATGCATTCATTCCTCTCTCGACCATCGTCCGGAAGATTGAGCACATACTTACGTTCTGTTTTATTATGTCAAAACCATTGTAACACCTATACCATTAAACTCACAAATTCAAGAAGCCGTTCGTGTTTTGTATTGAAGATTTCCCTACCACAATTACTAAATGTCAGCACCAACACTTGTTACTTCAGAGAGAGATCCATCAGAGTAGCCATTGCCCTTTCTTTCTTCTCTCTTCTTTCTTGCCTGGCAATGCATCCAAGATACCATTGATGTCCACGTGCAGCCATGACCAAGCTACTAGCTCGTCTATTCACGGGTGGGCTATTATATCAAAAATTATGATTATGTGAAGCTGAAAATATAACATCACAATAAATTTTATTCAGTGGCACTATTGACAGTCTTCTCTCTCTACGATTGTATGTATTGAAGTATAAAATTACTCCAGAAAAAGTAGTTAACTAATGTTCTGAATTAATTAAAATTAAAACAAACCCGACAGTTTGATTTACACTAAACATACCTAATAACACTCTCGATTAAGTCACCTTTCATACAAAAAAATACAAAAAAAAATCTACATTTCTCTCATCTACATTGCATACAAAAAAAAGCTACAGTGCCTCCAAGTTATCTGCGAATTGAAGGGGGGCGCTGTCGGACGCATTGGACCAATCATGGGACGCAATTCGAGACGTAGTAAAGTTCCAATTTTCGCCATTTCACAGATAACTTGGTTGCACTGTAGATCTAAATTGATTCATCTGTTTGGGAGCTAGATGACACACAGACGTACACAGATACGCAGACACGTGAAATTTATAACATCTCTCGTTTTTCGTCGGGGGTTAAACATAGTTTTACAGAACCCGGCAAATTAAAAAAAGAACACTGTGGTATTGCCACAAAAGAGGGTCTGACATCTTATATATTTGCTAGAAAGGCCAATGCGATGCTAATGTATACACCCCACACCAAGTATGTGACTTGGACCATTCTTGTCACTGGTCACAGTTGGTGAGATTACGATAATAAAAATTATCTGAGCTGCAACTTCTACACCAGGTTTACAAATTGTTATACCTAGTTATTTGTCTATGACATATATTGTTATGATAAGGTTTATTTTTAATTTGTGATAGCGAGACTAGCTTGTGTCCGTGACTTCACTCGTTGAGAGTGAGAAAAATGAAAAAAACGTTGTTAATTTAAAAAAAAACTTAAGAGGTGTCAAGGGACACCTGGATGGAACAAAGTTCCTTGCAGTCAGTACTAGGATAGCAA
Organism: Thymelicus sylvestris; assembly: GCA_911387775.1. NCBI lineage: Eukaryota > Metazoa > Arthropoda > Insecta > Lepidoptera > Hesperiidae > Thymelicus > Thymelicus sylvestris. The sequence continues at coordinate 10,403,218 of OU426909.1, read as the reverse complement.
AAACATGCAGCGAGTGTGCCAAAACAAATCTGGGGTATTAAATTTCTCATCGGCTTTATTCACCTAGTAGCAATTTTGGTAGTACTGACTGCAAGTAACGAAAATATCTGGCTTGCTTTCTATGTAAAAAAAACTACGACGGCAAAAAGTGTCGTTACAACTTTTCGTTACAGATTTTTCCGCCTAGCCCCCTTTCGCAACGCGCGATAAGGAACTTCGTTCCAAAACGTCTCTTATCCCTAGAGCCATACAAGGTAAAAGGCTACTTTTTTGGATTTAGATTCATTCACGGGACTGTGTTTTATTAAAAGAAGAAAATTATTCTGTTTTAATCCAGGTTATACTATTTTTTGTGCCATAAAAGTGCGTCCGTAGTTCGCACGCAATCCTTGTACGTGTCGTATACAATAACAAACGATTATATAACACACTTACTTGGAAACTTATCAACAACAAACAACTTTTAGGAAATCTGTATAAAAAATCCTATACGTAAGGTAAAGAAGCATCAATTGCTTTTATATTTATTTACCTAGACGCCAATTTTTCTCTTCGATCGTGACTTTCTAAGAAAACCAACATATATTTTGCATATTAAAAATACAATTTAAAAGCACTCCAACTCAAGTCTCTATCTGCTTGCTCGGTGTTCAATGAACAGAAACGTGTAAAATTAAATTTTACATTTTACAGGCACTTGCTACAAAATGTCGATGTCATGAAGAGATGCCATAGAGTACGTAACGACACAAATAGATCATGACTTTTGGATATTGCCAAGCAGACTTGCTTAACCATGCAGTATGTAATAGCAGGCCCAGCGTGCCAAACGACTTCAAATTAATTAGAAGTCTATAATAACTACAGCTAATCTCGAGACTACAGTAGATATATACAAATGCAACAATTGAAAAAAATGTGTGTGTCAGATCTGACGCATTATTTATTTTTAGTAAGTATCACTTTGTAGTACCTACTGTAAATCTTTATCGTTTAGGTACCTGACCTATTTCCTATAGTCACATCCCTACTAATATTATAAATGTGAAAGTGTGTTTGTTTGTTTGTCCGTCTTTCACGTCGCAAAGAAGCTGTTATATGGTATGGTTTTTGTGTGTGGAGTTAGTGAGGAGGGTGGAGAGTAACGTAGGCTACTTTTGACTGGAGTTTAACGCCATCTATTATAGTTTGCAATCGTCAAATCAGTAACAACTTCATTTAGTTTGTGATCGTCAAATCGGTAACAACGCCATCTAGTTTGCGATTGTCAAATCAGTAACAAGATTATAGATTAGATTATGTGCTACGAATTACAAATATAACGCTTAACGTAACGGAGAAAGTTTAATTTTTCTTCTCATAAATTTCTCATTTCCCGGGCTTAAATTCTAATTCTAAATTCTAAAGGAGTTAAAAAACCAACAAATTGTATTTGTGGTAAAAACTCCTACCACAACGAGTTCTGTACTGAATATTTAAACTCGCTTTTATAAGGCATGGCTATCAAGGTGGACCTGGCTTCGTAGCCTCGTCAGTTGTTATTTAATAGAGTAAAACATTAAATGGGTTTTAACTCATGTGCATTTAGACGCCCTTTTAACCCAGGCTCAATATTATTCTTGATGGAATATTAAATTTTCCGAAAGGGATTTCTATGTGTTATTTGGTCTATAGCTATTCGCCCATGCAATTCCGAGTCTAGACGTGTGAATACACCTATGGCGTTAGGATTAAATTCCTAAGTAAATGTGTACCTGTGTTGGTGTCTGCTCTCTGTTTGGGAATATAAATTGTGGTTTAAGTTGGATCGTCCAGGATAATCTAAAGACAATTTAGGTTAAAACACTGTCTCATAAAGACAAGAAATATCTGTGGATTTTGAGAAAAATGCTATAAATAACGTGTGGTTTAGTGGTATATTATCTAATTCTTAATTGACCCAAAATAACCCTGAACCCAATAATATTATTCGCATAAAGAGGGAGTTCAATTAATCAGTCAATAGCTGCAGTTGTGCGAGGATATGACAATCACGTTATCTAAAGCCCAATAATATTGTGTTCAGTGCGAAAGATACAGTACTTATTAATAATTACTGTTAATTAATTGAATACTGTTTCCGAATCTGCAACTAAAATAGTTCAGGAATAACCATCTTTCATATAAACGAGTAACCGCCCTCGCTTTGCTTCGGTTTTCTTATTTTTTTACACCTTGGGTTACATTATTGTAGTTATATTAAGGATCCCTAATTTTTTGAAAATATAACATAGCCGATCACCATCATCACTCAGGGATAGTGTAGCTTCCCAACAGTGAAAGATTTTTTCAAATCGGTTCAGTAGTTTCGGAGCCTATTCAATGCAAACAATCAAATCTTTCCTCTTTATATTATTGGATAAACTATATAAGCAATCAATCATAGACGCTAACTCAACGCAAAATCAAGTATTCCTTAAAAGAAATCTCACGAGATCAACAAAGTAACTTTCTCATTTGTTATGAGAAAAGCTTCATAGATCTTCTGATCAACAAAATGTAAATCTTGGAGCCCTTACACGTCACCTCTTCAGCCATTTGACCTGTTTACGCGTCTGAAGGATTTACGACACTTCTGCAGCCAGCAATAAGTGTGAGCTACTGCTGCGTAAGAGATGGAGCTTTATTGCCCTGGAAATGTGGTGTTTTATTTACCCATGGATAGCTTTAGTTTAGAGGATGAATGAGTACAGTATAAGGGCCACTCAGTCGCATGTTACAAACCCATAACCTGTAATGATAGATGTGTGTGATGAATGAATAAATATATCACAGGACTACATTTTTGCAGGTGTAAGATTATTATATAGTGGCTTTTGCCTGTGACTTTGTTGAAATTCCTGTTATTAATATTTGGGCTTATATGCGATGTATTGTGTTAAAAGATGGACCATTTTTTAAGGCCTCCACCTATCAATTTGATATATTGAAGACCACACGTATATTTTTTTCTTAAATATCTTCAGTGACCTCAACCATTTATTTTTTTATTATATTAACTACGAGTATGTACTTAATAGATAAGAGTGTTACTAGTATAAAAAATAATAAAAATGTAGCGATTCTAAACTATGTACTTAGTATCTACAATTACTACGTTCTTATTGGCTTTCTACTGCTTATAATTGACGCAATAATAATAAACTATTTAAACTAATGAAATTGTAAGTAGAATACACAATTCCTAACTATCCTCTCGTTGAAAAGCCTATCTAGTGAAAGTTACTGTCGACATTACACGTGGAAAATCCATTTAAACTATGCCAGTGGTACTTGTCCTAGAATGGATTCAGTTTCAGGGATTACTCACACTTAATGGCACTAAAACAGCCAGAATAAAAACGAAGATTTACTTCTTACTTCAGAGTTACTACTTAGTTTTAATGTTGGTCTTGGGCGCTTATACAATTGCTTCTTCTTATTTATTTAAGGTTATCTATTAGATGTGGATAAACGTAAACGTAAAAAAGTGGATAAACCATTCTCTGTGCTATTTGAGTGTACTCAAACTAATGCAAACAATTAACCGTGTGTAATGAAAAAAAAAAACTGTGATTTAAAACTCGTTATGTGTGTAAAATTTTAATTAAAACTCTCATTACAAGTGATGTTCGAGTAGTTGAGTGTGGGTACTTTATAACAAAATCAATACGTCCTTACCCTACATAAACAAGCAGTACCGAGATTGAACCAACGGACTACAAAATTTCGTCGCTCCTTCGACGATACGAGTGGCGTAACGGCTAGAGTATTGGACTTACAAACTCACGGGTGTGAGTTCGATCCTCACAACTTGAACATTTTTTGTTCGCTCAAATTTCTTGTGATCTTCATAACAACCAAGAAAAATTAACAAATAAATAATACAATGAAATTTCAATGTTGTAATACATCGGATGAAGCCGGCAATTCTCTCATATGCAACAAATGTAAAAATCGCTACCATGTTCAATGCTTATATGGAACAGATAAAAAAATAATCGCAAACGATTTGAAAAAGTCTTGGATATGTCCCGATTGCTCAAACAAACAGCCGAAACAAGTGAAGAGCGACAACACCCCAGTTAGAACTTGCTCTAAACCACAGGCACAATGTACTGACAACGTATCGATACATCGCGGTGCAGGAAACACAATGTCACCGCCCACCCCGCCGGCTCCTGAGCATACTCTGACGGCTGAACTTATACGAGACATCGTCGCTACAGAGGTCAACAAGCTAAGGGATGACATAAAATCTATGGTGCACAATATACTAGCGGTTGAGCTTAAACCAATCAGAGAAGAGATTACAAGTATTAAAGACTCACAAAATACATTTAACCAGCTACAGGGGGATCTCACAAAGCGCATTCAAAAAGTCGAAATTGATTTGGAATCATGCAAATCGGTAACATCAGAAATAAGCCACCTTAAGTCCTCCGTTAGTAAAATGCAAAGCGACAACGAGAAACTTATGTCTTCAATGCACCTAGATCACCAATTGAGCACCGTGGAAAACACCGTGCAGCCACCAATAATTCCATATGAAAATGTCGCAGCTGAGCTATACGACCGCGCGCTTCGTGCGAAAAATATTATTATTGTTGGCATCCCGGAAGATACTACATTGGACATTTCGAAAAAGCAAGAACATGATAGACAACAGATTATGAATACTCTTCGTAATATATATCCAGATTGCCCTGTGCCTATAAAGAACTACCGTTTGGGAAAGCCGAACTCCGGAAAATTACGTCCCGTAAAAGTTTGTTTTGAGTCAGATAGCACCGTGAAATATATACTTCGTAACAAATCAAAGTTGAAGAATGATACGATTCGCTTATATTCAGACCAAACTCCACAACAAAAACAATACATGGATGATCTGCGTAAACAATTACTTATGCGTACAGAAAATGGTGAATCAAATCTTAAAATTAAGTACATTAAAGGAACTCCCAAAATCATTAAGAAGGACTCAAAAAACTAATAACAACATATGAACAACAAAATACAATCAACCAAACAGAATCTAAAAATAATATCACGTACCAATTATCAAGCAAGTATGAGAGTATTACTACCAGTTCTTCGTCGCTGAAATTCTTTTACGCGAATGTACGAAGTATACGAACCTCAAATAAGCTTGAAGAGCTAAACTGCATACTTAAATATATACCTGCAACTGTGCATATTATTTTACTTACTGAGACCTGGATAGAATCGGAAGCTGAAGCGCAGCAAATACAAATAACGAATTATGTACATATATATAATATAAGAACTGATGGCACAGGAGGTGGTGTGTCGATCTTCGTGCACAAAAACTTTACATTTGAATTAACAGACTCACTTTACAGTGATCGCAACAATTACCTGTGGATATACATTCATAAACTAGCTCTGAATATAGGATTAGTGTATAGGCCACCAGATACTAATGTAAACAAGTTCCTGGATGTGTACTCGACATACTTAGAAAAACATAAGCGGTGTATCGTGTTTGGAGATTTTAATATCAATTTACTTTGTAATGACAATCGATCTGCTGAATATCAACACTGCCTAAAAGAGTCTGGTTACATTGTGCTAAACAAGATTGAGCCTGAATTTTGTACACGCGAGACCAGTACCACACAAACAATTTTAGACCATATTTGTACGAATATACAGGAGCATCCTTTCCAAGTTACCATAATTGATTCAAGCATGTCAGACCATAAACAAATCTACTTTGAAGTAAAAAAACGAATAGTAATGCCTAGACCTAAAATAATGTACCATGCAGTTAATTATGAGTCTCTGCACACTAGCATAAGAAATGCAAAATTCAACAACGAAAATCATGACTACTCCGAGCTCGAAAAATTCATTCTGGAAAAGGTAAAAAATAATAAAACGCAGAAATTCAAAATTTTGAACCTGCCACAAGATGATTGGATAACTCACGATGTAATCAAAAGTATTGAATCAAGAAATGAAGCATGGGCAAAACTAAAAAATAATCCTAATGATGACGAAATTAAAAAAGATTTTGCTAGTAAAAAAATTAAAGTAACTAAAATGATTAAAAGATTGCGAAAAAAACATTACTTTACTGCTTTTGATAACTGCAAGAAAAAACCCAAGAAAATGTGGAAATTAATATCCAGCCTAGCCAATAACAAATTAAGTGTTGACAGTGTACCTCAAAAACTAATAATCAATAGTGAAACTATAACTGACTGTACAAAAATTTGCGACAGTTTCAATGTCTTCTTTTCAACAATAGGCTCAGTCTTAGCTCACAACATTCCAGCTCACTATCATAATCCTAACTTATATCCTTACACCCAACACAACACTTCTTATTTAGTTCTTAAACAGTTTCAACCATGCACACAACCTGAAGTTATTAAGATTATAGACAATTTAGATAGTAATTCTAGTTCTGGAATAGACGAAATAAACACAAAAGTTCTAAAATGTATAAAAAAATTAATAGTTAAAGATTTGGTAACTTCTATAAATAAATGTTTAGATCAAGGAGTCTTCCCTGACAGCCTAAAAATAGCCAAAGTCAGCCCTATTTATAAATCTGGAGCTAAAACTGACCCAAGTAACTACAGGCCTATATCGGTTCTACCAGTAATGTCCAAGATATTTGAAAAGATACTCTACAAACGAATATTCGACCACCTAAATACCTTTGAGTTTTTGTCAAAAAAGCAATATGGTTTCAGACCCAAATCAAATACTACAACAGCTACAATTGATCTCATTACGAATATCAAACATGCAATTGATAAAAAACAAATAGCCTTAGGCATATATATTGACCTGAAAAAGGCTTTTGACACTGTCAGCCACCCACTTTTACTTAAAAAACTTAAATACCTATTTGATGATGCTGCCTACAAAATTCTTGAGTCTTACTTGTCTAATCGATGTCAGATTGTAAAAATTTCAGATTGTAAAAGTGCTTTGGCTAAAATAAGTTACGGCGTCCCCCAAGGATCAGTTTTGGGGCCCCTGTTATTTCTTATTTACATAAATAATATAAGCGAAATTGGTCTAACAGGGGACCTAATACTATACGCAGACGACACGTGCCTATTTTACTACGGTGATAATATTGAAGAAATCATGGCTCAGGCTCAAAAAGATCTCGATATTCTAGATGAATGGCTTAAATACAACTTACTCACGGTTAATACTAGTAAAACCACCTACATGATTTTTGCAGCCAAAAACAAAAAAGTAATTATTAAGACTTGTCTCAAAATAAATAATGAAATTATTAAAAGATCGGAAGAAGAGAAGTATCTTGGACTTATATTAGATAGTAAACTTTCCTGGAAACCACACATAACTAAAATACGTCAAAAGTTAATTTCTTTAGCTGGCTGTTTGAGACGGTTATCTAAATGTATACCACCGAAAGTACGCTTAGTAATATATAATGCTCTAGTAAAACCTCATCTAGAATATCTTACTGAAATATGGGGGTGTGCGGCGAAGACTAACATATTACCGCTGCAAAGAACACAAAATAAATTAGTAAAAGTTCTTTTTAATTTAGATTTTTTAACACCTACAAAGAATGTTTACAAATTGACCAAGCTTTTCAATATAAAACAAATATATACATATAAAATCTGCATGCTAGTAAGAAAAATCCTTAACAAAAATGTACACTCACAATTAAATTTCAGTTTCAAAGTGGCCAGTAAATATAGTAAACGTAGAAAAGAGACAAACCTATTACAGTTACCCCGAATGCGTACAAATTATGGCGCGTCAAGTATAACTCGTGAAGGGGCAAAAATGTATAACAAACTACCGGAAACCGTCACTAGTGTTAATTCTTTTGCCAAATTTAAAGGTCTACTTAAAAATTACGTACTCAGTAAAATTGAATAAACAAAATAAATACATACTTATATAAAAGTTAAAAATATATATCAATTATCCAAATCTATATATGTAAGAGTAAATAAATAAATAAAAAACATGAAAACGCACACAAAACTCACAGAACAATAAATTTAATATCTAAAAGCTACAAATATGCTTCTTACGACAATATATTTTACATACAAACAAACAGTCACACACAAACGCATGGAAGTAGGCACGCTTACACACACACACACACACACACATATACACACACACACACACACACACATACATATACAAACACAGTAAGAAAGGTACACACACTATTACATAAACTCACACTTTGCACTGTTTTATTTTAATTGCGCCGAAAATTTATTGTATATAGCTATTAAGTTTCTCATTTTAAGTGACAATGTACTTATAATAATAATAAGTATGTCTTATGGGAAATAAAGAATCTTTAAACCGAAACCGATGTTTCTGCGGTACGCATGCTAGGCTCTAATTTGAATGCCAAAAAGTAATACTGCAATGAAAATGGATCCCGAGATCTTTCGCTCGGCAAGTAGTTACTCCGAAAAAAGCTTTCTCCTACTTTTTTTATTCTTATTCGGCATTTAAAAAAATTCTTATCGATTTTAAAATGCAATGCAAATTAGCAATGATAATTCGTATATTATGTATCTATATTTTTCTTATTTTCCTCCTATGTTTTTTAAGTTACTTTGTCTTTTTCTATGTTACAAATAAATAGTATGTACATATAATTAATAATTATGTATATTCAATTATCTATCATGTGTTTGTATCTTTTATCCATATTTCGTAACAATATGTAAACATATTGTCAATGGATGAATATGGTAACTCTCTAACCAACAGCTGTGGTATTCGTTAGGTAACTTATTCAATTTCCTGCTGTTTGCGGGTAGATCCACAACATATGTGAGCTAGTTACGTAACGTAAAGTATATTATTACTACGACGTATACAGTCGTGGAATTTTATTATTTGTTGTGGAAAAAGCGGAAATGGGAATGATGAATTACCGAACTAACCAACCGCGCCGTACCAAGGGTCTTGAGTTCGATTCTGAGGGACGCGGGATTTTTTTATAAATAATACTTCACACGCCCCACACTAGGATTCCCTGTGTCGTGGGTGCCATGGACAACACTCAAAGACAAGGACATTTACACCCAGACCGAGAACAGAAATTCAAATTCATCATTTAAATTTCCGCCTCGCTGGGAATCGAACCCAGGACCATTGGATCGCGTGGCGATCCGACATGGTAACCATTGTACCATGCAGGTGATCGTTTGAATGATGAGTTTGAATTTCTGTTCTCAGTCTGGGTGTGTGTTCTTGTGTATTGTCCATGGCACCTACGGGCTAAGACACAAGGAATCCTAGTATGGGCTATGAGTGTGTAGCGTTATTGATGCAAATTCTAAGTTTTTGTGAGTGTTGTTAACACTATATCTTCCTAACCCATAACTTTTCCATACACATCCACTCGCACCCTCTTATAAGGCAACCCGTAACTCTGATCTCCTCTTACAAAAGTGTACAGACAATAGCCATGGGCTACTTGGCATGTGACACTTGGCAAGAAGGGTTCGCAAACTTTACACTCCTTTCAGAACTCTTGGGTGAACAGGTTTTCTTACAGTGGTTTCCTTTGCTTCAACTCTTCTTCAACTCAAGGCTTCTCCAAATTATCAAAGTCAAGCAAAGCAAGCAAGCTTCGCTTGACTTTGATAATTTGGAGAAGCCTTGAGTCGAGTTAAGGGTAAGGTCTATAATGTTTGGATATTTGTTTGTTGACTTAGGACAATTATATTTGTGCGGATATAGCCTGTGTATGGTTTATAGACTCCTACAGAGGAAGAGGCCAAAGTTCAAACCACTAGGCTTCACTGCACTAGAACTAGCAGTATGAACTGAAAGTTCATTTAGAACTAGTAATTAAGGGCATATAAAATTGAAACTTAGTCTTTTGTTTGAGGAACGTATTTCATTCTTTGTACCATAAACTTGCTTCTTAGCTAAAAATGTAGATCTTTTCTGCTATGCTTGGTATAAATGCGTGTGTACCAACACGTTTCTTTATTTTTATAAAAGTGTGTAATTACAAAACTTCAAGAATAAATGTCGATGATTTCCACCCATTTGATATAAACTTTCAACCCCTATCTATTAGGTTGAGTTTTTCAAAATACTTATGTAATTCTACCCTACTCTTCTTCTCATCTATTCTCCCTCAAAAGGTAATGTTAACCTTTGTTTAAAATAGTCTAACGTTTAAATTCGATACAAAGGATTCGTAGGTAATTGGAGATTTGATTCGATTTACGTTACATTTAAATTGTTGGAACCCGAACCCTTAAAATTAGAATGTTGTTTGATTTCGGTAAAGAACAAACAAACAAACGAAATAATAAGTTTTTGATTGGATCACTGTTTATATACCTACTGTCTACGGAATAATGTTACAAGTTCGACTAATGTCTAAATATAGATGATGAAAGATCAAACGAATTACATTATTTGTATTATTTACAGGATATTGTAAGTTTGACTGGGGTTCTACCACGGGCTGGATTTAGTCAATAGGCTCGAACATAAAAACGGATGAAACTGGATGGTACACCCAAGTAGCATTCGGGGCTGAATAAGAGTTCACATTTAGCGTACAAGTGAACTTAAAGCATTAATTCACTCTTATATGAGTTCACCTGTGATGTATTAGCTGTATTAAGGCGAAAAATACGCTTAAAGCTGTTTAAGGTCTGTATAAGAGTGTAATGTTAACCTAATATACAGCTGTAGGTGTTATAATGCGAGAAGCTGAATAAGAGCATTATAAGAGGGTAAATATACGCCAATAGCTGTCTAAGGGTCCACACCTACGATGTTATACTGCTAGAATTATAAAAGTTCACATCTGGTCACTTATTCAGTGTACTTGTATGTGTACATGTGCCCAAATCAGTCGTATAAGGGTTGTAAAGCGTGCTCTACAGCTCTTATACAGCTGACTTACCGCTTATAGTTCACATGTGAACCCTTAGACAGCCCTTATACAGCCCCGAATGCTACTTGGGACAGAGTTTAGCTATCTTCTCCTCAGGAGATACCTGGTGCCTGACTTGGTGGTGCAGAGCAGAAGAGGTACTTTACCTAGGTACTCCTTAAGTCCTAACTTTACTTGTACATAAATAAAAATCACGAAAAGACACCATTTAAAAACTATTTACTGAGTGTTGCCTTCAAAATGGACACTAAAAGGTTTTACGGTTTTTCTCTACGAAAGTGATTTACTTACTGATGATGACATTGTTGAAGTTAAGTTTATTATAAAATTAAATGTTTTATGGTTATGGCAGATTTAATGCGTTGGCAATGGAAATTAGGGCTATTTTGATGTAAATTTATTTAATGTTTTATGGCTCGGGGACTAAAATTTTAATTTGAATAAGCGTTTGGAAAAAAGAAACGTGGATAGAATCAAACATAATAAACGGACTGTAGGTAACTGGAAAATATTTAAGAAAAAGTATTATTGGGGATGGTGATAATTCACAATAGATCCCTTATCTACGATTTACTCAATTTATGTATTTTTGTCTGTTTATCTGATTGAATATGGAACAAACGCACAGACAAAGTTTGCGTTTATTCCAGATTATTTAAGAAATGACTAAATTTAAATGTTTTTACGGATTATATACGAAAATATTCCTACCAATCTCCACTACTTGTCAGAAAAATTCCATACCCCATGTTGACCCGATTTTTACTACACTATTTTTTTGTTTTAATATCGAAATTACGGCAATTTTACGTCTATTTTATTATGCAAGAATACTTAGACATTTCTCCATAAATATTTGAGAGTGCTCGACTTTACTTTTATTTCAGAGTGATTGTAGTTTCTTAAGGATTACTTCGTAAAACGCTTGTATTTTCATTATTATTAGCTGATTTTATTAGGTAGGTACCTACTAGATTCCGCCCACGGCTTCGCCCACGGAAAAGTGGTTTCCGAATGACAAACATAATAATAATTAAAGTCCAAATCATTCAAAACGAATATATTTTGTAAAAATAAAATTTATCCTAAATAAATAATTTAAAAATAAAAAGAAACCCGCCTGCTATAAAAAAAGCTATCATGTTCATTGAAGTATAATGTCATAGAATAGACATCTCGAACAAAATGTGTGTCCCGCCGGGAGGTTCTATTTTCAAAATTGGGCCCCCGTTCTCCTTTCAAAATCGAACGAATCCATTGGCAATTGAAGCCGCGCGGCGACAATTCATTGGAACATACGTTGTGTTCGCGGTGTCCATTCTATACGCTAGTAATAATACTTCAATGATCATGATTTATTTTTATTTTTTGAAACTTCAAACAATGGCATCTTACAGCAGCCATATTTTTTTTAATTTCACTTAACTAAGAACACTTGAGTTATCAAGACAAATACATATAACGATATCTTGTCTTAATTACATTACTCATATCTTAATTACATAAATCCGTTCACCTCGCCACCCTCTAACGGCCGGTCTCAATAATGTACTAACAGATGGAAGGCTGTGAATAGGGCTACCATTAGTATGTTATCTGTCATATTTGTCAATTTTTGCCTCTGAAAAATTGACAAATATGACAGATGACAGCCCTATCCACAGTCTTCCATCTGTTAGTACATTATTGAGACCGGCCGTAAGTAAATAATTTTAGCTCTAATTAAATAATTATATTGATGTTGAAAAGCTTCTTTCATGTTTATTTGTTAGAATCTCAAGATGACTCATATCCTGGGAATTCGAATTAGGAAATGAAAGCTAGAAACGGAACTTCTGTTAAAGTGCTAATAAATAAAGTTTAGAGTGCTATTTCGTAGCTATTGCGTATATAAATGTGTTTCGTTCATAGAAAAGGCGACACGGATGTCTGAAAAGATATATTATGAAGGCATAAAATTATGATTAAACGCCTGATAAAAAATAATAGCAAATGTTTCGGTTGCGTTTGCTATTTGAAAACGTAAGGAAATTATTAGGTATAAGGATAGAAAACTTTTCTGAACGAAAATACCTAACGAATACTTTATAATAGTCGGTCAATAGAGAGATCAGACAAGTCAATGCTGATGGGCACGGGAGGAGACGTTCTCTAGTGTTAATATTGAACAGTTTTGAGAAATCGTGTTCGACTTGGCGCAACATTGGCAAGAACTCTTGACTTTCAAAACAAAAACAACCCAACCTGTAGGTTCCCTGCTGAAATCGCTCCTCCTCTCATAATAAATTATTATTTGTGATTTTGAGTTTGAGACAGTTATTCCAAGGACCACTGCGTAAGGGCCACTGCCACAGGATTGATAAATTATAGCCATATTCGTTTCGGAGTTAGATCTGATCGCCAACTCAAGCCGCTTCTCGGACAAGCCGTAGGATAGCCGTAGGCCGTAGGATTTCAGTTCTTTGACTTAGTTGGGTAGGATTAGGTAACCTATGGCACCAATTATATATTCACAAATTATATAAGGCCATAGTTCAAACAAAAGGCCAAGTACGGCTTACCAGAGTTCTCATCGAGAATGGAAAGTTCATGTTCATATCCACCAAGAGATTAATTAGGAATTAATTTCTACAACTCCAAAAGGTTTCCCGGTGGGCAGACATTTAAGAGATTAATGCTTGCTTTTGGACCGTGGGTGTTTCTGACATTTCACGTAATGTCCACAGCCCAACTACAAAAGGATCCATGTGCGAAGGTGTCAATGTGTGGGTGTTTTATCTATATAACAAGGAAGTGTCAATGTGTGGATGTGTTTATATAACTCGCTCTTTTGTGTATTAGGTATCCGTGATGTCTTTATTCATCATTCACCCTTTCAGTCAGTCGACAAATTGTTTTCACTTTGTAAGGATGTAAGTGTTTGATGCTGATATTGGTGCAAGTGAGAGACTTATAGCGATTTTGGTATTTATTTCGTAGTATTTCCAAATTGGTAAAGTAGATAATACATGGTGGGATTAGCCGATCACCTATCCATATTTGCTACTCTACAAGCGATGCTAGTGTACGCGTAATATAATTATGTACACGTTAGTAAAAAGTATCTACGTTGAAGTTTGAAGAAGTATAAAGAAGGTACCTGTGCAAAAATGTCTCTTCTTAGGCGTTGTCTACTCTTTGCTGTGTATTGTTATGAGACTTCATCTTTTCTTGAACTCATTTCAGTCACTTGTTAATGGGATATTCTCAAACTAATGAGGTGGCATTTGTCCTAATTTCACGATTTCTCATCTTTAGTGTCACAATTTTAAAACTTTTATTTAATTAATCAATAACGTATCATTAACATTTTTACATTTTATAATGTTTTTTTAAATTGATGTTTTATATATCTATAGAATATCTGCATAATTTTATGAATATTAAAAATGTAGGGAAGAAAATTATTGGTAGTATTGTGTAGAGCAATTTAGGGTAAATTGCTCTACTTAATACTACCAAGGTGTTCTCGATGTGTTCTTGATATAAAATTCTTACTTACTGCAACTTTTAAAAATCTCTACTTCTTACAAATTAAGCTAAGCGCTAAGAATTTCACTTCACTCAATTTGGGCCTTCGTGCGTTTCACCAAAACATGGCGTCCATTTTTTAGAAAACACATGTTGCAGTCAACTCTCTGATCCGGTAATAGCGATAGTTTTCCAGACAATAGGCATGATAATAGATTTTGAAATACTGTTCTATATTGTTGGGAAATATATTATAATTACAACGTATATCATATTTCCGCAAAAAAATATGGTAGAGAATAAAATTATTCACTTCAATTTTTAAGTTTAAAATTCGCACCAATACACTTCAAAGCGTCCCGGCGACGTCACGCCTCAGTAAAGTAATAGAAAAGATGTCATTTTCAGTATTGTATACAAAGAATTTAGGCGGTGAAAGCTTTGCAGTTCTAACGTTGATATTCAGAAAGAAAGATGGGCCCTGAGCTAGATTCAAGCACGCATTTCTAATTTTCAAAGTTATCTAAGTGCTTATTAGGAATTAAATGTTACTTGATTCAATGAAGTAAATACTCACACTTCTGTTAAGATCTTTTTTATAGTGTAAGTAATAGTATTTTATTTTTGGTAGTATTAGTTTAATTAGTTCTCTTTTTGTTTGTTATAAATTAATTTTATGACAATATGTTAATTACATAGTTTTAATCCTTAAACAATCTGGTCTTTAAAATTAAATAAACTTACAATTCAAGTCTCATAATGTAAAGAGGACAGTTCACCATATTATTATGGCCAAATGTCGTTGAACTTAAGTGGATGCTTTTTAGTTTGGGTACGAAATATTTTTGGACAGAAAACGCATACTGCCTGTGACACCAGTTTCTTAGCGCTTAAAAAATTACTCCCATGTTTCTGTCTCTCTTCTTTCGATCAGAGTTCAGACGATATTGTTATTGTTGTAATATTATTTTGTTATCATCACAATTAAATGACAATATTGTCGACAACTTTTTTTCTAATCGAAGAACGAAAGTTTATTTATTTATGAGAGAGAGTCTACATTAGCTTTCGGAATATAATATTTGGAACACAATGATGTTTCCAATACTTTTCCATTTTATTTATACGTTTAAAAATCTTAGTATTTAATTCACGGTGATTATAACATTCGCCAATCATTCGAACTATTGGTTGTTTTGACACACAGTTCGTTTTATAGTATGTAATAAATCTCATGTAGGCAGATATTCTGACAATGCTTCAAGAATAGTGCAAGTGGCACAGCTTGGGAGGTGACAGTAAAACCCACAAGTTTTACATCTTAAATTTTTCCATACCATTATAGTTCTTGTCACAACTGCTATAAGAGTGCATATTGCTTGATCTTCATTTTACGTAGTAAAAGATTGCTGACTGTACCTGCCGGCTAGAAACACCCAAGATTGGTAATTTAACAGCACTTTGATGTTACCTCAAATATTCATAAGACATTAATATGACTTAACATAATAGCCTTAACCTTGTGATATTTTAGTGGAAGTGCGTTTATATAGAAGCAGATACATTTTATGGTTTAAATACTTTGAATAATAATAATAACGCTTAATCCCACTTGTGTGAACCGTTATAATGTTTTCTGACACTGTGGCCTCCCAATTTTCATTGTTCTCTTATTGACGAATGGTGACTACTGATAGACGATCTTATTGCTTTGTTGGTAGTATAGTAGGCAAAGTTACGAATACAGTAATAATAATAATAACGCTTCACACTCATAGCCCCACACTAGGATTCCCTGTGTCGTGGGTGCCATGGACAATACACAACATAGACAAGGACATTCACACCCAGACCGAGAACAGAAATTCAAACTCATCATTCAAATTTCCGCCTCGCTGGGAATCGAACCCAGGACCCTCGGAGCGGCGATCCGGCATGGTAACCATTGCGCCACACGGGTCGTCAAGAGTAAAACTTGACTGCAGATTTGATTTGAATGATAAATGAAGAACTTATTATTTTAATGTAAAATGGTTTAATGGTTATCAGTAAATAATTAAGTAGCGTACTCAGTATTTCTCGACGTCAAGGTTTTTAAAAGTTATTGATTTGCACTATTACTTCATGTTGAAGAGTTCCTTTATCTGAAGCCAACCCTGGCAGTGGCAGTCAGTTTATAATGAATTTTGAAAGGAGCTATCATAATTTAATTCGTAAATAAAATTTTATGAATGTGTTAACCGTTAAGGAGTTCATTTGTAACCAACCCTTAAAGTATTATCAGTTTATGTTTATCATAAGATGTACTGTCATTAAAACCGTAACAATATGCAAAATATTAATTTCGCATGATCGCATCGATGAAAGGAAGTACTAATAGGGATGTTGACTAATTTTAGGATTCAATTTCATTTAATAGATAGAACCTTAAGATTCACGAAAAAAATATTATAAAAATAATAATCTTCAATTTAAAAACAAAAATTGATAAATAAAAATCATTTTCAAATTTCCCGCCAAAAACGTCACGTGACGTCACTAGCCGATATTCAATACTATCTGTCGACTGAAGTTAGTTGCACTTTCATATAAAATAGGAACAATGACGTCATAAGCTCCAAACGGCGTTTGAGGTCACGTGACAGTGAGTACTATTTTTAACATTTTAAAATAATTATATTTAATTTATTGTGATTAATTTCGACAAAAGAATAATATTTTAGTTGTTTCAATGTTTTCCTTGATACTTTAAACATAATTTTATTTTAATTTACTGATAGTGTCAACATCCCTATTCAGCGTACAAGATTTGGCCCGAACATACAAGATACATACCTACATAATATATTGCAAGCTAAAATAAAAGCGTAAAAACATTACTGGCTCTCTGATAACGTTTATTATTAGCAATGACGTGCATCAGTTGCAAGCAGGTCCAACCTGGTTAGAGCTCAAAGATGAAAGAACCAATCTTAAAGTTCTCAGCCATAATGAAATAGCCTGCAGCCTTCATGAAGCCAATTATGTCGTTGTTCCTCAGACCCTGAGTTTGATGTGGTGAATCAATTAAGGGCGTTATTCAATTTGTAACCTTAGATGAGATATTATGGTTAGCTTTTCAAAGAAGGATTTTAACAATGTGAACAACATATGACCTACGTGCATTATGTTATTTTATTGTTTATATAATATTATAAACTACTACAGTATTGACTACAGTCGAATCCATAATTCGAGTAATTCGACGGACCACTTTGACAACTCAAATGCACAAATGTTGCCAGGACATAGGCATTGCTGTTCTTGTCGACATAATTAAATGTTCTTATCGATATTTTGCGTGACTTTTAAAATCAAATTAACTCTATGTTTATGTAGCAAACATACTTACATACACACCTTCACATTCATAATACTAGTAAGATTTCCTGTGAATGCGACTGATGACTCTAAAACAATAAATATTTATCGGTCATATAAATTTTTGCTCTGGAAATCGAATACGGGACCCTCACTCGGCAGATAGGATCACTGATTTACTCAATCTATCCAATTATTTTCAAGTAAACTAGCTATATAAACGGACTCTACATCTTCTATCAAAATTGTTTTCATAGATGCATAAAACATAGTGGGAAGAAACACTTTATTTCACGAAGGTAAGGCAACTCGATTAAAATTATGAAGCAAGGGTGGAACCAGGATTGTCACGTTAAGCTTTGACTGTCTCTGGTCCGTTTCTTGGCTTGGTTTTTGCATCATAATTATTAAGATAATGCTTAGTACAAAAATAAATTATCATCAGAAATAAACTAATTTATGTAACATTTCAACTCCTTATGATAAGAGGAATAAGAGAGAGAAAGTTTATTTAAGCTCAAAATCAAATCAAATGTTTTTATTATAATCTAAATTTTACTAACAAAAAATAACCGACTTCAAAGTCTCAAAAACTACATAGTTGTCAGATCTCGTTCAAATTTATGTGAAACTACATGACAAGCGCCTGCTTTCGATTAAAAAAAGAATCATCGAAATCGGTTTACGTGATATTGAGTTATTCGTCAATTTGTCGCGCATTTCTTAACATAAATTTACGAGTTATGTAGTTTTCTCATGCCGTTGTCAGATCTCAATAAAATTTCACGATTCATCAAAATCGGTTCGCCCAGTCCAAAGTTCTGAGGTAACAAACATAAAAAAAAATACAGTCGAATTGAGAACCTCCTCCTTTTTTGAAGTCGGTTAAAAAATTGGTTTAGTTCACAAACACTTTTTGAAAGTCATGCAAGCTACGCCAATGCTTCAACAAGGCCCTACTGTGAGAGGGCCCGGGAGAAGAAGCAGCAAGAAACTACCGGGTTAAACTAAATATAGCATTGAATCTGACGAAACCATTTCCTTAGCTTATTTAATTACATATAATCTAAATTTTACTTACAAAAAATAACCGACTTCAAAGTCTCAAAAACTACATAGTTGTCAGATCTCGTTCAAATTTATGTGATACCACATGACAAGCGCCTGCTTTCGATTAAAAAAAGAATCATCGAAATCGGTTGGCGTGATATTGAGTTATTCGTCAATTTGTCGTGCACATCTTAACACAAATTTACGACTTATGTGGTTTTCTCATGGATGCAATTGTCAAATCTCAATAAAATTTATGTGGGACCACATGACAGCTACCAGCTTTCGATTAAAAAAAGAATCATCAAAATCGGTTCGCCCAGTCCAAAGTTCTGAGGTAACAAACATAAAAAAAAAAAAAAAATACAGTCGAATTGAGAACCTCCTCCTTTTTTGAAGTCGGTTAAAAAGTATTGTAATTGATTTTGAAGTAACTAGATCTTCGAACTTGCATTCTACTAACAAATAATTCTAGATCCTGAATTATTTGTTCTCGAAGCTTCTCGAGCGGTTCTAATAGGCTCGATAAAACTCGCTCCTTGGAACTAATGGCGCACAGATACAGTTAAGATCCGTATCTCAGTCTGTGGTTGCGACTTTCATCGATAGGGTTAACTTTAACTTAGTTAACAAACGATTTGTTAAGTTCTGAATTTGCTAGGAAATTTCAGTGATTTTAACTTGTTAGTTTAAGTTGTTACTGTTAGAAAAAATATTTATAATGATTGTAATTTATAGGCTCGGGTTTAATACGGACATTGTATGATGATAATACGGTATCATACTTAATTATAATTATTTTAGCAGTTACGGATATGGATATTATTTGGGATACCCTCTAATCTCACCACAAATCCACACTGGAGCAGCGTGGTGAAGTTTCTCTAGGTCCGTGCCTTGGAGTGACTCTTTTATAAATGCTTATGAAATTTCAGATGTAATACTATTTTACCGGTAAGGATATAGAATTATTGAGAATTGTCCGTAGTATCGGATAGTTTCAGTTGCAGATACAAGACTTTTAGAAGTTGTAACAGGAAAATACAAACTTTAACAATTTTGCTTTCTTTCTTCACTAGCTTTTGTCTGCGGCTTCGCCCACGTTAGAGATCAGATCTATTTTTTACAAATCGCTTGGGAACCCTGAACTTCCAGGGTAAAAAGTCTATGTGATAATCCAGGGTATAGGGTATCTCCATTCCAAATTTCAGCCAAATCGGTTAAGTAGTTGTGGCGTGATTGAGGAACAAACATCTTCACAAACATTCATATTTATGATATTATATTAGTTCTACTAACTGTGAAATATTTTAACGTGCTTCGGTTAGATTATAAGTATACTCGGACTTCTCGTTTCCTTCTTGCCGTATTGATGATGCTCTCTTTTCTTTTTATTCTCTTTTGTTATTTACCAGGTGGCTTGTATAAAACTTTTTATAGAAGTTTTACCGAAGACAAGCCACCTGGTAAATAACAAAAGAGAATAAAAAGAAAAGAGAGCATCATCAATACGCCAAGACGGAAACGGTAAGGTAAGGTAAGTACATTACCTAATTATGTAACTAATTAATTTAGTAAGTACCTACTCAAGACTGCCCTGTATATTTTATTATTTACTGTGGTTAAGTATATGAATTACCCATAGTTCATCTGTAAGTGAGCACAACATGCGACCATATTTTACTGTCGGGTGCAGATGCTATTATCTCGCCATTCTAGGCAATACCCCACTTGACATTACATGACCTAGACAAAGTTTAGCACTAGACTGTAGGCTATTCGGCGAGAGATGATAATAATACATAAATAATGAATGACTACACACAATATGCAGAACGGGAACATAAGAAATGAAAGAATAGAATGTCTGACTATACGACTGTATTCCACTGTAATCGACTATGCATCCCCCCTGTACGGACGACCCGCTTCGCTTCATCATTTATTATGCGTACAGCGAAGCGATAAATTGCCCGCGACGGTGTTTCCGTGTCTTCAAGCCAAGAGTGAATAGGCTTTTACTATGTTAAAATAGATACAATATTTTTAACCGACTTCAAAAAAGGAAGAGGTTTTCATTTAGCTGTAGTTTTTACCACATTTGGCACATTTGGTTCTCATTTGGCTGTATTTTTTATCACAAAACGTAATCTAAGGCTTACGAGCATGAGAGCGAGTTTTTCTATCCTTTTTCTCTCTTGATTCTTGGCCGGTATTACCACATCAGATACATCGTTGGTGTTTGGTGTATTTTTTGTTTACTTATCTACTAATTTGTGAGCCGTTTACAAAAAAATAACAGTTAATTTCACATCTGACACGTACGAGGTAAGAACTTTAGGATCACGTCGTAGCCGCCAGTTGTACAAGTCGAAACAAACTTGTCCATGAGCATTTACCAAGTTACCTTGTAACGCAAGTTCGTGGCAAAAGTACAGTCGGAAAAAGAATTAGCTTTGCATGGCATGAAACAAGAACGTTCGGTAATGTTTAATATTACAGACTGCTTGTGTTATTATCAATGTAAAATGCTACTTATATACGCAAGGTACGATTTAACATTGATAATAACAAAAAAAAACTAATATTAAATATTACCGAAAGTTTTTATTTCATGCCTTGCATACCTAATTCTTTGGCCGACTGTACCTTTAATTACAAAGTTACAACTACTCGTTCTGTTCGATCGTCTTATAAATAATAACGCTGTGAGTTTTATCGCTCTTCTTATAATAGTTTTTTGGTTGTTAGACAACAGTTCGATGGTAAGGTAAACGGTGTCTGATAAATGCTTGAGTTTCGATACTTTCTTTCTTCTCTTTTCGTTCTTGGCTGCTACATACTTAGGTACTCATATCCCTGGATGACTGGGACTGCATACCGTCATCGCTGGTCTGCTTTTTTGCCGTTAATTTACGGTATAATCTAAATTTTACTAACAAAAAATAACCGACTTCAAATTCTCAAAAACTACTTGTCAGATCTCGTTCAAATTTATGTGGGACCACATGACAAGCACCAGCTTTCTATTAAAAAAAGAATCATCGAAATCGGTTGACGTGATATTGAGTTATTCGTCAATTTGTCGCGCACATCTTAACACAAATTTACGACTTATGTAGTTTTGTCCTGGATGCCATTGTCAGATCTCAATAAAATTTATGTGGGACCACATGACAGCCATCAGCTTTCGATAAAAAAAAGAATCATCAAAATCGGTTCGCCCAGTCCAAAGTTCTGAGGTAACAAACATAAAAAAAAAAAAAAAAAAAAAAATACAGTCGAATTGAGAACCTCCTCCTTTTTTTGAAGTCGGTTAAAAAGGTAAATCTTACGGTAAAAGTTTTTTTTTATGAAAACAGCCGGCAAACGAGCTGACGATCCACCTGATGGTAAGTGGCTATAATCGCCCATGGACATCAGCAACACCAAAGGCATCACTGATACGTTGCTGGCCAAGAAAGATAGAAGATAAATGAAGATAGAAAATAGAAGAAAGAAGAAGAAAGTAGACGATCTTGATATACCTACTATTAAACATGTGTTAAATGTTAAAGTTAACACGAGTTTCACAGTAATCATCATTCATCCGACCAATGAAACCCACATTAGGCCTGCAGGCGACGGGTTATGCTTTGAACAGCCGACACAGTTCAAAGCAACACATTAATAAGGCCATCGCGACCCTCCTCTCAATTTTAATTGAAAAACTTTACTAGACACGTTTGTAGGGTCTAACCGCACTGACAATACCAGCTTTATTTGTCTTGTTTCACACTTGATATGCATTTAGGGTCTCGCCCCGCCGCGCTTTGCTTCAGACAGACGGACGGACGGACAGAGGGACGGACATGATGAAACTATAAGGGTTTTGATTTTTCTTTGGAACCCTAAAAATTAACCAGTACATCTTCTATGGATGATTCAAAAAAACCAAAGCATAAAATATAAAAAAAATTGAACATTAGTAAGAATGTTTCTTACTCGTTCACGGAAAAAGTACCTACTTAAAGGATTTTCATGAAAACACATAGTCAATGATTTGGAATTGGCTATAGATACATTTATGTACTATTATGTCTTCTGGATATAGGGTACATACTTATTATCTCGGAACACGTGGGCAGCCACGGACAGAGTGCTAATACGTTATAAGTTACGGTAACCGCCCTCGCTTTGCTTCGGTTTTCTTATTTTTTACACCTTGGGTTACATTATTGGAGTTTTATTAAGGATCCCTAATTTTTTTTTAAATGTAATATAGCCTATCTCACCCGGGGATATTGTAGCTTCCCAACAGTGAAAAATTTTTTCAAATCGGTTCAGTAGTTTCGCAGCCTATTCAATGCAAACAATCAAATCTTTCCTCTTTATAATAGTAGTATAGATAACACAAAATATTATCGAATAGAAATGTAGTGCAAAATGGACCCAAGCCCAGAATAATCATTAGAACATTAACAAACCAAAATACCTTAACTTTGATCCGAGTCAATGAAGATAAGCAAAACTATGTCTTAGACGTCATTGTCTATTATCAGTATGTTGTAGGCTTCTGAAGACCTCCAGGAGAGATTTGTTTATTTGTTATGGCTAAAATATAACAACATGAGATAACGTATCATGCTTGCTGTGAACGCAGCCTTTGTAAGGGATACACTAATGATTGACGTCATGCGTCATGCAATGATATTCTATACCTGTGACGTCATATAATGTGAACGACAAAGTTATAAAGGATAGATTTTACTATCTTTTGTTTCTTTGTAACAGCTTGTTATTGTCCATTATTTATAAAAGTCCTAATTTTAAAGAGAAATCCATTGTTTACCATCTTACTGTCTTTTTTAAGTAATTTGTAATTACAAAATAAGACAGACACAAAATGAAAATAATTTAGATAGTTATAAAGTTAATAAATTAGCAAGAATGGTTGTTTATGCAACTTTAAATCGTTGTATATCCTAAACTGTTACTTAAAATTAAAAATGATGACGGGAACCTGAAAGTTATTTTTTAATACCCTTTCAACGATATTAGTTCGTCGATATTATTTTTTCATTTTGACAATATGGTATCTGGTTTTTACTGTCATGAATTTTGATTATTTTTATGACGTCTTTAGTAGCATTCACAATTATGACGAATCGATTGACGATCAAAATGAGTGTCGAGAGAGTGAATTATTATTTATAAGTTTAGTCGAAATATAAGCCTGCTACAGTTAATAATCCAAATTACGAAATGTTGTGAATTTCAGGGTCGCGAGGTTGGTATCGATACTCCGGCCCAAAAAAAATATGATGTTTCATGTAGATATGTCAATATATGTCCATGTTAACCGCGAAACAGGAATTTGGAAGCTATGCGTATAATCTTTTATTTAATTGACTATTCATGCAATAAAAAATCTTTTACTGCCGATCAAAATCCATCCTATTTGAACCACCGCAGCTCAATCTAGCGTTTGCTTTATTCATTTAACAACTCGATCTTAGTGAAACCAGATCCCCAACATAATCTTCGGTCATAAAATTATAATAATATTATTTTTTATCAGTGGATTATGCCTTACAGACGTGACTACTCACTAGAGCTACCGACAACATACATGTCCTTTATCATTAGGGTTGCCATATCGCACCTTTGGTGGAACAAGGGCTCAACTGCACTTTTGTAATTTTACAGGAGAGCCATTTCAAAGTTTTTTTTTTGCATTCCGAGTCGTATTATTCGTCTTTTTATTGCTTCAAAGTGTTTGTTCTTTGCATGAGATACGACACATTTATTTGTGAATATGGCCATGTACTTTGCAGGTGTAAAATATTTTTTTGTTTAATTTTTGTCATTTTACGATTTTTTGTAAGATGTGCCCTTGTTCCACCAAAGGTGCGATATGTCCCGTATATACGGGACTGTCAACGTATTTGACCATCCCATCCCGTATTACTACATGTCCTGTATTTGTCCCGTATTTCGACAAAATATGGAAATAGAGATGATAAAAATTGTCAACATGGAACATTTCGAACAAAAACTTTGATTCATTATTTTTTTATTCAATGTATTTTATACTTTTGATACGGTTGAGATTACTATGTACATACACATGCATACTGTGTATGGTGTAATTGAAAAGCCGCGTGTTATGGCAAATGTCCCAGAAGTTATGGCAACCCTATTTATCGTCGTAGTTAACCTACTTCATGGCTATTTTGATAAAACCGAAGCAATTTAAGTGCTAAGGTAGGTGTTATTTATTGTATTAGAATGTCTCACTGTGGTTTATCAAAACCTATTATATTGTTAAACCTACATAAATATATATTTAATAAAGATTATTAAGAATTTCGTGGCTTCGACTATGTTTTTGGCGACCCGTCCGTTGGTAATTAACTAATTAGTGATCGTCACCCATGTACTTCAGTTACACGAAAGATACGATTGCATTGCGGGCTAGAAAAAAGAAAGAAGAAAGAACTGGCTCTCAAGCTCCCAGCAGGAACATTACTTGTTTGGCGCCTGACTCAACTCTCGTCTCTTCATGACATTTGCAGTCGTATTATTTTAGTGCTACATAAAATAAAACAGTATTAAGATCGGTGCATACGTAACGTGGACGAGATGGGGGCGGCACGGGACGTGAAGGTTTATAAACATCGTTTCATAGAAAATGTAAACGATAGCGCATACGCCACGGAGGCACGCACGGGACGGGAACGGGACACGCACGTGTATTTATGCCGTCCGCGTCCCGCCCCCGTCCTGTCCACGTTACCTATGCAGTGATCTTTACACAGTCAGTATTAGTTTAATTCGTCAGTTACTTGTTTTAATGCTATCTCGACGTGAAATTAGTCACGTAACACACTATCTACTGACTAAATAACCAAGACGATCTTCATTATACTAGTGCGTGTCATATTAAATAAATAAAGTTAACAAATTAACTAACTTACTTTGTTCTAATTATAATTGATACTTCTAAATATAGAGTAGGGTTAAATAAAAATATAAGGGTTTGAGAGCTTGGTCTTTTTAACCGACTTCAAAAAAGGAGGAGGTTCTCAATTCGACAGTATTTTTTTTTTATGTTTGTTACCTCAGAAGTTTGGACTGGGCGAACCGATTTTGATGATTCTTTTTTTAGTCGAAAGCTGGTGGCTGTCATGTGGTCCCACATAAATTTTATTGAGATCTGACAATGGCATCTATGAGAAAACCACATAAGTCGTAAATTTGTGTTAAGATGTGCGCGACAAATTGACGAATAACTCAATATCACGCCAACCGATTTCGATGATTCTTTTTTTAATCGAAAGCAGGCGCTTGTCATGTGGTCTCACATAAATTTGAACGAGATCTGACAACTATGTAGTTTTTGAGACTTTGAAGTCGGTTATTTTTTGTTAGTAAAATTTAGATTATTGTCTTTTTAGGGTTCTGAAGTAAAATCAGAACCCTTATAGTTTCGCCATGTCCGTCCGTCCGTCCGTCTTTCCATCAGTCGTCCGTCCGTCAGTCTATCAGTCTGTCAGCAAAGCACCGAGACTTTTAGTGCTAGAAAGCTGTAATTTGGCATAGTACTACATATTTATTAAAACTCCAGAATCGTAGAATAAAATATTGAAAATCATTTTTTTAGGGTACCTCCTCTACAGGCAACGTGAGAATGAATTTGTTATTCGTCGCGTACGTGAGTATGTGGAGTACATATTATTTATATTGAAATGGAAAAGATTTAAAAATAAAAATAAATTAATAGATAATATTCATTCATCCTGAGAAAGAATTCAATTCTCTGGCTTTGAAATTTAAACTATTTGTAACTTTTTAGATTTTTATCCGCCTCCACTAAAAAGGGACTTTAGACTTTTACACCCAAGAGAAATATTATGAGTTTAAATTCCTGAGTAAGGTCAAAGGTTTTAAGTAATTAACATAATCCTAATGCTCCAGACATTGTTTATGAAGGCAAGTAGGTAAGAGCGTTTTTAGTATACTAAAATAAGACAAACGAGGTAAAATAATGTGTATGTCGGGGAGCGACCTCTTTGGTTCTACAACGATCGGCCGATGCAGAAGCTGTATGACAAGAAGTCACGAAGAAAAACTAAATATTTAGAATAAGAAATGTGTCAATATATTAAGAACAAAACGTGTGGGACATTCTATGGAATTCGAATAGTGATCACAAAGTAATATAGATTGTTATTGATGTGAACGTTAGGAGAATTGGAAATATATCATGGTGCAAAGTAAAAGGAATATTATTGAATAACCAACACTATAGAATACCCCTTCTGCTTTATTATATGTAATACATCAAAATTTTATATTTTTGGACATTTTTATGTATGTATTAATATCGTATAGTTGTGAAGAAATTGATTACTTTATCTACTTTTTCTAATTTAAAAAAAAATTGTATATATTTATGATAACATTATATCATATTAAATATACATGAATACCTACTGGCCTTGCTTGTCAATGAATCTTTGAGCATTGAGGAAGTTATTCGTCTCGCTTTATTATTCTTTATATTTCCTGCTCAACTCTCTCTAGCAAACATATCAACCAAAGACAAAAAATTATGAAGACTTATATATTTTCTTCCCACTCACGAAAGTATAATTTATCACCCTGAATTAGCATCTATGTAGCTTAAGACCTGAAAAAGAAGATGACTCTGAAGATCTAAACACGCGGTAGCGTGTAAGCCAATTTTCTAGCTAACAGAATTGGCGAGCAGCACCGTGTGTAATATTACACGAACCATATATCCTTCACCGAGCGCCTTGATAACTTTAAAAGGACAACACAATATAAAGCCATGTCAGAGGCATTTGAGCAACATGGAAGCTTCTAACACTTGGACTGGCTAACCTCACCACCAATCCGCACTGGAGCAGCGTGGTGGAGTATGCTTTAGGCCTCCTCAAGAGGAGGGACCCATGCTCAGTGCTGGACCGTTAATGGGTTGAAGCCACTCGCAAGTGATGCTTGTGATGTTACTGAAGTGACGATGGGTGACGGTTACCACTTAGCATCAGGTGAATTTGCTGCTCATTTATTCCTAATTTCTAATGACATTGACCCTGGGTAAAGGAGAAAATGTAAAGTAGACAAAGAAAATAAGAAGAGCGGAAAGAAAAGATATAATAAAGCACATAGTAAAACAATAATGGTTATTATATAATCTAAATACTAACAAAAAATAACCGACTTCAAAATATGTAACTCAAAAACTACTTGTCAGATCTCGCTCAAATTTATGTGGGACCACATGACAAGCATCTGCTTCCACTTAAAAAAATAATTATCAAAATCGGTTCACCCAGTCGGAAGTTCAGAGGTAGCAAACATAAAAAAATACAGTCGAATTGAGAACCTCCTCCTTTTTTTGAAGTCGGTTAAAAATAAATTCAATTAAGTATATAATTTTTTGGTTGGTGTGGTGTTTAGAGGGTCAATAATACACACATTTTACTCTGTAACAGGTAAGGTATGTATGTATAGACAAAGCGCACGTCTGCGCTGTACTCGGCTCGGCCGCCAGATCCAGACTGCGCGCTGTGCACATACACTACATCCCTTCTTTATTTTATAATAATTGGTTTGGTTTACAAACACTTTATGAAAGTCATGCAAGTTACGCCAATGCTTCAACAAGGCCCTACTGTGAGAGGGCCCGGGAGAAGAAGCAGCAAGAAACTACCGGGTTGGTTTTTTCCCTGCTCACAGTTACAAATAGCACTTATCATCTATTACAATCTATATTCATAAAACTCATGTCCAAGCAGACTTGTCTTTAAAATAATCATCTAGTTCGTAATATCCTTTCGTTACAAGAATGCTTTTAATATAAGTTTTAAATTTAATGTAAGGCATTTCTGTAAATTTATAAATTATAAATATATTGCAAACATCGAGATAGTATAGATCTGACAGTAACAAATTCTTTAATATCCAACGTGTATTTTCTTTGTGTTATTCATTATCATTATTGTTGTTTACCATGTGTTTCCCATTTCTGTACATCGCTTTCACCATCAAAACTCACACCTCTATGTGAGGGCAGGGTTAAAGTTTGGTGTCCATCTGTTAGCCTCAGGTACTTATTATTCATCTATATATTTTTCTATAAGTACCCAATTTAGGATCTGTAACTCCCTTTGTACTGTCCACATATTGTTTCCCTCTTTTCTTTAATTGAATTATAGACCTGTCAATCCCTGTCTCTCACATTACTGTGTTATTGAAATTTCATATTTTATTGAAAGCTTCATAAAAAAAATATCTTACTCGCATACCAAGTCAATTGGAGATACATATAACAAATATAACTCTTGTAAGTACATCATAATTGTATGTTTAACAAACATCAAATGTAGCATTGGAGGTAGATTAACCCGAGCCATGCACCACAGTCGTCTACTTCAATAAAGTAACAACACAACATCTGAAAAAATCTCGAGTAAGTCCCTCTATTGCTACGGCTCTCCTAGCTGATACGCACACACACAAATACAACTACAAATTTCTTTCTCGAGTCTCACTCTCCATCTCGTATCAGTATCATTCAGTATCATCATTATTTATAGGTACTCGACTGGTACATGACTTACAGGCATTTCCCTAACAATATCTTTGTTTCCAAGACTAAGTTAGAACAAAACTTAAATGTTTTTTTGGAAATCTCTCAAATATAGCAAAAGTTACTATTATTATTATGATTTTTAGCCCTGTTTTTTTTTCTAAGGTAAGAAACTCCAACAACACTCTTTATTTATTTCAAGTACGTGTTGGTTGCTGCTATGCTCATAGGTTAGCATCGTGGCTTTATCTGTAACAAGAGCAACACAAACCAGAGCATCTTTTTTTTTTTTTTTTAAAAGCTCGACCCTACCTGAGCTATCGTTTAAATTTTTTGGGGGTACTTCATTTCATGTTGAGGGTAGGCCACAAAATTTGGAGGTAGTTCGAAATTTTCAAACGTAAATATTGAGAATTTGAGTCATTTAACGAGACTTAATTCATGATATCAATATAATTGTCTACAGTTTAAACAACTCACTCCGCGCATTATAACGGTCAACTTTAAGCAATTTTCCTATGTGACATTATTTCCATTTCTTGTCACTAAGGAATTCAAACCACTGGCCACCTATTCATTTAATACTTAGCTATTTTATTCTACCAGTATTTACACTGTTAAAGTCACAGGGATATTTAGAATAGGAGCGATAGAATCTCTATTAATTTTAAAAAATAATTGCTTGTGAAACTACGATCACAGCTGACCAATTTTATTGTATCTTTAATTATCATGCGAACTTGAGTATTTTCTTCATTATATTAACTCTTGGTTCACTATCAATTTACCCAGTTAAGTAATGATTCTCTGGGAATTTGGTTAACCTGTCATGTAAGAATTAGTATGTAATTTAACGACTTTTAAGTTATAGTTTTTATTATTCACCAAAGTCATAGGAAAACGAATTCAGATCACCTTTGCTTCCCAGGGGAGTTTTCAATCGTTGAACAGCACTCTGTGTGAGAATGCTTTGTGAGTTGCCACTCCTGCGTGCACGGTCACACCCACTTACACTTACATTCGACTTATTGATGTGGCCACTCCAGCTTCTAGATGGAGATCTAGTGCTTCCAGCTTCGACAACATCAACGTCACTTTAAACTTGATAGATCTGTAATACAGAAATATACGACGAGCCTCGGACCGCATTGTTTCAGAGATAAATCTCTAAAGTTGCTTCTTAGCACTGTCATTCATCACATTTTTTTAGTAACCTCTTGGCTAAGTCTGACATAAATAAATCGAACCAGTTTGTTAAAGCATATTCAATAATTACAGTATGAACCTTGCCCTTGGTAGGTACTTTATTGTATAATTTCGTGAAAAGTATGGAAGCTGATTAAAATAACCTTTTGGTCATTAGCCATCACTTGCGTATTTATGTCGATTTTACATGAAAAGAACGCAGAGAAACACCTAAGGTGTTGTCGCTCTGCAGATGGTTCAAGTTGGATGCAAGCCGGAAGCAAGAGTTATCTCACTGAAGGCCTGTCATATTAGTAATAAGTTGTATCTACATAAAATAGTTGAGTACAACTTCGTGTTTTATTGGACTAGCCCTATTCTATTTCTCAGTGTCTCATTGTCTCTTTACTATGGAGACAAAATCATATGACATATTTCCTTTTTTTTTTGGCAGCTCAAAAATATTACCATTTACATTGCAAGTAAAGATATTAGATAAATCTTCTGAGTCTCTAATTGTTTATTGCCACATGGATGAACCTTTATTTTTCCAATAATAATAATATATCCAATAAATTATTGCGGATTATATTATCTACGAATTGCAAAAAAAAATTGAATATAATTATCATAAAAGTCGAGTCCGTTACCATGAACTCATAACTGCTGTCGTTTGTCATCATGTATCATAATCTGCTCAAACATGTGATACATTTATGTGAACGTATTATGTTCACATAATACATAATATTATACTCTTCTGTAATGTATTATTATAAAATAATGAATCGTCAATGACGCAAGTATGTCACTGTACATTACATACGTGATCAGATTCAAATTTACTTCAAAAGAAGTTATGGAATGTTAACACATTAATGGAATAAAATATACCATACCAATAATAACTGTCTTACTTTTGATTCCTTACATAACACTTGAATCCTGATGCCACATTATATCTTTACTTGGTATTTGCGTTTCATATTGATTGGGGTAATTTTCTGAAAACCTGCAATTTGTTATTTCATCCCACGATTTCATATCAGTGAAATGTGGCCGATTATGATGGGAATCATCTCCATCAGACATCTCAAATGGTGTCTTATGAATCATATCCAACAGACATCTTTGCCTTTCAATGATATTCATAACGGCATATCCATAAAATATTAATTTGTAAATATTTGCAGCCACTGTGTATGTGCATGGCTTTTTACAAATGTAACATTTTTACAAGTGTAACCTGATTGCGTAGCCTTAAAACATTAATTAATAAATGTTTGCGGGCATCTTTTATACATGGCTTTTCCTTATGAAACAGTTACATGACTGCGTAGCCTCAAAACATTGATTTATAAATATTTGCGGGCACCGTGTATGCATGGCTTTTTTCTTATGAAACAGTTACATGACTGCGTAGCCTTAAAACATTGATTTATGATTATTTGCGGGCATCGTGTATGCATGGTTTTTTCTTATGAAACAGTTACATGACTGCGTAGCCTTAAAACATTGATTTATAAATATTTGCGGGCACCATGTCCGCATGGCTTTTTCTTATGAAACAGTTACATGACTGCGTAGCCTTAAAACATTGATTTATAAATATTTGCGGTTATCGTGTATGCATGGCTTTTTTCTTATGAAACAGTTACATGACTGCGTAGCCTTAAAACATTGATTTATAATTGACAGTATATATTACGGTATATTATAC
Source organism: Thymelicus sylvestris (assembly GCA_911387775.1). Lineage (NCBI taxonomy): Eukaryota > Metazoa > Arthropoda > Insecta > Lepidoptera > Hesperiidae > Thymelicus > Thymelicus sylvestris. The sequence continues at coordinate 10,370,848 of OU426909.1, read as the reverse complement.
ATATACCACTTGTATACAAAATACATTACAGTATAATGTATAATGCTCATCAACTCGAATGACTTGCCATAGCAGCAATTCAATATATCGATTTGTTTGGCTTATTCCTCAGAACTCCCAGTCAAGTACCTATTATACTCCGTACCTTCATTTATTTTATGACAATTGTGGTAGTTACCCAATAAGTTGCAAACTTTTTTCGCAATTTATTTATGTTTTAGCTATAAAAGCCTTACAATATCTCTGACATTTTAGACTGAACTTTAGTATTCTCCATAGTACATCCATCTTAAATTTTAATATATCTTTAATAGGAAATACTCATTACATTGAATAACTACCGCAAAGGCTATACTTCAATATCTTTAATAATTTGGTTGAACATAAAAATGTTCCACGTCACTTTACCCAGAACTTTTGTTTTTTCTTCCCGAAACAGCCATCCTTGAGCCATAACGAAAATTTTTGAATCAAACATAGTCAAATCGGTCAAGCTAACAAGAAACACTAAAGTTCATTTGTATTTATACAAACAAGAAGCAATGATATATAGAAGCAATAATGACAATAATAACGTGCTTCTTTCGGGCACTTTTTGTATACAAGGTACAGTAGCATTCTCCTTACGGCTGTCTTTAAATTTGCGTATTTACTAGTGATGGAAAATATCGCTACTTTTATTTCACTATCATGTCCGTGAAGTTATTTATTTTTGTCACTGTTATATCACCCGTGACAAATCACGACCGTTATATTTTATCAGTGACGATATTGTCACAGTGGGTGCATTTTATTCCGTCTGTTACATGTCGCAGTGAATTACAAGTACCTACATAGTTCAATCAAAACCTTACCCTGTTTGCAATAAGACTTATTTCATTTGAAGTTTTTGTAACGTCGCGTTAATTAAGCAAGTTGAAAAAATTTAGTCAAACTAAAGTCTAATGACGTTGAGAATAAGATGCAATTTCACTTAAGCAAATTCTCTCTTCTAGCTGGTGGCACTGTGTCGCTCTTGCTCACGCACGGCTCAAGTCACAAATGTTGCTTTCTCTCTTTCGCAGGATGGAATTCTGTGAATTATATGTAGCTTGGCCGGTGGCCGGCGTTAAGTCACAGTAAAGGGAATACTGTGGTGGAATCACTCTCGCGATGAATGTAACGTACGGTTTCGTTGCATGTCACTGGTGTGACAAATGAAGTATATTGTAACAAGTGATATATCCAGTGATAAGTGAAATGTGCCATTCCTAGTATTTACGGTCATGTTTAAATTTGCGTGCCCCTTTCGGGTCTTTTTGTACTCGAGGTACATTAATATGCTCCTTACGAGTCTTGTTTCAAATTTGCGTGCCCCTTGCAGGCCTTTTTGTACTCATGGTACATTAGCAAGCTCCTTACGAGTCTTGTTCAAATTTGCGTGCCCCTTGCAGGCCTTTTTGTACTCAAGGTACATTAGCAAGCTCCTTACGAGTCTTGCTCAAATTTGCGTGCCCAATACGGACTTAACACTTGTAACGGGACAAGTGGGATAGACCCGTACAACCTGCGTGAACCTTGACGTAGCTATAGTTAATTATTTTATCAATATATTTAATTTAATATTGGCTTTAACGATAAAAATATTAACATAATTGATGCTTCAATATTACTACGTAATATTGATTGTAAGGTATAATAACTTTTTACATATTATGTGCATATGCACAACACACTGCTTGTAGCTACTTTACAGGTTCTTCCTTAATATGGTTGTATAGGCATGATCGTTAAGTGAACTGTATTGGCGTGATCATAATAATTCTATTGAATTGCTAATTAATAAGCAAAATTACATCTAAAACTTGTTAAGATACTTATAATCTTTTAGATTCATTGCAGAATGGTATTTGAAATTATGAAAACATTAACCACAGCATTATATTAATAAGTGGGGTAGATTCTTAATCGTTTCTTTCTAAGTTATTGTAAGGGTAACGTGGAGTTTCACGTTTTTATTAATTACCCACCAAATACAAACAAAACTTAGGATATTGTTATTGTGATGCGGTAGCTTTATTTGAAATAAGAACGAAATAAATTACTCTTTCACATACTACAATTTCCTACAGCAATATCATAGGAAATGTATGGTCTATTTGAAATAATTACTTGAGGCATGGCCCTTTGTGAACAAAATGATTTGCATGGCCTTCGAAGTATTTAATTAGTTTTGATGCTTAGACAACCATTTTCTGTACAAATATGGCAGTGGTACTTTAGTTGCCGAGTTCTTAAAACGTTAACACTCAAATAATTGTTACTTAAGTGCACGCAATTAGGTATCCCCACATATAAATTATGTGGTTGTAATGTAATAATACACTTTACTTACTCAAATACGAATATAATAGAACATATTCGTAAGGAATTTGCCTGCCCGAACGTATGCAAGCAAGGGCATTACTCCTTCTTTTCTTCCAACAATGTTTTGGTAATTCCTTATTGGTTTTTTCCGACGTCGCCACTTGTGGTGTTTAGAGGGTCAATAATACACACATTTTACTCTGTAACAGGTAAGGTATGTATGTATAGACAAAGCGCACGTCTGCGCTGTACTCGGCTCGGCCGCCAGATCCAGACTGCGCGCTGTGCACATACACTACAGTTGGTTATGCTTAATATGTCATTAGTTATACGTTATGTTTTAACCGTTAGTATAACGGAATGTTAAATTACGATAACATAAACCACTGATTGATGAATTGTTAATTTGTTGACATATTATTATTTTGATTTATGACAGCCACAATCAGCGATCTTCAGTTATATTGATAACTGACTTACGGCCGGTCTCAATATTATACTGTCAGTGAAACTCTGGTACATATCAGAGATAAAAAGTAAAGAATGATCTCCCGGCAACTGCCGTCTCTCAAATCAAAAGCAAGCCAATAAAAGTAAGATCATGGGTAGATAATATTCCAGTGACATTTCTGCCTCTGGTTTTTACGTCCCTCTAAAAATTTCGTTTTCGCATAACAATATTTTTTTTTATACTTTTATACTTTTTTTATACTTTTTATTATAAAAAGGAACTCAGTGTTTTTGATTATAAACTTATTTCATTTTAATATTAAAATAATAATTTGTTCCAAATGTACTGTGAATTTCGCGGATGAAGTTAATAAAATAATGTTATGTGTAACCTGGAACAATGCTCCACTAGTAACAAAACGCAGCATTTGACGTTTAGCACTCCGACGATGACATGTTATTGTCATTTGACATTCGTTGATGTCGCTTGGTTACCCAAAATATAAACAAGATCTATTTTCTCATAATTTTGGTAATATTAATTAGTTTTATGAATAAATGAAACACATAGCTCAATAATTACCGTGAGTATAGACTTTATTTGTTGATAAAATAAAATATATTATTATGTTTAGTAAACAAAAAAATGTAGTAATAATTGTAAATTGTTGTAATAATTGTAGCAGTGATAACCTAGCGGTTATAACGTTGGTCTCCCGAACGAAGTGTTTATTCCCACTTGACCGTGGCCCGAGTTCAAATACTGGCACGCACATCTAATTTTCAAATATTATGTGCGTATTAGAAGTTAATTATCACTAGCTTCGGTGAAGAAAAACAATAAACATCGCGAGGAAACCTGCACACCGGAAAATTCTCCATAAAGTTCATAAAGGTGTTTGAAGTCTACCAATCTGCACTTGGCCAGCGTGGTAGACTATGGCCTAATACCCCTCACATTGGGAGAAGAGACCCCGAGCCCAGCAATTATGGGTTGTTGCTTCTTTTTGCTTTTAAACAAAAAAAATGTTGCCAAATGTACTAAAGGAAGTTTCTTTTCAGATGAAGTCCAGACCCTTCACAAAAGATGAAGTATCTTTCTTCATTAGGCCAATAGCTGTTGATGTAGCAGGGATACACCATTATTTCTGAAAAGGCGAAATGTTTTTGTTATAAATTCAAAATATATCTAACTTAAAAAGCTTTGTGTTCTTGTTTTATTAAAATACCTCCTTACCTAAAACTTTAAAGATAGGAATTGTTATGAATTCTCATTCACTGCCGTTTTTAACCGACTTCAAAAAAAGGAGGAGGTTCTCAATTTGACTGTATTTTTTTATGTTTGTTACCTCGGAACTTTGGACTGGGCGAACCGATTTTGATGATTCTTTTTTTAATCGAAAGCTGGTGCTTGTCATGTGGTCCCAAATTTTGAACGAGATCTGACAAGTAGTTTTTGAGTAACTTTGAAGTCGGTTAGGCTTCACAAAATTCATTATCACTCTTCACTGATTAATAAATCCATGATGTTTTGATAAATTTTCTTAACAATATGAGATATCTACCAATTATCCGTCGAAATCGAGCGATGTGAAAGACTCCGATAGTTGGTCACTTCTATTACCGACAGTTAGCTGTCAAAGCGTTATTGAGACGCAAGTATTTATTTTTGTATGGACCAACATACCTACGGTATGACTTGGCCCTCCGGACGGTAGATCAATGTCATGGGTAGAAATTTTCTATCCACCGAAGGTTATTGAGACGCAAAAATTGACAATTATGACAGATGACATACTAATGATAGCCTTTTCTACATTTTTCTAACTGTATTTTATTTTTAAAAGATGTGCTGAGGAGTTTCTTTCGGCTTTTCTTCTCCTCCATGACAAAGCACCTTTCCGAAAAGCTGGTAAATTAAAAAAATGACGTGCATAAGTGTATCAATGATACCTACATGAATAAATGATTTTGAATTTGAATTTGAATTTGTTAGTACATTATTGAGACCGGCCGTTAATTGTAACCAAACTCGTTTAATAATAAAGATAATTTGGGGAAAATAATAAATAATTAATGTTTCGTTTATGATTTTATTACTAGATATAATATTTTAATCTTACCACAGCTGTTTAGAGTTTAAAGTAGCATGTAATACTGTATATCTGAATACTTTGTTTAAACAGAGTGTATTATGCAGTAGGGATTTGTCATTGCGTGTTTCGGATATTGCACTAATCCCCCCTTTTATTATATTTATTTTCTGCGCTTATGGTGTTGACCTTGACCATTTGCTTCAATACTTTTGGTTGTCTGGAAGAAATTGTACGAGTATGTGTAGCGTTGAAATATGTAGCGATAAAACCGCCCTTTGTATTATAATATATTCTTTGTTATACTGTATGTTTTTATATAATTTTGGTAACACGATAAAGGAAATAAATAAATAAAATAGAATAATATAAATTGCTTGTATGTATGAATGTAATAGTATTATTAAATTAAAACATCGAAACTTACAGAGATCTTAAATCTTTAAAACTTGTCAATGTCCTCGTTTTATTTAACATCTTTAAATAACGCTTGAAATTAATTTTATTCAAGGTTGGCTTTACACACTACGGTCGCCCATCGACACAAAAAGCATCACATAAGACGTGACGCATTGCCGGCTAAGAAACAGAGAAGAAAAGTAAATAAAGAATATGATTATTATTTATTATGACCCATTTGTTATTATATTGATCGGTTTTCCTAGCTTTAATCCTAAATCTAAACCAGCGTCTTCCAGGGTACAGTATTTTTTTATTGTGCACACTAGAAGTACTTAAAATATTAAGTATAATAAGTACTTTATATTTTACTTCAGGTCATGCTAGACACCTGTGTGCTAAACATGAAAATTCAGTTCAGTTCGTTAGTAAACATCTTAAAGAACTTTCACATTTTAATATTAGTAGAATAGGATACTTCTATATCCGATATCCGAATCTCCACTCATATCCGAATCACACGTCGTCACTAAAGTGTACGTTCATGTTTCTGATTCATTCATTGCTCTTTATTCGTTGCTATTCAAAAGATTAAGTGGCTTCATACATTTGTTTATCGCTGCTCGTCGAACCAACACATTTTGGACTTTATCTCGAGCGCTTAAAATAGTTTTTTGAATTAAATTTTCATCTTGTGTTTATTTTTGTATTGTTATAAAGTTTTGACTGCTGTGAGTTCAGTTACTTTGTTATTTTGTTATGGTTTGGATGTAACGTGAAGTGAGTTTTGGTGTGAATTAACTTATAAGTTCGTGAAGGATTTTCGTCATGGTTTTTACAATTACCTCCAAAAATTTGGACATTACCCCGATTGAGGGGAAGGGGAGTGTCTGGAAACAATACTTACTTTCGTTTATCGGTGAGTTCAGTTAAAATATTTAATTTTGTTAGTATGCACTAAATAAAATCCTACTAATTATTATGTGAAAAGTATTTTATTATTTATTTATTTAACCCTTTATTGTACACCGATAAAATAACACAACACAATCAAGTAGTAGGCAAGTGAAGTAGACAGGAGGTACAAAAGGCGGTCTTATCGCTACACAGCGATCTCTTCCAGACAACCTTAAGATGTGGAGAGCTGAATAAAGCAAGATTAAATGGGGTAAAGGTGCACAAATAATAAAGAGGACATTTAAGATAATAATAACACAAATATAGGTGAATAAGAAGAAGAGAGAGTGACGGAAGGATGAAAACTATAGGATGAATAGGTACTATATATGAAGTATGAATATTGTTACACTTTGACGCAAAAACTATTAAACGGATTTTCATGAAATTTAGCAATCAAATAGACCATGACCTGGAATACGACATGGGGTACTTATTATCCTATAAAACATGGGAAAAGCCACGGACAGAGAGTTAGTTTTAAATATTTTCAATTCTCACAATAATGATTTTACAATATTAAGGTGTAGGGCATTTGTGGTAGTGATGATTGAATCAGAAAAATTGTGAACAAATTAATCTATTTACTGTTACTTACATTTATGAAATGTCATAAATTTAATCTTAATATATATAAATTACGTGTCACGTTGTTTGTCCGCGATGGACTCCTAAATACTAAACCGATTTCAATCAAATTTGCACACCGTGTGCAGTTTGATCCAACTTGAAAGATAGGATAGCTTACATCTTACATCTCAAAATAAAAAAAAAAAACTTTTGACTGAACGAAGTCTGTCCGGGCAGCTAGTCTTAATATATATAAATTACGTGTCACGTTGTTTGTCCGCGATGGACTCCTAAACTACTCAACCGAATTTAATCAAATTTGCACACCGTGTGCAGTTTGTTCTAACTTGAAAGATAGGATAGCTTACATCTCAAAATAAATTAAAAAACTTTTGACAGAACGAAGTCTGTCCGGGCAGCTAGTGTTATAATATTTTCAATATCTATTATAGTCTTAATGAAAAAGACCTTTTAATAATGACGTTACAAAGAGCATTTGACTAACCCGAAAGTTAACGCCTAAAATATATGTATTCATAACCTATTTCAACATGAATCAGTTCTTCAAACATAGCCTAAAACACTTTCGACTAAGAACTAAATTTGAAATATTTATTTAATTCTATTTAAACGCGCGTCGAGCAGTTGGCCAAGCTACAGACTCCTGTATGGTCCGAACTGAAAATCAGTGCCGTTATTATCACGGCTTTCGCTGAGTTCGGTCCATTTTGCGACTTTAAACCGCAGCACAGATTTCCTATTTTGGTTGGTGGAGGGTAAAAATAATAATTGTATGCTTTTTTCTGTTTTCTTATTTTTGGTTTTGTTAAATTTATGTTTGACTTTTTTTGTTTTGTTTTGTATTGCTTTTATTTTATTTATTTATTTTATTTATTGCTTTTAAGATTAATTATCTTGTTTTTTTCCTTCTCTTGTTTAAATCTGTGCTTTTTAAAGTCGCAAATAAATATTTTTCTTTCTTTCTTTCTAAATCAAAATCGGTTCATCCGTTCGAGAGGTACGATGACATGTAGACAGACAAACAGGGTTACAGATACACACGTCAAACTTATAACACCCCTTGTTTTTGCGTCGGGGGTTAGTTTACTGTAGATGTCGTAGATATTCATACAACATCATGTGATTCGTCTTCAGGTCCGATCTAATTCGGCTTTAAAGCCATCCAGATGTATGTATTTAAAATTCTTAACACCATCGTTATTATAGAATAGTAAAGAACTACTACAGCTACATAAAACATAAAGTAAAATAACTATAATAACTTAAATTTATTTACAAGTTTTCACAGCTAACATGACGTAGCGTAAAATAACTAAAAGTTAGATACACAAATGAAACATTAAACAACTCTCTTCATGTCTCTTCATACTAGCTGTAAACTAAGCATTTAAATTTAATTTTATTTTAATTTTGTGTCAAAATTAGCTTTGTGACTGTGTTTTAACTATATTCACCAAGTTATTATGCTGCGATATCGCAAAAAAAACGAGTTTTTGATAATATAAATTAATGCCAGCCATATGTAAGCAAATTTAAATATCAAGTGATACAACCAGCACTATGACTTATGAAAACTTGACGACCTGTGTACCATGGCTACCATGCCGGATCCCCGCGCCAAGGGTACTGGGTTCGATTCAGCAGAAATTTAAATGAGTTTGAATTTCTGTTCTCGGTCTGGGTGTGAATGTCCTTGTCTAGTGTGCTGTCCATGGCACCCACGACACAGGGAACCCTAGTGTGGGGCTATGAGTGTGAAGCGTTATTTTATTTTGTAAAGCAACTCACCCGAGATAAATGATGCTATTCCAGATACACCCTGGACATGGAGCAAAACGACGTGATCACCTTTTAATAAAAAAAAAATTTGACAGAACCAAGTCTGTCCTGGCAGCTAGTAATATACAAAAGGAAAAGTGATTGACTGATGTATCATCGCACAGGCCAAACCCTTATGGCTAGAAACTTAAAATTTTGCACACGTATTCCTCTTATGACGTAGGCAGACACGAAGAAAGGATTTTTCAAAATTCAACTCCCAACGGGGTGATAAGCATAATTTCCACGTGCGAAGCTGCGCGCAACTGCTAGTATGTTATAACTAGCTTTTACCCGCGACTTCGTCTGCGTGGACTTGATAATTAGGTAAATGAAAGTAATTAAAAAACATCCCGAGAAATGCGAGTTTTTTGGCACCGAGGGTTTTGTATTTTAAAGAACTGAACATAAGAGAAATATTAAATGATTCAGTAACAAACATAACTTTGCCGCTGTAAAATTGTCGTTCCTATGCATGGACACAGTTAGTGATCAATTAACCAAATACAAATAAGTTTAAGTTTTTTTGGAATTCCTGAAAACGAATTCCTGAACGCATTCCTGAGAAAATAGGGTAGACAGACAGACAGACGGACAACGAAGTGATCCTATAAGGGTTATGTTTTTTCTTTTGAGGAACAAAACCCTAAAACAATAAATAACCTGTAAACCCAACTTCCAAACTAAATTATACCCTTGACCTGATGAAGAAACAGATTCATCTCCGACCCTCGAACGACCTGATCCCGATGAACATGCACCCTGTTCTTTGATGCGGGATATGAAATATCTGTGAGCCAAATTTCATCTAAAGCCACTTTAGCGAGAGTAAAAAAATATCAATTATACGCCTAAGAAATACGAGTGGGATTTTATATTATACGTACACCATCAGATCTTAAATTGGTCAATGTTGTACTGGTTTTGCTATGTCAACGTGACCATCAAAAATATTTTTAAAACTGTTATTTCCACCCATTCTGGAGTGACATAGTCTGTTTCTAAAAAATAAAATAAAAATACTACTAGAATCCTTTAATCTGCCACTTGCACAAAAGAGGATTGATCTAGGTCTAAGATAAGATAGCAAATCTAGTGCTCCGGAAATTATCATACAGCTAGTTGAGCGTCGCTTACTTGGTAATGTTCCATATACCTGACATCTTTGTATGGATAACTTCCGACAGTACGTAATAGCTGATATCCAGACATTTTCAACGAACAAAAAGCGCACCGACTTAAAAAAAAAACATATTTTGACGTGAGATTTTTCGATTGAAAAGTAGGCTTTTTCGATGTTAAGTCAAAATAAGGTGAAAAAAGATTTTTTTTAATCAAAAAAATTACATCATGTTAAATTTCGTGAAAAAAAATTCTAAAAGATAAAAATAAAAAACCAAAAACTTGGTTTTTTGAATTTTTCACATAAATCATCAATGATATTATAATGTAAAAAGAGGTAGATATGTCACTAGCGCGCCGACGATGAAGAGCATAACATCAGGCAATTGACCGTTCTGCTCGTAGTCGCTCTGTCAATACAAGACGATACGCACGCTTTTGTTGTTGTCAGAAGTGCTTGACATTTGACATACAGCGTTGAAATGCCTTCGTGTATTATACCAATGTGATTGGTGTAGTGAAACAAAAGATAAACGTGTGTGTGTTGTAGCTCTTCTCGGAACATATTTTTTGGTTGATTTGTAAGAGCATAACGTATCTATATTGTTTATAAGTTATAAGTAGGCAGGCCTCGTCGTTTTAAAGGTAGAAGGATCGCCGAATTTATTCATCTCATAATAACAATGTCGAAAGAATGCAAAACAATAACAATAGAAATAAAATTCTCAAAGGAGTTTTATAACATCACTTGTATTGTGGTAGTTCCGTTCTGCTCCAGATTTAGAACCGGTAATAAGCGGTTAAGAGTGGTTATCTCCAGTTACATGACACGGCAATTTATACGTCCTTTGTAGTAAATATCTTAGTAGAGAAACCGCATTATTTCTATCAATATCTTGCTGTCATTTTAATTTATTAACCTCCGTATTACTGACAAGGTTTGCTACACGAAACAAATGTTGTACCAGTTTTCTGCCATTCAAAGGCCTCTGTCATAACTTAACGAGAGCTATCTACTGATAAAAATAATTATAGATGGCTTAACGTGCCCTCTGAGGCACAGTCATATGTCGAACAGTGGGATCCACATAAGTCTTCAAAATCTCTGAACGTTTCAGCTCGTTGTAATAAAGGTACATTTAGAGCAAGAAAAAGCTTGTAATCTAATATATTTTGAACCCTTAAAAAACTACTTCATACCTACTTTTTAGCGTATGCTGGTAATAACATCAATATTTCTTTGCAGTAAGCTTCCCATTCTTCACGCAAGGAGTCCAAACGACAGCTCTGTCTACATCAGTCCATTCAGGACACTTCGTCACACTAGACAACGTGCCCTGGAGTACCACGGCTCTGATCCTCGGAGCGACATTCTCAGCACCCCTGTACAGCATCATCATTGACAGATGGGGAAGGAAGTTCGGTTTCTACATGGTGATAATGCTGCAAGGTGTGAGTATGACTGTAATGGATAAGCAGCAATTATTGGCTTTTTTCAATAACCTTTCTACGATAGATGGATAGGTCTCTGTAAAGTAATAACAAAGAACAAAGCAAAAGCTGACTTGAAGATTATGGAAAGACAGAATAATGAGAACGTCCTTTAGAAGCCATAGCGAGCCGCTTAGAGTAGAGGTAGGTGTGGATGCTTCGGCGATTTTAAGTGCACTGCGAATATCGTCCGAAATACAAGCAGCATCTATTTGTACACATGCACTCACTGAAATGCTCACGCCACCTCTACTGATTATGATGCGCTAATATTGGGTATTCTGAGTATACGAACCTAGAGGCAAATTTCACTTTCAATTCAACAACCATCCTAGTTACCATCCTACGGTCTACCTGAGAGGTTATGCAATTGGGTAGCCAGTTTTCTATCTGAGCGACATATCAAGGTCGTTGTCGACGGTTGTTGCTCAGATATGAAACCTATAAATGCTGGCGTCCCCCAAGGGTCTGTGTTGTCTCCTACGCTATTCATTCTGCATATCAATGACATGCTGCAGCATACAAGTGGCATCCATTGCTATGCAGATGATAGTACAGGGGATGCCTACTACACAGCCCCTGCCAATGCCTCTCAGTTGCAAATGGCGGATAGCAGAATGAAACTTGTGTCTGAAGTTGAGAACTCTCTGGAGCAAGTCTCGGAATGGGGTCGACTTAATTTGGTCCAGTTCAACCCCACGAAGACACAAGTTTGCGCGTTTACCGCTAAGAAAACCCCATTCGTCATAGCGCCTCAATTCCAGGGTACCGCGCTCACCGTGAGTGAAAGTGTTGGGATTCTGGGAGTTGACATCTCGAGTGATGTGCAGTATCGGCGTCATTTAGAGGCCAAGGCTAAGCTGGCCTCCAAGAAGCTTGGTGTCCTGAATCGGGCTAAGCAGTACTTCACTGCGAAGCAACTGCTTATGCTCTATAAAGCTCAAGTCAGGCCCCACATGGAGTACTGCTCCCACCTCTGGGCTGGGGCGCCGTAATACCAGCTAAACCCATTTGACGCCATACAGAAGCGCGCGGTCCGAGTTGTCAACGACCCACGAGTCACTCACAGGTTAGAACACTTGAGTTTCAGAAGAGACATCGGTTCTCTCTGCGTGTTCTACCGACTTTACAACGGTGAGTGCTCCGAGGAATTGTTCGACTTGATGCCTACGTCTCCTTTTCATCATTGCACCACTCGCCGAAGATTGAAGTTCCATCCACACCGATTGGACTTGTGGAGAAGCTCTACGGTCCGATTCTCACGAACTTTTTTGCCATGTACGTGCAAACTGTGGAATGGACTTCCTTCTGAGGTATTCCCGGAGCGCTATGACATGGGGTTCTTCAAAAAAGGTGTAAAAAGAGTTCTCCTTCAGGGCCGGCGTTGCATTGGCGATTCCTCTGGTGTCGCTCATGTCCATAGGCGACGGTAACCACTTACCATCAGGTGGCCCGTAAGCTTTTTCGTCTGCCCTTCAGGCTATAAAAAAAAAAAAAAAAAAAACACTCAGATAATTCTACCTACTACACGTTTCCTTCAAGTTTGCCCTTACCTCCCGTCCCGCTCCTCGTACCGCACCTCATTTAGTACGGACAGCAACGCTACCCGCGTGTTTTTGATGTCCCGTGCGGCGAGTACGTTCTTGAGTTTGTTGTTGATTTTGATGTTACTTTCGTTAAATTATTTTTCTATTGGTTTATTTTACGTTCGTTGATTTTTGTCGCTTCAATGACTAAAATAGAAATGTTTTACATGGTGGCAAACGTAATTTGTTATTTAAGTTAGTGAAATTATTTGATTACTTTTTTGTCTACAGTACTGTTAGCTTCGAAATCGTAACGGTCGACGAGGGCAAACTTGAAGTAAACGAGTAGTACCATCCTCAAATATGTGAAGTGTTAAACCACTAATTGAACATTTTGGAAGGAAGACGTTATGAGCGCAATATTAGGACTATATCCCACGCATGATGTCGTATTCATCAAAGCCTTTGTACCTTCTATGTACAAAGAAAATAGTTTCCATATTAAGGATTCCATTATTCCGTATTAATTAACGACCTGTGCTATCATCTATGCCATCGCGAATGTTTGAGATGTCAGCTTATTTCTGAGGCTTCTCTAATATGCCTTTCATTGTACTAGGATTGAACATTCTCTATCAAGCTTTGTCGAATTAGGTAAGCTGATTCTGCATTTAGTTTGATATCATTTTCTTGTGTAAGTATATAGGATTGATAAAAACTATGTATTTTTCAATTTTTATATAGTCAGGAAATAGATTTGAAAAATCGAAAATTAAAAATTTATTAAACAATGTTGTTCATATGACCAATATACCTTCTACCTTTGCGTCCCAAAGAATTTCATAAATTATTCACCCCAATCCATACCATATTTGTAGCCTTTAAATCAATTCATCATAGTGTTTTTTTAAATTCAAGACACTAACGTAACTTACCAACATAAATTTATCAACATTGTAAGTTATACCATACCTAATTTCAAAAATTTGGAAGTTTGAATGCACAATTACTTTAACACGTATTGTAAGAACGTCAACTGACGACTCCTTTATCAATTACTGATAACATATCAATATAGTATTTCTTTCTCTTACCAGGTATCCTGCATCCCTCTTCTTCTCTCACCAAACGACGCCACAATCATATCACTGCATGTCCTAGCCGGCGTTGTATCTGGAGGTCTCTTCACAGTCCTACCAATATACATCCGAGAGATCTGCTCAGACCAGATCAGGGCGGCCATGGTAGCATTGATGATGTTGATGACGTCAGCAGGGTATCTGGTGAAGCTAGCGATGACAGTGGAGACGTTGTTGTATACGATGGCTGGGCTGGTGATGTTTCAATTCCTGGCGGTTTTCCTGGCTATTGAATCACCGAGCTATTTGGTGATGAAGAGTAATATGGAGGTGAGTTTTGAATGTTATACAATTTGATGATCCGTGTGACGCCATGGTTACCTACGGGCCACCGTTTGAAGAACTAAAGGTTCTTGAATTTGATTGCCAGTGTAATAATGATTAGTTCACATTTCTGTTCTCGGTCGGTTTGTATGGTAAATACTCATGAAAATTATGTCTAATTATTTATTTATTTATAGCAGATGCTTGCAGTACCTACTAACAGCAACGCCAAAGCGTGCAAGCTATTGGTTTTAACAATCGTATTTATGAAATTATTATAAGTATTCTATAACTTTTTTACAACAAAAACGACGTATGTTTATAAAATTACTTAAAGACATGTATAATATTTAAAAAAAACTATGTTGTTAAACTAAACACGAAAAATGATGTTTGATAAAATATTGTCGTCATAATAGTAAACTGGTAGTTAATTACCAGTTTCAGAAGGGAAATCTACACCTAATGTTAAGACAAATGATATTGCGATACGTGACGTGATAATACGAGTATAACGTCATGTTCTGTTATGGAATATCACTCCTATCCGAAATAATTGCTTTTATTATATTAGAGTAACAGGCGTTTAGTGAGCAAAATGTCACACAAATGTTACACATTGTATAAAGAACAAAAGTTCTTGTTTTATGGAATAAACATAATCTGATTAATAAGTGCCTAGTAAAACAAAGTATTTGTTGTAATCAAAAGAAATTATAATTATATGTAATTTGTTGTAGAATATATTATGTAGATTTTACACAACAGTTTTTACTTAACTCTATACAAATTCATCTAATAAAAGAAAAACTATTCCAAGTTCCCACGAAATTATCTAAAATGTACAAACTTGGATACCAACATAAATTAGTCAACGAAGTTGTCTCTAATATTATGATGGTAAAATTTGTCAAGAAGAAATTGTTGTCGAGTTATTCTTTTAAACTCAACAAAACTTGTACCGTCGCGTCGCGTCGTGGGCGACTGTTTCACATACGTGTTGTTATAATGATAACACTGTTTTCCAGTTTTCCTTCCATTACGTTAGTACTTCTATTCCATTCCAGAACTTTCTAGTCTCACGACAGTCCGACAGTAACAAATGGTGCAGCCACCAGAGGTACAGTACAAGCTGTTCAGAAGTTCTCTACAAGTTATACTATTACGCTGTCTTGATGATTAATACGAAATGCAGTTGTGTTAGTAGATATTATTTTTAACCGACTTCAAAAAAGGAGGAGGTTCTCAATTCGACTGTTTTTTTTATGTTTGTTACCTCAGAACTTTGGACTGGGCGAACCGATTTTGATGATTCTTTTTTTAATCGAAAGCTGGTGGCTGTCATATGGTCCCACATAAATTTTATTGAGATCTGACAACGGCATCCATGAGAAAACTACATAAGTCGTAAATTTGTGTTAAGATGTGCGCGACAAATTGACGAATAACTCAATATCACGCCAACCGATTTCGATGATTCTTTTTTTAATCGAAAGCAGGCGCTTGTCATCTGACAACTATGTAGTTTTTGAGACTTTGAAGTCGGTTATTTTTTGTTAGTAAAATTTAGATTATATTGAAAACTAGTGGGTACCCGGCGTGTGCTATAGACATGAAAAGGCCCATAGACATGCCCATAGTTATATCCAGCATTGGACATTAAAAGGCCTTGTTAAGAGAATATAGATGATCTAAGTATCAAACAACGAAAAAAAAATTAACCCCTTGTCTGGCACGCGAGAACGCTATAAAGAGGTGAAAATTCGCAATGTAAACACGATTCATCGTAAATCACATATTAAAAGGATGACAGCAAAACGGTAAAAACAATGGCCGAATGTTCATAAAATTCGATGAAGGACATGTTGACATCCAATGAGCATTTCGTGCGAAAAAATGTGAGATAAAGCTTTGTTTTGGCAATACTATAATATAAATATGTTTCTGATGTACGAAAGTTACAAATTACTTAGCTGCTTAGTAGGCAAAAGCCGTGTTCTTAAATATTAAATGTTCATCGTTAATGTGTTGATTTAAGGTAACAATAGCATGATTATTATTATACGTACTCGTATATCGATAACACATATAAATAACGCTTCACACTCATAGCCCTACACTAGGATTCCCTGTGTCGTGGGTGCCATGGACAACACACTAGACAAGGACATTTACACCCAGACCGAGAACAGAAATTCAAACTCATCATTCAAACCGCCTCGCTGGGAATCGAACCCAGGACCCTCGGTGCGGCGATCCGGCATGGTAACCATTGCGCCACACGTAATAATTAAATAAAGTAGATATTTAAATATAGCCTTTTATGCAAGCGTATTTGTACTGGCGCTTAGATTGTGTGTAACGGTATAATGCCTTGAATTGAATGTAATGGTGTACAGTATGTTAGCGATCTATTAATAAATAAATAAATAAATAATAAATAAATCTATACTCTATACAAATAAATAAAATTGGAGTGTCTGTTTGTAATATTAAAATAACCGCTTTTTACCAAGTGCATTTGGATGTATACATGGTACATATACCAAAACAACATTTTTCACAATTTTTGTCTGTCTGTCTGTCTGTTTGTTCCGGCTAATCTCTGAAATGGTTGGACCGATTTTGACGGGACTTTCACTGGCAGATAGCTGATGTAACAAGGAGTAACTTAGGCTACTTTTATTTTAGAAAAAAAAATAGTTTGGTGCGATACGAAGTTCGCCGGGTCAGCTAGTAATATAATAAATAAATAAATAAATAAATAAACTCTAAATATACCAGACAACCTTTAGGTAGAAATTTCGGTCATCGAGATAAGATTGCTTGGATATAATTATGTATCTAATTATTTTCAAGACCTCATGCTGTCTATAATATGAAATTCGTCCATGTTCTATGAATGGTCGACGAATATTGCTGACATTCGGCGTCATTGGTAATAATGAGTCGCAGTTATATTTAGTCATAGTTTTTGTTTGTTCCTTCTGGAAATTTTTAGTTACCGCTTTTTACAGAACTCAAGTAATTTAGTTTAACATAGCAATTAAACTAATTCGTCAAAATTAGTGCTAATGTCACTACTGTGTGACAATGAAGTTTTGAAATCTTATGAGGCGTAAGCAATGATATTTAAAAAACATAGATACGTTATGCCCTTACAAATCAACCAAAAATCTGTTCCAAAAAGAACTACAACATGTTCATCTTTTGTTTCACTGCACCAATCACATTGGTATAATACACGAAGGCATTTTAACGCTGTACGTCAAATGTCAAGCACTTCATACAACAAAAGCGTGCGTATCGTCTTGTATTGACAGAGCAACTACGAGCAGAACGGTCAATTGCCTGTTCTTACGCTCTTCAACGTCGGCGCGCTAGTGACATATCTACCTCTTTTTTACATTATAATATCATTGGGCGTAGGCTGATGTAGTGTTAGTTCATGAGATTGCAAGTAGGTAACTAGAATGTTTATTAATAAAAAATATGCGGTGTGGTCTTTAAATAACGGTGATTACTTACGATGGCTCGTCTATTTCGTCTATTTGTTAATTTTGAGTATTTACGCATCTCGGCACTTTGTGATAATTTATTTGTGGGTTCCACTCGCGGTACACAAAGCCACGTCAAAATGTTCAGCATTCTATTATTGTATATTTGACATTTTGTGTAATTGACATTAATTAGACTTTGAGATAATTGGTGTATGTATATGTTATCAGTGGACTTAACAGCGAATATACTTATTAACTTTCGATATTTTGCATACCTGAAAAGAAGAACATATTTGACCAATATTGTACAGTCACCTGCAGAGAAAAGTACCTAACCCATCTGTTTACAACGCAACAGGCGACGGAAACGTTGCTGTTCGTATATTTATAAACAGATGGGTTACTTTTCTCTGCAGGTGACTGTACCATCCATTTTTACAACTGTGTTCTTGCAAATAAAGTATTATGAATTACGAATCGTTTCAGGAAGCAAGAGTGAGTCTAGCGAAGATAAAATGTGTGAGTCGTGGAAACGAGTTTGTAGTCAACAAGATTGCTGAGCTGAAGGAAGAGAGTGAACGGGCGAAAGCAAACGGAAAACTGAATATATATAGAATACGTAAGTATCCTTTCTTTATCACCTATTTTCTGCGCTTGGTGTACACTGCTGAATTATAGACGAGTTTTGATTGTTACGTATTGGGCGTTTTTATTAATAGTACCATGGGCAAGGAGATCGCGGAGATGTGACCTGTTAGTAAGTGGTGACTGGTGACGCATTGTCAACAAACAAGTTAATTAGCCAATGTTTCAAATGTTTCAATAATTAAATACTAAATGCGACTTGTGAATGGCGAATTCATATAGGTATCACGGATATATTTATGCACGTATTTATATTATCTAATAGCTTTTCAGATAGGTGTGTCATGGAGGAGAAGAAATGCCGTAAAAAACTCCTCAGCACATGTTTTAAAATAATTAAAAGTTACATTAAACTATTAATTCTAACCTACGCGGTACTGGATGCGACACTAATTTGCTGGCATCTTTGTCATTAATATTATATTCATTTAATAATATACGATAGTATAATTTGCCTCCATCCATCCATCCGAATGAGCAGCTTTCCCATTTCCTCCTGCAACCAATCCGCTATTAATAGCAATAGCATCTAAAGCGTAGAACGTTTATATTTTCATTTCGGGAAGAAAAAAGAAATAAATAAGATATCTATATAATTAAAAGTCTTGATCGGCAATGAAGTACACATTTCTATTATGATACGGATACTCGCAGTATTGCAGATTGTGCTCACGGCCGAAGCAATTGGTTTGACGATTGGTGTACAATGTTGTCATTGGCCGAATTACAGAATAATTATGCTATAGCAATAAATTATCGGCGTACTCTTTGACTATGGCTAAATCCGACGACCCGTTTGGTGCAATGGTTACCATGCCGGATCGCCGCACCAAGGGTCCTGGGTTCGATTCCCAGCGAGGCGGAAATTTGAATGATGAGTTTGAATTTCTGTTCTCGGTCTGGGTGTGAATGTCCTTGTCTATGTTGTGTGTTGTCCATGGCACCCACGACACAGGGAATCCTAGTGTGGGGCTATGAGTGTGAAGCGTTAGAAGCGTTAAAATCTGTATTTAGTAAAATATACCTAAAAAGAAAGATAATAACCAACTCATCACTGGTTTCACTAACGTCATGGAACTGTTCATCACCTTAAGACAAAACTCTTTTCTGTTATCTTTCACGCCCTAAAAATGTGCACATTTTCCCGTACTTAATGTATTCTCATAGTATAGATTACCTACCTTCATAAACGCTACCTTCAAAAATGCTTCAAAATTCAGTACGGAAGAATGTGCACGTGGCTTTTTCGCAGTGTCATTCCCAATTTCGAAGATAGCCGATTGCGTGAACCGTAGCAAAAAATAGTTTTCTTTAGAGACTCCGGAACATGACGGATCATTGGCAGCATTCGGATTCGATTCTCGGCTTTGGCACATATATCTATTAATGTGATAGATAAATATTTGTGCTTGGGTAATGGGTATTAAAGTGATGTCTTATTTAATTTTGTGTTAGCCATGCCATGCCACCCGCAACACAGGGAATCTTACTGCAGGGTTATGAGGGTGTAGGCGTTTATATATTTTTAGAGTTTAACTTGTTTAGAATCGATTTTCATATTTAAGCCCGCGGTATGAAATTTTATGAGGAGTAAAATAAAACTTTCTCCGTTACGTTATGCGTTATATTTGTAATTCTTAACACAGACTCTAGATGTCGTTGGATTGCTGAGCAGTAACAACGCCATCCAATGATTATAATAATCTTGGTACATCCTATTCTGATGATGTGAAACATCATCATCATCTTCGTCATTATCATCCGTTGTTACTGATTTGACGATTGCAAACTAGATTGCGTTAAACGCCAGTCGTGCGTCAGAGCTGACACACACATGTTTTTGTAAAATACTCGCTTCTCGTTTCTCTCTTCGAGTCAACCAATACCCTCTATCCTCATTTCCTTACATTAGTAAAATATTTTCCGACTTGTCAAATAGAAAGCGGGAAGGGAGATGCCGCAGTTGTGTATAGACGGATGATTGGTTAAGTTCGAACTCGTACGATAACTTGGGTTTCGTACAATATAAAAAAACTAGTTTTGAATCCCGTCTTACATCGTGAAGCTGTTAAGGCCACTAGGGCCAAAGGCAACTGTCTTTTGTCTGAGAAAAAAAATACTTTATCCGCTCATTTATACGCGCGGCTCGCGGATCGTCTCGTAGCGCGTCCGTAAGCCACGCCCCCTGCGCGCGCGAGCGCTATCTAGTGTTTACACGCTCGCTGCGTTCAGATGCGTTCGAACGTTCAAGGATGGAGCACGTTGACGTAATACATCGGCATCCAGTCAGTGAAACCTTTCTACCATGATTTATAGGCAAAATACTCAATGTAGATTCTACTATGGGTAGATTTCTGTACAATTAGGCTTTTTAAAATAAAAAAGCTATTGGTATTCTTTAATTGTTTGTTTGCATTGAATATGCTCCGAAACTACTGAACCGATTTGAAAAATTCTTTCACTGTTGGGAAGCTACACAAGGTGTAAAAAAATAAGAAAACCGAAGCATAGCGAGGGCGGTTACTCGTCATTAAATAAATTTAAATGTTGAATAGTTTTGTAGCTCTCATAGATGGTCGTGACTTTACCAACGAGCTATCTGCTCGGCAATTTGATTGTTGCTTATAAAAGTATGTAATAGTTACGAGGGTTTGTCCTTCCCTTTGCGGTACCCTAACGTTCAGGTTCTTACGTAATATTTCAAGTAATTTCTCTCGGGAACTTCACAGACTACATAAATACAGTTCCTGGTTGACTAAGCCATGGAGGATAGAATTGTGCTTAATATAAAATATATGTGAAACTCAAACATTTATTAACACAGCATATTTCACATTTTTATTGGTATCATCTTCCTTAAACGAAAATTATGCTTAATTTTTTTTCTATCCCATCTGTAAATAAAATGAGAATTTTTATGTTTGGTATGATCTTTTGCTATTGTTTCTTTACTGTGCTATTATGTGGAATCATTTAGCATAAAATTCGTATATTTCTGTAATTAATTGTACCCAAGGTACCTAAACTGTAATTAATCTAAGATAAATAAATAAAATAAGATCAATACAAGAGTCCAAGACTCCTGCCCACTACTGGGCGCGGGTCTCTCCTCTTGAAGAGGCCTAGAGCGTCCTCCACCACGCTGCCAGTAACGATGGCCAACCTTAGTGTTGGAAGTTCTTTTTGTTATTATTTTTTTTTATGGAAATAGCCGGCAAACGAGCTGACGATCCACCTGATGCTAAGTGGCTATCGTCGTCCATGGACATCAGCAACACAATTAAACTTGGCGCCAAGTAGTATCAGTTGGAAGTAAATGAGTTTAGTTCGGATAACCTTGGCTTCAATCCATTATTGGTTGAGCACAGGTCTTTCCTCTTCTGGAGGCCTAGAGCATACTCCACCACGCTGCTCCAGTGCGGATTGGTGGAGGGGTTAGTGGCCAACCCAATGTCGGTTTTTATACCGCCCGAGGGCCTCCAACGTGACTTAACGACTGTTATCTTACGATAAAAACGTATGGATAGCCTTAACTCCAAAATAATTTCCAGTCAAGAACCCCATCTGGCGCGACGCTACCAAGATTGGTATCATGCTGAATACAATCACCATCCTGAGTGGTTCCATCGTGTTTCTGGACCAGAAGAAAGCCCTGACGCAGCTGAAGACTGCAGCAGACCCTCAGAAACTCCTCGTGCCCATCTGTCTCTTCGCCGGTGGTCTGGTCTCGGTCTTCTTCATGAGGTTTCTTGAAAGAAAAGTAAGTGAGTATGATTTGAGGTTTTACGTGATAGAGCGTAATTCTGAAAACTCGCGTATAGTGAAGTTTAGTTAGTATTAAAAAGGGTTGAACCTGGGAGACTAATAATTTTGAATTTATTAAGGTGGATTTTTTATCATTCTATAAAGACAACGTTAGGTACGTTGTCTAAATAAATTACCCATTCTGTTCACTGCTTTTAAATTAATGTACTTTCGTAGACAGGAAGTTATTAGTCTTTGAAATAAGTGTATTTGCTATCGTCATATATTTTTTTGTAATTTTTATATGAAATATGCACAAATAAGATAAACAATAAAATATGAATTGTAATCAGAATTCTGTACGTATCCTAAAGTTATATCATAAATATCTTATTTCAATGTTTTATTTATTTAGAAAGTAAAACTTAAGTTTTATTACAAAGTACTATTATTTCTTCTGTGTTAGAATTTCATTCTTTATGTGCTGCTTTTGCTTTATATAATCTTACATGGCGAGTTTGATATAATTATCTTCAGCGGTAATACAGCAATTTTCAGAATTCAGCAAAATCGATTTCTTTGGCTAAAAAACAAATGAAAACAATTCCCAGGAAATGAAAGCCTTGATATTCAGCTCCACAGAGTATAGAAGCTAAAATAGTAACGCGAACGGTACATATTGCTGGAAACCATGAATTAATCGATAAAATGTGGGTCGTTCCAAATGGGAACTATATAATGGTCCTTTAATGAAGACTTTTTTTCAGTATGTGTTGACGTGTGCTTACTCCGCAATGGTGCTGTCCATGGGAACCTTGGCAGTGTACACCCAGGCTGATCTGACGGTGTCGGAGTTCGCACGGATACCCATCATCAGCTTGGGAGTACTGGTGTTCAGCTATGGCATGGTGTGGGGTATACCCATGGTCGTCATGGTGGAAATTCTGAACATTGAAGTAAGTTATAACTTACCTACTAATTTTGTTGTTATTTAAGCAAAATGTAACTACACTATCGCATTGGGAATTTCCTGTAATGGTAGCTGTATGTTTGAATTTACATTCAAACAATAAATTCAAATAAATAAAATAAATAAAAAATAAAAAAAACTACTTAGTATCGGCACGGTAGTGCCCCCGCCAAAACCAGGGCAGGTAGGTAGTGCCCTTTTCTTGAAGCGCTTCGTCGTTTTTTTGAACCCTCATAATTTGGGTTTGGGTTATACCAGATAAACAAAATTCGTGGGATATGGTGTCAATAGTGAACTTATTAAACATATAAGTTTCTATAGCATAGCTCTTATACTTTAGATTTTATTGATAAAACCTTGATTTTATCACTCAACTTCTTTAACCCCAACCCCTTAAACTAGGGGATGGAAATTTGTATGAGACATTCGCAAATTTTGATGCTAGACGTCTGAAAATTTATATGAGGATTGAGGACTCCTTTTCAGTACATAACCATCTTTGAATTAGTATTTTCTCAAAGATTTTTTTTAATTATCCTACGAAGAGAAGGTCTCCCCCTAGTATAATTTTATGTACTCGTAAACATGGACTATTAAATATCATGATATAACGTGATGGCCTCTAAATAATTACTCCACCAATTCACAAAGGAGTACTATCATAGATCTTCCAGAAGTTACAAGATATTCACGCTCTGAATTGAGCTAATGAGTAAGCCCACACCACGAGGCATTCCCTGGAGCGCATTAAGGTATTTCTATGTGTAATTGAAATAAAGTAAACCTTAACTTTATGTCAAGCCAAAACTACCTTTAGGTGTTGAGGGGTAAGGTTCAAATTACTTGTTTTTATGAGCTAAGCGACTTTGAATTAGGGACCTAAACCACTCATGTCGGGTAATAAAGCAGACTGGATAGGTGATGGTAAGTGGCCACACATCCACGCAAAAACGATTCCTGCTTATGGTGAGATGGTTAAATTTTAAGTTAATTAATACTTAGTAATTAGTAGTAGTTAAAATTTAGTAAGCAAGTAAACAAGTAATTTAGAATTTTTTCTATTTTCTATTAAGTAGGTGGGCGGGGCTTATCACTTAACACGTTTGGACAGGCACTTTTTAGTTAAAATTTAGTAAAATGCTTAAGTAATTAAGTAGGCTGTGAAGAATTGTATGAACTAAAGAGCTTTATTAAATTATTACGTTTGGACGCGCACTAAAAATTATTCACTTAAAATTTAGTTATCTTCTTAACTACTTAATACATCTAAACCGAACTTAAAAGCCTTTCTTTCCTTCCACGCATTAAACATGAGGTGAGTCACAGAGCTTAGTCGGTCAAGATGGGAGTGGTTGACCAGTCTCAGAGCTAGCTCTACATTGTAATCAAAATATGTTTTTATGGAAATAGCCGACAACCGAGCTGACGGTCCACTTGATGGTAAGTGACTATCGTCGCCCATGGACACCAAAGGCGTTGCTGGGTATAAGGAATAGTACAGGCAACCCACTCGCGATACTTTTCTTTGCTTGATATTTGATAAAAACAATTTTTATCCGGTAAGCAGAGTCTGTTACGCCCCATTTCAGAGTCACTAACGGTTAGGTACTTAAATCACTTCTCAGTAAAGAATTTGTATGGTGATTCTTTACTAAGGAGCGATTAAAGTAACCTTTAGTGTACTAAGAAATAAAGATGTTAAACTAAGGTGTTTTTAAGCTAAACACGATGAACCGTTTGGCGGCAAGAGGGTAGTAGATACGCCCGAAAATCGATTATACCTAACAATCCGATGGTACGGCAGTGTTTGCTTCGCTCTCGACTTGGCGGAGGCACTGCCGTGCCCCCCGATAAGTTTATTATTTTCCAGAATTTTATTTCTTATTGATTTTTTTGCAGATCCGGTCTACAATAGTGGCCAGCATTTACACCTACTCTCAGCTCCTGAAACTTGTGCACATCCACTCATTTAGCTATCTAGAAGAAAACGTCGGAATTTACACTCTGTTCTATATCTTCGCGTGTTTGAATCTGTTGGGAGCGGTGTACAGTATCTCAACACTTCCCGTATTAAAATGCAAGTCAGTCAGACAAGTTGAGAGGCAGTTGAAAAGAATTCCGCTTTTAAAGTTCAACACCCAACCTTTGTCTTAGAGACTTCATTTTTAAAATTAAGCGTTTAGTTTGAATCTGTAATTTGTAAGGTTTGTTATATTGTAAATAAAAAGTATCTTAATTTAATTTAAATAAAAAGTAATGTTATTAGTAAACTTATTTAAATATTCCTTATTTCCTTTATATGTATAAAGGTATACCGTTTTACAGATAATAAGTCTTATACAGAGAATCTTACACCGTCTTATAACATTTTTTTTTAAGTAGAAGGGCATTATTAGGGGCGATACAAAATAAAAATATTTTAAAAATACATTGACGACCCTGTAGCCTAGTTGGTAGCGACCCTGCCTGCGAAGCGAGGGGTCCCGCGTTCGATTCCCGGCCGGGCAGATATTTATGTAACAGGTAAATATTTATACTCAGGTCATGGGTATATGGTGGGTGGTGGTCATCTAATCTATCGATGGGGAGAGATTGTGATGTGTTATATGTGTCGTATATGCCACCCACGACACAGATGAAAATATACTGCGAAGGTATGAGTGTGTAAGCGTTTGTTTAAATGTTTTTTTTATCATTTAATGCTAAAACTTTGTGTTAATTATTAATTTATTTTGAACTCATATAAATTCATATTTTTATAAAATATGAGTAACCGCCCTCGCTTTGCTTCGGTTTTCTTATTTTTTTACACCTTGGGTTACATTATTGGAGTTTTATTAAGGATCCCTAATTTTTTTTTGAAAATATAATATAGCCTATGTTACTCGGGGATAAAGTAGCTTTCTAACAGTGAAAGAATTTTTCAAATCGGTTCAGTAGTTTCGGCGCCTATTCAATGCAAACAAAAAATCAAATCTTTCCTCTTTATATATTAGTATAGACGAGTAACCGCCCTCGCTTTGCTTCGGTTTTCTTATTTTTTTTACACCTTGGGCTACATTATTGGGGTTTTATTAAGGATCCCTAATTTTTTTTTAATACAGCCTAAGTTCACCGGGGATAGTGTAGCTTTCCAACAGTGAAAGAATTATTCAAATCGGTTCAGTAGTTTCGGAACCTATTCAATGCAAACAAAAAATCAAATCTTTCCTCTTTATATATTAGTATAGATTAGATTAGATTAGATTAGAATTAGTATTAGTATAGATAAACATAGTTAGATTTCTAGTCTAGAACTTAGCGTTATTAATACGGCTACTAGTCTGACGATCGGACTAACCAGTAGAACTAGTGAGAAAAAACAAATTCCCACTAGTTCTACGAGTACAACTACTGGGAATGAACCTTTATTTCGACATGAAACTCAAGGGGCCTCTGTCTGTTAAGGTATTCTATGGTAATACGCGGTTAGCGTGGCCTACAGTTCTTTGTGACGGGAATGGTAAATCATTATTATTATGGTTACTGATTATTATAGTGGTAAAACTCTAGTTAGTGGCTCAGATATCGTTGTATAATGATTTACCCGAGTTTTGTTTTTCTGCTAAATCTTTATTTTTGTTATTGAGTAATTTAGTAACATTAACGTACCTATTTGTAGGGAAATAACAGGCCTATGGTTAAGTGTATGTAAATGTAAATGTTTTATCGAGTAAGGTTATGACACAGGGTTATTATTTGAGATTTTAGATCCTTTGGCCAATTACTGCAAAATGCTAAACTCAATTAGGTATGAGTGTGAGGGATAAAAATCTTAAGACTTTAGTTTAACATGGTGAGGATGTTAAGTAACATCTTAATTAAGAAACAGATATGTCTTAAGAACCGCTTATGGTCAAATATCAAACTTATAATACCCGTGCTATTGTCAACTGTACCTCCCATTTAAAATTCAACAATGCTTTTCTCTATTATTAATAAAATAATAATAATTTACGCTTACACACTCATTCGTTTTATCCTCAAAACCATACTCAAAACTCTTTCTCAAAAGTTTTTTTTATGTACAAAAGGGTGATTTATTCCTAGGGATCTTTCTCCATGTAAGTCCGATTCTCACTTGACTGTCATCCCTATGAGAAGCTATTATCCTCAGACAAAATAGTACCTACGTGAAACATTAGATTCAACGTTATCAGTGACAAGCAGGCTTTGATACCTTCGCTCCTAATTCAAGATTATTTAAATAATCCAAAAATATTACTTTAAAACCTTTTAAAATTACAAATATAAGTTACGAATTATATTTATTGGTCTACGTAGATTTTGGCTTGTATGAGTTTAGTAATAATTTGATGTACCTATTCCAATATTTCAGTGAATATTTTATTGTTTGAATCGAATCGTATCTAAGATCAGCAAAAACAAAGGCATAGTTATACAAACTTAAAAATATTATGGGATCTATATGCTGACCACGGAAAGCTATAACTACCTTTCATATTTAATTTCATTTTAAAACGAATCCATACGGCATTTTGCATCCTGCTATTCCCTACGTCCATTGTATCTTGACATCTCTCTGTAATATTCTCTCTATATATTTTCCATTCACCATTGACAGGGCTAACCCCATTCATTAACAGGCCAATCATTGGCAATAAGCTTTCAGCATTCAGATGTGCGGGTAAATTGATCGAGAGGCTTAGATGCCTTTACATCGGAGTCTTTCGGCGCCATTAGTGAATATGAACATTGAATATGAACAGGCTTTAACTTATACTTAGTGTGCTGTAACATTCAATACTAACGTCCCAACTCAAGAATCACTAACGGTTACTTAAATCGCTCCTGAATCACAATACAAATTATGTACTAAGGAGCATATTAAGTAAGCGTAAGTGAATTGATGTATGTGTGTGTTGCCATATGTAAAAGCATTACCAAGCAATTTTATCACGAGTCAAACTTATCGTTACCGTGCCGGTCCTGGGTTCGATTCCCAGCGAGGCGGAAATTTAAGTAATGAGTTTGAATTTCTGTTCTCGGTCTAGGTACGTGTGTTCTTGTATTTGTAAAATGTAAGTTGTCCACACAACACAGGGAATTTCAGTGTGGGGCTATGAGTGTGAAGCGTTTTTTGAAGTGAAAACTTCTTTAGTACGGGGGTGACTTGAAATTTTATGAAACGAAACTGTCCAGTAAAAAGAGACAAACACATAAATTCTAAAGTGAGATAGGAAGCATTGTACAGGGGTAGGGTAGGGGAGTGAGGGGTAGGGGAGCGGAGCGGGGCGGGGCGGGGCGGGGCGGGGCGGAGCGGGGCGGAGCGGGGCGGAGTGGGGCGGAGCGGAGTGAAGTAGATTAGTGAAACCTACATTTATCATCTTCCCGAAATTTTACATTCGTCTCATTATCTTGAAAACAAAAATTTTGAAGGTTTCACTTCTACCACGTGTGAATTGCACACATTTTAATCTTTTTTTAAGTTGTAACAGTTCTGTGTCACAGGAATAATTATAGCCCGCTTAACGTCAAGTCAAATTAGGTTTCCTTAATAACATTAAACACCCGGCAGCAACTCATTAACTACATTAATTTAATGACGCCTCAAACTTGAAGTTCTAAATTAAATACAAATTCCTAACAGGATCCCTCGTCACAGCTAACTTCTGACGTCATCGTATCGTATAGTGATTTAGCTCGTACGAGGACTTAAGTGAACTTATGTGAAAGTAACATTTGAGTTTTGAATTTGAAAATTGTGACTTATTATATTTTTATGTCCCTGTTTAGGAGATTTTTACTCATTATTAGTTATTGGTTGAGTACAATCCCAATTCAACTAAATTATTTACATGATGACTGATTTATTATAGGATTTCAAACATGATTGCCGATAATCTAAATTTTACTAACAAAAAATAACAGACTTCAAAGTCTCAAAAACTACATAGTTGTCAGATCTCGTTCAAATTTATGTGAGACCACATGACAAGCGCCTGCTTTCGAATAAAAAAAGAATCATCGAAATCGGTTGGCGTGATATTGAGTTATTCGTCAATTTGTCGCGCACATCTTAACACAAATTTACGACTTATGTGGTTTTCTCATGGATGCCATTGTCAGATCTCAATAAAATTTATGTGGGACCACATGACAGCCACCAGCTTTCGATTAAAAAAAGAATCATCAAAATCGGTTGGCCCAGTCCAAAGTTCTGAGGTAACAAACATAAAAAAAATACAGTCGAATTGAGAACCTCCTCCTTTTTTGAAATCGGTTAAAAATTTAAGTATAAACGGGTAGTCACGATTTGTGAACCTTGTTGTCACCATGAGACTCTTGTTTGTAACTGGGTTGAAATATTGGGATTAACAATATAAGAATCTTGTTGAAAGAAGAAGAAGAAAGTTGTCTTTTTTTTCGAAAACACGCAAGCACAATTACCACCTATTATTCAAGTACAGAATCAAATCTACCAGTAATTAACTTAGCAATGCGTTTAGCTTTATTACGGGTACCGACATGGAGATCAAATTGAAGCTTACAACAAGGCCAGAATTTATCTCCCCTTTATTCAACATGTACGCGATGTAAATGTGATTGGTTTATTTCTTATATGTGTCACAGCAAAAATATATTGGATCATTGGTTTTGATGATCGTTACAAGAAAACGTGATATTTCTTTTTACTCTGTTTTTAACCCACTTCAAAAAAGGAGGTATTCAATTCGACTGTATTTTTTAAATGTTTGTTACCTCAGAACTTTCGACTGGGAAAATCGATTCTGATGATTCTTTTTTAATCGAAAGCTGGTGGTTATCATGTGGTCCCACTTAAAGAGCTAGATCTGACGAGTAGTTTTTGAGTTATTTTGAAGTCGGTTATTTTTTTTCAAAGAGAAGGTGATCCGTGGAGGGTGTCACGACGGGAAGAAAATTCGGATTATCACTACATCGACACAGAAGTTTAAGTTTTATAATACACTCACACCACCGCATTATGATTCCCAGTGTCACATGTATAATACATAATACAAGTCACAGTCGCATGTGTAATGAAAGTAATTCCTAATTTTCGGATGACGTCACCAGAATCTAGTAAAGATTACATTATCCCTCACAAGTGGATAGGATTTCGTTACCCACGGCCAAATGTTTCTGAAGAAGACTAATGGAATTTATCCTTAGGAGAAGTACTTGATACACTTATAAAAGTTCATAGATTAACGAGGCTGAGAGATGGAACGAAGAAGTTAACTAAAGAAATGAAAATGTAACTGTGCTGTTAACCGTTAGAGAGTTGGATATCACAAAATTGCATTCTCATCAGAACTAAAGCAACAATTACATAGGTAACATTTTAACTCCTTAGGTTATGAGGAACCCACACAAACAGGGTTAGCTAAATAAAACCATTTAAAAGACGTAATTGAGATGTTGCAAATAACTACCTCACTGATGAAGGCAGCATGGTTCAGAAATCGATCAATAGATGGTGCTATACTAATTTCTGAATCATGCTGTTGATATTTCTTGCGTAAATTGCCTGGTACTGGAATCTTAACATGAGGGAGGGTAGTAGCTACGTTAAAACTTTTAGAACGAGTATTGCTCGTTACAATAAAAGACTAATAATCACTAATATCTCCAGTAATCATCTCAAAAAAGTTTTTCTAAGTTTATAAAAACTTTGGACCCATTCAAGTAAAATTAAATTGAAAGTAACATTGAATCACATTAACCCAGATTTTGTTTTGTCAAACGTCAACTACGTCTACTATAAAATGTTGTCAACTTTGTTCACTCTATCTGTTATCCTCAATAATCTATGTCAAAGTCGCGATCCGTAATCTCACGTTTTAAAAGGTTAGAATACCATCTGCCGCTTGCTTGTGTTCTTTGCAGTGGAGGGTAGCTTGTAAATAAAGTGAGGCAGTGAGATTATCCCTTGTCAATGTCATGTCGTAAGGTTGCTGTCAAGGATTGCGGAATTATTAGGTACTCTCGATTTGCTTTGAGTTTTTTGCAATCTCGCACTCAATGTTTTTGAAGTTACACTTCTTATGTGGCGTTTCGAAAAATATATGGGTATAATTTTTTTTATTAGGCGACAGCCAAAAAGCGACATGATGAAGGTGCATGATACTAGGCGCACAGCATTCGCTGGAGTTGTTTTGGATTGCTAGCGCGGATCGTGGGTGCGAGAGTGTGGGAGTGGGAGCGAGAGGTAAGTATAACTTCTTACGCGCGTATATAGATACCCTTATATGCTGGCATACGAGAGTGTCGAACAGATCAAGATCTTTCTTTCCTTTTCTCTTTTCTTTATTGGTGTTGGCTATAAAAAAATCTTTGAACTTGGCATCTCTTTTATTTGTGTAAAAAATTAAAAATACATTACAGATCATCACCGTATTCAAATCGGGTAATTTGTTACTGACTTCTCTCATTGTTGATCGAAAAGCGTTTTAAAAGTTTACGTTTTGTACTTTTAAAGGCTTCTGTTTCTTGTGAACTATGTACATAATGATAATCCGTAAGTATAAAATGAAGAAGTGTCCGTAACTAACGTAATCAACTTAAATAATGACCCAATTTTCGTTTTTCTGATGAAATATTCTGATGAATTTGTAACAATACCTATTTTAATTAAAACTTTTTTCAATTGCAACGTGAATTATAATATCAGTAACACAAGGCAGTACTACCTAGTTTAATGCCTCGACACAGACGTAATCCCAACTAATGAGTATGATATCATTTTTCACTGCCGTCGACATATAAAACTCATTAAAGCACCATCGCAATGCGGGTCAGAATGTTAAATTAAATCCAAGTGATGTGACTTGACGACAAGATGCATTCCCCTTGGACCCCCTGCTTGGACTCCCTAGGGGCGCTACGGACACTAACTATTCCACTTGGACTCCTCATGAAGGTATCCAAGAGTAAAACTATCAAAGCTTTAGTGATATTGTTGGTTTACCTAGAAAAGATTTCCCGTTAGACTAGGATCATGCCTGAGCTTGTGCTCCGATAATTCTGTTCCGGACTAATAGTGTACATAGTGTTCCAAATATGGACCAATGGGATGTGGGTAATAAAGGAGCTCATTCTGCATCAAAAACACTAATATTTTCCTTCCTATGTCCTATGGTTTGAATTAAGCTGGTGTAAAATAAATGCGACAGCCTTTTGGAATATTATTTTAAAAACATCTACAGTTTATGCTTTATCCAAAAATGTAATTGTGTGGATTAAAGGAATATTACAATTATCGTAATATCCAAATCAGTGAACGTTTTTCAATTGGAATTACAATACGTATACGCTCCCCAGAGTGAATTCGACTGTTCAAAATGTAACCAAAAATAAACTATTTCTAAGACATATTCCACCAAAACTATTCCACTAGAATTATCGCTGAATAATAGCAAACCGCCGCATTGAATTTTGCTAAAAATGGGACCAATCTGAATGTATCTTTATCCTGAATAACGGAATTCTACATTTATCATATAAAAAATAGAACCTTGAAAACCTTTTCCTTTCCTTGAAGTCACTCACTTCGTCGATCAGCTTTTCCTTTAACTTCATAAAAGGTTCATATCTATAAATATGTTGCTACCCAACTGACTTATGGTGACGATTTGTCACATATACCCTCCATATACCCTCAGATCTATCAATAAAGGATATCGGAAGATTTCTCGCTTCTTCATTACCATAGGGACCAATCCATTGTGTGAAATGGGCAACGGCCGGGCTGGCCACTGGGGTTTATTAATAGAAGTATTGATATGCAAAACTTTCCGCTGTAGGTTGCCTGCATTAGTGCCAAGTGACCATTTTTATAAGCTTTTTTCGCCTTGTTTCATTGGTTTGGGTCAAATCTCGCAAGCTATGAATAATAGTTGATTTTTTTATCTTACAGAATTGACAATTTTGCATTTGTTTGTTTCAGTCCTAAGTTAAGTTATGTCAGCATCCAGTAGGTGGCGCTAAAGTCATATTAAACTAGTATTAATTTAAAAATAAAAAAACCGCCTGCTATCAAAAAAGTTATCATGATATACCTTTTAGAGATTCTTATAGTGAGCTCTTTAATTTATTACCCATATTGCGTTATCCGATTTATTTTTATTTTTTGTTATTATACTTCAAACAATGGCATCTCACAGCCACCATATTATTCGCCTTTTTAATTTCATTAAGGTATCTAACAACACTTGGGTTATCAAGACGAATCTAACGATATCTTAATTATACATACTATATGTAAATCCGTTAAGAGTTATATAAGATACGAAGTAATAAAGAATATAACCCTTCGACTTCCTGGCAGTCGGGTAAAAAGTATAATATTAAGTAAATTATTCATAATCATATTCAATATGGATGTTGACTAATTTTAGGATTCAATTTCATTTTATAGATAGAACCTTAAGATTCACGAAAAAAATATTATAAAAATAATAATCTTCAATTTAAAAACAAAAATTGATAAATAAAAATCATTTTCAAATTTCTCGCCAAAAAGTCACGTGACGTCACTAGCCGATATTCAATACTATCTGTCGACTGAAGTTAGTTGCACTTTCATATAAAATAGGAACAATGACGTCATAAGCTCCAAACTGCGTTTGAGGTCACGTGACAGTGAGTACTATTTTTAACATTTTAAAATAATTATATTTAATTTATTGTGATTGATTTCGACAAAAGAATAATATTTTAGGTGTTTAAATGTTTTCCTTGATACTTTAAACATAAATTTATTTTAATTTACTGATAGTGTCAACATCCCTATTAGAGTACTACAGCTTCGCTACAATTAGTATCAAAGTATTAATAATAGGTCTAGTAAAATAAAAAAAAAATCAGTTTACAATTTTCTCCCTCTGTCTTAAAATTAATTTTACAAGTGTGGTTACAGCACAATGGTTATAAACAGGCACGAATTTTTTTTTGTAAGGCAGCCAACCCTTTGACGTGTGACAAGCGTTTCAGAACTAAATTAAATAACACTGCATAAAGGGTATTGTGCTTTATGAGGCACAATGTGCTGGAAGGGAGATTGTTCTTTATTAAGGACGTTGACCTTTTGAGAGGAGTGATTGACTAGGTGGTTTTAGCGATGACTAAGCCTTTCGCTGTTTAATGTTACTTTCATACATAAGAACTGAAGTGTTTTAGCGACGCAATAAATACCTATATCACTAAGCTCTTTGTTGTGTAGGCTGTTTCGAATTTGTGACTTGGAGTTTCTCTTACTTGAACTTAGTGCAAACGTCACGATCCTGTAGCCTAGTTGGTAGCGAGCGACTCTGCTTGCGAAGCGAGGGGTCCCGGCTTCGATTCCTTGCCGGGGCAGATATTTATGTGACATAAATGTTTGTACTCGGGTGCAGGGTGTTATTGTGATGTGTTATGTGTCGTCCATGCCACCCGCGACACAGGTAAAAACCTACTGCGGGGGTATGAGTGTGTTAGGCTACGTCCGCACAGACAGGTGGCTTGCTTAGCGCCTAGAGCCTAATTAGTCACCTAGCGAGTAGCTTCTTATAACGAACGCTCTAGAGTGTTCGCGACTGGCCGCACTGCGCGCTTGGTGCCTAGATAGTTGCTTAGGGTGTATCGAAGTAAACAAACGTGTTGGTTTTTTGTCACTAGGCGCTAGGCATTTTTGAAGCAAAAATGACATTGACGGTCGGGTTGTCATGGATATAATATTATTGATGAACGTCAATGGCATAAACTAAAAGCTGAAACGAGAAATTGTTGCATTTATTTCATTAATTTTGTAAGATATTTTTGAGAGTGACATTTCGTCAACGTGCCGACAAGCAAAATGACCAAGGCACCTAGTGACCCACCACGCAAACCACCTCTCAGTGCGGCCACCGTGTATCCTAGCAAGTAGTCAGAATGCAAACCACTAGGCTCTAGGCGCTAAGCAAGCCGCCTGTCTGTGCGGACGTAGCCTTAGCGTTTATTTGTTAGCTTGGCTGGCTTTATCCATTAATTTTATTGTCCACTACTACACGGGTAGAGACTGTAAAGGAGGCAGAGAGAATACTGCACCACGCTGCTCCAGTGCGGATTGGTGGATTGGTTAATGACCAACCCAAGTATTGGAAGTTTTTTTAACCGACTTCAAAAAAAGGAGGAGGTTCTCAATTCGACTGTTTTTTTATGTTTGTTACCTCAGACCTTTGGACTGGGCGAAGCGATTTTGATGATTATTTTTTTAATCGAAAGCTGGTGGCTGTCATGTGGTCCCACATAAATTTTATTGAGATTTGACAATGGCATCCATCAGAAAACCACATAAGTCGTAAATTTGTGTTAAGATGTGCGCGACAAATTGACGAATAACTCAATATCGCGCCAACCGATTTCGATGATTCTTTTTTTAATCGAAAGCAGGTGCTTGTCATGTGATCCCACATAAATTTGAACGAGATCTGACAAGTAGTTTTTGAGACTTTGAAGTCGGTTATTTTTTGTTAGTAAAATTTAGATTATTATGTCATCCGAAGGCCTCCAACATGGTTTGACTAACGTTATAACTATGATAACCAGAATCGACAGCTTTACGTGCCTTCCAAAGCACAGAAGCGCTTAAGAATTTTTTGCCACTAGCGGTCACCCGTCCAGCAACCGACTGCGCCCACTGTTGCTTAACCCGGTCGATTACTTACGGCCCAACTCTAGAGTCACTAACGGTTACTTAAATCGCTCCTCAGTAAAGAATCACCATACAAATTTTGTACTAAGTTGGGGCGTTAGGATCGACAAACCGCTGGGCAATGAGTGCTCACATTTAAAACAGGGGAATATGGAGACCATGGAGGGTAATCTTCTATTTAACTTATATCTATTAGGTACTGTCGTTTCAAAAGCTTCCAATAAGAATATTTTGCATTTATATGGCTTAAACCTATTGAATCCAAAAGGAAAAAGAATATTAGAGCAACTTCAACCAACCTCCTTGTTAAATTCTGGATGCAGTAATAACATTAGGAATACTTTCACAACAAACACCATATTCCTCATGGTTTTTCTTATTTCTTTTTCTTTAATTAATATACATTAGAACACGTTCATTTGTGAAGGTCCATGACAAGGTTAACGCCGACTAGCAGCCCAGAGCGTCACATTTCTGCCCTACAATTTCTACTACTGGTGATAGATCCCATTTTAAAAACACTGTAAGTGGCATTAATTATATATCCTCGTAAAAATCCTTCAAGGTGTGAGAGTGCGAATATTATTGTTATTGCCGTAATTACAATAAAATACCTCATTCAAAGTTGGTTATGAGTAATGTTTATCGATCTCTGACATCAGATGGACTGCAGGTTATTACTGCCATATCATAAAAACAAACATAAAATGTTGACTGAATTGGCAAAGGAATCGAAAAAGAGGTAAGGGTTGTCATAAACCCACGTGCAGACGGGACACGCCATTGTGATGCATATGGCAGTAATAAAATGGGAATACGTATTTTATTTGAATTGAAAATCGATTGGAGATAACGTTTGTATATTAGGCCTTTAGCTTTGACCAGAGGTTAAAAGTTACTGCCTGTCTGTGACGTAGTTCCTGTAGAAGATCATTTTCCATCTAATTGTTCTACTGTTGAGCACAGATTTCTCCTCTTGAGAAGGCTAGAGCATACTTCACCACGCTGCCTCAGTTTGGATTGATGGAGTTAGTGGTATGTACTGGCTTTACGTACCT
Organism: Thymelicus sylvestris; assembly: GCA_911387775.1. Classification (NCBI taxonomy): domain Eukaryota; kingdom Metazoa; phylum Arthropoda; class Insecta; order Lepidoptera; family Hesperiidae; genus Thymelicus; species Thymelicus sylvestris. The sequence goes on along the minus strand of OU426909.1, from coordinate 10,334,038 downwards.
GCCCTCCACAGCAAAGAAGCGCTCAAGATTTTTTTGTCACTAGCGGTCATCCACCACCACATTACCCACCACGCCCACTTCAATGATATTTAAAAAATATAGATACGTTATGCCCTTACAAATCAACCAAAAAATCTGTTCCGAAAAGAGCTACAACACACACACGTTTATCTTTTGTTTCACTACACCAATCACATCGGTATAATACACGAAGGCATTTTAACGCTGTAGGTATGTCAAATGTCAAGCACTTCTGACAACAACAAAAGCGTGCGTATCGTCTTGTATTGACAGAGCGATTTCGAGCAGAACGGTCAATTGCCTGTTCTTACGCTCTTCATCGTCGGTGCGCAAGTGACATATCTGCCTCTTTTACATCATTGGCCCACTGTTGCTTAACTTGGTCTATTATTAAAGATCGATACATACTGTGAATACCTTTTGGACTGTTTATAATACATGTTATTGTATGTCAGTGTCAAGTAAAACCTTAAATGGTTAAAAGCTGTCTCAATTTATCGCATAGGATAGGTACCTACTGCATTAATTTAATTGAATGTACAATAATAATAGTTCATCCTCTAAATCTGTTTCATCTACTAATTAAATTTTGCAGAGTATGGTTATCATCGTTTGAAAATCTAATTCCATTTGTATGGTTACAAACATCAGTTTAGAATCCAGTGTTCCAAATAATAATTTTAACTTTACGTTTTTAACGCCATACGGCAATTAGACTACAAAAAGGTTTCATTTTCATAAATATAATATAAAAATCTTTCCTAAAGCATCTATCCACCCACTAAATTCAATTAAACCACTAAATTCAGAATTCAGATGAGATAGGTCAAGACCGTGTAAAAGTTAAACCATGTTAGAAATTCAAATTTATTAAAATTTTAAGTTTTGTTTGAAAATTAAGCTCTTGAATATCTTATCTCTCCCAAGGAAATTGATAAGGAAATTAATAGCATGTAAAGATATTTAATTTGTGGTACAAAACGATCTATAATTTCAGGAAACCTTAGAAAGGGAGTTTACCCTTTAAAAATAGTAACTTGATCTCCTGAAATCAAATTCCTTATAATTATAAGTCTTAATAATTATAAGTTCTACCATTATTATAAATGTGAAAGTTTGACGACCCTGTAGCTAAGTTGGTAGCGAGTTAGTTGGAGCGTTGGAGCGTTGGTAGTGAGGGATCCCGGGTTCGATTCCCGGCCGGGGCAGATATTTATGTGACAGATAAAATATATTTGTACTCGGGTGCAGGGTGTTATTATGATGTGTTATGTGTCGTCCATGTCACCGGCGACGCAGGTAAAAACCTGTTGCGGGGGTATGAGTGTGTAAGGGTTTATTTATTTATTATTTATATGTTTGTTACACTTTCAAACAAAAATTACTGAACGAATTTGCATGAAATTTAGCACACAGCTAGACCATGTTCTAGGATAAGATATAGGATACTTTTAGAGCGCTAGTAATACATGTCCTATATTCCTAACATAACAGCGACATTTACAATGAATATTAAATATTAATATAAGCATGAAAAGTAGCAGTGATAGCCTAGCGGTAGAATGTTGGTCTCCCGAACGAAGGGGCCCGAGTTCAAATCCTGGCACGCACCTCTAATTTTCAAATATTATGTGCGTATTACATGTTAATTATCACTTGCTTCGGTGAAGGAAAACATCGTGAGGAAACCTGCACACCGGAGAGTTCTCCATAAAAAGTTCTCGAAGGTGTGTGAAGTCTACCAATCCGCACTTGCCCACGTGGTAGACTATGGCCTAACCCTCACATTCTGAGAGGAGACCCCAAGCCCAGCAGTGGGACAATTATGGGTGGTTGCTTGCTATAAGCATGAAAACTAATTAGGTATAAACTTGTTCCAAATATAAACGCTAAATAAATAAACGCTAACACACTCATACCCCTCGCAGAAGGTTATTACCTGTGTTGCGGGTGGCTTGGACGACACATATAACACATCACAATAACACCCTGCACCCGAGTACAAATATTTATCTGTCACATAAATATCTGCCCCAGCCGGGAATCGAACCCGGGACCCCTCATTTGCAGGCAGGGTCGCTACCAACTAGGCTACAGGGTCGTCTATAACATTACAATTCCCAAATCAATATTTTCTGTGACGCAAATCATGGATCGACACACAATGTACTCAAACGTGTTGGACTTAAAAATGTTTGACACACAAAAATGTATGACACACAAATGAAAACAAATCTTAAGGCGCGGTGTGATCTCAATATTCACAAAACTGGGTTTCTTTGATGCTCGAGTACGAGGAAACCCAATGAAAATATCGCACGCAAAAAATACAGAACATAGAAAAAGGTCTAAAGAAATATGTTAACCGAATAGAATATTCAATAGTTGTTTAATATTTCCAATAAAAAATCGTAATTTGCTATAAAAAAAAATACCTTTAGCGTCGAAATTCTCTGTATTTTCAGCGGTAGCAACATATTTTTTTTTGAGAATATAATAGGTATATGGTTTTATTAACACTTTAACCGAACAGATATTGAATTTAATGTGTATATTCTGAATCATCTAAGGAAAACCCTCAAATTAAATGTTTATTCGCAGTCTAGTTACATTGTTAGCAAAAATATGCTTTGCAATTTTGAACCCTATTCAGCGTCACGTAAATGTAACATTAGATTAGCGCAGATATGTGGTTGTGTGAGTGAAATCAACGTTTTTAAATCGTAGTAATACCACAGTATAAATATTATTACATACAGTAACGTAACTCGGGCCGATTCTCGAAAAACTTGCCTACAGCCGCGCGGACAGTAGCCGCGCGCTAGGGCTGTCCGCCGACAGTATTTTAATTTTATCAAACGACGACTTCAGTTTCTTTGTAGTTTTGTATTTATAAATGTTATATTTTCTATTTTAATAAATGCAATTCATTGTGAATAAAAAGAAAGTGTTCCATAAAAATCTATGTTGTGTTTTTATTAGTACTGTGAAGGTTCGTAAGCCTTCAGTATTGTATTAGAGACAGAGACTCTTAGGGTATGGTAAGTTCTTCTGACAGGTTAAGGTAAATAAAAAAGGTACAACTGTCCGATTCTATAAACTTTATACCTATTGCTAAATTAATTTGTAACATTGAAATCAAAGTTACAGTAGCAAGTAGCAATAACGTTTTAATGACAAATTAGACGCAAATATTCAAATTACAATTATTACAAATTACAATATTAGGTACAATTATTAAAATACCATTACGGAGGTCGCCTATCCAATCCATTCAATGTCCATTTTCTGCAAACGTTGCATTTGTTAGTTTTTTTTTTATGTAAATAGCCGGCAAACGAGCTGACGATCCACCTGATGGTAAGTGGATATCGTCGTCCATGGACACCAGCAACACCAAAGGCATCACTGATGCGTTGCCGGCCAAAAAAGAGAGAAGAAGAAGAAAGAAAGAACTGGCTCTCAAGCCCCCAGCCGGAACACGAAGAGTCGTTTGGCGGCTGACTCATCATACTCAAGGGTGGTAACTATCCAGGCAAACCCCATGGAGATATAATAATAGTACCTAATAATGGTATTAATTAACAATTAAAATCAATATTACCAATATAATCCCTCGAGGGGCCCTACCACCAGCGGGCCGGATTTAGTCGCCTTTTACGACACCCATCCGGCGTGGGATTGGGGTTAGTATTCTAAGCCGCCCCAATACGACAAAAGTAATAATAATCAACCATTAGATTTTTTTAGCCCCTTATTTATAAATCTAGGCATTTTACTCGGTGGACTTATGAAAAATAAACAATTTAGGTACCTACTTATTGCAATACGCACTTGTTTTTATTTATTTTATTTATTTATCCTACATGCACTGATCTCCTTCGGCAGGACCGAAGACCTTGAATACAATAATTTGATTTCTTATTAATAATTACAATACAATAATAAAGTTAATATTAATCAATAACGCAATAATTATACAATACCTACTACCTAAGTTACTTACCTACAATAATTATATATACCTACCTACAAGTACGTATTATATATTATTATATATTATATTATACAGTATTATATATTATATTATATAGTATTATATATACTATATAATACGTACTTGTAGGTAGGTGTATAAAAATAGTGTCTTACCTTTCGGAGTCTCCAGGCAACGTAAACAATGATATTCCTGGGTGACTTAATGTCGAATTAAAGCACCCAAAAACAGCACAATAATGTCTACTATTTCTGTTGCCCTTTTCTACTGCCATCTTAAATTTTTCTAAATCCACAGCCGCACACGACCATACAGCTCAACCAGAGTAGAAAAACTAAAAAAAATGTTATTTGTATCGACCGGACCGTGGTACAAGCTCCGCTCGTTCGCCTGTTGGCAATCGCCACGCAGCGGCCGCTGTTGCCCACGTATCGCACGCGTATTCGGATGTGGGTGTATAACGCGCTTTTCGGCCGTTTGTATGAAGAGCGACTACTGTATATCCTTATATTGTGGTAATACCGCGCGTTAAATCTGCTTTTGAGTAAACCGAAACATACGTATATTTTTGAAACTCATTATTTCTGAGCAAAGTTTTATCGGACAGAGCGCGTTATTTCGCGAAGCTCCAAAATGATCACTCGAATTAAAACTAGTTTTAAAACTAGATTTATTTCTGAGTAAACTTTTATACCACGGATCTAAATCCCGCAGAGTGTTGTCAGGAGACGAATTAATGTCTGCTTGGTAGATGCGGACGTTATTGCCAATAAACTGTTTATTTGAGTGCCCCGATGTGTCCGTCATGATGGCGTCCATAAATGTTGTTATTTGTTTTCAGATATAAATATTACTACTGAATTTGATGATATCCTACTGTAGGTTTGCTTGTAATTGAGGATGCTCATTATCCACCAGATTCATGTGACGGTATTAGTTATACTTCAGTAAATAATCTTCTATATGTATATGTATAAAACACAAAAAATGGTTGTACGGATATCATTTATAGACTCTGAAACCATTTAATCAATATCCCTCAAAAGGTTTCATTTTAAAGGCAATATTGATTAATTATAATCTAAATTTTACTAACAAAAAATAACCGACTTCAAAGTCTCAAAAACTACTTGTCAGATCTCGTTCAAATTTATGTGGGATCACATGACAAGCACCTGTTTTCGATTAAAAAAACAATCATCAAAATCGGTTCGCCCAGATCAAAGTTCTGAGGTAACAAACATAAAAAAAAAATACAGTCGAATTGAGAACCTCCTCCTTTTTTTGAAGTCGGTTAAAAATTTAAAAAGCCCCAGTTGTATTTGTACTAAACATAGCTAAGAACATTCTCGATTAAGTCACCTTTCAAACAAAAAAAAACACTACCAAATAGACGAAATTGTTTTTAGATCACTGGTAAAAAAAAAAACAACGGGCAATAGTAATTATTTTAGTTTGCTTGACATTGACCAAAAGTTTGACCATCACTTAGCATAATCTGATTCCCTTCCGACTGTCTCATCAATCATTTTCGTTCATAAGCCTGGCGTTACTAAAACCGTTACATAATAGTTGAAATTGAAAACACTCTATAACATTACCAATGATATTAACTACTAACTGACCGTACCCACTTCGTTGAGCGTCAAACATTTTTCTTGTGATGAAGCAAACAATATTACTAATCACATTCCAATATAGCCTATGTCACTGGCGCTGTATGTAACAGTAGTTTTTTGAGTTTATTCGTTGCAAACATACAATAAGCATAATTCTTGACAAAAAATAACCGACTGCAAAATAACTCAAAACTACTCGTCAGATCTAGCTCAAAGTGGGACCACATGACAAGCACCAGCTTTCGATTAAAAAAAGAATCATCAAAATCGGTTCACCCAGTCGAAAGTTCTGAGGTAACAAACATAAAAAAGTACAGTCGAATTGAGAACCTCCTCCTTTTTTTTTGAAGTCGGTTAAAAATGAGACTGCTAAATTATGCTTCTTTAACTGCTGTCAAATTTACACTCTCTCTTGAAATCCATTTTTATAATAAAGAAGAATAATTACTCCTCTGCTATTATTCTTCTGGACTACTCCACAAGTGTACGCTTCATAGAAATTAGAAACTGCTAAGCGTGTTTAATTTCCTGCTTGCTCATTCCATTTCATTCTGTTTTGCTTCGATTCACTTTTAATTAATTTTCCAATTTCCAATTATAGTCCAAAATTGAATAATGTGTACAATGACGAACAGCACGTGTTTATTAAATTATCACGTATTTTGACGTTTGAATTTAACATTTTATAATACATAATTTTATTAAAATCCCTCAATTGTATCAAATTTAAATGAAATTTGCGGGAAAATAATTTTATTTATATCCCAAATCTATACGAGTAATAAAACTAGTTGAGCCAAATCATAATATTATATTTTTGGAACCTTTTTAGTAGGTATAACAAGGAAAGGAGATTAGTTAGTTACGTTCGAGGACTTTTCTTCCCTAACGGTTTTTTTTTATTTATCCTACATACTGAGCTCCTTCGACAGGACCGAAGATGGTTATCGGTCCTTCGAAATATGTACCCAGCCCATTGCCACTTTGACAAGATATGTTGACAGTTTCCCGAACGCAACCCATCCGAGTTGGATTCTACGAGTGACTTCTTTCTCGAAGTTGAACTTCCCATCTGGATCACTTGTCCCAGGTAAATGTAAATTTAGTAGATAACATTTATTGGCCTAATTTTTGTAAGCAATATTAAGTACGTCATTCCTAATGTATGGCTGTTGTTATCTCAAATAAATAAATAAATAAATGTACTCGTCTACAACTTCGAGAGAATTAGCGCTTGACAACAATCCCACCACATGGTAAGAAGCGATGAATTCCAAGATGGAGAATTCACTAACTTAGTAAAACCCTCTTCACTTTTCTCTTAAGGACTCCTGCATTGTAGGCGTATGGAAACACCCACGCGGGCAAGATATTCGGTGCGTAGGTATAATGAATGATGAGGCAACCCGCGTCGATCGTAGCGGTGGGATATTCACGACGTAAGGATGGATGCTTTATGTTTATTACGATAATTTGTTTATTTTGTAAAGATTATAGAAAATCTATCCACTAGATGGCAATTTAGTCGTTATCAAATATCGTCTAAGCCCTCTAGCTTGTATTACATAGATGTAAGTACTAATATTAATATGAAATTTTGTGATTATGGATCGATTTTTGTTACTCTTTCACGTAAAAATTACTGAACGGATTTTCAGGTTTAATACACGGGTAGACCATGATTTAAAACAACACATGGGGCACTAATTATCCCGCAAAACGACATACGGGGCACTTATTAGCCCGTAAAACGATATATGGGGCACTAATTATCCCGTAAAACGCTGGCAAAGCAGCGGGATGAGCGCTAGTTCTAATATAATTGGCCACTGTTCGGTGACGTGGTGCGACTAGACAGCAATATTAAATAAATGACATTTATGCGCCACTGGAATAGTTATGCAATATGACAGTTATGACTTGTTATGACTATGAATATTTTTATTATTTCCACTTGTCATCACGGGAAGTACTTTGGCAGTGTAATGTGTTATTTAGCGGACTATAAAACACTCGCACGCCTATTTTGCTAACTCTTCAGCTCGAGATGAAATGTTTTTTTAAAGAAGGTACAAGAGATGTTTCGTTGCTAATACACAGATAAAGAGAAATTTAAGTTACAAATACATTAAAGGGAAAAATTTTACTAACAAAAAATAACCGAATTCAAAGTTACTCAAAAACTACTTGTCAGATCTCATTCAAATTTATGTGGGATTACGTGATAAGCACCTGCTTTCGATTAAAAAAAGAATCATCGAAATCGGTTGGCGTGATATTGAGTTATTCGTCCATTTGTCGCGCTTACTTAATACAAATTTAACACTTATAGGTACCTATATGGTTTATCATAGATGCCATTGTCAGATCTCAATAAAGTTTATATAGGACCACATGACAGCCACCAGCTTTCGATTAAAAATAATATTACAGTCGAATTGAGAACCTCCTCCATTTTTGAAGTCGGTTAAAAATATACAGTAACAATAACAAAAAACTACGGAACCCTAAAAACTAAAGGATATAGTAAATCTGTGTGATTCGTCAATACAAACAAAGTATATGCATGAGAGAAAATATGAATCTATCATAATTATAATTATCTAACCCGGACAGGAATCGAACCCTGGAACACTTAGCAAACAGGATCTAATGACTAGGCTACGAAATGTTCTATAAAAAAAAATATTAAGATTTTTAATTTACTCCTTCCAAAATGTCAGTCGTTAACTTCCAAAACTAAGTTTCGTTATCTAAATAACAATGAGACTTAAGACAAATTACACCAAGTTTAAGTTAATTTCTGTGTAAATGGTTCGAACTCGGGCAAAACAAATGGTTGGCCCGCCCGCGCCGCAGTAATAGAGTTATTCAAGTTAATTCATTAACAACGAGAAGACTTTCAGACTACAGAAATCTAGATGAAAGACTACATCAAAACACTAAAATAATGCAATTACCGGCCTTGTTCATAAACGTTTATTAAACCTATTTTAGCTGTACTGTTAAACTATTATTATATTCATTGTTTTTTAAGAGAGTGAAAGAAACAAATCATTTTGTAATCCTTCTTTAACTTTTCTTATTTTTAACCGACTTCAAAAAAGGAGGAGGTTCTCAATTCGACTGTATTTTTTTTTAAGTTTGTTACCTCAGAACTTTGGACTGGGTGAACCGATTTTGATGATTCTTTTTTTAATCGAAAGCAGGCGCTTGTCATGTAGTCTCACATAAATTTGAACGAGATCTGACAACTATGTAGTTTTTGAGACTTTGAAGTCGGTTATTTTTTGTTAGTAAAATTTAGATTATTATGAATAAGGAGGAGGGTTTTAAGGTGTTTAACATTCATAATAAAATTCACAACAATAATAATAATATAATTATTACTACACCCTCGCTTCGCTTCGGGACAAAAGTGGTGTGAGAAAAAAAAATCCTTTTTTTCTCTTTTTGACAATTTTTAAGAACTGGAAATCATTATAATTATTGATATTTAAAAAAATCCATCCAAACTAGACTCCGTATCCCAATCAAACCGTTTAAATTTCAATATAATTTATTTATTTTTATATTTTCCAGGATAAAAACACTTATGAAGTATGACCTGGAGTATAAATAATAAATATACCTACCAATTTACTGAATTTACATTTAAATTCGGTCACAGGTTTTCATGTGATGCCCGGTCAGACAAACAAACAGACAGAATTAATAATTCTGATAAGAATTTTATGAAAAACAAGCTATAGCTTACGGTCATCGACCAGCCAGATGTCATCGTAAACGTTGATAGTCCTGGATTCAAATCCCGGGATCCAACATATTATTGACATTACGTGACATGTGTGCATTATTTGCGTGTAAAATTTATTCAAATACTCACGATTCACGAATCATTCTGGGTTAAAATAGAGGTGTTTATTCTCCAAACGTTTGTCTATTGTACATAATGTCCATACTCCATACCAACCCTGATGAATGACAATGAGTGTTTGATTATTAAATATTTCTTTCTTTTTCTTCTCTCTTTCTTGTCCGGCAATGCATCAGTGATTCGTTTGATGTTGCTGATGTCCATGGGCGACGATAGCCACTTACCATCAGGTGGATCGTCAGCTCGTTTGCAGGCTATTTCAATAAAAAAACATAGTTAACTGTAAATAGGTTAATATTTATTGCCATTTAACTAGTAATTTGGTGACATGCATGTTCTGTAATCACATACTTTATTGTGCATCGGATAATTGAAAATATATGTCGAATTTTAATAAAAATTAAAGTCTGATAGGGCATCAATCTTATCTCATAATCTATAGAGTACGGTGAGGCAAAATATGAATTATAATTTATAAGACAAAAATAAATTCTACTGAAAATGTCATATAGCATAATAATTATATTATATCATATTATTTTTATTTTGACGACCCTGTAGCCAGCCTAGTTGGTAGCGACCCTGCCTGTGAAGCGAGGGGTTCCATGTTCGATTCCCGGCCGGGGCAGATATTTATGTGACAGATAAATATTTTGTACTCGGGTCATGGGTGTGATTGTGATATGTTACCAATTATATTATGTGTCGTCCATGCCACCCGTGACACATGTACTGCGGGCGTGTGAATGTGTAAGCGTTTGTTCATTACTACACGACGTACTCGTATATTATTTTGCCCCAACTTAACCTATTATAGATAAGTGTGGCTCTGACTTCTAAAAGTTTATTAATATTTGATATACACATTTAATCAACATACTTTTGATAAGATTTTGTTACGTCATCGCTGGATTACAGAGTAGGTTTTATTACGGGATTATGTCTATTTTTACAACGCCCCGGGGCCCCTCTAAGCCCCTGAATACACCCGGTGTCTCATTACCCCCTTCCTCTCACAACATCCTGAAATAACTCACTGGTTTTACGAAAACAATACAACGAGACGAAAATAAGCTTATAGTCTGACGGCTTGTCTCGACGGTTTTAACTAGTATAAATAAAAAAAAAAACCCGCCTGCTATCAAAAAAGCTTTCATAATAAATTATACTTTGATTGACGACCAGCGTGGCGCACAATGGTTACCATGCCGGATCGCCGCACCAAGGGTCCTGGGTTCGATTCCCAGCGGAGCGGAAATTTGAATGATGAGTTTGAATATCTGTTCTCGGTCTGGGTGTGAATGTCCTTGTCTAGTGTGTTGTCCATGGCACCCACGACACAGGGAATCCTAGTGTGGGGCTATGAGTGTGAAGCGTTATTATTATTATTATTAAAGAGAGTTATTATTGAGTTCTTATAGTTGCATACCCATATTGCATTATTGGATTATTTTCTATTTTTGATACTTCAAATAACATCTCACAGCCATCCACCATATTTGTATTCATTTCTCATTTCAATAAGAATACTTGGGTTATCAAGACGAATCTAACGATATCATAATTATATAGATCCGTTCAGCGGTTTGGATGATACGAGGTAATAAAGAATATTACATACAAACATACAAGTTACGCGCGACAGACATAACCTTACCTGTCAGTCGGGTAAAAAGGTTTTGACATAAGAACGAGACAACATCGTACATCGTTATGAGTAGTAGCTACGACCCGTAAGAAACTTTCAGGTTACAATAGAGCATCAGATCAAAATTCAAAATCATTATTCATAACGGTATCATTGATCGTCATTTTTTTAATCAACCAGCTTTTCGCAAAGGTGCTTTGTCATGGAGGAGAAGAAAAGCCGTAAAGAAACTCCTCAGCACATCTTTTAAAAATAAAAATACATAGATATATTTGTTACAAAAAAATATCACTAGCTTGTACGGAACTGGTTGCAGAGCAGGTCATTTCCATGCGTCTGTGTCATTTAAGTACTCATCTACAGTATAGTAACCTTTGCCTAATACCTGATCTGATACTTGGAGTATCACTTCACCAATCCTCACTGAAGCGTGGTGTACGTCAGCATCAGGCGTCGTCTATTGCAAAGAGAGACGCTATGCTTCAGTGTAAGAAAGCTACTTAATATACCCTCGGAATAACAAACTACCCTTGAGTTAGTAATGGAGCAACGATACGCGAAGAACGCTATTTCTCAGTAGTCAGTGCTTTCGTTATATTAAGCCTTCTATTTCACAGTCATTACTTGAACGGTAAAACTTGAATTTGGCGGACGCTTAGCGCCGTATACAACCCTGTAATTGTTTGTTTTGTTGCGGCAAACTTCATTCTAGTTATTTTACAAAGGCCAAAGACATGGCAATACAATAATCGATTTTTGAAGTGAAAACTTCTTTAGTACGGGGGTGACTTGAAATTTTATGAAACGAAACTGTCCAGTAAAAAGAGACAAACACATAAATTCTAAAGTGAGATAGGAAGCATTGTACAGGGGTAGGGTAGGGGAGTGAGGGGTAGGGGAACGGAGCGGAGCGGGGCGGGGCGGGGTGGAGCGGAGCGGGGCGGGGCGGAACGGGGCGGGGCGGGGCGGAGCGGAGTGGAGTGAAGTAGATTAGTGAAAACTACATTTATCATCTTCTCGAAATTTTACATTCGTCTCATTATCTTGAAAACAAAAATTTTGAAGGTTTCACTTCTACCACGTGTGAATTGCACACATTTTATTTATTCTCTATTTCTATCCATAAAATATATCGGCAGCTATCATATTTCTATTATCTTACGATAAAATTGATTGATGGTTAAGATCTACTTACCTCTTATGTTTCATATCTTCTTTTTTGAGGTTGTTACGTTGATTAAAATGTAGCGTTTTGAAATATACCTATTAAGTTAAATTACCAATAATACATTTTAAAGAAATAACTCCACTCTCAGGATTGCTAATGGGTTAAAACCAAACGAAACCCGTAGCGTAGCGCAAATCACATAAAACTTTACGTATTTAATAATTAAACAAAACGTAGTATTAAAAAAGATATAGTTACTCAACAAATATACCGTTTGCTGCATTAATTAATTAATTCCCGCCGAGCCCAGTCTGGCCGACAAAATTAATAGTTAGCTAATATCAAGCGGCAAAGAATGTAAGGGCATTAAATTAACGTGCCACGAGATACCTACTATGATTACAGCTGAAATAAGGCGACGGTTTCTATCTCCCTTATAATAATCTAAATTTAACTAACAAAAAATAACCGACTTCAAAGTTACTCAAAAACTACTTGTCAGATCTCGCTCAAATTTAATTGGGACCACATAAAAAGCCTCAGCTTTTGATTAAAAAAAGAGTCATCAAAATCGGTCGAAAGTTCTGAGGTAACAAACATAAAAAATTACAGTGAATTGAATACCTCCTCCTTTTTTGAAGTCAGTTAAAAAGTCGAGATACCATTACGTGATTTTTTACAGCAATATTTATGTTAACACTTCCAATAAAAATATGACAATTTAAAGTCGATTTATCAAATCTAAATTTCTTTCTTTCTCTTATTTTAAGACTTGATGGGCAATTTTGTTAGTTTATTGATGCGTTGATGACGTTTCAACCTTGAACAAGGTAGTTCACGTTTTTCATAACTAAGATTAATTGGAGCACTAATAGAATTAAAGTTTTAAATTCTAATTCTGCAAGCATGTAAAATAAAGGTCGCTTTGATTCTAGGCTGGGGCTATTTTTATGTTTTTCTATGTGATGAGCCGCTAAACGAGCTGATAATCCACCTGATAGTAAGAAGCCACCGTCGCCCAGACATCAGTAACACCAAAGGTATCACCAATGCGTTGCCGACCAAGACATAATTCTTGACAAAAAATAACCGACTTCAAAATTAGGAATAACACAAAAACTACTCATCAGATCTCGCTCAGATTTAAGTGGGTCTACATGACAAGCACCAGCTTTCGATTAAAAGAAGAATCATCAAAATCGGTTTACCCAGTCGAAAGTTCTGAGGTAACAAACAAAAAAATGCAATCGAATTGAATACCTCCTCCTTTTTTGAAGTTGGTTACAAAGAGAGAGGAAGAAATAAACTAGCCTCTTTCTTTAAACCGAACTAGCCTCAAGTCCCCGGCAGAACAAGACGAGTGATTTAGTGTCTGACTCAAGTAAGAGAAGGTGGTAGCCTAACACCAAATAGTCACCATCAAGGGGCTGGATTCTGTCGCATCTTAAAACACTCTAGTATGCCAATTGTATTGGTTATTTATTTAAATTGCAATATAATTATGAAAGACATTTTGTATTTTTTCAGTTTACGAACAGACCGACCGGAGAGCTTGGCTTTTTTATATGTAGGTATAAATGATAATATTTGTATTTTGATCATAAAAGCGGATACCACTTTGATAAAAAAGTAAGATAAAATAGAATAGAAAATATTTATTTCGCCAGTTTTTTCGATCAAAAGAATCAAAAAGGATAAATCTTAAAAAGATTAAGCGATCACTACTATACAAAAATAGACGTTGGAAACGTACTTGGATTTAGCGGGGAATAAGGGGCACCCATCTTTATTGATAAGGTTTGCTTGAGCGGAGATTAAGATATTTTCATATTAAAGCTTTCAGTTTGCTCCTAAGTTACTCCATCTTACTGATTATTACCAGAATAATTGCCTGGTTACGTTATTTTTAACGTGAATACGTTTTTAAATTTGTTTACACAGGGGGGGGGGGGGGGGGGTAATTCACAAATCGATGATATGATAACCAAATCGGGGTATACTTACACTTTGGTGTTGTAGCTATGTCTGTCACACATATTTGTTGAATTATACCAATGGATAGTTAAAGAATCAAATAATTTTATCTTATTTTAGTGTTTGTGACTGCGCATCGATGTGAAACGCCGGTATAATATTGAGGGGTGAAAGGCTATTTGGTTTAAGCGACATTTTTGAAGTGAAAACTTCTTTAGTACGGGGGTGACTTGAAATTTTAAGGATCGAAACTGTACAGTGGAGACTAGAGATGAGTGGAGACTAGAGATGAGCGGAGACTAGAGATGAGCGGAGACTAGAGATGAGCGGAGACTAGAGATGAGCGGAGACTAGAGATGAGCGGAGACTAGAGATGAGCGGAGACTAGAGATGAGCGGAGACTAGAGATGAGCGGAGACTAGAGATGAACGGAGACTAGAGATGAGCGGAGACTAGAGATGAGCGGAGACTAGAGATGAGCGGAGACTAGAGATGAGTGGAGACTAGAGATGAGTGGAGACTAGAGATGAGTGGAGACTAGAGATGAGTGGAGACTAGAGATGAGCGGAGACTAGAGATGAGTGGAGACTAGATGAGTGGAGACTAGAGATGAGTGGAGACGAGTTGAGTTGAGTTGATTTTACATTCGTCCCATTATGTTGAAAACAAAATTTTTGAAGGTTTCAGTTTTGAAGGTTTTTCTACCACGTGTGAATTGCACACATTTTAATTTTTTGGTTAAGAGCCACTTAAAGATATAAGTTTCGAAAAAACTTAATCTCAAAAAAAAAACTACTGAGGCAATTTGAATAGGGTAATCTGATTAATGAATGAAATTAAATTCATATGAAAACGTGGAGATGTTGATGCTAATACCATGTTCTTTTGTTTTTGTCCGTCTGTTTGACTAACTCCTTATTATTATTTATTTGTCTGACTCTTTATTTCTCTGTCTATCACGAGAAAATAAATAAACAAATCTAGATGAAACTTGACAGAAAAGTATCTGAAACTTACATTGCTTTTATAAACTTATCATCATCTCCGATGCGTTGCAGGATTAAAAGAAATAGGCACTACGACACTACGATTAAAGCCCGTAAGACGTATTATAACGTATTATAACACTGTGTTTTAGCTAGTGGCTAGAGAATAATCTCTGACATAAACAGATTTTCAGCGCTATACCTACACATTTTCTTTGATATGTTTCCCATAAATTATGTATGTTTCTGTAGACACGCACTTGTCACAGCGATTTATTACCGCTAACAAGTCTTGGATGACAGCATTATACACGTCGCCCCATCACTAATACATAAATATCTTTGATATAGCTTACTCATAAACTATGGACTATGCTCTTAAAATACCGCGTATAGCTGTCATAACGTCTCATACAACACGTCTAATTCCACTTCGCTTAAGGTGGCCACTGACGGTCAGTCCATCGCGTCAAATGGCGTGATATACAGCCAAAATTTGATCGTGAATGTGAAAAACTGATGGCGTGATATAAAACTCTGGATTTCCAATCGCGCCATGTCGTCACGCCGCAACATCGCGCCGACTGATCGTGAATGCGCAAACCCACATCCATTTTTTGTTCATTTCGCGCCAGGGTTGGATTTAGGTACATTGAAAAATATAGTACAAAACAATGAAAAGTATAGTATTTATAAAAAAAAATATAGTACACTGAGTGTTGCAAGCACAAAATCGGTACATCAACTGCTTTTGCACCCCGCCCCCCCTTTGTTGAAACGGAAAAAATACTTTTACTTTCAAGTCAAGTAGTTGGAAGAACTTCGTAAATAAACGTATTATTACACACAAATTCGCAAGCGATTGTTATCGCATTGATTGAATTTCGTATGGAATGAAAGGAATCATAAGGAACGAGATTAGTTACTGTTAGTGGAAAGGAACAAAAGACACCTTGGACCACATCTACACTTACCATCAGGTGGGATTGTGGTCAAGCATTAACTTATTCGTGTAAAAAAAAAGAAGCCTACTTCTGAGGAGATTGAGACAGGAAACGCAAGATCAGAATTCGGTCCGATACACGCACTGTCGAAATATTCATGATATGTCTTAAAACTAAACATTCGGGACCAAATAAAATTATAGTATTTTAGCGTACTATACTTAGATGTGGATAGTACATAGTACAAAGGGTGAAATTATAGTGTAAATACTATAATTATTATAGTAGAAAATCCAACCCTGTTTCGCGCCGAGACGTCGAACGAAGGAGACACTTCCAAATGTCATTGTATAATTTTTTGTAACAAAATGGCTTCCGAACGCAACGTCATGTCAACGTCTTTCGATGAGGTCAAACGCGCAAATGAAAGAGAATTGGAATGATCGTGAGTGTGCATCATGTTTGGCATCCAACCATTTTGACATATGTCGTTTGGCGTGGCTCCAAAAATGACGCGATGGAATGACCGTGAGTGACCACCATTAAGGTGCTCCCTCACCGGGAGCATTCACGTGTAATGTAACATTATAGATTCGTCTTTGAGCATTACATTACAATAATACCTCCCTGACTGACGAGCATTCGCGTGTAATGTAACATTATAGAATCGACTTTGAGCATTACATTACAATACTACCTCCCTGACTGACGAGCATTCGCGTGTAATGTAACATTATAGATTCGACATTATTAATGGTGTTACAAGTTGTAACATGATATTACACATTGTATCATTACAAGGTGCGCATTGTAATGCTCGGTTCTCCTCCTTCACTGATGTATCCCCGTTTTGTATCATTACAAGGTGCGCATTGTAATGCTAGGTTCTCCTCCTTCACTGATGTAATGCTCAAATCTGTAACGTTACATTACACGCGAATGCTCTCGGTGAGAGAGCACCTTTAGTTGTAGTTTAAAGCTAATATGTGGTTGATGTAAGAGCGGATAAATAAACATCTAAATTATTATCTTAAATTGTAAACATAATCCTCTTCGATGTATTAAATACCTATTTCATATTGATATGAGCAGCGCACTCAGAATACGAGGTAGCTTTTATGATAAGACTAGTAACGTGCCCTGGCTTTATTTCGGGTATCTGAGGTCTAGGGTTATTTAGGGTTATTGCTGGGTTACCACACAGTTAGAATTTGGTGAGACAACAGTGAAATATACTAGATGATGATTTTGTTAAAACAAAATTATTAAATAATATAAAACGGCTAACGTTTAGTTTGAAGCAACACAAAAACCTTTTAAGTTAAAAAGCAAAAATAAAGGTAAAAAAAGGTTTGAAGTTAAAATATTATCACGTTTTTGTAAAAATCATAAATAATATGAAAGGATTATAAAGAGGGTGATGAACTACGTACATCCCTATCTTTTACTAAATGAGCCAAATGTCTGGAACTAGATAGTTGTATGCAAATAAGATATACGCCCAAAAATCTATTCAATTTATAAAGCTTAGAGGCTTTCGGGTTCATTCTGACAAAGCCTCTTACTCGTACATTATGATATCCAAATTCAAATTAATTTAGTCTACAAATGTTATTAGGATGAGATTTAGTTAACATTTAAATAGCAAGTCTTAACTTGTTCACGTATGCAATAAATATATTTATTACTTATAATATATTTTAATTAATAATAAAATATGCAAAAATATGCTTTGCAATTTTGCACCCTATTCAGCGTCACGTAAATGTAACATTAGATTAGCGCAGATGCGGTTGTGTGAGTGAAATCGACGTTTTCAAATCGTAATTATTCCGCGCCGTAATACGATTATTATGAAGGGATACTTTAACCAGAATGCTCATTACTGGGCAACTTGACTCTACATACTTGTAAAAATTAATTCGAGAGGGTAATGTTACACGGTGTAAGGGAAGGTAGTTCCGACCTTCATTGGACAAGTGATGAGGGTACGTGGTTAGACTGCCAGCGTGTCAGAGTAAATTGAATATTGGGTGAATAACTCGTAAGTCGTAACTCGCCAATTTATTGAAGTAAAACTTATTTAGGCGCGACTTGAGACTTGAGAGTAACTCAGATTATTTTTTGGACGGAAATAACGCTCTGTAGGCTGTTGACACAGTTTCCGCTGTTCGAAAATGAAAACAAAACCATACAATAATCTAAATTTTACTAACAAAAAATAACCGACTTCAAATTCTCAAAAACTACTTGTCAGATCTCGTTCAAATTTATGTGGGACTATATGACAAGCACCAGCTTTCTATTAAAAAAAGAATCATGGAAATCGGTTGACGTGATATTGAGTAATTCGTCAATTTGTCGCGCACATCTTAACACAAATTTACGACTTATGTAGTTTTCTCATGGATGCCATTGTCAGATCTCAATAAAATTTATGTGGGACCACATGACAGCCACCAGCTTTCGATTAAAAAAAGAATCATCAAAATCGGTTCGCCCAGTCCAAAGTTCTGAGGTAACAAACATAAAAAAAAAATACAGTCGAATTGATAACCTCCTCCTTTTTTTGAAGTCGGTTAAAAAATTGAAGTACAGATACATAATTCCATAAAGATTACATTGTATCGCAAGCTTTTAATAATGTATATCGACGGCGCAGGGTGTACGGTAAAACTCTAAAGAGTTTATGTTTACACCCTATTAATGTGTCATAATTTATTTACTGTTAATGAAATAAATAAATATACAAAATAAAATATCTGTGAAAAGTCTATAGATTAAATAAGTTTTACGAGGTAACGAATAATTATAGTTTATATTCGTTTTTGTAAAGTATATTATTAAATTTATTAATAAACATGAGTCAACTGTAATATGATATTTATTTTAAATTAAGTTAATTTTTTTTTGGTAATACGTGTCACTTACGTCAAAGAAGTTTTAAGAAAGTTTTAAGAAGATTATTTTATGTAATGAGGATAGTTGACGAGTTTGCTAGCCTGTAAACTTCGAATAGAACCTGACTAGTAGATTCTTTTAGTGTTTGGTGTTAATTATCATAATCAAATTATTATAAATCCCAGCATTCTGCATTTTATGATGAATCAAAAGATAAAAGATAAAAAATATGAATGAAATTTGACTTGGACACAAATTAAATGGAGACTCCATTTAATTTGAGTCCAAGCCAAGTTTCCTGCTTCGGTAAAGGCATTTTCAATTCATTTTAGGGCGTTAATAAGGTAAAAAAACTTCTGCTTTCTTAAAAAATATTTCATTTTTTAAAGTATTATGAGGAAATTTACACTAATAAATTGTGCTAAAGAATACTCTCCTATCATTAAAACTACG
This sequence comes from Thymelicus sylvestris, assembly GCA_911387775.1. NCBI lineage: Eukaryota > Metazoa > Arthropoda > Insecta > Lepidoptera > Hesperiidae > Thymelicus > Thymelicus sylvestris. The sequence goes on along the minus strand of OU426909.1, from coordinate 10,314,450 downwards.
TTAAGTTACATTGCAGTATCAAAAATAACTTTGTAACAAAAATATTTTTATTGATGTAAGGACAAAGTTCAAAAGTAATTTTATACGTAGATATATAAATTCTTGAGCACTCAAGTCAAATATCATTGCGAAAACTTACTCTTTTCACTTTTACCGGAGAAGCTTGAAATTGTGTTAGAATTTTACGAAGGCTCCTTGTGATGTTTAGTTGCAATGTAGATGCTGTAGATTTTAACGTTCCTGTCTAGACAATCCTTTTCCAATACAATCAATTCTTTGAACACTCTTTTATTTTGCTTGATCGTATAGATCGCATTTACCTCTAATGATACGAATTCTGTTTCTTTCTTGTTCTTCTCTCTTTCTTGGCCTGCAACTTACCATCAGGTAGATCGTCAGCTCATTTGCCAGCTTTTTCCATAAAAAAAGCCAGACAGCTTGGCATGAAGAACATGATATCCCAATTAAGAATCGAATCTCTGATCCTTCGCTTGAACTTGCAAAGTTACAACGGTGAAAGGGTACAAAAAGGTACAACATTATACATTAATTTATGAGAACCTTCCGTCAGATCAGAAGCAGTGATAGCCTAGCGGTAGAACGTTGGTCTCCCGAACGAAGGGGCCCGAGTTCAAACCCTGGCACGCACCTCTAATTTTTCAAATATTATGTGCGTATTACAAGTTAATTATCACTTGCTTCGGTGAAGGAAAACATCGTGAGGAAACCTGCACACCGGAGAGTTCTCCATAAAGTTCTCGAAGGTGTGTGAAGTCTACCAATCCGCACTTGGCCAGCGTGGTAGACTATGGCCTAATACCCCTCACATTGTGAGAGGAGACCCCGAGCCCAGCAGTGGGACAATTATAGGTTGTTGCTTTTCCGTCAGATCATTCCTAACGTAAGCGTAACCCATTTCATAATACAGAAGATATTGACAAATCGACAATGGTCGAAGGCACGTCTGCGCTCAAATAAACTGTTTATTGGCTATAACGGCCCGTACGTGCTAACTTGTGGGCGAGATCGCAAAATGAACGTGAAAGTAGGGATTTACATGTCTCTTCGGGTTTATGTATGTTATTTTGGGAGAGCTAGTGATGTCCCCGCATCCCAAAATTCCCGACGCATCGGTGATACATTTGGATTTACTGATTTCAAGTATTGGTGATCATTTACAATCGGGTGCAGGTGTCGTTTGTTGGGAATGAACAGAGAAGGACTAGTTTTTAGTTTAAAATAATTCGGATTATGTAAAACCTTTAGTCAGCCCGTGGCTTTTCCTGCTTTTTCAGAGGAAATAACTGTTTTCCGATATATGTAATAACTACCCTATATCCTGTCATCGTGGTCTATGTGAAAATTTTGCGTGAAAAAGTTTCACATTTATCAAGTAGGTATTATGGATATTTTAAGGTTGTCTACAGCTAATAAATGAATAGTTCCAAAACCTAGACACTATGTTGTACTGCAAATTTAAAATTAAAAGTAAAACAATTAAATCAAATGAAAACACTTTAATGCAGTTAAATAGGTAACTAGTATAAATTTAAAAAACTTAAATACCCACCTGCTATCAAAAAGCTATCATGATACTTTTTTTAAATCATTATGGTGAGCTATTTAATTCGATACCCATATTGCATTATTCCATTTATTTTTATTTTTTTATTAAGTAACAATGGCATCTCACAGCCACCATATTTGTTTTTTTTTTAAATTTCACTTACATAAGAACACTTGGGTCATGAAGACGAATCTAACGATATCTTAATTGTATAAAAGAGCACTTGATTCATCAAGACGAATCTAATGATATCTTTAATTATTTAATCCGTTTCAGTGGTTTGGAAGATATGAAATAATAAAGAATATTACATACATACCTACCTACATACATACAAGATACGCGCGAAAAATATAACCCTTCCTGGCAGTCGGGTATAAAGAAACAAAATGGCATACAGTATCAAGGAAGAATCCCGGCAAACGATCACCCTAATGGCGTCACGCGTCAGCCGGATCAACTTGCTAATGGGCATAGCAGCTGCGTGAGGATCCCAACATGGCGTAAATCCACATCAAGTGACAGATGGTGAAACAAACGTCGAGTCAGAAATACTGTTATATTTTGCTCGGTTAACGAAAGTAATGAAATCTGTGATCTGACTCGCTTCGGAAAACTTATATCACAGCACTCAAAAACTATTGGGGCGGGATTCATTCTTTCGCCATTTCTTCTCCTCCATGACAAAGCACCTTTTCGAAATGGTGGGAGACTAAAAAAATTACATGCATAACTTTTGAATTTTAAACGAACATAATTATCTTTTTGGTTTGTTTAGTGATTTAAAAAAAATATAATGGCATCTTAGCTCAAGTCTGCTACGATATATTAATGAAAACCACATCGTAATCGGTTAAGCTGATTCTGAGATTAGTGGAAACATACACACAGACGAGCCGACGTAAATTAAAATTATTGTTACGGCATCTTTTTTATTAATAGTTTAAAATATAAATAATATGGTACTATAGTGTCTATTTATTTATTTATTTATTTTTTATTTTACAAAATCCACAGCTTAATATGTTTACAGATATGAATATAAAAATTTATATATAATATATATAAATTAAATATGAAAGCCAATTAAGGATTTACATTTTACTTATTAACTACTTACAATAACAGTCGCTAAATATATTTGCGTGCGTGTATGTCGTGTCTGTGTGCGCGCATGTGTGTGTGTACATGTGTCAACGGAGTTATCACCTAAACAAAAAATTCTGGCTGTGCTGGTAACCGCTAAGGAGTTCACTCCCCTGGAGCCAAACCTGTGTCAGTATCAGGTCTGCTTATCACAAAAATGCATTGTCATCAGTACTAAAGCAGTAGGTAAAATTCCAACTCCTTTGGATAAGAGAAAGTAGGTCAAATGAAGCTTGCAATATTTTACCCATACAATAAATTTTACAAACAAAAAATAACCGACTTCAAAGTTACTCAAAAACTACTTGTCAGATCTCGTTCAAATTTATGTGGGACCACATGACTGGCACCTGCTCTCGATTAAAAAAAGAATCATCCAAATCGGTTGGCGTGATATTGAGTTATTCGTTCATTTATCGCGCACATTCTTAATACAAAAAGACTTATATGGTTTTCTCATGGATGCCATCGTCATATCTCAATATTAGACCACAGGACAGGCACCAGCTTTCGAGTAAAAAAAGAATCATCAAAATCGGTTCGCCCAGTCGAAAGTTCTGAGGTAACAAACATAAAAAAAAATACAGTCGAATTGAGAACCTCCTCCTTTTTTTGAAGTCGGTTAAAAACGGTAAGCTGAATAAAACTGTTTAAGAAATCTTCGGCATCTGATGAAATATTTTCTGTTAAAGATGAAGTCGATGAGGAAAAATTTCACACCATATTTCCTTAGGATGCGTGCAATGTAGCGCGTGACGTGTGAGTGCATTTTCAGCTCATTTCCAGGTCACTAAATCCAGTTCGCTTTTCATTTCCTAACACCTTTGTGAATGTACTTGTTTTTGCACACTGTACCTAGTTTCGCCGCAACTTTTATCAGAACACAATTTTGGAGTATAAGGATTACAAAAGGTAAGTGGAACACCAGTTTATACCGTGCCTAAAAAGTATCCTAGTAAAAAATACAAAAAAAAATTTAACTACTTAATATACTACCAGTAGCTACGTAAAAAGTAAAAAATAAAAAATAAGCAGAAAACAATGCGATTGTTAATCTGAATTTAATGATTCATCTATCACCTGTACCTACTATTATATATGTACTATTCTTTCTTCTGTGCTGTAACTTAAAAAATGAAAAAAAAATTAAGCGCTCCACTTACTTACACCTGAATTAAGACTTAGTTAAACTTTGCGTTGTCTGTCAGTCAGTCGTTAGCATTTTATTAGGTAGGTACCTATACTCAAATGCTATTTAAATCTTTGTTACATTAATTTAAATTTGTGGCATTACCTTGGTTTAGCAGGATTAATTACAACGTTGTAATTATGTAAAACCATGCGAACACGCAATTTTTTTTGTATTTTTAAAGGTCATGTTTTATGTTGACGATCCCGTAGCCTAGTGACCAAGTACCCAGCATTCACATAGAAAGTGTATAATATATTAAAATTAAATAAGTAATACTTTAAGAAAACTAATGAAAGGATCATTCAGATTTTCATTAAATATTTTTTTGAAGTGAAAACTTCTTTAGTACGGGGGTGACTTGAAATTTTATGAAACGAAACTGTCCAGTACAAACATATAAATTCTAAAGTGAGATAGGAAGCATTGTACAGGGGTAGGGTAGGGGAGTGAGGGGTAGGGGAGGGGAGCGGAGCGGGGTGGAGCGGAGCGGGGCGGAGCGGAGCGGGGCGGAGCGGAGCGGAGTGAAGTAGATTAGTGAAACCCACATTTATCATCTTCCCGAAATTTTACATTCGTCTCATTATCTTGAAAACAAAAATTCTGAAGGTTTCACTTCTACCACGTGTGAATTGCACACATTTTAATTTTATTTATTCTTTAAACTCATTTTGTTTTTCGTTACGCAGGCGGTTCGATATTTTATTAAAAAGTTTTTATTATTGTTAGTCGTTCAGCCACGTTGGAAGGTATTGGAGTAGCATTAAACCTAGTCAAGTCTATTATCCTCTTCACTAACCGGCGCTGAAGAAGCGGTGTTTACATCTAAGACCTCCTGAATTATATGGAGAGACCCATACCCTGCAATGGGTTAAAGGTTGAAGGCAATATGAAATAATATCTGTCAATATACTTCATTAGGACCAAACTGGGCCTGTTCCACATAACCTAGAAACTACTAATAGGAGAGAACTAGCCCTATGGCCTCATCCATTAGTTAACACGGAAATTAACTCGGAATTTAGGATGGATAGAGTAGACAAATTCAAAGTTAAAGATGACTTCAGGTATCTAACGCCCCAACTCAGAGTCACTAACGGTCACTTAAATCGCTCCTTAGTAAAGAATCAGCATACAAATTCTGTACTAAGGACCGATTTAAGTAACCATTAGTGATAGTGAATCTGAGTTTAGTGATAGTGAATCTGAGTTGGGGCGTAAATCCCTAAATTACCAATAAGTCCCAAAGTTGTTTTGTCTACAAATTTTCGTGATTAAAAAGAATTCTACAAATCTAATTCAGTTAAAGTAAACATTCTAATGAACTATAAATCAGCAGCTCAACTCAATGTTTCTAAAAAGCTTACTCATCAAATCACTTTTATTTTTTCACTTGTTTACTTGTTTTAGCAAATAAACTGAGTGTGTGATAAATTTGTAGTGGCTAGAATAAAAATGTTGGATTGTTGAAAATCCCAGAGTCCTTTCACAATTCCACTAAATTTGAACTTTTAGTCCGTTCAGCGTAATGACTTTCAAGCGCTTTCAGACTTGTTCCACCAGTTGCGATGAGAGATGATCTACTCGTAAAGCTAAAACTATATTATTTAGATTAAGGTGTCAACATGGCCAAACTGCGGTTGCACATAAAAACTGTTTGCGAAAAAATTATTATTAACTGTTTTTACGGCACTTGAGTTGCCACTCACAAAGCCTCACTTCAAATGGCGTGAAAGCCGTAAGTGCGAGCCTCAGAAAACATTCCGGAGGACTTTACTTTACTTACTTTACAGGCTGCTCGTGTAAAAGGATTGGCAGTAAAAAAAATTACTAACGAAAAATAACCGACTCCAAAGATACTCAAAAACGACTTGACAGATCTCGTTCAAAATGTGGGATTACATGACAAGCACCTGCTTTCGATTAAAAAAAGAATCATCGAAATCGGTTGGCGTGATATTGAGTCATTCGTCCATTAGTCGCGCAAATACTTAATACAAATTTAAGACTTATATGGTTTTAACATGGATGCCATTGTCAGATCTCAATAAAATTTATATGGGACCACATGACAGCTACCAGCTTTCGATTAAAAAAAATCATCAAAATCGATTCGCCCAGTCCAAAGTTCTGAGGTAACGAACATAAAAAAATACAGTCGAATTGAGAACCTCCTCCTTTTTTTGAAGTCGCTTAAAAAGGACTGGCAATATGCTTTAAAATGCGTCGCTTTTACCTCATCCGTATAACGAGCAAACCTACGAACCAGCATGTTGCACGGGACAGCCAACGCCTTGCGCTACCGTTCTATATCATCGACATCCATCACAACTTAATCTGTATCACGAATTTCGACGATCTGCGTTGTGTAATGGTTACCGTGCCGTACCGCTGTTCGAAAGGTCCTGGGTTTGATATCCAGCGAGGTAAAAAATTGAGTGATGAGTTTGAACTTCTGTCCTTAATCTGTGTAATGTGTGTATGTGTTGTCCGTCGTACCCACGACACAATACAGATAATTCTTATGGGGCTATGAGTGTGTAGCCTTTATTTATCACTGCTTAATTTCAAAGCTATTTCTGCTCGCTTATCGTTAGCTCGCTGTCGGTGCGACTAGACAGCGACCTGTCCGAGAATTAGTATTTCTATCGTGCGTAACTTAAATATCCACAAAACCAATGCAATAAAACTTTTTCAATTACCCTTTGTGTAGACGGAGGTAAAACAATGTGCCACAATTATTTAAGTTATAGTGTACAACGTAGTGTAAGTTAAGTTAAGTACTCTGTATATTGTACTAAAGTACCAGAACAAAATTTATGTAATGTCGGGAGGTTCTATTTTCAAAAACGAGCCCCCATTCTCTTTTCAAAACCGACAGATTCCACTGAAAACTGTAGCTAGTTGGCTACAGTTCATTGCGCAAACATGGAGATCGCGGTGTCGATACGCTAGTAATAATAGTTCATTAGGCACAATCTTTTATTTACGTTTGTTAATCTCATCTTGTACTTATGTAAATAGCCAACAAACGAATAGCCGCCTAATGGTAAGTGATCACGGTATGTAATTTTTACGTGCTGAGGAATTAATTTCGCCTTTTTTTCTCCACGATAAAACCATTCCAAAGCGGCGTTAGAAAAAAACGTGCATAAATGTAGTGATACCCTGGAGCAATAACTCCTTTTGAATTTCAATTTTGTTACCGAAAAACTATTGGGTTCGAATACAATGTACTATGCAACACAGCATCACAGAATTGTGAAATCGTACATTTTAGTTGTTCCACCTATACCTATAACGTTGTTCCACCATACGTGATTCACATTCACTAAATTTTTATTTATTTATGTTTTGTTAAATTTATCTACGAAGTGTGTTCAAAAAAGAACGGGAATTTTGGTGTTTGAAAAAAAAATATTTTATTCGTCTACATTAGTGCTGTCGCCTTTAAAATACAGATAGTCCCCATTAGATATTATATACTTTGGTATTAAAACAATTAAAATCAATATAACTAATACAATCCCTCGAGGGACCCTACCACCAGTGGGCCGGATTTGGTCGCCTCTTATGACACGCCGGCGTGGGATTGGGGTTAGTATTCTAAGCCACCCTAATGCAGCTAAATTTTTAAGATTTTCTGCAAGTGACTGCAACTGCAAGTGACAATTCTTTTTCGTATATCCTATTAGTTTTTATTAACCGACTTCAAAAAAGGAGGAGGTTCTCAATTCGAGTGTATTTTTTTATGTTTGTTACCTCAGAACTTTGGATTTCGATGATTCTTTTTTTAATCGAAAGCAGGTACTTGTTATGTGGTCCCACATAAATTTGAACGCGATCTGACTAGTAGTTTTTGAGTAACTTTGAAGTCTGTTATTTTTTGTTAGTAAAATTTAGATTAACTCAACAAGCACAACTAGAGTTACTAACACAACCAATTTGCTCCGGAGTAGTGAGGTACACTCTCGAGGTTTTGAATTACGATGCCTGTGCGCTGAAGTGGATCGTTTAATCTATTTCTATTTATTACTTCTACCTAATGCGATTTTCTAATGTTTTTCTAGGATGTCGTACCTATCTGCCTTCGCTGCTAAAAGTACCTACCTGTGATAGTAGAAACTATAAAACGCCTTTACTCTGGGAAACCACATTGGAAAAATGTTTGAAACAAGTTTTTATATTTTAATATATTTTTATTTGTGTACTGATTGAAATAAAACAGACACAAAATGTTTCTCCAACTTAATTAAATGAGAGAATGAAACTGCATGTAAATAAGATAAGTCACTTATGCCGTTTCTGAGATTCGTCGCAAAGAAAATCAACAAAAGTCAGTTTCAATTATGAAAGTGATAGGATGTGTTTTACAGAGAATAAGGTATACACTGACACACACGAATAATAGGGGTGTTTCTGAAAACATATACGAAACATTACACAATATTAAACTGTCATGAAACTTGAATAATAACAATCGCGAGTGTAATCTGGGTTTCCATCAGATTTATTGAGCCGTTAGCCATTTTTACGGCCGACAATGTATCGTGTCGTGTCGTCCGCCTCGGTTCATGATAATCGTCGTAATCTACTGTGAAAGCAAGGAGAATAGAGGTTAAAGAAGAAGTGACTCATATGGAGGATAGTTGAAAGTGTCCAGCTATAAGCAATAATTGGCGCTAGTGTAGTCAAAGGGTACGGTATGAATGTAACAGTTGTTGAAGGATTGAAGTTAGATAGTGACAATCCTGTATAACAAACTTCAACTATAGTTAATAGTATCAGGCGTTACTTTGCGGAAATCCATTGTTATCAGGGCGAGCGAAGCGAGCCCTAAGTAATAGTCGACTCGCCATACAATTTTCTATCCCTTTTATTGAGAAACTATTACACTTACAGGTTTGAGTTTTGACATAGTAATTTCTATTCATGTCTAGATGTGTTATCTATCATCAAAATATTATTTTGTCCACTTTAAAAAAGAAAAAATTTCAGAAATTCGATTTTTAACGCCATCTATGGACAAGTAGAACAACTAAAAAAATACAAGGAAATAATATAATTTATGATCAAAAAGCTACTTTAGTTCTGTTACAATAAGGTTCATTTCATGTTTTAAATGGTATTGCTATTCGTCTATTGATTTCCAGAACAGTCAGAACACTTTCTGCTACTCGGGCAGGGATGAGCTACTTTATCGATATCGTAGTTTTGTAATTTTATTTACCATGTAATGTTATACGACCTCGTTGGTTGGCCTCGGGCATATACGAGGTCATTAACCCGGCCCTAGGGAAGACAGAGTCACCTTCTTTGTTCTTCCACTAGGGTAAATCCTGCCCGGCGCGTCCAAGCCGCGGGGGTGGGCACCTAACACTCCAGAGTGTAAGGTGGCAGAGTTCGGGCAGGGACCCAGTTTTGCGGGGTATATCGCAAAGCCCATGCCCAGGGTTACGGGTGAAGTTCTCAACGGTGATGAAGGCGGAGACTATGTAAGTCAAAACGGTGGAATCAGCGGAAGAGACAGGCCACAGGGGCATAGTTCCTGGATCCTGATGGAGGGCAGCGGTAGCCATCAGTACTGAGGTGAAGCTTAAGGAAGTATTATCCGGATAGGTTCACCATCAGATTTCTACTTTCACGGAGATTGTAGAACCGCGATGTAGAAAGCAACGGGAAACTACTACATTATTATTTATTCCCATGAGAGTCTAATGATGATGATAATGCAAGTCCAATCGAGAGTGTCATTGCCTGGCGATCCGTGTAGCGACCGGCGCTCTGGATTACCCGGGATTCAGAGTGTGAAATGTGCTACCGGCCATGGGAGCGCAGGCAACCAGGCCTCCCATGGAAAATATGCGACTGGAAGAAACATACAACTACGCAAGAACACCCGCATAGGCACCTGGAATGTACGTGGACTCATGAATAAGGGAAAACTTAACATTTTAGATGAAGAGCTCAAACGATGCAACAGCATTATCACAGGCATAAGCGAGACTCACTGGAAGAACAGTGGCCACTTTGATTTGGAGAAACACACTATCTATTTCTCAGGAGATGAATCAAATAGCTTCGCGGGAGTGGCTACTGTAATTCCCAAGCAATGGAACAATTCAGTCCTAGGATACAACCCTATCAGCAACAGGATTATCAGCATAAAACTGAACGCCTCACCAACCCCACTTAATATCATTCAGGTATACACCGAATGCATCATGCGAATTGTTTTGGATGACTGGGACAGGGGTGTTTCCGTTGGAGGCCGGAAAATAAGCAACTTAAGATATGCTGATGACACAACACTAATAACTAAAACTCAAGAAGACATGGAAGTTCTGCTGAATCGCCTAGAGACAGTAAGCCTCTCCTATGGTCTCGCCATTAACAGGGACAAAACCAAAATGATGATAGTGGACAGAGCTGAGCTTAATAAACCTGAGATAACATCAATTGCAAATTGCGAAGTAGTGGAAAACTATGTGTACCTCGGTTCCACTATCTCCAACACTGGTGGATGTGAAAGCGAAATACGTAGGAGATGCGCAATAACAAGGTCCGCCGTGAGTAGGCTCGAAAAAATTTGGAAAAACAAGAAATCACAAAGAACACGAAGGTCCGGTTAATGAGAAGTCTTGTTTTTCCTGTTTTCCTGTATGCCGCAGAAACCTGGACGATTAAACTTCAAGACCAAAGGAAAATTGACGCCCTTGAGATGTGGTGTTGGAGACGGCTGCTCAGAATACCATGGACTGCGCGTCGCACCAACGTTTCTGTCCTCAACGAACTGAACATCCAAAAGAGATTATCGTCAACCGTTCGGATGAGAATACTTAAGTATTTTGGTCACGTAATCCATAACGAAAACTCAATGGTGCGTCTTGTGGTCCAGGGGCAGGTCGAAGGAAAGAGATCACGAGGCAGATCACCCACGCGCTGGACGGACACCATTAAAAGTGTAACGGGGTGTTCTATTGCTCAATGTGCTCGCAACGCCAACAACAGAACCCGATGAGGACGCATCGCGAGGGCCGCAACTCTTCTTCAAACATCGTCATAAGACCACGACCACTCTGCCAAGAGTGAACGACTAAAGAGAGTTATACGACCAAGACACGACTGATAAGGGTTAAAATGGCTATTTATAAAGAAAATATCTTCGCAAATAACCTATAGATCATACATATAAGTAGTTAATGCCAGTTGGCAATCTCTAACAGTCAACTTTGTCAAAACATTATTATGAATAAGGAATTATTTGAAAATTATATTTTTTAGGGTTCCGTAGCCGAATGGCAAAAAACGGAACCCTTATGGATTCGTCATGTCTGTCTGTCTGTCTGTCCGTCCGTATGTCACAGCCACTTTTTTCCCAAACTATAAGAGCTATACCATTGAAACTTGGTAAGTAGATGTATTCTGTGAACCGCATTAAGATTTTCACACAAAAATATAAAAAAAACAAAAAATTTTGGGGGTACGGGGATACATAGAACTGAAACTCAAAAATGTTTTTTTCATCATGTGGGGTATCTATAGATAGGTCTTCAAAAATGATATTGAGGTTTCTAATATCATTTTTTTCTAAACTGAATGGTTTGCGCGAGAGACACTTCCAAAGTGGTAAAATGTGTCCCCCCCCCCCCCCCCCCATAACTTCTAAAATATGTGAATGATAAAACTGAAAAAAATATATGATGTACATTACTAAGCAAACTTCCAACGAAAATTGGTTTGAATGAGATCTAGTAAGTAGTTTTTTTTTTTAATACGTCATAAATCGTAAACCGCAAAAAACATTGATCAAAGTTACAACGAACTACAAGAACTTTTATATTATGTTACTTGCTGCTACGGAACCCTTCATGGGCGAGTCCGACTCGCACTTGGCCGCTTTTTCGCCCGCTGTAGCGCTGTTCCTTAACTTTGTCGATCGCTTAGGATCGACGCAAGCCGCTATGAGCGCTTCGAAACTAGGAAATATTATAATTCCACGAAAATAAATTTTCCTTATTTGTATAACGTTAAGGTTGAAATGCATCCCAATTCACATAGACATTGTTGTTGTAGCTAAGCTACATTGAGTTACACTGAAATTTCACCTGTTGACATATAAAGTATATTTTATTTTCGACGCTTAAAAATGCTTTGGCGTGGTATTCCGTGACTGTTTAGTTAGCTAACGTTGATAAAAATTGTTACAGTCACGTCTACGCCTTGTAATGTGTGAGATATAAGCTTTCAAAATTTTGAGCACGTTTTCACATAGACAGTACAAAGGTACTGTACTCAAAACTTGTTCTATAACAAGAAGTTTAAGTACCAACATTACGGGTCTACGCTTTGTACCAGTACCTTGTACCAGTTTCGATATAAATATCTATAATTGTCGATAACGCGGTAAAAGCACCACGCACATCTCTAAGCCTGCACGATTAACAAAAGTTGAGCAGTATGATGTTCTTAACCAAAGATATAACTTACTGCTTTACCTTTAAGGTCTATTTTATAGATTCCAGTCGTGCGTCGACATCTAGCGTGCACAAGACGGAATTATTGAAGGAATTTTCATTACGATTGACATTGTATTGCAACAAACTGCAATTCAATTTCAACCTTATAAATAAAGACGTTAAGTATATACGGTACTTATTGCGTAGAATCGGCCATCTAGCGGTGGATAGAAAAATTGAAAAGTATTATGATCTTCAGGGTTACCAACTTAGGGGTTTTCCCCCAAATTTAGGGGGTAAATATGCAAGATGGGATTTTTTTAGGGGTCTTATATGTTTAGGGCTATTTTTAGGGGTTTTGTGAATCTTCATATTTTTTATTTATTGATCAAAATAAAGATGTAAGAGGCCCTGGAACGAACTAGCCAATCATAGGAGACTGGGACTTTTGGCATTTAAATAAAGGATATCAGATTAATCTGCAATCTGGAAAAATGGAAATCAAAAAATAAGTATTTGTGAATTTACCTTACAAAATAAATCGATATTGTAATCGGAATTGGTTTATTTGTAAGAATTTTTAAGTTCAATTAATGAATCAAATGAAGAATCAAAAAAGTTAATTATTATCACCGTTATTAAAATAGATTTTACTTAAAGGCATAGAAATACATGCATAATTTATAAATTAATATTTAAATTTTTTTGATTATTTTTGACAAGTAACAACCAATTAAAATGTAAGTTCCAGTTGTAAATAATACTATTATGGATTTACTTGTGTTTATTTTGGCTAGCGCGGTTCCCATAGTAATTAACACTTGTACCATTTCCACTTGTGTCTGTCTGTGTTCCGTGATTTTGGCTAGCAGTAGCACGGTTCCCAATAAAATTGTAATTTGTATGTCAGACTACTGGCAACACTGCCAGCTAAACGTCTAAAAATTTGCTCCTGTTTAAAATTTTTGTAAATAATTAATATTTTGTACTTAAAACTCATAAAAAGTGGTAAAATTATAAATATAACTAACTTATTATACATTTAAGTGATTTAAGGAAAGCAAAACCACGTACTTGCTGTATAACTTCATCGCCGAATTCCAACCTCATCACTGGCGGAAACTGTCATTCGGAATTTAAATTCTCGTAAGTAATATTAAACACAAATATTTTAATGACTACCTACATAGACATTTTTATTTGAGAAATCACTATTAAATAGTGCAAACTAAATCAGGCATTATATATTAGGAACCTTTGTTAAATAACACAAGAGTCCTTACATTAATTTTTATTTTTCCAGTATTACTTAACTTGTATAAAAATGATGACCCGTCAAGCGGCTTACAAAGACCTGGAATCAAAACTGAAGGTGGCCCTTCATGAGCTCAAGATCTCAAAAGACCTCAACACTCAGCTGCTGAAGGAGATAGAAGAGAGTAAAGCTGAAGTATTAAAAACTATTGACATGAGCACCAGCTATAACAATCAGCTTGCCGAACTCCATATTAAATATATGGACACTTTGGAGCAACGAGATCAACTCCAACTTATTGTGGACGCCTTCTATCAGTGTAGTACTACTGAGCATGAGAAGGCTTTGAGTCGCATTACGGAGTTAGAGCGGAGTTTGCATGAGGCCAACAAAATGTGTTGAAAAATTATTATTCTTACATAGAAATACTAAATGCAAATGTGCTTTCCCATATTCCAATGAGTTCAGTGACAAACAAAATAATTATATTTTTATGTTAAACCAGAAAATGTATAATCTGACTTACCATCATAATGATGCAATAGTTTATTTAGACACCAATAAATATATATATATATTTTCATCTTTTAAATTAACTAGAAATAAAATGTTTTTACCTTTAAAACATCGAAGACATATAGCTAAATTGTTAGCTTATAATTTAAAAAATGATAGTCAGGGCGAGCGAAGCGAGCCCTAAATAATAGTCGACAATCCATGCAATTTTCTATCCCTTTTATTGAGAAACTATTACACTTACAGGTTTGAGTTTTGACATAGAATTTTCTATTCGTGTCTAGATGTGATTATCTATCATCAAAATATTATTTTGTCCACTTTAAAAATTTTTTTTTTCAAAAATTCGATTTTTTTGTTTAACTAACGCCATCTATCGGAAAAGTCAAAAATCACTTCCACATAACTTCCCCTTCATGTATGTAAGTTTACCTTCTGAAATTGTAGATGGCTCTCATTACATTATAATAACGAAATAATTTAATGTTACGTGTTAGGGTTCGAAGGATTTGGAGAGAAAGTCCTGCTGACTCTTTGAAGACTTTATTCACTAGCACTCTGCACTAGGTCCAAACATTAAGCACTAGGTCCAAACCAGTGTTTTCGTAACAATATTTTATTGAAATTTCTTCTAAATTACCGAATTTAAATTGTTGCATTGAAAAAAATAGAATAAAAAATTCATTAAAATGTGCGCAATTCACACGTGGTAGAAGTGAAACCTTCAAGAATAAAGGTATTAATTTAAAAACGTGTATCAGTTTTAATTATCTTTCAAAAACTATTTTGTACTAAACATAAACGTGTACTTAATACCTACTTATGTACGCGCGTGAGAAGTTATACTTCTTTGACATTATTTAAATAAATATTTAACACTAAATGTCTTGGCGAACTTTGTATTGCCTAATAATCAGTGATTCATATACTTTGTTGTTACTTTTAACTTTTATAGTTTTGGTAGGTTTAACAAATCAGAAACTATTAAATTCCCTCTCCTTCTCCCTTCCTTTCCTACCCTGCCCTTACCCCTTCCCCCTCCCTCACCCCTGTTCCTCCCTCTCCCATGCCCCTCCCCTCCCTCTCCCCTGCCCGTTCCCCGCCCCCTTCCCCTCCCTCCCCCTTTTTCACCCCTGCCTCTCCCCCCCCCCTCACTCACCCCTGCCCCTCCCCTCCTCTCCCCCTCATCCCTGCCCCTCCCCTCCCCCTCACTCACCCCTGCCCCTCCCCCTCCCTCACCCCTGCTGTCCCTCCCCCACCCGCTCCCCCTGCCCCTCCCCTCCCTATAGTGAAATAATATCATGTGTCGTTCATAACATACGCGAAGGTCCAAACCGACTTACAGCGCTTTCACATGAACGGCACTTTACAGTCGAGAGTGCCAACTGCAAACGTCGATGCTTGCAGTCGACCGCCATAGAGTAACTTTGTATATACGGGAATGTCGACCGCCGACGGCAGCCGACTGCAAACGTCGACGGCACCCGACTGCAAACGTCGACGGCACCCGACGGCATTGCCGTCGACGTTTGCAGTCGGGTGCCGTCAACTGCAGTTGGCTGCCGTCGAGTGCCGTCGGGTGCCGTCGACGTTTCAGTTGGGACTCTCGACTTCAAAGTGCCGTTCGTGTGTAAGAGCGCGTCGCGCGACTGACAAGAGGTCATCAAAATGCCACGAAAACGCACGTTAACTGGCTGTAAACTTCGCGAGCCCTCATAAAGCACCGCTTTTTTGCTAGTTAAGTTAGTATTAGTCTACTTTGCAACAATCCGCGTTTAACATGTATGATGGTATATACTTTAAAACATGCGTGGCACCTCCCTCCCTCCCACAACGGAAACATGCACTACAATAATTAAACGTATATACCAACATACATACCAGCACCAACACGTGTTTCGCCCCGAAACGGAGCATCATCAGGGTAAGTTGACTCTACGATGGTTAGTCGGAAAAACCGGAAACTTCAACTGTCTACGTAGTCTTCTAGCCTGTAACCACGTGGCGACACCAATTTAACGTATTTTGACGTACACTTTTGCACAACAGAGTCATTTCTCCTTTACTTCTTTACTCCATGAGAGAAGGTTATAAGTAATTGGAGTTCAATCGGGAGTTTAATCTGTGCCAATTTGCAGGTGTTCGGTATTTAAGGGAAATAAAAAACAAACAGTGGAAAATATAAAAAAAACTGACAAAAAGCGTGTGGTATAAATTATACTTACAGGACAATATAATTATTATTTTTATGGTGAAAATAAATACGCTCACACTCATTGTAATCATTTTATTCAATGACGTTTCTGAAAACCCCAAATATTTTCTTTATCTCTTTTTTCAAAACCAATTTATTTTTATGCCAACCAGCTCTCCTTACTGCTCTACTTACAGCTCTTAGATACTGCTCAAAATCCCTACTTATAATATTATAAATGTGAAAGGGTGTTTGTTTGTTTGTTTATCCGGCTTTCACGTCGCAACGAAGCTGTTATATGGTATGGTTTTTATGTGTGGAGATAGTGAGGAGGGTGGAGAGTAACGTAGGCTACTTTTTACCGCGGTAAAACATCCCCATGGGCCGGGGAGATCGATATTTTGTTAGTTGCTAGATATTTAGTTCCGGATTTTGTTAATAGATGGCGTTAGTAAAATTCATTTGCAAGTTCTGTATCACGCTATCAATTAATGATACATGTAAATTACTTAAGTCATAGGCAACTAAATCTAACTAAGTAAAAGTAAGTAGGATTTATAAAAAATCGATCTCTACCGCGGGCGAAGCTGCGGGCAAAAGCTAGTTAGGGAAAACTCAAAAACTACTCGTCAGATCTCGCTAAAATTTAAATGGAAGTGGCCCATCCTTTTTTGAAGTTCTTTAGCAGGTCGTAATCCGTAATGGCTATTGAATTAACCCTGATTTTATTTTGTTTCAACTTATTCTCACCCACAATAAAATTCTCACCAAACATATTATAAATTAGGATGATAAAGTGTATTCCAAATCGATGGTCACACAATCTCTAAAGTGTGACAATTAGTCCATTAATTAGCAGTCTCCCCGCAGCTTTACCCGCAATAATAAGTACCGTTTATCGTATTCCAGGGCACGGTCTACCCAGTGACGGATTAAGACTACTTGATGCCCTAAGCAATCCACGCCTGTGGGCCCCTCTATCGGTATGTCAACGTGGTTTTTTGTGCTTTTTGTGCTTTTTCTGGTGCCCCCCCCCCCCCCCAGACGTGATGCCCTAGGCAATTGCTTAATTTGATTAAGGGTTAATCCGTCACTGGGTCTACCTGAGTGATAAACATGAAAATCCGTTCAGTAGTTTTGGCGTTATAAAGACTTGTGTTGGTGGAAAAAAAGTATTTAATACAGGTATAAAATACGGTAATAAATAGGTAACGCTTCACACTCATAGCTCCACACTAGGATTCCCTGTGTCATGGATGCCATGGACAACACCACCACCAGACCGAGAACAGAAATTCAAACTCATCATTCAAACCGCCTCGCTGGGAATCGAACCCAGCACCCTAATTCACGTAATTTAAGAAGTTCGATTGCAGTGCAGTTGCAGTGACGTTCCGATCAAAATAACACTTTCGGTATTCTCTAAGCTTTCGCGAGCGCTGTCGAACACGCTCGCGTCACGCGAGCGCTAGTCAAACACGCTCACGTCACAAATAGGTATTCTGTTGATGCTCGTCAAGATAACGTGTTTCCGATCGCAGTTTGAGGGTATTCTCATAAACTTTTAACGTTGAAATAACATCTTGGTACGAGTTTTTAAGCAGTTTTGTTGACGCTTTATTTAAGTTAGAAGATAGGTACTCATTTCTTACTTTTGTCAATTAGACGTAGAAGTCAGTGAAAGTAAAATTATATTTCGTAAGTAAATTATAATTTAATTATTTAATAGACGTTTATCGTTTTTAATTATTAATTACTGTGTTTTTGAATACAACACCTCTAACCTAATTAATTTAATTTTTTACGTGATAACGTCTATTAAAACGATGAGCGCCGCACCGGGCGCATCTTTGAAAAAATGTAGCGTTCCGCGAGCGAGACAGCGGCAAAAGCGAGAGAGCGAGGCACTATCGGCTATGGTCGGCGTATCGTAGCGTAGCGAGCGGCGTAGCGAGCGTAGGCGATCGTAGTTGATTGGAGCGGTCATGACGTTGTCACGTTAAACTAGCGTCCGTAAACCGACTTTACAGACAACCATTTTTTTCTTGTGAAAATGAGTTTGCGCTTTGGATGGAGGATGTTAGCCTTAGCTAACGAAATAGATGAACGAGATCGCCAAGCTAAAGCGCGAACACGTAGGCTAATGGCGAATCCATACGCCTTAACGGATCGGGAGTTTATAAAAACATACCGACTGAGTAAGTCTTTGGTTTGGTTTTTTAAGTTCTCCAAATCTTTCCAAATCAAAAATTTTTAAACAAAAAGAAAATAAGCAGTCGCAGTCGGCTCGAACTTTGGCGCACATTTTGTTTTGATACTTTTTTTATTACTAATTGCATTACGAGGCAAAGTAAAGACCTTCATTCTGCCATATTGAGGTAATTTTTTTGTGAATTGAAGAACAAATCATTACTTTTTTTACAATTAGTTTCACAAAAATCATTATTGGGATAATAAATAAATATTCTTCAACGTTTTTTAATGGAAACATAATAAATTGTATTTGAATAATTAAAATAAGTTTTATTTGTTCTCTCATATGACAACACTAACACAGAGTACTAAATAGCCGAAGAAAAGTTTGGCAGGCGCGCACGGCGCAGGATGCGTGCAGGAGAAGTGAAGTTCACGCGCAGTTTGCGTGCAGTTGACGCGCAGTTCAAAAATTACGAGAATACGGTTTAAACGCTAAACGTCAACCAACGTCAACTTGATTGCCGCGTCACTGCCACTTGATTGCAGCGTCACTGCAACTCAATCGATGCGTCTTAAAATTACGTGAATTAGGGTGCAGGACCCTTGGTGCGGCGATCCGGTATGGTAACCATTGCGCCACACGGATCGTCAAACGGTATAAAATATACGATGTTTTTGTCACATTTCACTCGGCTTCAATTTTGAAAAATCTTTGAATACAGCTTTACTTACTTTTGAAAAAAAAAATTGCCATCATCAATATTCAGGATAATTTTCCTCCAACTACTGCATTTTTTTTCCACCCTGTGTATTATAATATTATTTACTAGGATTGGTAGGAAAGTATGAAATTATACTAACGGGTAGTCTTATTTATGAGATAAAAAAGAACAAAATTTTTCACAATAATTTATTTAATACAATTAAGAAAATAACAATCACATGTGTATCCATCCATTATTTCCAGTGATACTTTTAAATACATTAATGTTACAATAGAATTCAGTGACATAAGTAGGTATATGGTGACTTGCAAAATATATCAGTCAGTTATGTATTTTACAGAATGTGTGTGAGTTTTGTGTGTGACCGTTTGTGCGTAGGTTTGCGTACGAATGAATATTTGTGTGTGAGTAAATCATGTACCTATACAAAAAACATTTACATTTATGCACGAACAGACATGAATATGGTACATTTTATAGATAAATCATTGAAGTATAATGTCATAGAATAGACATCTCGAACAAAATGTATGTCCCAGCCGGGAGGTTCTATTTTCAAAATGGAGCCCCTGTTCTCCTTTCAAAATCGAACGAATCCATTGAAGATTGAAGCCGCGCGGCGCCAATTGCTTAGAACATACATTGTGTTCGTGGTGTCTGTTCTATACGCTAGTAATAATACTTCAATGAGATAAATAGATAAAATATAAGGTGTATTCCACTTAAACCCTCTGCTTGAACTCCCTAGTGCTACGAACATTAACTATTCCACTTGGACCCCCAAAAAACGGGGTTCATAGATACTAAGGGGTCCCTGGGTTAATGGAATTGAATCTTTCAAAATTTGCATTTACATCAAGATTTAGAACCAGATCCTGACTGGTTGATACGAGCTACGAACATGATTGTAGAGGGAGGCAAGATAAAGATAACCCAACAAAATAAAAAATGAATTTGGTAGTATTTTGACAAATAAAACTCTACTGAAGTACATTATTTTACAATACACACATTAAAAATTTAAATAATAATTAGTTTCTGTATAAAAAACTGTAAATAACATTGTAATGTTTCTCAAAACGTATTTTTATAACAAAAACTCATTTAGGATAAATTATCTACAATATCACGTAACGAAGGCTAAATAAAACAGAAAAAAAGAAAATAAGTCGGCATCTAGTATTAGTAGTAAGTACCCTCTTGGTATTTTTAATAACTTGCGAAATTTGGATGCCACTTATCATGACAAAAAGAAATCAGACAAATTAAGGAAGACAATTCTTTTTCCAGTAGATTTTTGTACTCTAGATATTTTTTTATAAAACAGCCTAATCAACTATACAATAAAACATTATTCATTCAAATTATCGTGTTAAATGTATTTATGTGTACAATTTCGCAATTAATAAAATAAGTAATAAAGAAAATTAACTTGAGATATTTGAAAAATTGTATATCTGTCAGTAGTTTTGTGCACATGGCAATAACTTTACAAAGTAGAAAAACTTAAAGAATTTTTACATATTTATTTATTTATTTATTTAATCTTTATTGACCACAAAAACACGGTACAATTGGCGAGCTTAATGCTTAAATGCATTCTCTACCAGCTAACCATCAGGCCAAACAGATATGCACGAAGAGCGGTATTAACTATTGTTGGTAAGTTAAAGCGTAAAGCTAAAAAAAAAAAAAAATGCATAAATAGTGTTCGAATACATTACATATAAAATACATGCTTACACATAAAAAAATATCTACTTATAAACATATATAAATACAACGACATATTGTATATATATTATATATACATAAATAAATAAATAATATACGTACATATATAAATAAATAATATATATATTATATATATATATATGTAACGTCTGAGATGTTATAAAAATTACAGTTTACAACCAGTTAAGAAAGCTTGTAGTATTTTCTTGAAGACGAGTTTAGCTCCAGGTCTCCTAAGCTCATCAGGAAGAGCATTCCATAACCGGGCAGCCTGAACCGTAAAGGAGTCTGACACAAACCCAGATCGATGCAACGGGATAGACAGAATATAAGAGTTAGCAGAGCGGAGCTGTCGATCATGGGAAGAGTACAGATATTGAAATTTGGATTTTAAATAGTCTGGAGAATGGGAGTCAAAGAGGATAGAAAACAAAGAACACAGTAGCCTAATTTGCCGTCGCTGGCGGATAGGAAGCCATTTAAGCTTAGAACGGTATGAGGAAATATGGTCAAATCTACGAAGACAGAAAACAAAGCGAACGGCGTTATTTATGAGTCGATCCAGTTTGTCAAGTAGAGCCTCACTAATGTCCAAACAGCAGATATCGCCGTAATCAATTATGGGGAAAATTAATGTCTGTACTAAATAAATCTTAGTCTCGACAGGGAGAAAATTCCTGAAACGGTTAAGGAAAGTCAAAGAAGCTGTAACACTTCGACAGATTTCACTCACCTGTGTATTCCAACTCAAGGAACTGTCAATATGAATGCCAAGGTCCTTGACACTGGCACTGAAAGGGATGCTCGAAGCCTCAAACATGACAGGCGCAACCTGGTTGAGATCAACCTTAGCCAGCTGACGGGGGCTACCCACGACAATGGCTTGACATTTTGTAGGGTTTACTTTGATGCCAAAATTCTGTGACCAAGTGCTGACCTTATTTAAATCGGAATTAACTTTCCTAATGGCACTGTCGATGTCAAACACATCGGTTGCGGTGTAAATCTGTAGGTCGTCCGCGTAAAGATGGTAAGAACAGCCAAGGAGTGGTGTGAGGGTGTTAATGAACATGGAAAAGAGCAGAGGAGAGAGGATACCGCCTTGAGGCACGCCAGAGATAAGGTCACACCAGTCAGAGACAGATCCATCAACTCTGACGGCCTGTTGGCGGCCTCGCAAATACGACGAGAACCATGCCAGCACAGTGGACGAGAGGTGAAACTGGGTAAGGATGGCAAGGAGAATATCATGGTCGACCATATTAAACGCGTTAGAAAAATCGATCAGTACCAAAATAGTGACCATCCTATTCTCCATGCCATCACGAATGTCTTCAGTTACCTTCATAAGAGCAGTGGTAGTGCTGTGTCCCTGTCTAAATCCAGACTGAAGTGGGCTCAGAAGGTCGTGTGAGTAAACATAAGAAGATAGTTGCTTGTGAGCAATTGCCTCTAATATTTTGGAGAGGAAGGGCAATATGGAGATAGGCCTATACTCTTTTAATCCACAGGGGTTAGATGTTTTTGGAATGGGAGTAACTAATGCCTTAAGCCAGAGTTTAGGAAATACCCCAGTAGTCAAGGAGAAATTTACAATGTGTGCAATGACAGGAAGAAGGAGTGAGAGTATAGGCATTATCATTGCCCTCCCTACCCCGTCATGACCAACGGCGTTGGATTTCAAAGACGCAATAACTTTACCAACCTCAGCCGCAGATACTGGTGAAAACAAGAAATGGACATATTGTGGGTTGCTTAAATGTATTTACATGTATGTATGATACAACAAGAATATACTATACATCTATTAAAAAATTTAAAGGTGAAATGCCTTAATTTAATTTAAAATGATATCTCAATTAAATTGGTTTTCCATAACGTTGAGTTTTCAAATTGATACTTTATTGAAAGTTAATAAAATAATAATTTGTTAATGTTTTTTTCATTGCTATTTCTAATTCGTGATGTATTCCTATGATATAAACATTTTTTACGAAAGCTTGTTCTATAAAATTTTTATTTGGAAAAAATGTTATCACCGAAATTAATTTACAAGTATTTAAATTATCTATTTTATAGACTAGTCACAAAATAACATCAATTTTATAATAATGTGTTACTTATTTATTTACAATTATTATATTTTACAAATTTTTATACAATATTTTGTAAAAATACCGGCATTTTGTTTTTCTCTATATCATATTCTAAATGCGTCTAGACATATTTTATACAATTTTTTTTAAAAATCAAGGAAAATGTACACTTAGATCGAAATACGCTCGCTGGGGCGTACGAGTTGGGACTCGGCGTTACTATAATTTTATATCGTAAATAATCCATGAATCTATAGCCGAAATAAAAAGGAAGAAATTAGCGTTTTAAAAATCGGTTTTTACTTTATGACAGCAATCATCATCAACATCAAAATAATATGATTAAATCATTAGTACTTATATTTATGGCATGTAAAATTAAAGTTGTATACAATGTAATACCGCAACATTTGAAGACCGCAGAGCAACAATCTAAAATTACAAATCGACGGAAATAGTTTTAATGCACGCAAGTGTACCAAATATTATGGTTCGTGGGAATATGCCATTTCCTCTGCACTTAAGTGTACGATGTTTACTAATACTTCAGTTACCTATGAGATTTCTGGTTTCAATGCTTTGATATTATTTTCCTCAATGTTGCAAAAAATTATTGAAGTGTCAATCAAATAGATTGCCAATACGAATGAAATATTTATAACTCGCACCCTCAGTGGAAAAAAAGCATAAGTCGTGTTTCTTTGAATTTTGGTTATTAATATGATTGGGAAGAGGGACAAAAGCTGCATATGCTCAATTTTTTCAAATTTTTATCATTAATCTTGACGGTTTTGTGCAAGAAATCGTAATGTAAATTCGTTTCACTACTTACTGACATTTTAACAGTTCTCCTATCAAATTGAATTTTTCATCTTATACCTTTTTGAGGGTACAAACTAAATAAAAATAATTAAGAAAGAGACTTCAAAAATTAAATTAGTCCCAAATTAAATTTTGTTCTTTTTGAACAGGACCAGAGAAAATAAGATAGACAAAAAACTGACGCCAAAGATAATGCAAAGTTTCCGATTGTATGGCCTGTTTATTCGTTTTTGCCTTTGACAATATAAAAATTCAAGAAGTGGACTTTGTTGACCGTAACCTCTTTGACGAGTCGAAAGCTCTTGAAAAGACAATGGTCTTTGTACCGCACTTGTAACTTCAGGCCTTTGAATAAGCCAATGGATATGCCAAAGTCTTATGGTGGAATCAAACTGAAAAGCTTATATAAGAAATCGTTATAATAAACCCACAGCTTCATTGAGGTTAGCAGTTTTCTGAGTGCTAGGAAACTGAAAAACAGAAACATCAACTAACAAAGACTAAATCAAACATATCATAACTTGGACCAGATATCTAACTTAGAGGATATTTCTTCAAATTGCCGTTGTAAATTTTTTTGTGGCAGATAATTTCGGTTCATGTGTAATTTTGAGACTTATTTATGATATCCGTGTTTTTAGCAGCACGTGGAATAATTGGATAAATGTGTATGAATTTATTATTAGCTATTTATAATAGGGTACCTATAAAGAAACAAAACAGATCGTTGAATTCATCAGAAAATCAGATCCTAAATCAAAAGGTGTATTGCGTCGTAATAAGGCTATAAAGATTGAAGAAACTTATTTTATGGTAGAAATAACAAGTATCTTGGGAGTCACCTTCGATTACTACGAAGTGTCTACCACCAAAGATGTATAAGTAGTAAACATAAAAGGTAAAATAGTAGTTTTATGTTGATTGGGTTTTTATGGCGCTGTTACGTGAAGAACATTTCACTGTACTGAAGTAAAACGCTGTCCCTTTGTTTGACTGGGTTTTAATTACTCTTTCGGATAAATCGTGCCGTTTTCGATTAAATTCTATTGAAATAAATCCTGATGGTAATGATGCTTCAAATAAGGGACTATTATTCGAAAAGCCATCTGACTCGCTTGTTAACCTTAAAGTGCACCATAAGAATTTTTGACTTTTTGGTTGGACCATTTCCGTCGACAATAGATTCGACTTAACCACAGATAGATTCGCGCCTATTATTAAAGTCATAAAAATTACAAAAGGCAATAACTTAACATTAAACAGTTAAGTAACTATTGCAAAAGATCTGTGATTTTTTTTCTTTTGTGATAAATCTTTGGTTTACAAGTTAAAAAATATTATTACTTACACCCTTTTGAGATCTTCTGAATCTTAGGAATCCATTCTCGTAAACTAAAATTATAACAGGTAACATAGATAACTATACACCAAATATTATAAACTGTTAAGAAATGCTCACAAACCACAAATTATTAATATATGTAAATATAAATAAATAAAAACGCTAACTTACTCATACCCCCACAGTAGGATATTACCTGTGTCGCGGGTTGCATGGACGACACATATAACACATCACAATCACACCCATGACCCGAGTACATATATTTATGTGTAACATAAATATCTGTCCCGACCGGGAATCGAACCCGGGACCCCTCGCTTCGTAGGCAGGGTCACTACCAACTAGGCTACAGGG
Organism: Thymelicus sylvestris; assembly: GCA_911387775.1. Lineage (NCBI taxonomy): Eukaryota > Metazoa > Arthropoda > Insecta > Lepidoptera > Hesperiidae > Thymelicus > Thymelicus sylvestris. Next base: position 10,288,852 of record OU426909.1, on the reverse strand, counting down.
TCGTTAATACAATTAGAATGTACAATTGAAAGTTACAAATACAATAATTAAGGAAACATCTTACTAATAAAACTAACCTAAACTAATCAATAGTGTACACCAAGAAGTGAAGACGTACTCGTAAGTAAGGACGTCTAATACATTGAATTAATCTTACGTTTATTCTTAATCTGACAACTGTTAAGACTACGATTAAACTTAAAGTTGTACCCGTTTTTCGTTTCATCGCTAAAAGGAAATACGTCTCTCAGTTCACCATTGCACCCACGATAATCAGCATACGTATCACTATGTCTTTCGTCTTCTACAACATGATTATTTGCACTCACTTTCTTATCAAAATCACAGATACCACTAGTACCGGGCCCCTTGAAACAGTCGTAATAAGGTTTACAATCGATGCTGTTAGTACTTCTTACTATATATCCGCCAATAACATCACGATTCCTGAGATCAGTGCTGTAAGTAATGGGAAAGTCTTTGCTCAATTGTCAATCTCTGCCGACATCAGTCGTGAGAGTGAATCTAGCTGAATCGCTGATGCAGTCATCTCGCATCTTAGGTCGTCGGTTGCCGTTCATTTGCTCAATGAAGGAAGTGTTGGTATTCCTACCGAGATCACGATGAATGCTGTTGTGATTAGAGGGAGATAAGTGCGTCAGCCTGTAGCTAACGCAGGAATCATTGCGCCTCACCACAGTTCTGGTGGTGCCTCTGGAACTCCCTATGGGAGCGAAGGAGGTCCCATTCTGGTCAGGCGAAGCCGATCCGTGGCAACAGCATAAGCACCTGAAGTAAGACCTATGGAATTCTCGACGGAACTTGCCTGTAACAATGGAGATGATTAAGGTATGTTTTAATATATTAACATTCATTTAAGGGTGACTTGAAAAAAATGGTGATATGTGGTATTTGATGATTTGGAAATATGTTAATGTGTTACGTTTGTGCAAAAAAAAAACTAAGGTTAAAACACAAAATTAAAAACTACATGGTCGTGTTTAAAAGCAACACAGAACTTGTTTTAAAATAAATATTGTTTCTCATTGCAACATGCATATTATATTTCAAGTCCTAGTATTAAGCTCTGAAACAAAATCATATAAATGCAAACATGCGTTAATCAAATCATTTCAAACGTGGTAACAAATTAGAAACAAATTAGAACAAATTAGAAATTCTGGAACTCAGGGCCTCTCTTGTTTTACTGACCTGAAAACCCTGGGAATCCTGCAAGAGAAATAATTCTTTGATGCATTTTTAGAAGCAAAATTAAAATGTATATTAGTCATGAAACTAATATGATGAAGATGAATAATCAGAGCATTGAAGGTCCTACAGATTGTAAGGATAATAGTTAATGATATGGTTAACGTTACAGAAATAATATCACATAACGCAGAAGAAAGAATTTGTAAAGAAGAAAGAAAGAAAAACACTCAATAAATACTATAATAATGGTATTGCTATTTCGACTCGTAAATCCTAAGTGGTACGCTAGATATTGGAATTTGTTTTTCTATTTTATCGGCCATGATTTTCTATAGAACGCTAAAGGATATAATCAAAGAACACCTCATTTATTCACAACGTAATGTGATAATAGTTTTGTTGATAAAATGTTCTCAAATTTAACAACAGAATGTTTTAGTTAGTAACCATTGAAATGGACCTATCTATGTGAGTATCGATACTATGCCAGAGTTGATATAGAAAGCAAACCAAATTACAGTAATGTTATTGAATTATATTATTATTATTACATTACGTCACGAGTATCTTATATTATAGCACAGTGTGACTTAAGAAACCCGCACTAAAAAATCACGTTTCTTCGTAACCTATGTAGTCCTTTGCACACCTTGCGAATATTTGTGCCTTACATTGTCCGTTATTGCATGGGCTATATGTGTCCAAGCGTAGCTAGGGTGGCTATAATTCCCCAACCAACCCCCCGGTTGCTGCATCCGCTGGATTCAGAACAGTGACGGATTAAGACTACTTGATGCCCTAAGCAATCCACGCCTGTGGGCCCCCCTATCCGTATGTAAACGTGTTTTTTTGTGCTTTTTTGTGCTTCTTCTGGTGCCCCCCCAGACGTGATGCCCTAGGCATTTGCTTAATTTGATTAAGGGATAATCCGTCACTGATTCAGAAGGCTCAGGACCGGTCAGAGTAGCGCAAGTTAGGGGAGGCAGTGGACCTCCAAGGGCTGATGAATGGATGGATGATAGCTAGGGTGATAAACGCTGTGCAAAAAAAGCAAAGCAACAACCCATAATTGTCCCACTGCTGGGCTCGGGGTCTCCTCTCACAATGTGAGGGGTACAGGCCATAGTCTACCACGCTGGCCAAATGCGGATTGGTAGACTTCACACACCTTTGAGAACTTTATGGAGAACTCTCTGGTGTGCAGGTTTCCTCACGATGTTTTCCTTCACCGAAGCAAGTGATAATTGACTTCTAATACGCACATAATATTTGAAAATCAGAGGTGCGTGCCAGGATTTGAACTTGGGCCCCTCTGTTCGAGAGACCAACGTTCTAACCGCTAGGCTATCATTGCTTATCAAACTGCTTATCAAACGCTGTGCATTAATAGGAAACTCAAATTCACAGTGTAAAACGGAAAAGCGTCACTTAAGCATTTTAAGGTCACAGTGTGTTATAATATTATACATATATACAGAAGTTCTCAATTGTTATGTAAAATGTTGGAAATATATATTAAACCAAAGTAAGAGAATAATGAGTGAAGCCCGGAAAAACTAAGGAAAACAAACCGATAATCAAGAAACAATTATCTATGTAACATATTACTGTAATTCAATATATTGTTATGAACGAGAGAGAACGCTAATACTAATTACGCTTAAAAATAGATACAGGAGAACCCGGCACTTCCTTGACAAAGACAGTCATTAAATTACCACGCCAATGCTTTTCAATTTAACTGTTTAACCCGAAATAAAATCAGGTTACCTCGACACCACAAAAGGTTGAAGACAATGTCGTCCTCACAAAAACCTTTTATTTATTTTAAATATTGATTATTATTGTTTCGTACTTGTCAAAATTTCGCTGCAAAACCGGTAACAAAACTTTTCCATTGTTAACAAACTATTAAGCCTGAAAGCTTTTACAGCCTTTGTCACAAACTTGTGTTGTTACAATGAATAATAGATATGTTAAAATCACTTCACATAACACGGAATTCTTGCCAAAGTCAAGGCTCGCGGGAAGGGGAATGGGAGGAGGAGCGGGAGGGAGAGGGAGAGGGAATTTAATGGAGAGACCATTTGTTAAACCTACCAAAATTATGAAAGTTAAAAGTAACAACAAAGTACATTCACTGATTGTTAGGCGATACGAAGTTCGCCGAGACAACTACTGTGTACAAAATATTCAAACGTCATAATCTAACAACGGGTAAAAAGTAAGTACCATTACCACAAATTACCACTATACCACAAAAAACAATAGCCAAAGATAAATAAATGAAAATGTTAAACTGAGGATTAAATAAGTTTCTATAACTACCTCACAACAATACACGAAGACGAGGAGAAGTGTCAAGCGAATGCAAGCTCGGACATAAAGCTGGCCATACATGATCAAGTTTACTTGTCAAGTTTGCAGCGGACTTGATGCAGCGTCCAGTTTGCATGAGATAGCTAGATAGCTGTATAGCCGGATAGACGCTCCGTCACGTTTACTGGATGCTGCATCAAGTCCGCTGCAAACTTGACAAGTAAACTTGATCATGTATGGTCAGCTTTAATCTCCGACAACTTGGAGCTTTTTAGATTTCAATAAAATGTATTTGTTTTAACCCTCTAACTTATGTGATGCAATATAACTATGTATTTATTTAAAAATGTTTTGAAATCACCGATAGAATCAAACTTAACAAATAAGGTACCTAATCAAATAATTGGTCAAAGATTTATTATAATAATATCATTTAGTTTATATTGTTTAGTTTATACTCGTATTATTTAGTTTGCAACTCAGGCTAACAATTACACTAAATTCACATCAAATTTTTACTGGTTTACGCTGATGGCAAAAGCAAAAATTTTATCTCGACAACCCGAATTCCAATATTCATCCACTAAGGCGTTCTGTCCACTTTGGTGCAAACCCTACGCATGCTTGTTTGTCGCTAGCTTGAACCTTGCATCTTGCATGCATCTTTCGTAGTAAGAACGAAATCGGTCCACAAAACGTCATCGTTGCGTCGTTTCAATTGTTTTGCAAGACACAAATGCGATATTGCCGCTCTGTGGACAGATATTGTCATTTCACTACGCAAGCTACAAGTAAGCTGCAAGCAACGCAGTCGACGTGCGTATGACTTGCGTCTAAATGGACAGCGCGCCTAATGTAGCCGCAGTATTATATGTCTAAACTCGTCGTCTCTATGTTGTAGTGCGTGTTTATTTAATACATGTCTCATGTATACGAGTAGTGAAGGGTAGTTCGTCTATCTACCAGTCTTCTGAGAAGAGAGAGACATGAACGGGAGTGCTCTAGCTCGGATAGTCGTGAGCTAGTAAGCGTGCTCTACTCGGGCAGTCGCAGTAGCGTAGCGTGGGGGGGGGGGGGTCCGGGGGGGGCCCTGGCCCCGGGCGGCACATGAAGGCACGGAAACCACTCGATTTTTAAAGAAGAAATATATATACATTCAAATTAATTTTATTTAAATTTTAATGTAAATTGTGCTATGAAAAAAACAATAAAAGTGCACTTTAAATTAATAAAAAAAATATTTTAAAATATAATATAGGGGCGCCAAAGATCACTCTGGGCGGCAAATTTTCGGTCGGCCCCGGGCGGTGGAAGCCCACGCTACGCCACTGGGCACTGAGCTAGTAAGTGATTTTTTTTTAGTGTCTTAGGTCAGATCAGGGCGAGCGAGGTGTCTATGGATGGTCTTAATAAGTAGGTATATGGGACTCAATAGTTTTATTTTGCAATTAAGAACCGGGTGAAAATTGAAATTAATGTGTTTTGGAAAATATCGATTTTTGTCAGTTGTTGGCAAAAAGATAGTGATTTCCCAGTTATACAGGCCCTTAGCTTATAAAAATATGTGGACAACACAATGTTTATTCCACATCCATCCTAATAAACGCTTTAGTTACAAGATATTAAGATTATTGATGATTAAAAACAAACTTACCGCTCATAAAGTTGTAGATGAGGGGATTGACAGCCGAGTTCGCGTAGCACATAACGTGAGAGATGAGCGCGATGCATGTCATCACGTCGCTTTGCCTCACATCGTACGCCACTCTGAAACAATTGAATTCATTGTAATATCCATGGAACACAAGAGACAGAGTAATATCGAGTTTCTTGTAGATTAGTTCATCGAAGCCTTGATGATCCGTGTGGCGCAATGGTTACCATGCCGGATCGCCGCACCAAGGGTCCTGGATTTGATTCCCAGCGAGGCAGAAATTTGAACGATGAGTTTGAATTTCTGTTCTCGGTGTGAATGTCCTTGTCTATGTTGTGTGTTGTCCATGGCACCCACGACACAGGGAATCCTAGTATGGGGCTATGAGTGTGAAGCGTTATTATTATTATATTATTGTTGTTTGTAGTGCGTCGGATAAATGTGAATACATGACAGATTTTAATAAACTCTTATTTGAAGTAGGGTGTCAGGGCAAAACACACTATTAATGCCCGTATTCATAAACAACACTGTGAGGTTTCTCAGTGTTTGCGAGTGCATAGTGACATTAAAGCCATTTCGTAAACAATTCTTGATTGAAATCCTTCGCTGTGCGTTTGTCGAAATCGATAAAGTAGTTGTCGAGCTACTTTACCGAACGCGTAATGTTGGTTTAACTTTTATCAAAATAGAAAGAAAAGATCGATTGTTTGTACTGCTATCTTTGTCTTTTGCCAGTGTCAAATGACTAGAGTGAAGTTTGCTGCATCAAATTGATCAATAAGAGGGCTGTATACAGCTCTGTGCGTCCGCAAAGTCAAGTAATATTTAAGGGTCGACTGTGAAACAGAAGGCTTGCTATAACTAACGCACCGAGAAATGCCTTACTTCGCATAGTATTACTTCTCAACTTATACAAGTACAATATGACATTATGTCGACATTATGTCATATTGTACCCTACCTTATTCTTTTGTAGTTAAGAGTGTTGCGATAATAAAATGTAGAGTAGCCATTTTTTTCATTTATCGATAGTATTTTTCAAGGTTTTTTTCTATAATAATTAATTTTATTATCTCCCATAATCTCCCATAAAATTCATCCGACATACTATAATTTTTAAGCTAGTTACACAATGGCAAAAAACATATCACAAATATCAAAATCCAGCCAATATAACTCTGTGTTCGGATACTGGCAAATAATTCGAATTTATATTGGAAATATTCGAATGCAACACTGTTCAGCATTCCATTCTTTACTTTGTTAGTACCTACGTGGGTGTAAACGTTTCCCCATGTGATCCAATTTAAACCTGTAATCCTTTTAAAATGCTCTGCAAGCAGAATGAAACCAAATCCACGGAAGGTTAAACTGATTTTATTGCCATTTTTAGGGTCTTGCTCAGTTTTATCATGGTTTAAAAGTATATTTTAAAATATACTTATTTAGTTTAAAAGTTCTAAACCCAAATATAAAAAGTTTTCATTGTAATTCACGTTGATTTTTGTTTTTAATAATATGGTATCCGTTCATTTCTCGGAACATAATTTATACTAGATGTTAATTAATAACAACTTAACAAAATTTTATTTACCTAATGACTTTCCCGTGATGCTTAAGAGTCATACAGACAAGCAATTATTTAACAAAATACAATGTAAAGCCGCAGTGAAAAAGCCTATCCGTATTAAAATGAAAAAATAAAATAAATAAATAAAAACTTAATCCAACCCTGTATTTTTTATTCATGTAACGCTCACGAATATACTCGTAAAATATCCGCAGTATTGTAAGACGTATAATAAAAATGTTATAGTTTATTTTATTCTTTTGTTATCGTTACTAACTTGTTACAAAGTCTTGGTCAAACTTAGTTACAATTTAAGCTCCATGGTATACTGGATTACTATCTTATAAATTGAAAATCTCGTCTTATACTACAATGTGTAGTCACTATTCCTATAACTCGGAAAAGTCGATTATAGCTCTCTCTGTCTCTTTAAATCCTTATCACGAGGAATAATGTTGATCAACAATTTTTTTGGACTCAATATCACTGGAAGATTCAGAGGCTCATATTGACATTATGTTCGCGCCCACAAATTTCGGACCTACGGATATTGCAAGCCGGTCATTCTTCATTGCCCGATCCTATGCAAACAAATTGTACCGGCGAGATCTAATGACCAAATAAATCAACGTATACTACGTGAGCCAGGCGACGATATCCTGGTTGTGACTGAATAGGGCGATTTGTCCAAGCGGACATTCACGGTTTTTTGCTCACAATACCCGGAAAATGTACATCAATCAAATTAGTGAGTCATGGCAACATTTGTACATCAGGCCTAAAACATTTTATTATAATTTGTTTCGTTTTTTCATTCTTGGTTATGATGTAACGAGTCGATTTACCTGAAGTGCTTTATGTTTGAAACGGTCTGTAGGTACTCTGTAAACAGTGTTCGCCCTCGTTAAAGCGTAAAATGTAAGTCGTACCACAGTTAAATGTATAGGATTTGTTAGAAAAGGTGTTTTAAGTATCAAATTACAGCAAGATATGAAGCATATTTATCATTTACGAGTAACCGCCCTCGCTTTGCTTCGGTTTATATATTTTTTTACATCTTGGGTTACATTATTGGAGTTTTAGTAAGGATCCCTAATTTTAAAAAAAATATAATATAGCCTATGTTCACCGGGGATAGTGTAGCTTTCTAACAGTGAAAGAATTTTTCAAATCGGTTCAGTTGTTTCGGAGCCTATTCTATGCAAACAAAAAATCAAATCTTTCCTCTTTATATATTAGTATAGATATTAGTATAGATAACAATGATTTTATTGGGTTAAGATTTTTTATAAAACGGAGTGTCTAAAAAGTCTTGTCTGAGTTACTGTTGGACTTTATATCTAGGTTTATGTAATTTGTAATGTTACTATGATTTAAGTTTTATATTATCCTGTCTAGTAATTTTCCCTTAGATCCAAAACATTAAAAAGTTCAGAGTTGAATCTCAAATTTTATTTCCACTTCGTTAAAAAGTTGTATCAAAGTTTGCAACAGGCTTTGTCTTAATTGGATTTTGAAAACGATACACTTCAAAGAACTTTTTGTTATTTAAACGAATATAACATCAAACAATTCTACTGCACTTAAATTGAGCTTTGTTTTGTCTAAGAAAATTGTTAAAATCTAAACAAAACTGTCTATTGTTAAGTGTCCCAAAAATGGTACAATAACGACATAATAATTTGTCCTATTTAGAGCCTCGAGTTAAAGTTGATATTGACCATTATAATATATTCGAACGCAGGTACTTGTAATTGTCAATGAGATATAAGACGAATATAAGAAAAAATGAATTTGTCAGCTTTATCAGGTTTGGTTCAGGGTTTCAGGGCTTAGACACTTCAGGATTTTTAAAAGTGGAATAAAAATTACCACTGTGTCGAACGAAATCTTCAGTATTTTTTATGAGACTATCACCTTAAAGCCTTTCTTTAGACCGTAGTAGAAGCTTTAACAACGATATCGTTGGGTTTAACTGATGGTGACTTTCTCTAACTCACCGGAGGACAGAGAGAAGGTGAACTGGGAAGTAGCAGACAGCAAACATCGCTACCACAGCCACCAACATCTTGGCTGCTTTCCTACGCGAACGCAGCTGACCTTCCGTCGAAGCATTGGCGTGGATTGAAGGAGTTGTTCTGCGGTTCACGGCCAACCCTGAATGAAAACAAACCCGTTTTAAATTTCATTGTACTTCAAAAAATCAACTCTGTAATGTCAGTAACGAATTGTAGTATTTTAAAATTACTAGGCACTTTGAAGGCAATGTTGAAAATTGTAGATCAGTTAAGTCGGAATTATTTGAATTTTAAACTGCGAAAGAGAAAATCACATTCGGATAATCATGCGTCACTACGATAACTTGAAGAGCTTGAAGAATAGTATTTTGAAAAGATTTAAAATAATGTAGTAGGTGGCACACCCACCAGTGGGGTTAAGCCAGTGAGTGGACGGGTAACGGCCCCTATTAATGAATGAGTTCTTATCTCAAAATTTATTGTGACCTACACAGCTTGCTTCGAGAGCCCTAATTACCTGATTTTTAGGGTTCCGAAGCCAAATGGCAAAAAACGGAACCCTTATAAATTCGTCATGTCTGTCTGTCTGTCTGTCCGTCCGTATGTCACAGCCACTTTTCTCCAAAACTATAAGAACTATACTGCTGAAACTTGGTCAGTAGATGTATACCGTAAACCTTCCCATAAAAATTGAAAAAAAAAAAAAAAAATTTTGGGGGTTCCCCATACATAGAACTGAAACTCAAATATATTTTTTTCATCATTTAGGTCTTCAAAAATGATATTGAGGTTTCTCATATCATTTTTTTCTAAATTGAATAGTTTGCGCGAGAGACACTTCCAAAGTGGTAAAATGTGTGTCTCCCCCCTGTAACTTCTAAAATAAGAGAATGATAAAACTAAAAAAAAATAAATGATGTACATTACCGTACAAACTTCCAACGAAAATTGATTTGAACGAGATCTAGTAAGTAGTTTTTTTTTATAAATCGTAAACCGCAAAAAACATCGATCAAAGTTACAATGAAGTACAAGAACTTTTATATTATGTTACTTGCTGCTACGGAACCCTTCATGGGAGAGTCCGACTCGTACTTGGCCGCTTTTAAATATAAGAATTTAACACATTAATCTACTTAATTCAATTTCATTAACTCTATTTCATTCAATTTGAAATTATTTTAAAAGTCGTCAGTTGTCGTAAACAAAATAATTACGTTATATTAATTGTATCAAAGAAAACTATGGAATCAAAGTAAAAAATCTTTGCTTTTAATGTTGACGGAGATCCATTAAGGCGTTAAAGTAGCTGTTTAGGTTCATTAATTCAGGCATTCATCTTTCGTCTTAACATTCGTTACCGTCGGCCAAGTAAATCTTATCTGACGAGATGTAAACCAACCATTTGCAAATTACTGTTTGTTATTTCTTTCTTTCGTACGAATGTGCTGCTATTCTTTATGTCAAGTTATTTTTGTCTCAGAAGATTTTTGCTTCAGTTCTTGCTTCAATGCTGAAAGAGTTTATAGTAAAAATGTTTGAACAATGTAACACTCGGGTGTATTAAATTAACTGAGAATATTTTTTGTTATCTGGGGCTCAAGAAAGTAATATATTTAACACTGAGGGAACTCGGATTTATGACGAAAGCTCAACTCAAATGTCATTAACAACTTGGCTACAGTTTTGTAAATGATTCATTCATTTACTGCTGTCTGAATTTTGCCATCTCTGTCAATTGTTATAATATTTTCGTTATAGTCCGGCTTCACTTTTGTATCAAAATTACGAATATTAAATCTTGAATTAATATCTTGAACATTATATTGAATGAGTATCTTACAAAATTTGTCTTTATTCGCTTCTATCATTTTAACAACTGTCTCATCAAAATCAACATCTAAATCCTTTAAGGCCCCAATAGCGAAGCTCTTCATAATAACCCATTCAATTTGATAAGAATTAATAATTTTGTTTTAGTAAGCTAGATACTTATTACTCCTTGCTAAACACTTATTTGTATTCACGAAGGATTTTCAAGTAATCCTTTAAAAATTAGACGTTTTCTTACAAACCATATTTCAAGGAGATAAGGTAAATCGTTTGAAAATGTCATATTTTACGCTGAGGTTTTACGATAAAATGTAAAAGGGCCACCAAGTAAGAATTGGGAAGTAAAGAATATAATTCCGTCTTTAATGTAAATACTTGATTTAAAATAAATCATACAAATCCTGACTCGAAATTCTTAAAATCACCTAAAATTCAAGGTTTAAAAACGGTTAAGGTTAGACCTAGCTAGGTCTTCCTAAATGATTCTAGCTAGAAATTTTACTAAGCGTATTAATAATGTTTATATCTATATTTTTTACAAATCTTACATCTGGAATTATGTAAAATGTTTAAAAGAATATGTTATTCCATTCATGCATACACAAATTGACATGTAGTTTAGATAACATAAATCGCGTAAACATACTTGTACAAAGTAAAATAAAACGCCTCTAACTAACTTTTACATTTAGATTAACATCCTAATCTATGGAGGAAGCAATAAAGACCTCCGATAAAGTTAATACGAAGTCATTTCGATCTTCCTCGTTTATTTCAAATATTTTCCTTGTTCACAGATCTCGTATTTGTAAAGACTTCATAATATTTTGTTTTCTCTGAATCACAATCTTGTCATCGGTTGTATTGGAGTGAGACTATACAACATTTTCGATATTGAAGTACCTGGTCAAGTCAGAATTGGTTTTTAGTGAGATGAGTGAGTTCCGTTTTTTAATAGATGACTGTGTAACTGAAAGAGTCATACATAGATAATAATTTATTTCTTATCTTTTAAAAAGTTAACTGATGTTTTAATCAAAAACAAAATGTAGTTTTACAAGAAAAGAGATTCTCGAGTGATTATGTGTCATGAAAAATCCTTTTAAAATTATTAAATATAAATAAATCCCATAGAAAACGCAATAATTCTAAAACTACAAACAGACAGTTAATATATTTTATTATATTTTTAAAGTAAACAAGAATTTTATTATTATCGATGGCGATTCAGAAATGCTGAAGATTTATAGACACGAAGAAATCGGCCAATGTGGGTTGGTAGTATCCGTTTTAAGATTTACTTCTAATTCTCAATTTGCTTTGTTCTAAGTGTAACAAAACTTTATTTTAATCACCTACATAAATGTAGCCTATATCGTCAATCCCGGACAAATTTGACTTGTAAACAATACACACGCTAGAGTAATTTTAGAACAACTTTGTGCTTAACAAACATATTACATTACAAGGTTTAACAATAATAAACATGAAACTTCTCTAGCCAAATTAATTAACGTATGAAAATAATTGCGAATCAAGTAAACAATGTAATCTTCCAGAAAATCGGTAAACAAGGTATCGTTAACAATAACACAGAAATACAAAAGAGTATTAAAGTAACAATAACAAACGCAGATACAATTGTGTGATATAAAAACAATGATGCTTGTTAGACATTATTGCACATCACTATCTATTTGAAGATCAAAGAAATTGAATAGCAAGAGAATGCAAACAAGAATGACACTTTAAACGATATAGGAACAATAAAAGCTATTTCACCTTTTATCTTCCACTCTATATAATCTTCAGGAGTAGAATAAGAGAATTTCAGTGAAATATTAAAGTGAAATATACATGAAGAATTGTAAGCAAAAGCTACGATTGTTTTATGGAAATAGCCGGCAAACGAGCTGACGATTTACCACCAGATGACTATCATAAGTAAGTGGCTATCGTCGTCCATAAACATCAGCAACACCAAAGGCATCACTGATGCGTTACCGGCCAAGAAAAAGAGAAAGAAAGAAAGAACGAATTGTTATTAATGATAAGTTAAACCCAGATACTTACAATTGTTTTGTCCTGTGGGTGTCGTGCACAGTTTATGGGACTCGGTGTGGCCAGGAATGTTGTCAGACCTCCACAGGACCCTCACGATCTGGCAGTAGGCTATCATCATCAGCAGTAGTGGAAACCTGGCACATAGAAATTTAAATTTTAACCAAAAAATTATCGACTCAATAATCTGAAAAAAAAAATTTGAACGATCAGTTGGCATTTTATCTCGCTGTACTATATAAATTACTAGCTGTGCCCGCGGTTGTGCCCGCGTGAAAAAAACTAAGTATTAAAATATATGATGCGAAAGCTCTCCTGGACAAATGGACTATCAAACACAAAAAGAATTTTTCTAATCGAACCAATAGACCCTGAGATTAGCGCGTTCAACCAAACGATCTCTTCAGCTTTATAACATTAGTATAGATTACATTTTAACTCCAAAAGTATGATGCTCAGTCATAAGAATAGCAAATAGCAGCTAGCTATTAAGTTTCAAAATGTCTTTGACTTAATTATCTGATGGCTCGTCTGTAAATTTTTATTTTTAGCTAAATAGACAATCTTGTCAAAATACTTTTATTCGAGCAAATTCGGCAGCATCACTCGTCTTGTATTTAAAAAGAAAAACACGTTTTTGATGAATAGGCTCTTTATCCATGATTTACCGTTTGAAATGAATTATTACTCAGATTACGCGGATGAAGAGTTTTTTTAGTGTTTTTTTAATACTCGAGCATTAACGTGATTTTGAAGCTGTTTTTTAACCGACTTCAAAAAAGCGGCCAAGTGCGAGTCGGACTCGCCCATGAAGGGTTCCGTAGCAGCAAGTAACATAATATAAAAGTTCTTGTAGTTCGTTGTAACTTTGATCGAGGTAAATTGCTGTTTACGATTTATGACGTATTAAAAAAAAACTTCTTACTAGATCTCGTTCAAACCAATTTTAAGTGGAAGTTTGCATGGTAAAGTACATCATATATTTTTTTTAGTTTTATCATTCTCTTATTTTAGAAGTTACAGGGGGGGACGACACACATTTTACCACTTTGGAAATGTCTCTCGCGCAAACTATTCAGTTTAGAAAAAAATGATATTAGAAACCTCAATATCATATTTGAAGACCTTATGGGTTTGGTGAAAAAAATGATTTTTGAGTTTCAGTTCTAAGTATGGGGAAACCCCAAAATTTATTGTTTTTTTTTTCTATTTTTATGTGAAAATCTTAATGCGGTTCACAGAATACATCTACGTACCAAGTTTCAACAGTATAGTTCTTATACTTTCGGAAAAAAGTGGCTGTGACATACGGACGGACAGACAGACAGACAGACAGACAGACATGACGAATCTATAAGGGTTCCGTTTTTTGCCATTTGGTTACGGAAGCCTAAAAAGGAGGAGGTTCTCAATTCAACTATATTTTTTTATGTTTGTTACCTCAGAACTTTCCACTGGGTAAACCGATATTGATCGAAATTTTTAATCGAAAGCTGGTGCTTGCCATGTTGTGCCACTTAAATTTGAGCGAGATCTGACGAGTAGTTTTTGAGTTAATCCCTAATTTTGAAGTCGGTTATTTTTTGTCAAGAATTATAAAGTTCACATAAATCTTAATACGTGTAATTTTTTACTGACATTGAATATAGTAATTGAGTATAGTAATATTTGTAATGTTGTCATTTTGTATTAGTCCTCTATTTTCCGTTTATTTCAAAACCAATGGTAAAAGTTTTTAACATTTTTATGTAGAGCCGTTTGCTTTTTGGCCGGTACCTCGAGTCGAAGATACGCAGACTACAATAATTTTTAATATTTCAATAATTTTAATATCAATTCAAGATAACATTAAAAATGTGCTTGCCTTGTATGTAAAGTAAGACGAGACTTCGAACACTTAATAATATCTAAGTATAATAATATGTACCTGACTAAATTACAATTAATAATACCCATACTCTTCGATAACTTACTTTGGTACATTACCAAAGAAATCGTCAAAAGATTATACACACACATTCAGCATGAAGATTCTATGTGTCAGACCCAGGAATAAAATCCGAGACACCAACAATCAAAAAAATCTTGTAGTCACGTGACTTCAGGGTTGATTGAACTTTGAGCAGAAAGTCCATGAACTAAAATTTATTATAACGAACAGCAAGATCAGAAATACTTATACTTATACATATAAGTTTCTGTCTCTCGGTATATAAAATCCTACAAATCAAGTCCTACAGTTGCTGCAAGTAATGTTAAGGAATAAATTATATTGCAACGTATCTGAGAATCTTGACTTGTTGTACCGTCGAGGATAAGATAGTAAGAGAGTAAATTTTTAAATATTTTTATTTTCTAATCTATATAATTTATATATATAAATATAAAACATAAAAAATGTTTGCATGGATATCCATTTATACTTTGAAACTATACAACCGTTATGCCCCAAAATGGAAATTTGAAAGGCAATAATGTGAAGATGGTTATAGACCACTAAAACAATGCAATAAGACAATGCAATGAAAACTATCACGGCTATGTTAGCGTAAGTAGTTAATGATCGAACCACTTCGAAACCTTAACTTGCGCGTGGCCTGACACGCACTTGCCCGGTTTTTTTTAATTCTGGCAAACGAGTTGACGATCAATGTTGGAATAAAGCATTTCTTTCTTTCTTTCATCAACATGATATTAAGTGGATATCGTCACCCATGGACATCAGCAATACTAAAGGCGTCGCTGCTGCTTTGCCGGCCAATAAAGAGAGAAAAAAAAGAAAGAACTGGCCTTCAAGCCCCCAGCCGGAACACGACGAGTCGTTTGGCGGCCAACTCAAGCAAGGAAGTGGGAGCTATCCAGGCGGACCCCACGAAGAAATAGTAATAATGATATGGCCCTACCATTTAGTCGCCTCTTACGATATTCATCCGGCTTGGGATTGGGGTTAGTATTCTAAGCCGCCCCAATGCGGCGGATGCCTGAGTAAGTTTTATAAATCTCGCCCTTAGAGGTCATAATCACAAAATTTATTTATTTTGTAGAGATTTTTGAAAATCCTTTACAGCTTATTATGAAGCTATAATACACAACTAAACGATATATTTACTGCGGTGGCTACTAAACGCCTAATAAACCCCACCGCCTTTTATTACTTTCATGAATAAAGAATTGCAAAATTATTGTTATCGCTTGTCGCCCATCGCTTGCAATACCGGTCACAGTTCGGCTACAAAAATTGAATTTGTAAAGTGAATTATGTAGCGTTTCAACAGTAATTAAATTTATGAAGCGGTATAATTCTACATAGAACGCTGCGCTCAGATTCTGTTGAATTCCATCCTTCAGTTCTGAATAACTTCATAGATACATGGATAGAATTTTGACGTTTATATTCCAGGCACGCAAAAAATAGTTTTAAAATTTGTCAATAAAAGTGACTAAAGAAAAATGCGTGGTGGATAATTTTGAATCGCGGAGAGTCGTAAGATTTGTTTTTGATTTAACTTATTTATTTATCTTTGATAAAAGATAGACAATGGAGCTTTAGAACAATTTCATGACTACAATTTTATTACGTATCTATCTATCTGAAATTGTGTTATGATTGATTTATATGTGATTGTCGGCAAACGAGCGGACATGCCGCCTCTGGGTAAGTGGTAATCATCGCCCATGGACGACAAACACGCCAGGCATCATCGATATGTTACGGACCAAGAAAAGCAAGAGGAGAAAGAAAAGTATTAAAACTACATAGTTATGACGCAAATTCACTAATATTTTATTTATATTATTTTATTTTATTTTTACGTAGCGTGAACGTTACAAAAAATTTTATCTATTTTCAATTTCAATAATAACCTATTTGACATAAAATATGCGCAAATAAAATTGAGATGTTGAAAAGCACGAAATCAATTCCAAGAACCAACAGATCGAAGGTAAAATAAACAGGCCGTTAGAAAAAACTTTATTAGAATTGTATTAAATTGAATTTTTTCTCTTCAAAGCAGTTAGTGGTTTCTATATAGGGCTTTCATTCCCGCAAATTTGTCATTGAAAGCGGTAATCTTTAAAAGTTCATGGATTTATTTACGACGAGTAACCGCCCTCGCTTTGCTTCGGTTTTATTACTTTTTTTCCAAAAATTTTTGAAAATATAATATAGCCTATGTCACCCGAGGATAGTTAAGGTTCCCAACAGTGAAATAATTTTTCAAATCGGTTCAGTAGTTTCGGAGCCTATTCAATGCAAACAGTCAAATCTTTCCTCTTTATAATATTAGTATAGAAGTATAGACTAGCGCTCTCTCCACGGCTTTGCCCGTGTTTTTGGGATAATAAGTGCCCTATATGTTATTCTATATCATGGTTTACCTGTGTGATCATTTTCATGAAAATCCACTATACCTTCTGGTCTAGATAATAAGAAAAGTTAAAAGTAGTAGTTAGTAGTAGTTGTTAGTTATAAGGGTTAAAATCTGAACCCTTATAGTTTCATCATGTCCATCCGTCCATACCTGTCTGTCCTTCTGTCCGAAGCAAAGCGCCGAAACCCTTAGTGCTAGTTCAAGTGTATTAAGTCGTGTTAAACTTTTACTTTTCTATATTTATTACTAATTAGTAGTAATGAAATTGCCCGACGATTAAATACCTGCTTTTATTGATAAATAAATGTCAATGGAGACTTGGAATATTTTTCACAGAATGTTTTGTACAGAAACAATATCCCTTGGAGAATGTTGCTATACGGCAAAACTTAACAAAGAATTTTCAATCGGAAGACAATTTTCTACAAAGAATTCTGCTATGGCTGCAATATTACTTTAATTGCTGTAGAAACAGAAACTGGAGTGTTGTTCAAAGATAAAAATTGGAAGCCAAAAATGTTGTTATTATGAAGCAATGTTAAAAAAACGAATGCACTCCGGGTGTACCGACAAAAGTGAAAACTTGAACAATTACGTACTTTTTTAATCGTCAGGAAATATTTTATTCTGCAGGAAATACTTTTAAAAGAAGTGTTTTTTTATTCATTACATTTTAAGTGAATGGCTGCAAAGCAACGCCTCGTAAAGTATTATGTAAACTACAATCTTGATATTAATACGAGCTGAAAATTAAGTAACTATAGTTCTGTACTTCTCTTATAGATGGCGCTACAGGTCGGTGTCGATTAAAATGATGGCGGTGTCGTGAGCTGATTGGTTTTATCCCATCTCAAAAAATGTTCAACGCGCCCTAAAGAAGTTACTTAAAAAACTTTGTTGGTAAACAGTTGAACTACATAGGCCACCTAATGGTAAGTGGCCACCATAACTAAGGAAGGGATCTAATTTTCCTATGAACGTCCATTCAAAGTCACGGTTAATTAATGATATTCGACTCTTAAGTCGTGATTTAAACATAAGAAAATGATTAATGACTCTTACGGTCACACTCATTTAAATAGCTCTTTAGTACAGAATATGCACCTATTGTGATTCTGTACTAAGGAGCTAATTTAAGTAACCATTAACGGTCGCACATAACTCTTAGTGCTTGTTCACACTGAACTCGCGGGAACGGGCGCGCGGGCGTGGTCGCGAAATATCAAACGTATGACCTACTATGAAAGTGTTCACATCAAAACGCGCGCGCGGTGTATGTAGCGTCTACCGCGCCCGCGCCGGCGCGGCGGCGCCCGCGAGTTCAGTATGAACAAGCACTTAATCTTAGCTCAAATGTGTGCAGAACGTATATCCGTTTTAATCAATTATGATGAAATTTAATTGTCAAACCGAATCATTAATGACAGATGTACTCTTATGTGAGAACTGCCAGGGTCTGGTGTCATCAGATCATCAGTCAGTACCCCATTACTGGACTCGGGTCTCAACAATGTGACAATTACAGCTGCTATCCACCACGCTAGGTCAGTGAATGACATACATCACCCACTTGGGAATATTATAGAAGTCTATGGTGGTCACTCACGGTCATTCCATCGCGTCATTTTTGGAGCCACGCCAAGCGACATATGTCAAAATGGCGCGATTGGACATACAAATTTTTTAAATCACGCCATCAGTTTTTCACATTCACGATCAAATTTTGGCTGTATATCACGCCATTTGACGCGATGGACTGACCATGAGTGGCCACCATTAGATGCGTAGGTTTTCTTACAATTACATTAACCGAAGCAAGTGACAATATTGATAGTCAGTTAATATTGATTGAAATTGCAAAAATTCGCCATGGATGGATGGATCATCACAGATAATAAACAATAGATAAATAATGAGCAATTATTAAAATGTAATTCTGATTCGAATCAAAATTTTAGAATTGCCTTCTAATATCAATAAATATAAAATCAAGTGGATATTTTGTGATTATTCAATTTGGCAAATTGAAGGTATTTGGAAATATAATATCACTGGAATTATTGAATAATTTGATAAAAGCTGTTGTCAGCGAGAAAATCTCCCATTTGTAATTCAAATTTATCATAAACTAGCTGTTGCCCGCAGCTCCGCACGTGGAAATTATGATTATCATATTTATATTAGACATAATAATATCTCTTTTATTTATAACATGAAACAAACACTAAATGTTAACCCCAATTCAATACAAAACATTAGTTAAAACCGCGTTCAAATCGATTAAGCCATTTCTGAGATTAGCTGGAGCAAACGCACTCAGACAAACCAACGAACAGACAAAATTTTTAAAAACTATTATGTGATCTATCTATTGTGTTAATAAATACCCCTAGTAATAGTTCTTCTCACTTCTAACATAGGTATCTGTATCTATAGTTATATCATAATTATGTACGAGTAGTAAAATGCTCTCGCTTTGCTTCGGTATTCGTAGAGATCCTATTTTTTTAAATGTAGCCTATGCTACTCAGAAAGCTTTCTATTCGTGAAATAATCTTTGAAATTCGTCCAGTAATTTTTGAGATTAACCATTGCAAACAAACAAAAAAAAATTGAGAGGTGTCAAGGGACACCCGGATGGAACGAAGTTCCTTTCGATTAATTATTGAAGGAATTGTAAAATACACTTGCTAAACACACAATAAAGGAGAGATTATAAATAAGAGAAATAGAAAGACGAAACGAAAATATCTGGCTTGCTTTCTATAAGAGAGAGAGAGAGAAAGACAGAGAAACATGCGCACCCTGCACAACTTGTAACGACGCCGCACGAGTTGTAACGACGGCAATTAAAAGTGTCGTTACAACTTTTCGTGTTAATTTTTTCCGCCTAGCCCCCTTTCGCAATGCGCGATAAGGAACTTCGTTCCAAAAAATCTTCTTTATAATATTAAATTTCAACACTTTCCTCTTTATAATAACAGTTTAAATATGACTCACGTGTAAAGAAACAAAGCTTTGATGATGTGCCACTTGAGGTCGCTCTCGTCGGACCAGGTGGAGGTACACTGCATGAAGTACTGCACGTCGAACCGCAGCTGCATCTTCCTCTGGACTTGCAGGACCACGAACTCTGGTACGTCTTTAACAAGTTATTAGTTTAAATAACTAAATACGTATAGTGTCAAGGCAAATACAAAAAAAATTGGACAATGCTGTTTACCATTAAGGAGTTGCTTCGGCTGAAGCCAAACATGACATGTGTGTAGTTATTAGGTCATACTGATCATATAATCTGAATTTTACCAACAATAATTACTTTTTAACAAAAAATAAAACCAACGAAAAAAAAACTGAAAAGCAAAAAATAAAATAAACCATTTAGTATTATAAATTAAGATCCGAAATTAACAGTAAATAAATAATTTTGAGACCGTGCCAAACAAACAACCAAAATTAATTACATAAAATTCATAATATTATGAGGGCAGCGGCATGCGATGCACATGGCAGCAGCAGCGCGCACATCTTTTCGCCGTTTGTTTTTTCATTGATTTGGCACCGCCTCAAAATTATTTATTTACTTTTAATTTCGGATCTTAATTTATAATACTAAATGGTTTATTTTATTTGTTGCTTTTCAGTTTTTTTTTCGTTGGTTTTATTTTTTGTTAAAAAGTAATTATTTTTTAATTTTTAGTTGCTATAATACTTATAATTAATAATAAATTATTGATTTTATGAGTTATAGATTCAGTTACCAAGTAATGTAAAAATTCCGAGTAAAAAACGGGTGAATAATCAATCATTCCCTATTTTCGTACCTTTAGGGTGTGAATAAATTTTTTTAAAAAATATGGGACCAACTTCAGGACATACTTTATCCAATAAAAAAAGAATCATCCAAATCGGAGCACCCTGTGCCGATTTCTGCGTGATCATACATAAAAAAAAAATACGTGTCGAATTGAGAACCTCCTTCTTTTTTTTTCGTCGGTTAAAAAATAACCGACTTCAAAATAACTAAAAATCTTCTCGTCAGATCTTGTTCAAATTTAAGTCGGACCACATGACAAGCACCAGCTTTCGATTAAAAAAGAATCATCGAAATTGGTACACCCAGTCGAAAGTTCTGAGAAGAAGATAAAAGAAGAAAAGGAAGCTTTTGCGTAACATCATACTTACTGAAGAGCAGAGACAGCAGCCAGATGATGAGGATAGCGGTCTTGGCGCGGTTGGTGGTTGACTTGAACTTGAGCGGGAAGCAGATGGCGTACCAGCGGTCCACCGAGATGAAGGTCAGCGTCAGCACCGACACGGTCACCGAGACTGACTGCGGAAGATGAAAGAGTTGTTAGATCAGCAAAGGAAGAGTAAACATGAGTGGGAGAAAATGATGGTGATGATGAGAATTAAGATAACATTATTAAGGAACAAGTGGTTTCAACCCACTAAGGATGGGATTAGGGCGAGATTTATGGCACGCATTTATTCTTCACGGAAACAACAATACAAAAATAATATTTTTTACGCAAAAAAAAAACAGGTAAATAACTTTACAAGCTGTACTTATCTCCCCTCATGGCCCTCATCTAATGTCACCTTTATAGATGGCTTTCAGCAGAGCACACATATGGTACGATGAAAAAGTTTGACGATGTTAACATATATACGAGTAAATTCTGTTATAATTAAGAAAGTTAGAAAATTCTTATGAAAGCAAGCCTAACGACTTCATGAAAGGCAAAAGGTCTTTTTGAAGTATCGTAGGCCGACACATATAAATTACATGGCTGTTTTTTAAATATTAAGGTATATTTTGCCCTGTAGAGTGTAGATGGAAACTTACAGGCTACGAAAATTTTAAGGGCTACCGGAATTGTCTTACTCAGGTAACGTTGTTCGAAAATTTGGTTGATTTATACGCCCAAATGCCCAATCTTTCTTTAACACACTTTACAGAACATGGAGAGAATAAAAATTAACGAAAAGGAGATACCGAATATAATTTAAATGTCAAACTTGTATTCAGAATGTCAATTCAAGAAGGCGTTTTAGCATGAAGGATCTCGGTAGAAAATGAAAGACTTAAGTAGAAACAATATTCTTCATTAAATCTTCCTAAAAATGTGAAAAGTCGTATGGATGTTTTTACTCTTTCACCCAAAACTACTGACAGGATATTCATGAAAAGCATACAGGTAGACCAAGATCTAGGATACGATAAAGCCTCGGGGAGAGCGCTAGCTAAAGTAGTTCTGCAAGGCTATTCACTTTTGTAACTTGACAGCGGAATCCGCGATGAGTTTCAAAATTGAAGTTCGAGTCCGAGATCTTGATATGTGATTCTCTAATCATCTGGTACGCACTTGCGAGGTGAAGGGAGTCTCGAACTCTAACTTCAATTTAGAAACTCATCGTGTATTCCGCTGTCAAGTTACAAAACAAAAGCGAACTTGCATCTTATTGACATGTCATTATCTAATCATCTAGTACGCACTTGCGAAGTGAAGTGATCCTAGCACTCGAACGTCAATTTTGAAACTCCGCTGTCAAGTTACAAAACTGAATAGCGTTCCTGTTTTGGCGCTAATTTAATTATTATTTCAAAAGGTCTTTGCCATTCAATGTCAAACTCCATCGAGTATTTTGTTATGATTGGGTTTCACTAATTAAGAAGATCGTATTCCATAACAAATGAGATTAAATTTGATTTAAATCAATATTAAATAACAATACCCTAGCTTTGCTTATACTATTCCCTAGTAACCGCATCAGATACGAAACGAAATTGCTACTCATTTTTATCAGGCATGACATTCAGGTAATCATTTCAACGTTGTAGGGTTTTGTTGTTGTAAATAAAAATATACCTCTTTATTTAGCCTGCACAGTAACTTGTATTGTAAGAGTCTATTTCGTAATTTTCACGAAAAGGTGATAAGTATTCCAAAGATACTTGCCCTAGTAAAGGTTCCTGGTGATGAATGAAATCATTCTTTACCCAGCCATCTTAATATCCCGAAAAACGCGGAGAAAGTCACGGTCATAGCTAGTTTCAAAAAATTCAAATTAGAACGTTCAGAGAGCAGGGAGATAACGCCCAAGATATTTTTGCTGAAGTGCAAATCCTTGTTAGCACTCTACACGTTTAACACGCATCCTTCCTCGCCGGAGGGAATAAGTTGCCCATAAAGTCTTTACGGAAGGTGACCTCTGATTAGTTGCTAATGGACAGTACAGTGGTACTCAGTAGGGCATTGGGTCACAATAGTAAACCAAATGCGGGGTGCATTTTCCACTTTTGGTTCTATAATAAAATCCCAAAGTTAATACGTGATTTGCCAGTGGAATTATTTAAGAAACATGTAAAATCTCAACATTTAGGCAAAGGCTACTATACTGTAGATGAGTACATAGATGACAAAGACGCATGGAAATGACCAGATCTGCAACCAGTTCCGTACAGGCTAGTGATACTTCTTTGTAAGAAATATAGCAATGTATTTTATTTTTAAAAGATGTGCTGAGGAGTTTCTTTCGGCTTTTCTTCTCCTCCATGACAAAGCACCTTTGCGAAAAGCTGGTAAATAAAAAAAATGACGTGCGTAAGTGTATCAATGATACTTACATGAATAAATGATTTTGAATTTGAATTTGGTATTTCGAACTTTTATGCAAGTTCAACGGTTAACCCAGACAGTTCTTATGGACTATGTACCTGTACAATTCTGTCATGCCAAAAAATGACTATTATGGGGACTGGTTTCTTAAAATTAATTGTGGAATCATAAAATGCTTGTTTTTCGGTTTGATACATAACATTAGCGTTTAAGATTGAGTGAAACACTCCAAGTTAGAATATGTCCGCTTCAGTTCAAAATAATTAATAAGGCACCGGGCGAACCTTATTAAGTTGTTACATATCACTAGGTCTTGAGATTGATTCAATCTACGCTTCATTAATGAGCATATAATTTTTATAGCCTAAAGCGCTCATAATATGAGAGGTCTTACACTACGCTGGTTAAGGGCGACTTACAGATTTCATGCACATGAGAATATTATGTAGAAGAAACATGTGCAAGATTTCGCAGGCTTCTTTGCCGAAGCGAGTAATAATTGCAAGTGCTAAGAACCTAGACCTTTGCGACTAACCATCGTAGAGTCAACATACCCTGATGATGCTCCGTTTAGGGGCAAAACACGTGTTGGTGCTGGTATGTATGTTGGTATATACTTTTAATTATTGTAGCGGATGTGTCCGTTGTGGGAGGGAGGGAGGTGCCATGCATGTTTTAAAGTATATACCATTGTACATGTTAACTGCGGATTGTTGCAAAGTAGACTAATACTAACTTAAGAACTCAGGCCTCGTTTTTTTTAAATAGCTGACAAACGATCTGATGCTGCCTGATGGTAAGTAGCTAATATCGGTCATGGACATCAGCAGCAGACGTTCAAAACACTAGCTATGACTGCTTCTGAGAGACCAACAGCCAATTTTTACAAGGAACGTGAAGCTTGACTTCAAGTCTCGATAAATCTGAAGAAAGACATGATTGAAGAATCCACACAAAATAATACTAATACAAAACAACAACAACAAAGAAATACTAAAACAACTAAACCATAGAAGGATTACCAGTTGGGACCCATTCTTCAATCAATCAAATCTAGTTGTGTACTATTACTTCAACAACATTCTAAATAAACTACTGGGCTTATTTTTCTCTTTAGTTTTTTATGCAGTCGGGTTTTTGTAATTAATTCTTTAACGAGGAATCCCACATCAAAGGACAAAAGCTGTTGGTTAACGAGGGATTTCTTGTAAACTTATATTGTTGTTTGGCGTAATGGCGAGCCGAGGTCAACGGTTGAGCAAATTGTCTCACAAAACGATAAAAAACGATAGTTTTCAGAAAACTATGTTTAAACAAATTCTTACTATGTTTATACCTACACAATAAGTACTATATATCTTATTCCAGAAAATGGTATACTTTCATGAAAATCTGTCCAGTAGTTTTGCGTAAAAGAGTAACAAACATTCATTCAAACTTTCAACTATGATGTATTTCAGTCACTCGTGTTTTTACACGACATAATAATTGTAATTTTTAAGCATTCTGTGTTGATGGGAATTAAAGCTTAATTTCAGGAATTCGCCAAATTAAAGGTGTGTATGTGTAAAATATGATATTTAGTTTTTTAATATAAAATTCATATTCAAAATCGTTTAATCAAAATACAAAGGTATATTTTTTGATTGTACCACCGCACGTTTTCGAAAAGGTGCTTAATCAAAAAGAAGAAACAAATTCAAATTTATTCCAGCTGGGAATCGAATCCAGGACCCTTCGATCGTCGAGCCCAGAGCCAAAACGCCTGAAGACTGATCACGTGATATTGGATGAATATCTGCGCCCTGTCATTGGTCGAAGTTACACACCGAAACCCTACAAGTGGCTATGAGTCTTAGAGTTAACGTCAACCTGTGATTGGTTAAAATTGTTCATCCAATGTCACGTGATCCGTCTTCAGGTACCTCTTCGAAACTTGCCGTCCAGATTGTATATAAGTTCTTGACTGAGCGTAACGTGATTCGTTAGGGCGTGATATTATTGGTATTTTCTTACATATTGCATGAATATACTCATAGTGTTTTTATTGAATGAATACGTGAAGAAACCCATAAAATTTATGTATTAGGGTTGTCAGTTAACTTTGAAATGTATAAATGGAAGAAATAACAGTAACTTTTTGAACGAAGTACCCATTTCAATACTGACATCTTATACATGGTTTTTAATTTGTTATAAAAGACTGTTATAACAGTCGCCCATGAATATGCGGGCTAAGAAAGAAGAGAGAAAAATATAATTCTCAAGACTCCGTTGCAGCCGTAACATTTTAAAATATTTTACGAACAATTTCAGAGAAAGGGTCGTAGCTAGCTAGGAAATAATGTTTTGTAAAGGCTTTTAGGAGCGAATAGATGGCGATAGTGGCACAAAGTTAGCACTTATTCTGTTCAACCCTAACTCTAATCAAATAATACTCATGGCTTCAATAATACTATAGTCGTATGAATGTAATATTCTTGGTACCATCTGGCTTTGATACAGAAATAGAAATCTAATACCAGTATCGCGTATCGCAAGACTTTCTAGGCCTTCTATTATTGAAATTGACGATCCTTTCATCCTTTGGTTTAGTTTCTAAAGATCAGTTGAGCGGAAGATCTTTGAATCTATTCTAAGATATACTGAGATATGCGCATTGCGCCCTTTGTAACAAATAGGTAAAAGTTACATTGCACGAGTTAAAGGTGAGTTCACAAGCCAGACACATCATAATAACACTTTATACTCATAGCCCCACACTAGGATTCCCTGTATCGTGGGTGCCATGGACAAAACACAGAGACAAGAACACACACCCAGACCGAAAACATAAATTCTATAGACATAAATCTATAGACGTGTGCATCTTCAAGGGCAATACAAGTAAATACCCGATTGAAGGGTTCCTGTAATATCTTTTTGGATTACCCAATTTCCTAGAAGTTCGATCTTACGATCGACAAACCAAGCTAGGCTCTGTGAAGTGTCATAATATACCCTATGAAACTAAACTTTGCTACTATCGCCTCCAACTTTGTACAAGCATACTATCCGATATTGCTTTGCTATTAAAGCATTTCACGCAATTCACTTGTAGTTTGTTTTCAACACGCGAGGCTCAATTCTGGTAAGTGATGTAAGGCACCTTAATAAATAATTATCCCAGCTGTCAGAACTAAACGGCTAACTACCAGTTACTGCTGTTTTGTGATTAAAATCATACTAATGTTTTATAGGTGAAAGTTGGTTTATGAGGATGTATTTTTACACGCTTTATATTAGCTTCACTTGTATAATATATTTGTAACCGACTCATTTCGACTTGACAAACCCACTTCAAACGGTCAGATTTCATTTATACTTCGTAGACTTATCGATGACCGATGACAATTCAATAAGTATTTAAAAAAAGAAAGAAAGAAAAAACCCTAAACATTTCAATTAAATCAAACTAAAAGGGGGAGAGGGGGAGGGAGGGGGAGTGGCAGAGAGAGGGAATTTAATGGTTTCTGATTTGTTTAACCTACCAAAACTATAAAAGTTAAAAGTAACAACAAAGTACATGAATCACTGATTATTAGGCGATACGAAGTTCTCCAATACAGCAAGTGTTAAATATTTATTTAATGACGCCAAAGAAGTAAAACTTCTCACGCGCGTACATAAGTACACGTTTATGTTTAGTACAAAATAGTTTTTGAAAGATAATTTTATTAAAACTGATACAAGTTATTGAATTTATACCTTTATTTTTGAAGGTTTCACTTCTACCACGTATGAATAAAATTGCAAACATTTTATTAAGAATTCTTCCATCCTTTAATTTTTTAAGTTTCTCTAAATTAACACGGATTTCATTTTTTTTACTATAAAGACAAAGAAGGTTATATTTAATTAGAAACCTAGGCTATAACGTCAGTCCTGAGGGATAAGTTGATCAAAGGACTAAGTAAGCTCCTTGAAATACACGAACTGATTTATCTCTCAGCTAATGTCATTTATCATTCTAAAGACCTCTTGTAGAGTATTCCTTTAAAAGCCTCCCTTTGACGTTAAATATTAATTGTATGAGCGCTTGCAAGTTCACGTGGTTTTTTTTTATAATTTATCGAATGACAGGTGGCAGCTTAAAAATATATATAACATATAAGACAAAATATTTATTCCTTTTTAACCGACTTCAAAAAAAGAGGAGGAATTCAATTCGACTGTATTTTTTTATGTTTGTTACCTCAGAACTTTCGACTGGGTGAACCGATTTTGATGATTCTTTTTTTAGTCGAAAGCTGGTGCTTGTCATGTGGTTCCACTTAAATTAGAGCGAGATTTGACGAGTAGTTTTTGAGTTATTTTGAAGTCGGTTATTTTTTTCTTGGTAAAATTCATAATAATAAATTGTCAATACTTAATCACTATAACGTGTTTGAGAAATTATTGGGTACCTACCTATAACTATTGCTCAATCGCTCATAATATTAATATGCCAATAAAATTCGTTTTTAAGGTTTTCGTTAAGATTGACAAAGAGGTTGTTTAAAAATCTAAAATACTTCCACGTGGGCAAATCCGCGAACAACAGCTAGTATTATTACTATAAGCATAACTAAATTAAATAACTCCTATGAATGGAGCACCTTACTACAGGTACCTATTTAATATTTTATCTGCAGCGTCGCATAATATCGTTATGTACGTGCCCTAATCTAATCCTAGCCCATACCGCCCTGTTAGCAATATACGGCCGGTCTCAATAATGTACTAACAGATGGAAGGCTGTGAATAGGGCTACCATTAGTATGTTATCTGTCATATTTGTCAATTTTTGCCTCTGAAAAATTGACAAATATGACAGATGACAGCCCTATCCACAGTCTTCCATCTGTTAGTACATTATTGAGACCGGCCGATGTGTTGACGGTAAAAGTTGTTTGCTCAGCAATATCTGCAAGTTGCTTCGCTGTTAAAATTACATTTTTAGCATTCCACGATTACTATGACGTTAAAACCCAACCTTCACTTACGATTTTGTACATTACATTGACAAGTCATTTCGTCACATTTAGCTTTGTCGATCATGAACATTGAGCACAGATAAGATTGATTCTGCGGGTTAAAACTTTATCAATTACGCAGATAAATAATCTAAATTTTACTAACAAAAAATAACCGACTTCAAAGTTACTTAAAAACTACTTGTCAGATCTCGTTCAAAATGTGGAACCACATGACAAGCACCAGCTTTCGATTAAAAAAAGAATCATCAAAATCGGTTCACCCAGTCGAAAGTTCTACATAAAAATAATACAGTCGAATTGAGAACCTCCTCTTTTTTGAAGTCGGTTAAAAATGCTTAGTTAATGCTTTAATCCAACACAAGTGACGGAAGTTTTCAAGCTATCAGAAGGCCTCATATTAGCCCGGACAAACAGAAAGACAGACAGAAAAAGTTTTCTTTTTAGTATCATATATAAATAACTATAAGCACTTGAGAAAACACAGTTATTTTGAAACCTCAACAAATTACAAAATAATGACTTAAAATAAACAATAGGAGATTTTGCTTAAAACTCAAAGATGGATGACGCCGCTATTAACCGCCCAAGTGTGTATCAGGCGGCGGGCAATATAAATGGTAAGTATAAATAAATATCCTGGGTAGACTCGAATCATTATCAAAATGTGCACAGTGTGATATGAGTCAAGTACCAGTTGTAGCCGCAGCGAGCGCTGAGATCGTGTTATTCTAACAAGGTTTGCTATACTTTAAAAGTTTATTGTTTATTATGCAGTATGCTTAAGTATAGGTTACGCAAACTAATAAATTGACTCAACGAACATTTATGTGCGTTCAATAACTCACTTGCCTGCAACTTTGCAGTTCCAAGCCATTTCAATGCTGAATATCGTCTAGTTGATAATATATGGATAAACTTTATGGTTAAACTTTTAAATATTAAACGATGAAATTTTTAGCATTTGAAATTATAGCGTTACTAGCGCTCTGGCTGCGGCTTTCCCCACGTTTTACGGGATAATGAGTATCCCCATGTCGTATACCATGGTCTACTTGTCTGCTAAGTTTCATGAAAATTCATTCAGTAGTTTTCGCGTGAAAGCTCCACCATGCCCATGTGAACACCATGCTCACAAACTTTTAAAAATTTGTCTATCTGTCTGTCTGTCTGTTTGTTTCGGCTAATCTCGGAAATGGCTGGACAGATTTTGATGGGACTTTCCCTGGCAGAAAGCTGATGTTACAACTTAGGCTACTCTTATTTTAGAAAAAAATAATAGTTTTATAACTTTTTTTTTTAAATACCACGCGGACGAAGTCGCGGGTAACAGCTAGTATTATAATAAAATTTGTACCAGTTTTGGAAAATTTAAGTTGAAAATAAAATTGTTACTTCAGCAATATGTATTTTGTTGAGAATGTTTAAACTTTAAACGTTGTTCAAATATTACGATTACATTAAAATTGCTTGTTTGAGTCATCTGCCAAACGACTCGCCGTCTTTCAGGTTTAAGACCTTTTTTTATTTTCTCTGATCATATTTGACCATGATAACTTAATGTCAGGTGTCTCGTTTACTTACATTATTTTAGTTATTGGAAAAAAAAAACATTTGGAACTTATATTTACATAGAGATTATATTAAAAATTTTGCGCCTTAGAAGAATTCACTACCCCAAATATTTTCTTCCAAAGGGAAAAGAGGACAGTTACCCGTATACACAATATCACCCAAAAAATTATCCTTTTTAATATTTTAAACACGTATTGCTTGTCAAAGTGAACCCTTTTGCCGCTTCATTTGCATAAGAATGTAAATTAAAGGACCCCAGCCCCAACGCTGAAAATGTTAAAACTTTTACGACCAGGATGAAATAAAAAATATTATATCTAGGGAGCAAACAAACCCTCGGCAGATTTGACTGTCCTAAGAACAACAAGATTTGTTTTTAATAAGGATCAGTGGAGTCAGAATCGTATAAAAGCGGTTTACCTACTGACATTTTACTCGTATTTTTTTCACAGTCAGAAAGCCAGTAATTATTGGCAACCTTAGTATATTAATAATATTATTATAATATGTATTATTAAAAGCAGTGATAGCCTAGTGGTTAGAACGTTGGTCTCTCGAACGGAGGGTCCCGAGTTCAAATCCTGGCACGCACCTCTGATTTTCAAATATTATGTGCGTATTAGAAGTTAATTATCACTTGCTTCTGTGAAGGAAAACATCGTGAGGAAACCTGCACACCGGAGAGTTCTCCATAAAGTTCTCAAAGGTGTGTGAAGTCTACCGCACTTGGCCAGCGTGGTAGACTATGGCCTATACCCCTCACATTGTGAGAGGAGACCCCGCGCCCAGCAGTGGG
Organism: Thymelicus sylvestris; assembly: GCA_911387775.1. Taxonomy (NCBI): domain Eukaryota; kingdom Metazoa; phylum Arthropoda; class Insecta; order Lepidoptera; family Hesperiidae; genus Thymelicus; species Thymelicus sylvestris. Next base: position 10,257,800 of record OU426909.1, on the reverse strand, counting down.
ACAATTATGGGTTGTTGCTCTTGCTTTGCTTTATCTAGACACGCGGAGCGTGTCAAGTCAATTTCTTAGCTAACAGAATTGACGAGCAGCACCGTGTGTAATATTACACGAACCATTTGGAGCCACTTTTGACCACCTCATAACTCAAAAACTATTCAACATAAACCTGTCAAATTTGGCTCATTTATTAAGACTTGCGAAATACATACTTCTTCCAAATTTCATAAACACATCTCAAACGGTTATTTAGATATTAACGTCCAAAAATCGAGAAATTTAACACTGACTGACCTATAGATCAAAACTATATCCAACTTCCAGGTGACCTAGAAAGTTAAAATTTGGCATGCAGATAGGTAGTCGGGTGAATACAAAGGAATAAATCTGAAAGTAGTAATTTTTTATCATTTTATTATATAATTTTTCAAAAAATTGATTCTATTAGAAACACTTACTTAAAATGCCTGAAATTTAAGAGTAGCAAACAAAATTGATGACATCTGATCATTATGTGGATTTCAAGGTGAATATATAACGAAACATATCAGTTTTAGTACTTTCTGAAGCTTTCAACGGGAGGAAGATGTTCAGTGTCCCAAGTGCCTGTGAAAAGTGCACAGCACATATACATTTACGTGAAGATTAGTGGTTCGTCAGGAGACGTTATTTCCAGTGTATTACGTCGTTTTATTTTTAATGTGTGAAAAATTATTTTTCTCTAATCTACAAGATTACACCACAAAATTTTGTATTATTTCCGTAATTATACCAGTTTAAAGTAATTCGAAGTATTGTTTCAAAATTTATTGTTGCACGATGTCATCGAACACAAACAACTTATGTGTACTAATAGTATAAAGAGGAAAGATTTGATTGTTTGTTTGCATTGAATAGGCTCCGAAACTACTAAACCGATTTGAAAAATTTCGTCACTGTTGGGAAGCTACACTATCCCCGGGTGACATAGGCTATATTATATTTTCAATAAATTAGGGATCCTTAATAAAACTCCAATAACGTAACCCAAGGTGTAAAAAAATAAGAAAACCAAAGCAAAGCGAGGGCGGTCACTCGTAACTAATAAGAGTATAGTCGACTTTCGTATTTATTACGATATTATAATTGGGATTTAGTATTAATTATTATTTCAATATTTAGCGGACATCAATAGTGGAAGATCATTACTTATAAATAATGAAATAATAGGGACCGTATTTCGGACCACGGCGCACTAACTACAGATTTAGTTGAAGAGCACTATAACAGTTCATCTATAAAATTAATCAGTAACGTTATGAATAAGTACTTACTAATAATTTCTATACAAAAAGTAATGATATCCCATCAAAAACATAAATGTAAAGTGAGAGTCAATTTCAAAAAAAAAAAAGAATTGAGATCTAAATGGGTGCCAATTTCTGTGTAGAAAAGCCTAAAATTTTAGTCACAAGAACATGTAATTCAAGCTTTACATTTGACTTGGCTAGTTTTCATTAGTTAGCAACCAATAAACCAAATTAGTCATCAACCTAACAGATTTGACGAAGCTAATTACATAGATATAATATAGCCTAGGTAGGTACGTGAAAACTAACCAAGTCAAATGTGGAGCTTGAATTACATGTTCTTGTGACCAAAATTTTAGGCTTTTCTACACAGAAATTGGCACCCATTTAGATCTCAATTCTTTTTTTTTTTTGAAATTGACTCTCACTTTACATTTATGTTTTTGATGGGATGTATTATTATAGTGTAAAACTCTAAAAAGGATGAGACTCGTAACATTATGAGCAATAAGAACAATACAATTGTTTGTTTGAAACTCGCTAACTTTGTATTCGATGGCTCTATGTTGAGATATTTCGACTGAAATTGAAATAAAGTAACTTTAACGCCATACTATTACGAAGTTATTTTATTTTTATTATTCTTTTTATGACTTAATTACCTACTTAGTAGAAACTTCTTGTCATGATTGTCGCTTGCATTGTTGCCAATATTACCTACTAGCAATTGCCCTCGCTTCGCTTTGGCAAAAATAGTAGGTACTTTAGTAAACTTAACGTAACTGTAGCAGTGATAGCCTACTGGTTGAACGTTGGTCTCCCGAACGAAGGGGTCCGAGTTCAAATCCTGGCACGCACCTCTAATTTTCAAATATTATGTGCGTATTACATATATGTAAATTATCACTTGCTTCGGTGAAGGAAAACATCGTGAGGAAACCTGCACACCGGAGAGTTCTTCATAAAGTTCTCAAACGTGTGTGAAGTCTATCAATCCGCACTTGGCCAGCGTGGTAGACTATGGCCTGTATCCCTCACATTGTGAGAGGAGACCCCGAGCCCAGCAGTAGGACAATTATGGGTTGTTGCTTTGCTATTGTTGCCAAGCCACCTGATACGTATAATTAGTGATCAACGTCTCTAGGAAATATTAGGGGATACAGGATTTTTTTCGGGACGGGGTGGGGTCTTCAACCAGCTGAGGAAATGAAATGTACTTTAGATGTTAATGAGGGCTGCTAAAGTTCCCTAGAATGTACCTTTGGAGTTCGTACAAGAAAACCAATAACTTTACTCTGAGTTGTCTCAGAGTCACTAACGATTACTTATATCGCTCATTAGTACAGAATTTGTATGGACATTCTTTACTAAGGATCGATTAAAATAACCGTTAGTGACTCTGAGTTGGGGCTTTAATAGCATAAAAGTCTTCATTATAAGTAAGGTTCTTATGTACTAACTATAGGTAAGTTGTACGCTATCAGCTTAAAGCATCCTGAATAATTCTTCTGCCTTAGAATTTTTCTTGTCCAAAAAACATCAATTCCAAATACCCTTGATCTGTGGAACCAATTAATCAATTTTTAAAGCAGGGGGTTGGTAATGACAAAAATCCAAATGACTTCCGCTCCTTTAATTTGAACGACAGATTTATGATCTGCCTTGCTTGAATATTAATTATTTTTAAAATCTCATCAAAGAGTTCTTTTCGTCATCATTGCCGACCGGGCGTTCATTTAAGTCAACATTTTTCGCTCCTTTTAACTCGACCGGCAAGCGAATGAACATTAATAATAAAGGGCTTAAAATCTGATTTTTCAGTAATTTAAAGGGTTGATTTGGATGTAACGCAGGGAATAAGATCCTTCTATTTATTCATACAAAAGATTTTTAAATAAAGAGAAAAAATAATGTTTTATTACCTCTTATCTTCCTAACCGCTGAACGTATAATTTATTATAATTAAGATATAGTTAGATGCGTCTTGATAACGCAAGTGTTCTTAGAAAAAAAAAATGAATCGAATAACGCAATATGGGTAAGTATCATAAGTATTTCAAAAATGTATGTCATGATAGATATTTTTAATTACTAAATTTAAAGAACTTTTTAAAAATAAGAAGCGGATGCGAGATTTTATTACTACTCGTAATACTGCTCACTACCCGTCAAATGCATTTCATGAAGATGAAGATACTTGGCTTTATGTTATTGTTTACATTCGCAGCTGCCTCAGTAAAGCCAAATACAGTGAACAAGTATCTTTGAAGTCAAGACTGGACTTGCTTTAGTGTTTGAACACTTGAATCAGTCTTCTTCTTGTATGTCTCGAGTCCTGAGTATCCCGGAGGGACTTGCTCTTTCGTGTTCTCTTATAAATTGTGTATTCAATAAATATTGATATTGTGATTTTTATTCACCTAAACTTAATACTGTTTGATGTTTGTAGGTAACTTATGAGTAAAAATATTTTGATTATCATAAATCAGAAGGAATTTTTTTTTTATTGGCCCCTTTCTTAATTTCCCTTTTTTGATGAATAGTCGTTTGTACTCTCTAAAACATAAAATTGTCGGGAAATTTTGCTATAATTACTTCTAAGGACGCGTCCGATTTTTTTATAAATTGGCTAATACTTATTTCAGTTAATTCTTAATTCAATATTTCTGAGCAATCATTTATCTCAATCCGTCTTAACGCTTAAATTCGTTAAAGCCTATTAGCCTACTCTAGAATGATGTAGACGATCAAGGTCCTAATCCACTTCAGACATACATTTAGTTAAATTTCAATTGAATAAACATTGGAGTTTGAAGCGAGTGTAAGTACCTATAGTAATTATTTGGGCTACTTAGAATACATGCTATTTAATACCTAACAACGTTCTACGGCACTGTAATTTTTTTAAGTAATATTTTTTTGTGTACTCACCTGAAAATATAAGACGATTCTGCACATAGCCGTCCCGAAGAACCACGTCTCAGTGACATCCCAGAGCACAGTTGGCGGTAAGCATATCAGAATAACCATGAAATCGGCAACAGCTAGATTCACTATAAAATAGTTCGTGACAGTTCTCATGGAATGGTTTCGGTACACTGCAATGCACACTAACGCATTACCTATCAGTCCAATCACAAACACAATCGCATGAGTAACTATTAAAACCCACTCGTAGGCCTGAGGATATATGTAGTCATTCAACATCTTCATATAATCCTCCTTCGTCATATTGCAAAATTCTGGATCGCCGACGCAGTTTTCCATTGTATAGTTATCCATATCATAATACTCGGTTGAGACTTCATCTGTAGTTTCAAGTTTTAAATCTGTTTCATTGGCATCCTTTTCAACTTTGTGTTTTTTATTAAGTTCAACTGTAGTATTCATGATGAGAAGTTCATCTTCATTGTACGCTGCTTCTCTACTGTCCTCTGTTTTATTAACGTCTCTCTTATTTACATTATGTTCTTTTGAATTAGGATCTATTTTGACTAAATCAATATTCGAGTCATTGATAATGAACCTTAGATTTATCAAATCATCGGAAAAGTTTGCAAATATTGTGTCATTTAAGTAAATATTTTCTACGATGTCTTCGCAGACAAAATGGTTGAAAACCAGGACGGCGATAAGCGTTCTCAAAGGCGTCGTGAACATTTTGATTTTCGTCACGGGAACATTTTGTCGTAAGATGTTTTTAATGTGAGCTTGTGGACGATTTTGGTGTTCATCCTAAAGGCATTACTTCCCACTGGTGCGATGGCGGCGCGTCAGCATCTGCAAAAAAGTAATTTTGTTTTAATAACTTTAAATGAAAGTAAGAAATAAAATTTTTAAGCATCTGCTGCGTTTAATAGAAATTTCTTTAGAGATGGGTTATTTATGGCTCAATAACGGCCATAAGTTAATCTCGGTACAAAGTTTAAGGGCGTGATTTTTTAATTTGCGCAGTAACGTGATGCTAAGGCGCTCCACCCACTGCACCGCGTCCCGCCGCGGTGCGCGGGATGGCAGATTTTACCATTGTATGCAAGTATCTCAATTTGTATAGAAATCACGCCTAGCACAACACACTGCCGACGGGGCAACGCGCGGGAAATCGCCCCGCGCGCAGTTGCGTTATCCGTCGCTCCGCGCACCGTGGCGGGACGCGTCTTCAGTGGGTGGAGCGCCTAATGGGAACAGTAGGCCAGGTAGATGGAATGGTGTATAAGGAATATTAGATAAGTCAATTTTCAAAAATCGACGACCCGTGTAATAAGTGGGTTAGTTATTTATTCATATATTTATTAATGTAATGGTGCTGTGGTTGTATGTATAATATTTTCATTTTCAATGCAAATTTTAAACTATTTTTTTACGTCACAAAACAAAATATTAAATATAACAAATTTTTACTATGCTGGACTGCCGCTCGAAGGGACTGGGTTCGAATCCCAGCGAGGGGAACATGCTTATATCTGGGTATTTGTGTTATAGAGTAGTAGTAACCTACACGTAGAAATCTTTGGCTTCCCTGCTGTTTTCTTGATCCATCACTTCAGATATTTTTACTTTATAGCTTTTGTATCTTTCAAACAATGACCTTATTTTATCTTTAAAAATGCCAAGTTTATAACTCTTTAATATTATATTGTAAAGAGTTGTTGATAAATATTTCAACAACATTAAACAACGTTCAAGAAATGTGTAAAGAAAGTAAGAACAGATAAAATATTGAATTGAATCAATTCATCTGCGCAATATTTTCCGACTGAAAGTAGCTAACGAAGCGAGATGCAAACACTTCTCTCGCCCTCTTTAGATTTCTTTATGTAAAGCTTTAGAATTAGATTTATGAAAAGTATTCAATGTTGTTTTATTTGCATTGAACACATTTTCACCTTAAGAGCTAAAGCTCCGGAAATAAAACTCAAATGTAAGTAAAACTCAAATTTAAAATCGTTTGCTTCATGTAGATATTAATGTGTTTTATCAACGTACGCATTTTGCTTTTAACCCCTTTCAAATCAGTTTTTTTTTGTAAATTCGTCATAATCTATTTTTGAGAATTTTTTCACTGGCCCAACTCCAACTGATTAGCGAGCAGGGAGGGATTGAGTCCCTAAAGGCTCCTATACATTATTTTTGGCACGCAGATATGTCAGTGATACATGCCACCCATACCTATCCATGTCGGTATCGCACTACTTTTGTACGGCACATCCGGCGGTTTTAAAAGCCGCCGGCATTTCGATATACGACCTGGAACGCTATCCAGTTTTGTAACTTGACAGCGGAGTTTCAAAATTGACGTTCGAGTTCTAGGATCACTTCACTTCGCAAGTGCGTACTAGATGATTAGATAATGACATGTCAATACGATGCAAGTTCGCTTTTGTTTTGTAACTTGACAGCGGAATACACGATGAGTTTCTAAATTGAAGTAAGAGTTCGAGACTCCCTTCACCTCGCAAGTGCGTACCAGATGATTAGAGAATCACATATCAAGATCTCGGACTCGAACTTCAATTTTGAAACTCATCGCGGATTCCGCTGTCAAGCTACAAAAGTGAATAGCCTTGCTGGATAGTGTGTGTAGCCTTTACACCGCAAAGCTGTATTATCTGTGAATCTGAATGAGTGCATATATTGGCATGAAATTATTTATGTTTGCCAATGTGGTGCTTGGCACATTCAATAACCACAATTCAAATACATTAATATATTTTATTTATGAACCATTATGTAATTTTACACTATAATCGAATTTTGCAAGGGAAATTAGAAGTTAAACTACTTTGTAATACCTACTTTTGTACAGATAATATTAAGATTAAGAATTTTTTGTCGGTGACAAAACTAAGTTCCACTGTCTTATTTATTGAGTGGAACATCCGAAAAAAAATCCTAATTACTCGTATTATGTTGGGTAATAATCTAAATTTTACTAACAAAAAATAACCGACTTCAAAGTCTCAAAAACGACATAGTTGTCAGATCTCGTTCAAATTTATGTGAGACCACATGACAAGTGCCTGATTTCGATTAAAAAAAGAATCATCGAAATCGGTTGGCGTGATATTGAGTCATTCGTCAATTTGTCGCGCACATCTTAACACAAATTTACGACTTATGTGGTTTTCTCATGGATGCCATTGTCAGATCTCAATAAAATTTATGTGAGACTACATGACAGCCACCAGCTTTCGATTAAAAAAATAATCATCAAAGTCGGTTCGCCCAGTCCAAAGTTCTGAGGTAACAAACATAAAAAAAACAGTCGAATTGAGAACCTCCTCCTTTTTTGAAGTCGGTTAAAAAATATATAAACCGCCGAATAAGAAGGAAAAGACAAGAAATTAATGATGGCTATGGCTACTAAAATAAACGTAAGGACGATATTTCCCGAACTAAAATAAGTAGTAGGTACTTAGTAAATAACCTTCCCAAATCACAAACGCAGTACTAACCAATAACACATTTCAAATTTGGTCACGCAAATGTCACGGGATTTAAATAATTCATTGTACCATTGATATATTGTACATATGTTACAACTAGCCGCACTTCGGCTTTCAGTCGTAAGTCGTAACATAATACACGGTTCACACATACATAGTATACAAGTAAACTCAGTAGCGTAGCGTTTGGGGCCCTGGCCCCGGGCGGCACATGAATAGGGGGCGACAAGCCACTCGATTTTTAAAGAAGAAAAAAAATACGTTTAAATTAATTTTATTTAAATTTTAATGTAAATTGTGCTATGAAAAAAACAAGAAAAGTGCATTTTTAATTAATAAAAAAAATATTTTAAATAATATGGGGGCGGCAAAGATCACGGGGGGGCGGCAAATTTTTGGTCGGCCCCGGGCGGGGCGGAAGCCCACGCTACGCCACTGAGTAAACTGTATCTGAAAGTGTAACAATTTTGTGCTATATTATTCAATACGTGTTATACGTATAGATTAGTTCATCGCTTCAATTATCAATCTTGATTAAATATTCATTTTCACTTTAATATTCCTTCTCATAAATCATTTCTTGAATGACTTCTTAAAACTGTCACCAGATACTTTTCCTTCGCCTTTGATGGATTGAATTCCGTTTCCTAAATGTGAACCGTTCTAACAACTCCACTATCTTAATATATATAAATTACGTGTCACGTTGTTTGTCCGCGATGGACTCCTAAATTACTGAACCAATTTTAATCAAATTTGCACACCCTGTGCAGTTTGATCCAACTTGAAAGATAGGATAGCTTACATCTCAAAATAAAAAAAAAAAAACTTTTGACAGAACGAAGTCTGTCTAGGAAGCTAGTTGTCTTATAAATCTTATAATAAGTATAATATTATTTCTTCTGTACTATTATTCAGATGAATATCTCTAAATACCCACCCACATCTATTCAGTGCAATTGTAATCGAGGCTATTGAAGTTGGAGTAATTAGAAATTTGGCTCTGAATGGAACAATAGATTGCAGATTAGAATTTGGTAAAGCGATATCTTAATCAGCTACCCTACTCGTATTTAGCTTATGACCTTATTCTGATGGCTTGGGGTTAACTTTAGATAACGATAGGTGAAATGCTCCACAATTGGTCTGTAGGTGAAACTGCTAGTGGGTAAGTAAGAGAGTGTTGTAGTTCCCCAGGTATTTTTATGGAAATAGCCGAAAAACATGCAGGCGATTATCGCCTGGCAATACCCCATGGTAAAGGTAATGTCTCAACGAATCATCCATGAATCAGCCAAGAAAAAAGAAATAAAGTACTAACTCAAGCCCTCAGCCCCACGACGACTCATTTGGCAGTTGACAGTATTATTTTAGTGAAATCGTGACGTAATAGTTACTATGCTCGATCGTCGGGCGTCGCACACTGGGGATTTTAGACATGGTTTGTTTCAAAAATGCCTAGAGAAGGCGTTTCTAAACCAAATGCGGTAATTTTTTTTAATATATAGCTGATAAAATTTCGAAAACATTGTCGAAGCCCGATTTTTGAAAATCATAATATATAAATATATAATACAGGTAGTATCAAGAAAATTTTACATTATTGGTAAATGCAAAGATCATAACTCTTGTATACCTAAATTTAAGTACGTATACTTACTGAAAATTGTATACATATACGCTCTAATATATGTAGCAATAAACACACCCTCATATATATGTATATATTACGTGTATATACGTATAAATTATATTACAGAATATAAGAGTATACATTTATTCGTGTGAATATTTATATATATATATACATATGTATATGTTATATATATATAAACATATACATATACATATCATATATGTAGATATCTTTTATATTACTTATTTATGTTATATATATAATATGTGAATATATGTATATTATATATACATTGTACATATATATAAATATGTATATATATTATTGCTAAATTCAAAGATCAGAACTCTTGTATACCTACCTAAATTTAAGTAGGTACGTATACTTACTGAAAATTGTATACATATACGTTCTAATCTATGTAGAAATATACACATCCTCATATATATGTATATATTACGTGTATATTTATATATATAAGTTATACGTTCAGGATTCGGACCTGTATAAGAAATAGAGGGGCTCATATCGAGCAAGATGTATGAACAAAAAAATAATAGTTTGTGCATTGCTTTTATGCTTTATACTTTTTAACCCTGAAATATGCTCTACCTACGACGAGTGAAACGCCGTTTTTGTTAAGAATTACATGTTTTTGGATTAACATTAATACCTTTTTAAAAAGCTGATTAAATGGGCAAGTTTATTTAATAACTTGTAAGCCTAGTGTCATGGTAATTTTTTCAACCAGACAACATATTTAGTCAAGTAACATGTATTTTTTAAATAATTTTGTTTTTGTTGTAGCTCGTAGTTTTTCATTCTGAAGGAATTTTCATCTTAATAAGCTAAAGTGGGCTTTATTGAAGTGTTAGTTAGAAAAATAATTTTAAATAATAACCATACCATACGTATTTTTTTTTCAATTTGTACCTAAACGCAAAAATCCGGGTAAATAACGAAAAAAGTTTAAATTGCGAATATCTCCACAAGTAGCAAGAATTTTTTTTTTCGCTCATACAAATGAACATCAATTATATTGCATTTTGGCTCCTTCATCAGCTCCCGCCAGGAATACGTCGAGTTACAAATAACCCTGTATATACTTATTTAATTTGTATATAGACGCGTAATACGTTGATATTATATATATGTATATATAATATATATATATTCACATATTATATATATATATCATATACATATAATATAAAAGATATCTACATATATGATATGTATATGTATATGTTTATATATATATAACATATACATATGTATACATACATATAAATATTCACACGAATAAATGTATACTCTTATATTCTGTAATATAATTTATACTTATATACACGTAATATATACATATGTATGAGGGTGTGTTTATTGCTACATATATTAGAGCGTATATGTATACAATTTTCAGTAAGTACACGTACTTAAATTTAGGTATACAAGAGTTATGATCTTTGCATTTACCAATAATGTAAAAATTTTCTTGATACTACCTATATTATATATTTATATATTATGATTTTCAAAAATCGGGCTTCGACAATATTTTTGAAATTTTATCAGCTATACAGGGTGGTCATGCAATCGTAGGAGATATTTCAGGGGGTGGTTCGCCTCGCGATTCTCTGCCCGAATAAACAAAGAAATAATAAAAACATCCATAAATCACAAAGATAATAATATCAAACTAAATACGAAAAATCTCAAAACGTGTGGACACCTTAGCAGCGCGTTGAACTCGCGTTATCAGGTCACTAGGTGAATGACCTGTTACGATTATTTGACGTTTGCGGAGTGTCTTTGCGACGTGCCGACAAAGCGGTGCGGCGGCGGTGCGACTTTTAGGGTCCGTTCACACAGACCGGCTCGGAGAGCATCGGCCTGCTTTTTTCTTTTCAACAGACCGGATCGTATACGCTTGTAATTGGCCGGAACGGAGCCGCCAACTATTTCACATAGACCGGCTGGAAGAGATCTGAAAGCGGATGCGGTCGGATGTGCTCGGAGCCGGTCAGATGCGCTCGGAGACGGGTGGATACACTACAAAGGCAGTATCAGTATTCCGCGCAGTCCAAGTTTTGTTTTCGGTGTGTTCATGTGCACGAAATCGAAGCCGACAGGCTGCGCGAGCGAGAAAGAGCACGCAATCGGAGCCGACAAGCTGCACGATCGAGAAAGAGCACACAATTTTTATTTCACACGAAGGGCGTTCAAGCATTCTTGATGACAAAAAAGGTGCACATGCAAAAATAAACTTTACTAAAATTCAAAACTCTGTTTTCAACGTGATAAAAATCTGCTCTCCTCTCCGAGCTGGTCTGTGTGAACGGACCCTTAGGCGGCATGATTCAATGGAAAAAAGCGAGCGTTTGCGGCGCGGCGTGCCTTTGTGGTGTGCCGACAGAGCGGCGGTGTTCTTTTGCAATATGTGGGTTACTAGGTCACCGCTTTCTCGAGCGCAGTGTCTATGATTAATGTATTTTAAAGGATAATTTGGGTAAAAATTAAGGTCAGATTTTTTTTACGTATTCGGGCAGAGAATCGCGAGGTGAAGCGGGGGGTGAAATATCTCCTACGATTGCATGACCACCCCGTATATTTAAAAAAAAATTACCGCATTTGGTTTAGAAACGCCTTCTCTAGGCATTTTTGAAACAAACCATGTGTAAAATCCCCAGTGTGCGTCGCCACGTCGTTCGAAGTGTTGTGTATTCGATTCCCAGCGAGATTGAAGTTTGAACGATGTGTTTGAATTTCTGTTCTCGGTCTGAGCGTATGTATTCTTCTCTCTGAGTATTGTCCATACCACCCACGAGGGAATCCTAATGTGGGGCTATGAGTGTGAAGCGTTTATTTATGAGGCTTTCGGGTATTATCAAACTTTAGATTTTCAAAGAGTCTATCCGGAAAGTCACTCTTACTCTTACTCACACAAGTTTATCAATTCAGTGTTACCTGATAGCACTAAATTGTTGTTAATAGTTAACTTGTTGAATTGTTGTTAATGGGTTACTGCGTCCTGACGCAGTTACCCACTTAACATATTCATGTTGTTCACAGTATAACGAAGTTGTTCACAGTAACTTGATTAATGTCCACGGTAACATATGCGTCTCCCTCCGTTTCTATCAACACAGATTCGCAGATTAATTGGTGGCCCGTCAGACAACAACACTTCGTTAGCCGCTATGATTGTTGCCAATTCAAATACAACCGAAATAAAATCACTGTTCCCAACCTATCTAGGGCTTCAATTAGTGTTGTGAAAGACCTAACTTTTACAACACAACACAAAACAAGTTATTAGTTTAAAAACTAAATAAACTGTTTTATATGGTCACTATAGGAGCTAAAGAAAAAAAAGCGGCCAAGTGTGAGTCGGACTCGCCCATGAAGGGTTCCGTAGCAGCAAGTAACATAATATAAAAGTTCTTGAAGTTCGTTGTAACTTTGATCGAGGTAAATTGCGGTTTACGATTTATGACGTATTAAAAAAAAACTACTTACTAGATCTCTTTCAAACCAATTTTCGGTGGAAGTTTCTATGGTAATGTACATCATATATTTTTTTTAGTTTTACCATTCTCTTATTTTAGAAGTTACAGGGGGAGGGACACACATTTTACCACTTTGGAAGTGTCTCTCGCGCAAACTATTCAGTTTAGAAAAAAATGATATTTGAAACGTCAATATCATTTTTGAAGACCTATTCATAGATACCACACACGGGTTTGATGAAAAAAAAATTTAAAGTTTCAGTTCTAAGTATGGGGAACCCCCAAAATTTATTGTTGTTTTTCTATTTTTGTGTGAAAATATTAATGCGGTTCACAGAATACATCTACTTACCAAGTTTCAACAGTATAGTTCCTATAGTTTCGGAAAAAAGTGGCTGTGACATACGGACGGACAGACAGACAGACAGACATGACGAATCTATAAGGGTTCCGTTTTTTGCCATTTGGCTACGGAACCCTAAAAAATTGTCACCGTGTTGTTAATCGTTACGGAGTTCCTTCGTTTGGAGCCAACATTAAAAGTATTATCAGGTCATGCTTATCACAATAATTCTTGACAAAAATAACCGACTTCAAAATTAGGAATAACTCAAAAACTGCTCGTCAGATGTCGCTCAAATTTAAGTGGGACCACATGACAAGCACTAGCTTTGTTACAGTATAGTGGATAGACAGCTGAAGAAAAATCATAAAATATTATTACTTTAAAGTTATTCTTTAATTGTAGCAATACAGTCCCTCAAGCATTCTAACAGAAATAAAATTTCACTTGGTATTACGTCTGGATTTTACCTACAAAATTCTTACATAACTCTTTCTCGTTAGCGTGAAAACTCTGTTAAATGGTCCTGAAGTACTTTTGCGCGTTAAGTACGTGATCTCGAGAATGGTAGGTATTTTGCTTTACATTGTAACACGCTTTTAACGTGTCAAATATTTCATTTTGTACAAGGACAAGACCAATATTTAGTCTGGAATTCTCTGCGTGGAGTGTTATAAAAATAAGCTGCGAGTTTAAAATGCTAGTCGAGTTACATAAGTTTATTTTCACTTGTTTACATGACGGATAATATCACGTGGAAATTTATTAGTTGCTAAGATACCTGAATATTTCAATATATAGATACTACTAGCTGATCGAGCAAACGTTGTTCTGCCATATAAATTGTCTAGATACAGGGACACCCTAATCACCTAGTGGTATGAAATATATTTTACGACCTATTCTCTTCTATCTTTAATACACAATTTTTTTTACAAAAATCGAGCCGTTTCAGAGAAGTTCAACAACAAACACCGTGATACGAGATTTTTATACAATTCACATGAGACTCTATCCCAAAGACTTCTACCATATATTCTATTAGACTGGCTGAGGCATATTAATAAAAGCCAAAAATTTGCAGACGGGTATCCATAAAGAATTGAAGAATTTCCCCAAATATGTTTTTCAAAGACTCGGTTTTTTCAACCATAGCAATTTCAGTTTGTATCCAAAATAGTACTCTTGTATTCTCAGGAGAAAATTATGTAAGTCTACCCACATCGAACATTTGTTGAGCTGGCCTGGTGGGCGGATCACACCTACTCATGGTGCATTGCAGCCAATGCAGCAAGCATCAATTTTCCGAGTATGTACGACATTGCACAAGCTGCAAGGCTATTCAGTTTTGTAACTTGACAGCGGAATCCGCGTTTCAAAATTGAAGTTCGAGTCCGAGATCTTGATATGTGATTCTCTAATCATCTGGTACGCACTTGCGAGGTGAAGGGAGTCTCGAACTCTAACTTCAATTTAGAAACTCATCGTGTATGCCGCTGTCAAGTTACAAAACAAAAGCGAACTTGCATCATATTGACATGTCATTATCTAATCATCTAGTACGCACTTGCGAAGTGAAGTGATCCTAGATATCGAACGTCAATTTTGAAACTCCGCTGTCAAGTTACAAAACTGAATAGCCTTCCTGATTACAATGTCACCAGTGAAATGTGTTCCTCCATCGAACAATCCGACGTACGGCGAGCATCGATTATTAAGTCGTGAATATCCCATCGCGATACAAACGACGTCTGATAACCTATATGAGCTATATAAGCCACCTGATATCTGTTTTAGTCACAGTTTCTGAGAGCCACGAATCCGCTTCATGATATGCTTTTTGGCCTGCAAGCGTGATTTTAAATAGTCGGTACCGACTTAAATATTATCAATCACTATTTAAAATCAGGTGTCGTCTGCTCAAATACTCACATGTTTCAGGAATTTGAGTTTACTGACGTATTTAGATTGATATGGAGTAGATATATAGTGTGGCATTGATACCAGTATGCACTGTGCTAATGTCCTTTGAAGACCGGCCAAGCCGACATCCAATTAGCAGTTAATTCAATATCCGGGGATCAACTAATATAAAGGCGTAAAGGCTTCACTATGGTATCCGATGATAACTTAATATTGAATTGATTAATATTGAAAATGTGGAACTTGAAGAAAATATTTATAATTTAGTAATCAAGGGTCTTGATTAGATGGAAACGAAGAAGTCCTTTTTAACAAGACTCATCAAAATATTTATAAGTATATGCAAAGCCCAGACTAACTACATGTTAGAACCGAAAAATTAAGTAGACAATAAGAAAATATTTTGGAAAATTCATCCTCTGAACATACATATAAAATACAGGTTGAATCTTTGCATGAGTTGTGTGAAACAATATTCTTCGTCTTTTGACTAGATTTTTTTACTTAGTATAATCAAAAGTGATCGATGTCCGTACAGGGAAGATATTTGAGAAAAACTTTTACTGAGGCAACAGATCCTAAAACAATGATTTTAAGAATTGTTTGTTTGTCTGTGCGTTTGTCCCGGCTAATCTCACCATCAGGAACGGCTTAACAGATATAGATGCGGTTTTCATTGATATATTAAGTTACCATTTAGTGTTTGTTTTATTTCAATCGGTTGACAAATAAAAAGGTTATGTCAAATTTAAGAATATCGTCCATACATTTTTTTGAGTGTAGCTTAACGAAAGGTTTACCGAAGCGAAGTGAGGGCATTTTACTAGTCTGCAATAAAAGTATGCTGTCAGTATGTACCAAAATTCCTCAAAAGTGTAAAATAATGGTGAAAACGTTATAGAAGGAAGTAAGGCGAGCGCAAGTAAAAACAAGTGTGACAGGCACCCTTAATTCAATTAATAAGTTCCTCATGAAATTAATGAACTATCTTTAATTAATATATCGTTCAAAGCGGAGAAAGTTTCAATTCATTGATCAAGATTTAATTACACTCTGTTCGCTGACCTCATAATGCTTTGATCAGAATTAATTCTTGTGGTAGTATCCGGATTTTAATTCTATAAAATCTTTTAAGTCTGTCAGCAAGATTCTGCCATTATTAAAAAAGAGAATGCTGACATGAAACTACTACTGAGATAAAAGTGCACTTTATTCTAGATTTTTATTGAACATGCATTTTCAAATAAAATATATGCCTGGCGCAAAAGGACAGATTCTCATTAGAATAGATTGTCAAAAGAACGAAGCACTGGAAAATGTAATTACCGTACTAACTCATCGTAATTATGGTTTATTCTCGTAATTATGGTTTATTTATAAGGGCAGATTTTACTTCCTTAATAGGAAAATATGTCTTTTCCTGAAACCCCCTCCATTAAATAAACAAAGCATAGTGTGATCTTGTATGATACTTCATTCTCCTGCTTGTGGTTTTTAAAACAATGGACGCTTATATGCTAAGATCTGAACTAGGTGTTAGGTTATCGAAGTGAGACTTCTATATAATACAAGGTGACTCGGCAAACGTTGTTCTGCCAAAAATTTAAGGGTAGGGGAATGAAAAATAGATGTTGTCCGAATCTCCACCCTAGCCGATATGCACGCTAAGATTCACGAAAATCGGTCGAGCCGTTTCGGAGGAGTTCAACTTCTAACACCGTGACACGAGAATATTAGACGTACAGTCAGGTGCAGAGAAAAGTAACCCATCTTTTTATAAAGACACAGTAACAGATGGGTTACTTTTCTTTGCAGGTGACTGTACCTATGGGTAACGAAATTTCAATGTATTCTTCTTTTAAGTTAGAGTAGAGTATATATAGTAGTAGAGTATATAAAAATTATTTTATATGTATGGGTATGTACCTATATGTATGGGTGCAGTAACACTTCTAACTCGGATACTGTACTACTCGTATATGATCAAAGATCACTTACGTTAGCACACTCTACGACTATAATTACTCTTAGAAAGGTGCCACCGTAGTTGAATCGTAAAAAGGTTCAGACCCAATCACCATAAAGGTAAAACAGTTTTTACGCATTTACCTTAGTAGCAAATCCCTTATGGAATTTACATTTACATAGAAAGTCTTAAAACTTTTTTCATAATAACTGAAGGGTCAGGCAAAAATAAAGTTTGAAATATCGCCGGCCATGACAACTCTAAGGGGACCTTTGTCCCTGAAGTTTTAATAGCCCCTTATTGAGGACAGTGGATTGCTTCTTAAAATATAATTTGGGTTTCCGTGTTTACATATCTTTCACTTAGCATGCCGATGACTGATTTCAGATGAATTACTCGAACTTATACATCGTTCAACTAGTGATCTTTGATCTTTGAAAATAAGGAAATTACTTACACTAATTTCTTATTCGACTCTACCTTTGTAATTATTAGGCGCCGGATCAGTGAATAAATAATTCATAATTAATTAAAACTGACACCACTTGATCTAGTGAAAACGCTACTATTATCTACCTAATTATTATTAATTAGTAGTGGTGTCGAATATTAATATTTTATCAATTTTATAATGAATTTTGTATTAATAATGATCAATTCAAATAAGTACAGGGTGATTCGATTATTGTGAGTAACATCAGCATCAAATCTTTTAACGTTTCGTTTTACAGGTAATGGAAACTTAATTGATTTTAACGCGATGGTAAGTGGTCATCGTTTGCCAATAGAACATCAGCAACATCAAATGCATGCGTTGAAGTCACAATGAAGTCATGAATGGTAAAACGTACAACACTGTCATAAGTCGGCTATTTACCTAAAAAACCTTATTCAACACGTTATTTTTATTTCATTACTTCAAAGTTTCAAGCAGTACGTAAATGTAGAATCATAAAGACTCGTAATCTCATCCAAATCGGTAATTTATTATGTCATCCCCTGTAATATCTGAATTTATTCTGAGAGCAATTCATACGCTGACGCGAATCTAAGAGCTGGATGGAAAATGGCTAATAGCTAAATAGAAATACGGATTTAATTCAGTTCAGTCATTTGTCGGCAAAATAACTTCAATCTTCGGCGAGCGGAGCAACGATGGAAAGATTGAACCAGATACCACACTTTAAATCTACCACCATTTCGGAAAGGTGCTTGAACGACGAAGAAAATTTATTTGGCTGCAATCCGTACAAAAAAAAAAGTTTTATTTATACAATATACAATCGATAAACAACCAAAAGCACTAAACAGATGTTTCTTGCTAATAAAGCAAGGGACGAGAACAATTAATGTAAAATTACCAATACGCCGTAGCTTATTACTTGGTTCACCGGCTAACCATTATCGAGATGTTCCTCAAAGAAATCAAAATGCTTTTAGCTTGCGTAAACACTTGCCGACAGTTTCCGGTCTTCACGCACCACATGCCTAGCCGACACCGGAACCTGCGTAATGCTGTAATCTCTATGAGGTTACTGGAAAACACTCATAGTACGAGGCAAGGTATTTTTACACGCTTTATACTCGTATTAGCTTCACTTGTAGGCATGTTTGCAAGCGACTCCTTTGGACTTGATTTTGATCCACTTCAAACGGTTAGATTTCATTTAAACTTCGTAGACTTATCGAGGACCGATGACAATTCAGTATTAAAAAAAAAAGAAAAAAAGCCTAAATTTAGACAATAAGAAAATATTTTGGAAAATTCATCCTCTGAACATACATATAAAATACAGGTTGAATCTTTGCATGAGTTGTGTGAAACAATATTCTTCGTCTTTTGACTAGATTTTTTTACTTAGTATAATCAAAAGTGATCGATGTCCGTACAGGGAAGATATTTGAGAAAAACTTTTACTGAGGCAACAGATCCTAAAACAATGATTTTAAGAATTGTTTGTTTGTCTGTGCGTTTGTCCCGGCTAATCTCACCATCAGGAACGGCTTAACAGATATAGATGCGGTTTTCATTGATATATTAAGTTACCATTTAGTGTTTGTTTTATTTCAATCGGTTGACAAATAAAAAGGTTATGTCAAATTTAAGAATATCGTCCATACATTTTTTTGAGTGTAGCTTAACGAAAGGTTTACCGAAGCGAAGTGAGGGCATTTTACTAGTCTGCAATAAAAGTATGCTGTCAGTATGTACCAAAATTCCTCAAAAGTGTAAAATAATGGTGAAAACGTTATAGAAGGAAGTAAGGCGAGCGCAAGTAAAAACAAGTGTGACAGGCACCCTTAATTCAATTAATAAGTTCCTCATGAAATTAATGAACTATCTTTAATTAATATATCGTTCAAAGCGGAGAAAGTTTCAATTCATTGATCAAGATTTAATTACACTCTGTTCCCTGACCTCATAATGCTTTGATCAGAATTAATTCTTGTGGTAGTATCCGGATTTTAATTCTATAAAATCTTTTAAGTCTGTCAGCAAGATTCTGCCATTATTAAAAAAGAGAATGCTGACATGAAACTACTACTGAGATAAAAGTGCACTTTATTCTAGATTTTTATTGAACATGCATTTTCAAATAAAATATATGCCTGGCGCAAAAGGACAGATTCTCATTAGAATAGATTGTCAAAAGAACGAAGCACTGGAAAATGTAATTACCGTACTAACTCATCGTAATTATGGTTTATTCTCGTAATTATGGTTTATTTATAAGGGCAGATTTTACTTCCTTAATAGGAAAATATGTCTTTTCCTGAAACCCCCTCCATTAAATAAACAAAGCATAGTGTGATCTTGTATGATACTTCATTCTCCTGCTTGTGGTTTTTAAAACAATGGACGCTTATATGCTAAGATCTGAACTAGGTGTTAGGTTATCGAAGTGAGACTTCTATATAATACAAGGTGACTCGGCAAACGTTGTTCTGCCAAAAATTTAAGGGTAGGGGAATGAAAAATAGATGTTGTCCGAATCTCCACCCTAGCCGATATGCACGCTAAGATTCACGAAAATCGGTCGAGCCGTTTCGGAGGAGTTCAACTTCTAACACCGTGACACGAGAATATTAGACGTACAGTCAGGTGCAGAGAAAAGTAACCCATCTTTTTATAAAGACACAGTAACAGATGGGTTACTTTTCTTTGCAGGTGACTGTACCTATGGGTAACGAAATTTCAATGTATTCTTCTTTTAAGTTAGAGTAGAGTATATATAGTAGTAGAGTATATAAAAATTATTTTATATGTATGGGTATGTACCTATATGTATGGGTGCAGTAACACTTCTAACTCGGATACTGTACTACTCGTATATGATCAAAGATCACTTACGTTAGCACACTCTACGACTATAATTACTCTTAGAAAGGTGCCACCGTAGTTGAATCGTAAAAAGGTTCAGACCCAATCACCATAAAGGTAAAACAGTTTTTACGCATTTACCTTAGTAGCAAATCCCTTATGGAATTTACATTTACATAGAAAGTCTTAAAACTTTTTTCATAATAACTGAAGGGTCAGGCAAAAATAAAGTTTGAAATATCGCCGGCCATGACAACTCTAAGGGGACCTTTGTCCCTGAAGTTTTAATAGCCCCTTATTGAGGACAGTGGATTGCTTCTTAAAATATAATTTGGGTTTCCGTGTTTACATATCTTTCACTTAGCATGCCGATGACTGATTTCAGATGAATTACTCGAACTTATACATCGTTCAACTAGTGATCTTTGATCTTTGAAAATAAGGAAATTACTTACACTAATTTCTTATTCGACTCTACCTTTGTAATTATTAGGCGCCGGATCAGTGAATAAATAATTCATAATTAATTAAAACTGACACCACTTGATCTAGTGAAAACGCTACTATTATCTACCTAATTATTATTAATTAGTAGTGGTGTCGAATATTAATATTTTATCAATTTTATAATGAATTTTGTATTAATAATGATCAATTCAAATAAGTACAGGGTGATTCGATTATTGTGAGTAACATCAGCATCAAATCTTTTAACGTTTCGTTTTACAGGTAATGGAAACTTAATTGATTTTAACGCGATGGTAAGTGGTCATCGTTTGCCAATAGAACATCAGCAACATCAAATGCATGCGTTGAAGTCACAATGAAGTCATGAATGGTAAAACGTACAACACTGTCATAAGTCGGCTATTTACCTAAAAAACCTTATTCAACACGTTATTTTTATTTCATTACTTCAAAGTTTCAAGCAGTACGTAAATGTAGAATCATAAAGACTCGTAATCTCATCCAAATCGGTAATTTATTATGTCATCCCCTGTAATATCTGAATTTATTCTGAGAGCAATTCATACGCTGACGCGAATCTAAGAGCTGGATGGAAAATGGCTAATAGCTAAATAGAAATACGGATTTAATTCAGTTCAGTCATTTGTCGGCAAAATAACTTCAATCTTCGGCGAGCGGAGCAACGATGGAAAGATTGAACCAGATACCACACTTTAAATCTACCACCATTTCGGAAAGGTGCTTGAACGACGAAGAAAATTTATTTGGCTGCAATCCGTACAAAAAAAAAAGTTTTATTTATACAATATACAATCGATAAACAACCAAAAGCACTAAACAGATGTTTCTTGCTAATAAAGCAAGGGACGAGAACAATTAATGTAAAATTACCAATACGCCGTAGCTTATTACTTGGTTCACCGGCTAACCATTATCGAGATGTTCCTCAAAGAAATCAAAATGCTTTTAGCTTGCGTAAACACTTGCCGACAGTTTCCGGTCTTCACGCACCACATGCCTAGCCGACACCGGAACCTGCGTAATGCTGTAATCTCTATGAGGTTACTGGAAAACACTCATAGTACGAGGCAAGGTATTTTTACACGCTTTATACTCGTATTAGCTTCACTTGTAGGCATGTTTGCAAGCGACTCCTTTGGACTTGATTTTGATCCACTTCAAACGGTTAGATTTCATTTAAACTTCGTAGACTTATCGAGGACCGATGACAATTCAGTATTAAAAAAAAAAGAAAAAAAGCCTAAATTTCATTTCAAAAAATCTATCTAAAAAATAAAAAATAAATAATAGTTAAAAAAAAAACTAAAAAACACGCTTTTATAGATAATCCAACTAAAATATAGAAAATAAATTTGAATTAAGAATAGGGTAGTAATGGGACGACTTAGAATACTAACCCCAATCCCACCCCGGATGGGTGTCGTAAGAGGCGACTAAATCCGGCCTGCTGGTGGTAGGGCCCCTCGAGGGATTATATTGGTAATATTGATTTTAATTGTTATTTGATACCATTATTACTATTATTACTTCTCCATGGAGTTCGCCTGGATAGCTACCACCCTACAGCATGAGTCAGCCGCCAAACGACTCGTCGTGTTCCGGCTGGGGGCTTGAGAGCCAGTTCTTTCTTTCTTTTTCTTGTCTCTTTCTTGGCCGGCAACGCATCAGTGATGCCTTTGGTGTTGGTGATGTCCATGGGCGACGATAGCCACTTACCATCAGGTGGATCGTCAGCTCGTTTGCCGGCTGTTACATAAAAAAAAAACATGTTTACTATTTTGTGCCTTTTCTTATTAAAAGGGTTAAGAAGACTGACCTAAAAGGCAAATTAATGCCCAGGGGAATTCAGAACTTCAGTTAATTTCGTTTGTGAATTCAATTGTGTTATTTTAATAGGATACTGGAAAGATAAATATTTAGTTTGTTAAACGGTCAATGAGTGGTATTTAACTGGGCATCTTATCTTAACTCTCTTACTGCCAAAAGGGTAAATCAATGAAAACTTAGTTTCAAGGTTAGGTATTGTAAGATCTTCAGTTTGTTTTAAATAAAAACTTTAGTGAATCGACGCAGGTCGCCGCGTTATGCGCACTTCAATAAAAATGCAAAAAGGAGATATGTAAATAGTTTATGTGAAACTTTTACGAACATAACCTACTTAGTACTTCTAACCATATAGCCACATCGATCTCTTTTAACCGACGTCCAAAAAAGAGGTTATCAATCCGCCACGCATCTACGTAATATTTTTAGAAGGAATTTTACGTTGTATATGCGTACGTCATATTTTTAGAACTATTTACAGGTTAATCTACTAGAACTTCCAAACAAATAAATAAATAAAAAAACCTAATACCTACTTATTAAGTTTTATTTAAACGCTATTTGTAATTTATTATTATTTTATTGTATTTGGAATTTATATAACTATGTAACTATTTACTATTATGATAACTATACGTAATGTTAATGTTATTGTAAGCTATAGTTTATATGGAACTTATTTTATAATATAGCAGCATTTCGTTAACAAAGTTTTTGGTCGCCCGGCATTGTCTTGACCTTTTCGACATGCAGTAAATTATAATTATAGCTTAAGCAAGATCTAATTATATTCAAACTTTTCGTATAAATCTTAAGTCTGTGCAATTATCTTTAGTGCTTGTTCACGACAAACTATAGTATTATAAAGTCGGGTGTCGAGAGCAGATAAGCTTTGTTAACAGTTCAACTCTTATGATTTTGATCGTAGACTAGTACGAGCGTTATTATGTCAATAATATTATGTTTTATGATTAAATCAGACCACAAAAACACTGAAGAGGAAATCTTTAGTTATAATTAAGTGGTAATTGTTTGAAATCCAGAAGAACTAAAAACATTTTCTTTTCAATATAGCTTTTACAAACACTTTTTGAAAAATCTTCATCGCTATCGCATCAACAAATCCTGAGAGAAGAAACAGCAAGAAACTATCGATGTTATGTTTCCTACTCACTAAGTAACTTCTGTCTATTAATTTTTAATTCTTAAATTATAATCTGAATTTTACCAAGAAAAAAATAACCGACTTCAAAGTAACTCAAAAACTACTCTTCCGATCTAGCTCTTTAAGTGGGACCACATGACAAGCACCAGCTTTCGAATGAAAAACGAATCATCAAAATCGGTTCACCCAGTCGAAAGTTCTGAGGTAACAAACAAAAAAATACAGTCGAATTGAATACGTCTTCCTTTTTTGAAGACGGTTAAAAATAGGGTAGATTTTATCCTCGTTAAAAGTTCCCGTGGGATGATTTGGATTTATGTTTGTTAAACTATTCTTCCTGGGGTGAAACTGCGGGCAGAATCTAATCCTTAAAGAGAGCTATAAAGATTTATCTTGAAATGTTCCAGGGTACGAAATTCAACCATAAAATCGTTGTGGATAATTGAAGGAAAACATGAAAAATGTGAATGTCCGATATATGAGCAGACTTGCCACCTGAGGTGTGTGTGTGTGATGTGTTCACTGTTCTCCATCATCCATGGACATCAATGACACCAGAGCGAAGAAGAAGACAGAAGGAAGTAACAAAAAAAGAACTGGATCCTTCTAGCCTGAACAGGATGAGTCATTTGGCGGCTGACTCAAGAAAGTTAGTGGGAGCTAGCTAGACAGATTTAACGAAAAGATACAGTATCTAATAAAGTTATAAACGTAATAAAAATATTATCAACCTCACGCGAAGCTCTATTATCAAGCAGTGTGTAGCTTGTATGGATTATTTCATGGGTATTTCTAGTATATTGCAGGGTGTAATATCACTTTAATGGGACGCTATAAACCTAAATCCATAGTAACATGCATACCACTCCCTAGTGTGATGGCGTATGTAATTATTTCATTACAGTGGTCGTTGAACTTCGCGGTAGACAGGTAGAGATAATTATGATTTATAGTATGTCGATATGTGAATACATGTCAAATATTAATAAACACTCTTATCTGTTATAGGGCAAAAATGGGTTTATGGGCACAGGTTTATTGTCCAAGGGCGACGGCCACTTACTATTAGATGGATCGTCAGCTCATTTGCCGGCTATTTCCCTAAATAATTCTTGACAAAAAATAACCATCTTCAAAATTAGGGATAACTCAAAAACTCTCGCTCAAATTTAAATGGGACTACATGACAAGCACCAGCTTTCGAATATAAAAAGAATCATCAATATCGGTCTACGGTGCACCCAGAAAAATTTTTAGAGGTAAGACACAACGATGGTCATACGTTGACAACTCGTAACCCACATTTTTTCGCAAAATGAGAAAATGCATGAGTTACATAATATTATGTAACTCATTTAGCGAAAAAATGTCGGTTGCGAGTTGTCAACGTATGACCATCGATAAGTCGAATTGAGTACCTCCTCCTTTTTTTGAAGTTGGTTAAAAAAGTTATAAAAACGGATTTTCACTTTTTTATTCATTCATTACTTTCATTAGTTATTTTTTCACAAATATTTTGATTATATTGACATCAAAAATTTTGGTTACAGTCTGAATTCGCTTTTAAAACAGACCCACCGTAGCACCCAGACAGAGATACAAATCTTTACTGCCCATTATAATCCTATATTAGGTTATACTTATGACTTATTAAGGTTAATTGTTGCGTGTTTTCGCGTTGAACTATTTTTAGCTTGAAGCATTTCAATTCATTAAAGAAAAATACATTAAAATTGCCACAGTGAATAAGTCCGGTAGCTGTTATTATGGTACTAATAATTGTTTTAATTCATTTCAATAGCTCCGGGAGAGACTGGAAATAAATAAATTGATGTAAGTATTAATAAATAATTTATGTTTTCCCAAAGGTTGGCTGGGAGAGAATGCTTCTAGCATTAAGCCCGCCTGTTGTACCATTATTTTAAAGGTATAATAAAGTTTTAAATTAATAAATGCTTACAATGGTATGAGTGACCATTATAACCTGTACCGTAATGTTGCTAAGATGTTGATAAGTCGCGCGAATGCTCACGTCACGTCACGTCGCTACAGGCCGTCTCTCCACGTAGACGCATATTGTCACTTGTCGCCTGCTTGCATCTTGCGTAGAAAACAATCTAGTTTTCAGTATGCCTTAATACATACCTTTGTAAAATATAATTACCTATCATCGTAATCATGATCTGATGACGCTAATGATCCGTCAAAACTGGATCAAAATATCGGCGTAAACTACAAAACTTGGGAGTCCCAATTTACTTAATTAAAAGTTACTTCTTGTTACAGCAGATATTGCTCTATAGTAACATTGTTAAACTTTTGGAAACATTCGACAAGTTTTACAACAATAATCGACAACATTTAGTTGTCGTTGTTGTTCTAAAATTATGTTGACTTAGTGAACATGTTGAATGTTAAACAAATGGCAACAAGTGACCGCAAAGGATATAGAATCATAGAACGCCGCAAAAGATATATCGTCGACCATAATATTGGTCAACAAAAATTTATTGAGGTGTGGACTTTTTTTAAGAAAAAGTGGCTGGACTAGTGGAAGTAGAATCAGTGTGGAAAGACCATTACTGGCAATTACACTTCTGTTATACGCTTAAATACAATTTCGGTAAAATACATCTAAAATTAATTTAATTCTCACGCTAATTGCTACATGTTTCAATTTAGCAAACGGATTATTCACAAAGACAACATGACTCTCATTAATAATGAATCCGTTAAATGTACGAGTAACATACATTTACATTAATTTTTAAGTCGTTTTCATAGCCATATTTCATAAAGATATGATTCAAACAAATGTGTTGTTACTTAGAGAATTAATCATCTGTCTCTACGTGTCACTTTATCTGTGTACACCTGATTTTCTTTATAATTACTAGACATAAATTAATGTTAAAATTTTGTACACATGAAATTAGATGAATTCATGACAAACGTATTCTAGAAACAAATAACAGGTACATTGTATCATCCTGGGTTAATTGTTAATTGTTGTAATCCATACTAATATTATAAATGTGATAGTGTGTTTGTTTGTTTGTTTGTCCGTCTTTCACGTCGCAACGAAGGTGTTATATGGTATGGTTTTTGTGTGTGGAGATAGTGAGGAGGGCGGAGAGTAACGTAGGCTACTTTTTACCGCGGTAAAACATCCCCATGGGAAGATCGATATTTTGTTCCTTACTAGATATTTAGTTCCGGAAGTTGTTTATAGATGGCGTTAGTAAAATTCATTTGAAAGTTCTGAATCACGCTATCAAATGATACAATGCATGTAAATTACATAAGTCATAGGCAACTAAATCTAACTAAGTAAAAATAAGTAGGATTTGTAAAAAATCGATCTCTACCGCGGGCGAAGCTGCGGGCAAAAGCTTGTTTTATATAAAAAACTAAGCTATCTTTGTGTTACACTCACTAAACCAAAAATGCTCATTGAGCGAAAATACGTCCACAACGCATTGTAGCATATTCTGTAAAACGTCCACAAAGCGTTATTCGCGTTGTAGGCCTTATAAAATCGCCCACAACGCGTTGTGTCAATCATAGAACCACCACAAAGCATTTTCAGTATTTGAGGCTAACATAATTTTACGTCTGTGTCTTCTACCCTAAGGATGTCTGGTAGAAATCTCTACGTCAGAGATAACACCACCTGTTGCGTCTGTGACAATAGGCATGATGACTGATTTTGAAATACTGTTCTATATTGTTGGGAAATATATTATAATTACAACGTATATCATATTTCCGCAAAAAATAAGGTTTAGTATAAAATAAATACATTTCAAATTGTAAGTTTAAAATTCGCATCAAAACGCTTCAAAGTGTAAGGGCGTGGTAGTGACGTCAGTCCTCAGGAAAACAAAAGACAATCCGTCAAAATTAGTATGGTGATATTCATTTGTTTTAAAATGCGTGACGTAATTCGCGCTAATTGAGACTGACTGGCGTTTTAGCTAAGATGGCGGCTTGCCGTATTTTGTAGTTTTATTTTATCAAAAATATTGTTAATCTCGCTAATAATAATACGATAAATGCGAGTTTTGTAATCCATTAAAAGGGTTTCATTAAATAAATACATAGTTTTAGAGATTTTTACTTACTGTCATCATGCCTATTTGTATTCTGTATTATAAGTTTAGCTAATTGTGGACAATAAAGTATCTCGTATTGTATTTTATCTGGTGGTAAGTTATCACTTATCACAGATATGATCATTGGAAAAGAGAACTATCACTAATGAATTGCCGAAGGAAAGATGATGGCGATGACCCCAAGGGACACTAAACTCCAATCTGCCTCAATTAGAGCATGAGTCAGTCGCCAAACGACCCGTTGTGTTTCGGCTGGGGGCTTGAGAGCCAGTTCTTTCTTTCTTTTCCTTTTCTCTTTCTTAGCCGCAAACGCTTCAGTGATGCCTTTGGTGTCGCTGATGTTCATGGGCGTCGATAGTCATGTGGCGACAGCGTACACGCGTCACACGGTGACGTCACGTCGCCCTGAATCACGCTATCGAAGTTTCTAAAGATCGCTGGTATATATAGAAACGCTCCGACAACATCAGTCGGGGCTCGGCCGGCTCCCAGGCAACACACCTCGCCTGGCGGGAGATCTCCCTTTGCCAAACTACAACCACGCCCCACCCAAGTACGCCACAGTCACTTACCATCAAGTGGATCGTCAGCCGTCAGTCTTTGCCGGCTATTCCCATAAAAAAATTAGAATTTAGTTTTCGTGTGAATAAGTCGAGAAACAAACTGAAAAGCCACCTGATGGTAACATAATCAACCCCAACGTTCGAGGACATAACATAAGCAACCCTAAGGACATCACAATGTATTGTCGGCTAAGAAAGAAGAGAGAATAATCTAAAATTTACTAACAAAAAATAACCGACTTCAAAGTCTCAAAAACTACATAGTTGTCAGATCTCGTTCAAATTTATGTGGGACCACATGACAGCCACCAGCTTTCGATTAAAAAAAGAATCATCAAAATCGGTTCGCCCAGTCCAAAGTTCTGAGGTAACAAACATAAAAAAAACAGTCGAATTGAGAACCTCCTCCTTTTTTGAAGTCGGTTAAAAATAAAACTTACTAGAAAACCTCTAGCAGGTTACTAGAATTATGTCAATTATCTCCAGTTTCGAATGATTCGAATCTCTAGCGAATAATTTATTTAAAATTAAAACAAAAACATTAACAGACTAAAGCAGACTTTAACTAAATCAATTAATGCAGTTGAAACGACTTTGAATAAACCTGTTTAGAAAGGTTCTCAGGAAAACAAACTAATTCTAAGTTGAACATTGAAAAGGCGTGTCCTTACAGGATTAGTATACACTCTGTGGACAGGTCATCACGAAAGGTGTGGTGTTAGTTCCAGAGAATTTGTAATGACTAACTTGAAAGGTGTGATGTTAGTTCAATCGGTTTTGTAATCGTCAAAGTTGAGGAGAGTAATCCTTACCCAAAAATCGTCATCGCAGATACAATATTATTAATGTTTCATCATATTAGCAAAGCAAAAGTTATTTGGATTTATAAATAAACAATTATTATATTGTAATTTATAAATTTCATGTAGGCATACCCAATTTTATCCGTTGAGGGGTGAGTTTTATTTCGAATTATGAAACAAATTAACCATAAATTGCAATGAATAATTTTACAAAACTTTTATAACGAATTATTTACAGATCTAAACATCGAAACATCTCCGCAAACCTTCACATCAAATAATTCGTAGCGTAAGTACAAAATGATATAATACCAAAACAAAACACTGTAAGATAAGCGCTATCGCTGAAAATTGCAAAACATTCGGTATAACGTATCTTACAAAACGTTCGGGTAATATTTTCCTACCTGTCAGCAACAGTCGCTCACGTGATGAGACCGTAACGCGGTCACGTGAAGGTTCTGTCTCCAATACACGGGCATTTATGATACAGTATAGATATTTTGTTACTGAATAAGTAATAAAACAGATAGGTATTTGAATTAGCTTTCCGTTTCGACTACGGAGCCCTTATAGTTTCGTCATGTTTACCGTCCGTTTTTAGCGTAGCGCACTCTTATTACTTACTAGAAAGCTGTAACTTGCCATGGATATAATTATGCACATTTATTAAAACTACAAAGTTGTAGAATAAAAGTATGTTTTAATTCATTCGGTTCACAAATTGAAAAGTTATTTCAAATCAAACTATTTGTACGTTTTTTAATACAGGTAATTAACACATTAATAAATCCAATATCAAATGACATGACTCAATTCACAGTACCACTATAAATAAACACTATCTTTATTAAATATCATTTAAACCGTTATAACAATGGAAATGGTAACAAGCTCTCAGGCTTGTAAACTCAACAAATTCTGTATTGTGACTCGAATTGAAATCACTGTATCACATTCATCCACACGTGATTCGGTTGTGTAATAAAATGAAATATTACTCTGAGCAGTTCTGTTCTTACCTCTATTTGTGGAATGATACGCAAATAGAATAGACGCTTTTTATATTGTAATTCATAGACTCTACAAGTGTATTCGAGATTTTACCTACGAAGTTATTATGGGGCATTTGGAAATAAATATGAGAGTAAAATTTTGGCGATGCGACAGCCAAAAATCGAAACGATGAATGTGCATGCTAGGCCTGTGTACTAGGCGCACAGAATTCGCTGGAGTTGTTTTGGATTGCTAGCGCGGGTCGTGGGTGCGAGCGAGAGGTACTTATAAATAAGAGGTAGAGGCAATAAGGATAGAGAACGAGCTTGCAATGCCACCGTCCCCTGACCATGGACATTGGTGACTCGAATAGAAATGTAGGGAGGACTGCACTAAAGAGACATGACTATTAGTCAGTAGATCCTATTAGTATTAAGATAATAAGAGGTTAGAAGTTAGTTCTGTAATTATTTGTTTTTAGTATAATCTAGCTGCTGTAGATAAGCGACCATCGTCGTCAGAATAAAAAAGAAAGAAATTATCACTTTCTTCGATGATTTCAAGATGTGAGAAAACCTGCGCATGGATATTTTCGTACTTAGGCATGTGAATTGCCAATCTGCGTGCCAGCGTGGTGGATTATGGCCTGTACTTGATAATGATCATGAAACCAAAGATTATTAATGTCTATCAATAAACAAGTTTTTGTAAGAAAATATTAAGCTGAAATAAACAAAATTAATTAGCGCTAAGAAAACAAAACATGCAAATAAAATAAAACATGGCTCTGCCAATTAATAGCAATGGTGCGACTAAAATAATATCGCTTTTAATCAATTAAGATGTCTGGAGATATTATTTTAACGATCTACAATAAGAATGACTGGATTTATAATAATTGACGATCTGGCCTAGTTGATAATGGTCCAGCAAAATTTGGGGTTCCAGATACGATTCCCGCTCGAGGCAGACATCTTTAGATAAAAGTTGTTCTTGGCTCGTGAATGTTTGGTTTTTTCATTTGTGTGTTCATGCGCTGTCATGACAGGATTGACATGTGTGATAGACTGTATGACACAGCCGCGGCCGGCGCGGCGCGGCGTCACGTGGCAGCCCTTTTGAAATTGGTCCGACACGTCGAACGCAGCACGTACTTGTAACATCTTACCAAAAGTGCGGAGTGCGCCGGGCCTAGTAGTGTTACAAGTTGGGATTTAAAAAAGTGAATTCCGAATGGAATCAACCGTGTTTGAAAAGCAGGGTGAGAATAACGTGAATATGAACAGTCGTGGGAGTCAGCATGAGAAAGAGAAGCTAACTCTAGCTAAAAGTGCATTTATCTGCAACAGTAGGTACTAAGTAGTAAAACCAATCTATCAATAATCATATCCAATTCTATCAATATTAAAACAATTTTAAACCACAAAGACATTTGAAACTTGCCAACTTCAATCATTCCGACAGCGTTTTGTCATAAAACATTCTTATTAGGTTCCAAATAGACAAGTTTATCGTACTACCTCGTTAGTTCCTCTCATCTTCCTAGTAATTTGTCTCCGTCACGGAGGCTCGACAAATAATACGACAAATTACGCAATCAGTCTACCCTGTGTGGCTGTGAGGTAGTGGAGTTGCTTAATGATGATTTGCTTGCGAGGATCTAAACGTGTCTATTGTTTGACGACTCGCATGGCGTTAATATTTACCATGCCAGAACGTTGGGCCAAGTCCTGGGTTCGATTCCCAGCGAGGCGGAAATTTAAATGATGAGTTTGAATTTCTGTTCAATCACGGTATGGGTAAATAAATAAGCGCTACACACTCACATAGCTCACTAGGATTCCCTATGTCGTGAGAACCATGGACAACACACAAAGACAAGAACACAGACGCCGGGACCGTGAACAGATATTCAAACTTTTCATCATTGAAGTATAATGTCATAGAATAGACATCTCGAACAAAACGTATGTCCCCGCCGGGAGGTTCTATTTTCAAAATTGAGCCCCTGTTCTCCTTTCAAAAACGAACGAATCCATTGGCAATTGAAGCCGCGCGGCGCCAATTCATTGGAACATACATTGTGTTCGCGGTGTCTGTTCTATACGCTAGTAATAATACTTCAATGCTTTTCATTTTATTTTATGCCCCGCTGAGAATTAAACCCAGGACCTTGCGAGCGGCACACGGGTCGTCAATACTACTCGTACATCTGTTCCTTCTTAATCTTCTGTATGGTATATGAAGTCTGCTAAAACACAATAGGGCATCGTGGTTAACCTTAGTCTCTACCTATCAATTTAGGAGAGAAAAACAAAGCTTAGCGGAGGAAGAGTTAATGTAATTTAACCAAGTCAACGTCAACTCTATTTCGACTAATCCCACAATAAAACATCAAAATCAGATTTAAAACTTGTTCCAATTTTTGTAGCCACAATACGGATTTTTCATACTTGTAGTAAGTAATCGCTCAGTGTCACCATGCGTGGTTATATAAAAGTATACTCATCGACGAAAGAACTTGAGTAACGACCAAAAATCAACTTAAAAAATTATGAATTACGATCGAATGTCGAGCAGCGAGCGGCCATTTATAAATAGTGACCGATGGACCGACAACTATAAAAAGAAACTTCCATTTCTCACATCCATCCGCAACTTTTCTCTTCGCGGAAGAAACGAAAAATTATCTCTGTAGAACAGGGAACGAAATAGATCTGTCCACTTGTAAAATAGAACTAGTTTTAAGACAGAATGGTTTTCTACGGAGAATAGTTTTTTCAATTTGTATCGTTGCTTGAATATACATAGAGTAGATAAATTAAATAATATAGGGAGCTTATAAATAAATGCAAAACTCCCGACATATACGAGGACATAAGCAACAAAAAAAACTTTTTCAAGTGCACAAAGTAACAAATATTTCTTACACATTAAATATTACACACATTAATTAAATATAGTTAAGCGTATCGTAATCTGGTATTACGATCGTAGTTTCAATACTTCTCCATCAATTATTACCAGGAATTTTCCATATATCTTATCTTAATATATATAAATTACGTGTCACGTTGTTTGTCCGTGATGGACTCCTAAACTACTTAACCGATTTTAATCAAATTTTCACACCGTGTGCAGTTTCATCCAACTTGAAAGATAGGATAGCTTACATCTCAAAAAAAAACTTTTGACAGAACGAAGTCTGTCCGGGCAGCTAGTCGTACTACAAAATCCACACTGGTATTCAGAGTTCCAATGCAGTGGAATTGATTGAATCGTTCCAAAACGAGCAACAAGATTTTGGCTGCAGATGCCCGAAGGCAAGTGGGGAAATTATTTTTGGAGCTAGAGAGAAATGCTACCTCATGGTGAGGTTGTCGTGGTCATCAATAATACCAAAGGCATTAACAGTCACGGTCCGATCGAAGTTACTTGTTCACTGATATATTTAGGATTTTCACATATAGTAGTTGTTTGTATATTAGTGGACAGACCATTGAGGTAAGTATGTACAAAAGAAGACATCTCAAACAAAATGTATGTCCCAGCCGGGAGGTTCTATTTTCAAAATTGAGCCCCTGTTCTCCTTTCAAAATCGAACGAATCCACTGGAAATTGAAGCCGCGCGGCGCCAATTCATTGGAACATACATTGTGTTCGCGGTGTCTCTTCTATACGCTAGTAATAATACTTCAATGGGACAGACGAAGAAAAAGATGGGAAAATTGTCCACCGTTATCTATAGAAAAAGAGTGTGTCAGCTTCGACGCACAACTGGAGTTTAATGCCATGGTGATGATGATGATGATGTTTCACATCATCAGAATAGGATGTACCAAGATTATTATTTTCATTAGGTGGCGTTGTTACTGATCAGCCATCCAACGCCATGTAGATTCTGTGTTACGAATTACAAACATACCTAACCCATAACGTAACGGAGAAAGTTTGATTTTACTCCCAATAAATTATCATACTACAGCCTTAAATATGAAATCGATAGATAAGGAGTCGAACTCCAATAAAAACTGCCCCTGTAACTGAACTGTTAATATTTATTAATTAATTTGCTTCATTGTAAAACTGCGTTAATAAAGCCAATTAAAAGTAAATTGAAGAAGTCTTTACCTTGAAGACTTTTATATACACGACCATTCCGAAATACAGTATCTTGTTTCGAATCGGTGAAAAAGGTTGAAATTGCTTTTTCCTCTGTATTTATATTTTACCCAAGTTTCAGAAGTTTTCACCGCTCGATACCACATGTCCAAACAAATTGGCGAGCTCTCTAAACTTTGCTACTAGTTACTAACTGCAACCGATCCTGGCGAACGTACCCAAAGTCGCTTATTTGTCGGATAAACTCTCAAAATAGATCAGAGAGAATCTGATTGGGTAATAATCTTATCTGTAATAGAGTAAGGTAAGCCACAATGAAACCTAGTTGCTAGCGGCTAGCGACCCTGCCTGCAAAACGAGGAGTCCCGGGTTCGATTTCCGGCTGGGGCGGATATTTATGTGACAGATAAATATTTGTACTCGGCTAATGGGTGTGATTGTTAATATGTTATTATGTGTCGTCCATCCCACCCGCGACACAGGTAAAAACCTACAGCGGGGGTATGAGTGCGTAAGGGTAAAAAAAGTGACATATTATGTTAATATGACATTTGCAGTAGTATTTATATTTTTGTCTTATCTACTTTGGATAAGATTATCTAATTTTTTAATGTTTTAAATTACAATTTAACATTTATTTGACGACGCTGTAGCCTAGTTGGTGGTGACGTGTGAAAAATGTGATGTCCCAAAAATTACGCAAGATTTTGAAATTGTTGACGTTTGCATCGTAAAGTGTTATCAACAAAATTAAGAAAGCAATTTGACAGCCAATAATTCAGGATTTAATAATTTAATCTATATAACCTCAGACTAAACAACCATCTTTCATTTTAGAACAATATTTCAAATATAATCAAAAATTACCAACACACCGTAAATACATTTTTAAAAACTAGGCTAGTCAAGCAGTGACTGTAGAGGACGCCATTATGATAACTCTAATTCATTCAAAACATGGGCGTAGCCAGGGGGGGGGTTTCGGGGGTTCAAACCCCCCCCCCCCCCCGAAATGTTAAGGACTGACATTTTTATGTGCTAATAAACCCTTAAAAAACATTTTTCTAGACGTCATTCCGAATCGAATGAGCTATCGCACATATTTTTGGGAGCTTTATTTCTATTAAACACGTTTTTGAACTTTTTCACTATATAGACTAATAATAGATGGGACTACATACGTCGTGAGAAATAATAAAGTCTCAATTTTCTTTAGGGTTATTGTATGTACTTTTTGTCGTAGTATTTTCTTGAACCCCCACGAAACTTGAACACCCCCCGAAACTAAAACCTGTCTACGCCCATGATTCAAAATATCGAATTAATTCCAATTCTTGCGCAATTTGTTGGACATTCTACATACATGGAAGTATTTCCCTTAGCACTTACAACAATCCTATCAATAAAAATCTTTTACCACCCATCCCATTGCTATCCCAAAGACCCTTTGAAACTCCGAAATAATTTCCACAAAAATTCCCTTGAGCCCAACGAAACTCAAAGCCCGTTCCGATTCACTTACGATTTTCCTTTATCTGTGTGTAAAAATAGGAAAGATATCTTGTATCACTTTTAACCTTCAAATGATGACCCTTGTTTCTTTGGAAAGGGGTTCTGGGGCTACAGACTTGAGTTCAAGCCGATTCTCTCCTGCTGATAAAGCCTGTCTAATAAATGACCCTCGTACTCGAGTCGGCCACGAAAGAGATGTCATGTTCTGGTTGGGACATTGGGAGGCAGTTCTTTCTTCGTTCATCCTTCTCTTTTGGTCGGTATCGCATCGTTCTTACCTTTGGTGTTACTGGTTACTGACGTTTATGTGTATTAGGATCATCAGCTCGTTTTTCGGCTGGATAAAAAAATGGGGCAATGACGTTACCTTTTGTTCCCTCCTTTTGGAAGTAATTGGTTTCTGTACGACCTAGGTAATCGTGCCTCATGGTAAGATTCTTTCCGTGTGAAAACAACCTTGTTATCGGCACGTATTTATCTAAAAAGATGAGGTTACTGATAAAGTTAATACTAATGATCCGTAAGTTAGACCTATATGGCACGTTCAACACATTGACGGCCTAATACTGAGCACCGATCCTAGTTGAGTCTCGCTATATAGAGCTTATACCACCACGCTGCTCCAGTGCGGATTGCTAGAGCGATTACTGGCCAACCCAATGTCAGAAGATATCACACCGCATAGGCCTCCGTCATGGCTTAACGACTGTAATCTTACGACAAAAACTGGAACTGACGATTTTACATGGCCTTCGCAGCGTGGAGACGGTCCTCCTTCCTTAAAACCCCATGCAGTAGTGACAACCCTATTTTCTCCTATACGGCATGGTTCTCAGACGGTTTCCATGTTATTTAGACTGCGATAGTTTCAGGAGTATATTTGTAGAATTTATTACAAAGTGTTCCTGGTTCACTGCTAGCATGCTATATTTGAGTCTCATCTTAATAAACGAGGGTCTTAAGAGGTCTGCCCACTATACAGTACCACACTATGACGGTGCTAAGACGTTGCAGGTAAAAAAAAAATATTTTTATTGAAATAGTATGACACTTTTCTTAAATGAATATATTCTCATGAAGTCAGATAAAGATCACATAAGGATGGATTATGAAAATATTAAGAACATTTTCAAGAACTCTCCAGTATGAACACTAAACGACGTTTTCCTTCATTGTAATAGTATTAACTTTCTAGCATAAAAATCATGAATAGACTTAAAAATTTGTCATGCGTTTTTTATTTTAATAAATGCACAGCAATTTATCACAACTTGAAAAGAAAAAGGAAAATGCTCGGCTAATCGCTGTAAATACTCAAATATCATCGGTTTTATGTAAACCCATAGCCCTACGTCATCGGACCCACATCATTTATTCATACGAGTGTAAAACGAACAAAGAATTATGAGCTCAGCGTCGTACTCCGATAAGCAATCCGTCACGGCTCGCAATGTAATTGCAAATACGATGAGGTATTTTCTTATTTTAGGATTTCGTTTACCCAAAGAACAACTGAGCCTTTATACAATCCAATATCTGTCTATCACGGCCTCTAATAAATTAGCTTTATGATACATTTCTCACAAAGTTGCCGCGAAAAGCAGACGTTTTGCTACTGACTCGAATGCAATCAAATAAAAAGATATAAACGCTTGTGGGTGAATATCAGAAACGTGTATTTTTTTTCAACTTTGGTGGCGAAATTTTCTCTTCAGTTTTCGTGAAAAATGAGGACCTGGTATAAGAATAGAAAGTCTAAGCTAGAAGAACCTTCAAGAGGTCTGAGAATATCTGGATAACTTTTTGAGATATTTAAGTTCAAAGTCTAGTGTGGCCACCAGAATTGATAATCGCCCACCAAAATCGAAAGTACCCACCAAAATTGAAAATCAGTGACACCAAAATTGGATTTTTCTGTCACACAAGCTCTAAAATCAATAAAATAAAGCTCAAAGTGGCTAATATCACGAATTCTCGGGAATTATCAATAACTTTCAACGTTTTATAAAACTCTATTGTTAAAAAAACATAGATATTATTATTTAATATCTATCAATCCATCAACCCTTGGTGGACACAGACCTCCCCTAACTTGCGCCACTCTGACCAGTCCTGTGCCTCTGAATCCCTCTGGATTCACTCTCTAGTGTCTGCTGTCTTCTTTAGGTCGTCAGTCCACCTGGTTGGGGAGCTTCCAATGCTCCTTTTTCCAAGACGTAGGCGCCATTCGAGGACCTCTTCCCAATGGTCATCGGTCCTTCGAATTATGTGGCCAGCCCATTGTCACATCAGCCGGTGTACTCAATGAGCTATGTCGATTATCTATTATTATTGTTCGTCTACGTCATTTCTGATTCAATCACGTACAGAAATACCGAGCATAGCACTCTCCATCCGCTTTTTCTCTCTCCGTCCGCTTTGAGTTTATGAATAAGGCCAATAGTAATAAAGCACGACGTCTCGGAGCCGTATGTCATCACTGGCAACACACACTGCTTGAACAGCTTCGACTTCAGGCACTGAGATAGTGTTTTGGACGACAAGATATAACGCAGTTTTCGAACGCAGCCCATTCGAGTTGAATTCTACGAGTGACTTATTTCTCGACTTTTGGAATTGCTTTTGGACGTAGGTACATGATATGGACATTGTACATGATTTTCGTCTTGTCCATGTTCATCTTAAGACCCACCCATTGTGGCGTTGTTGAAGTCCCCTATGATTTTACCAAGTTCCTCGCATCGCTTATATATCGCAAGGTGTGATGTAACTATTGACCACGATGATACCACGTTGTTTACTTGTTTCTATTCCATCAGCTTGAATACGTCTTCCAACGCAGCAGTAAATAGTTTAGGAGATATGACGTCCCCTTGCCTGACACCTCTCTGCAGTTGAATAGGGTTCGTAGCTGTGTCGTATACTCTGACGGAAATGGTACCTGATGATTACAAACACTTCAATACCTCGATATGAGAATTAAGTACCGATACTGATACCGATAGAATAAAGGGTTTCTCATAGTCTACATAAGCAACACATAACAGCAGATTATACTCCTTGGTCTTTTGTATAATCTGCCTCAGTATGTGTATATTATGGTCTATGGTTCTGTAGCCTTTCAGAATCCTGCATGCGATTTGTGAGCACCCTCGCAAACGGCTTACAAACGTGGTTCAGAAATGCAAAGGGCCTTTATAGTTCTTCAAAAGGGCTTTTTCGCCCTTCTTGAAGAACAGAGTCACCACAGTTCCGGGGTCCACGCTTCCGGGGTAGTTCCAGTATTGATGACGGAGTATTGGAGCGTCATTAGTAGAGGTTTCCCATCAGCTCTTAGTAGCTAT
Organism: Thymelicus sylvestris; assembly: GCA_911387775.1. Taxonomy (NCBI): domain Eukaryota; kingdom Metazoa; phylum Arthropoda; class Insecta; order Lepidoptera; family Hesperiidae; genus Thymelicus; species Thymelicus sylvestris. Next base: position 10,218,436 of record OU426909.1, on the reverse strand, counting down.
TGTGAATCCGTCATTTCCCGGAGCCTTGTTCTTTTTAAGCTGTTTGAGAGCCTCTCTTATCTTATACAGGCGGCGTCTGGGATATCCTGTGTGTAGTGTCGGGTCAGTTTAGCTTGATTGTTATTGTCCTCGCAGGCAGCTGGAGCTTGAGAGGAGGCATGCGACCATCTCTCAGAACTTCAGATTTCGACAAAAACATGGTGCTGGACTTGGTCTTCAACCTCGTAAGCTGACTTTGCCCAATAGACAGATCCCTGGCAAACACTTTGAAGCCCTAGTTTCGCTTAAGTAACTCGTTTTAAATTTTGGTCACGCATAAACGCCACCAAATCCACCAAAATTGAGCCACCAAACTTGGACCATGCATTAAAAAAAATCTTTAAAAATAGGGATCTTAAGTTACAATTAAATTTATATAACTATTTTATGCGTAATCCAAATCACAACCTATATTGTGTAGCTTACTATAAAAGCACTTTAAAATAAACAGCAAATCAATCCACCAAAAATTGAACAATTCTTGTCCCCCTGTGCCACCCAAGCGGGTACTTTTGTTTTGGCGGGAAGTCATAGCTCTAATCACATACCTCTTACACTCAAACGTTACCACACTCCTGTGCCATGCGAAATAATAAAACTTAAATGATCGCATACGCAAGAAAGTTCACGTTTTAGTAAGTTGAATAAGTGCACCCAAGATTTTGGTTTTTTCTTGGACAAACTTTGATCGAGTATCCTGTGATGTTAAATAACATTTTATAATATGGTTTAGTTATTTTTAGATAATGTGTCTTATGTGTATACTAAAGAAATTATATATTTTTCATTTTAACTTCAATTGTCACTGTGGTGAATGAAATTATATCAAAAAATGGAGCTGGGACATACCACAAAACTTGAATTTAAGGCATTTTTGTTACCCTGATTTTTTTTATACACATATATTTAAAAAAACAATGTGGCCCCAATTAAAAGAAGTTACGTAGTTTACTATATAAAAAAATTAGAAACATTCTATCATTTTACACCTCGATTCTCAACGTGGACACGTAAAATTTGCCGATTTGATATTCACCCTTGTACACTCCTCCTCGTGGGGTTTCCCGTGTTGTGGGTCGCATCAGTGGCATGGAAAACACAAAATACATCACTATCACATCCGTGTACAAATATTTATCCGGCACATAATAATATCTGCTCAGGCCGGGAATCGAACCCGGTCCCCCTCGCTTCGCAGGAAGGGTCTATCAACTAGGCTACAGAATCGTCAAAAATGTTTTTTTTTTGTGATAATGAAGTCGAAATTGTTGAAATGTATGAAGTCATGGTTTTATTGCTTTATAGAATATTACTTTCAAAATAAAAGTATTTAGTTTTACTTATCATAATTATTTTTTAACAAAAAATAAAACCAACGAAAAAAAAACTGAAAAGCAAAAAATAAAATAAACCATTTAGTATTATAAATTAAGATCCGAAATTAACAGTAAATAAATAATTTTGAGACCGTGCCAAACAAACAACCAAAATTAATTACATAAAATTCATAATATTATGAGGGCAGCGGCATGCGATGCACACGGCAGCAGCAGCGCGGCGCACATCTTTTCGCCGTTTGTTTTTTCATTTGTTTGGCACCGCCTCAAAATTATTTATTTACTGTTAATTTCGGATCTTAATTTATAATACTAAATGGTTTATTTTATTTTTTGCTTTTCAGTTTTTTTTTTCGTTGGTTTTATTTTTTGTTAAAAAATAATTATTTTTTAATTTTTAGTTGCTATAATACTTATAATTAATAATAAATTATTGATTTTATGACTTATTCTTCAGTTACCAGGTAAAAATGTAATAGATGAAATATCAATCATCCCCTATTTTCGTACCTATAGGGGTAAAATTTTTTTTCAAAATTTAAACAAGAGTAACCTCAAGGTATACACTATTCAATAAAACAAGAATCATCGAAATCGGATCATCCAGTACAAAGTAATTGGGGTTAACATGTAAAAATTCCGGGTGAAAAACGGGTGAATAATCAATCATTCCCTATTTTCGTACCTTTAAGGTGGGAATAAAATTTTCAAAAAAATACGGGACCAACTTCAGGACATACCCTATCCAACAAAAAAAGAATCATCCAAATCGGACCACCCTGTGCCGATTTCTGCGTGATCATACATTAAAAAAAAATATATATACGTGTCGAATTGAGAACCTCCTCCTTTTTTTTTCGTCGGTTAAAAAGAAGATTTCATTAACGAGAAAAGATATTGAAACTGAAAAATGTTTTTCTCTTATACAGTACAGAACTGAACGCAAGGGAGTTATTAATGCTCTTCGAACTTCATAGATTTTCTTTCGTCGATTATATTATGGAGGTCAACAAAGAGGACATAGAGGCCTGGAGAGGCATAGCGTCAGATCCTATCAGTTCTTCGACGAAACTTGTAATAACCATATAAAGATTTATAACAAAACTTCAGAAATCAAAGAAGGTCAGTAAAGATTTAATTTTAACAAAAAAAATCTTTTTATACTCTGTTCCCTGCTGAGGAATAAAATTAGCAAGATTAGGTATGCAGCCGGGTTTAACACAGCCGTTAAATTCTTATATAACGAAGAAGACCAGTTTTTACAATTAAAAAGTACAAGTTTTTTACTTTTCATTAGAATAGCAACCGGTTCACTTATTTCTACTTAACCTCGCTTTTCTTCGAGTAAAAATTTCTTGTTTACTTATAGTACCTACCTACCTGTATAACAGCAAGTATCTACTATAGTCTAACACCTAGGAGTTAGAACTTAAGTTCTTCAAGGTTTTTAAAAGTTTTTAGCCAACACAGATATTTCAGTTTTCATCTCGTTTAGTCAGCGGTATCTTCATAATATATACTCGTACTTATATTATAAAGAGGAAAGATTTGATTGTTTGCATTGAATAGGCTCCAAAACTACTGGACCGATTTGAAAATTTCTTTCACTGTTAGGAAGCTACACTATCCCCGGGTAACATAGACTATATTATATTTTCAAAAAAAAAATAGGGATCCTTAATAAAACTCCAATAATGTAACCCAAGGTATAAAAAGCGGCCAAGTGCGAGTCGGACTCGCCCATGAAGGGTTCCGTAGCAGCAAATAACATAATATAAAAGTTTTTGTAGTTCGTTGTAACTTTGATCGATGTTTTTTGCGGTTTACGATTTATGACGTATTAAAAAAAACTACTAACTAGATCTCGTTCAAATCAATTTTCGTTGGAAGTTTGCATGGTAATGTACATCATATATTTTTTTTAGTTTTATCATTCTCTTATTTTAGAAGTTACAGGGGGGGACACACACATTTTACCACTTTGGAAGTGTCTCTCACGCAAACTATTCAGTTTAGAACAAAATGATATTAGAAACCTCAATATCATTTTTGAAGACCTATCCATAAAAAAAATTTTTTGAGTTTCAGTTCTATGTATGGGGAACCCCAAAATTTATTTATTTTATTTTATTTATTTAACAATTTATGTACACAAACAGAGCATATAAAACAAGGTGAAAGATATTTTGTACAAAGGTACTGCTTATTTCTATTAGAAATCTCTTCCAGCAGACCTAGGAATGGAAACGTTTATTTATTGTTTTTTTTTTCTATTTTTGTGTAAAAATCTTAAAACGGTTTACAGAATACATCTACATACCAAGTTTCAACAGTATAGTCCTTATAGTTACGGAGAAAAGTGGCTGTGACATACGGACGGACAGACAGACAGACAGACAGACGGACAGACATGACGAATCCATAATGGTTCCATTTTTTGCCATTTGGCTACGGAACCCTAAAAAATGAGAAAACCGAAGCAAAGCGAGGGCGGTTACTCGTTTCATATAAAAAGGTAATTCACCGGAGATAAGTGGAAATCAAACACTCATGAATAAAATAATTGTGACTAATAAATATATTATCCATTGACCGGTGAATGACTTTCCTGTTCATTAAATCGCTCAATCATACTTTGATAGAGCGCAGTCAATATTATCAATCAAATAAGGTAATAAACTTATCGATAATATTATTTTTTTATATTTATTGGCGCATTTGAATTAGAGTGAATGAGAGAGTGAATGACAAGGAAAACTGTCTTGCACTCCTTACAATACCAGATGTTAGCATGGAAAACCATAGTTGGGACCAGGAGGTATCATGGCAACCTGCTTCGTGTTTGGTGAAGTGTCTGTCTAGATAATATTAAGGTAATTAATTCTACGATGTGTTATACCTAAGATTGTGAATTGAAGCTCGAAAGTGTATTACAAGTTGTAAAGCGAAGAGATTTAATTTCGAATGGCACTTATCTAGAATATAAAAAACCGACTGCGTATAAATTTAAAAAACAAGCCCAGTAGTTTAGAATGTTATTAAAAGTAATACTGAACAACTACACCATAGAAAAATTAACAGCTGGGGCCCATTCTTCAACCAATCAAATCTTGTTTGTTTGTTCCCAAGCAGCACTGTAAAATTTAAATGGGTACGGACTGTTACACCTTCTATGGCGTAGTTGTTCAGTATTACTTTTTACAACATTCTAAACTTTTTTAATTTTTTAAATATCTTTGATCATCGTAATTTTTTAAATATACTGCAAATGGACACCGCGAATATAAAGGGTTCTGTTTTGACTACGGAACTAGTTCTATTTTGTTTAATAAATGTAATTTTAACAAATATTATTCACAAAATTTAGCTTCCTGCTCTTCTTCTCTTACTTACTTACTCATCTTAAACTTTAACTATACCAAAAATTAGACTTCTACGTGCTTCCATTATTCTTAAAAAGGGGTACAAACGTTTTCCCCTCACGTAGTAATATCCATACCTATAGATAGATATAAAATATGATGTAAGGTTAATTACAGTCTTACAAAATACAGCTTAATTACAGTCTTCAATCATAACGCAATAAAACAATTTATTATGTTAATCCATCCAACACGACATCCGGTGGAAACACTGACGTAGACATTGTTAGAAATTCTTGTTACTTCAGCGATAGCAAAATTCAAATTACGTCTAACCTAATCCAGGAATGAATCAGCATTAACATAATAAATCATACGTTGATGTTATTAGCAAGGTGTCGTAAACTTTGGCCGAGATTAATAGAGTGAAGGCGTTTCCACATTACATTTCTCATTAATTTTTACTTTCACGTATTCTATACTAGAGGAAAGATTAGATTTTTTAATTGTTTGTTTATTTGTAATGGATCAACTAAAAATTTATTGGATCGATTTCAAAATTTCTTACACAAATAGAATGCTCTGTAGTTTCTGAGTAACTTGCGCTATGTTATATAAAAATAGGGATCTATACAAAAACCGAAACAAAGCGAGGGTAGTACTTAATAAAGAGGAAAGATTTTTGTATGTTTGTATCGAATGAACTTAAAATCTTCTGGACCGATTTCAAAAATTCCTCCATCTAAAGAAAGTTGCATTATTCCTGAGTGAAATAACTTTTTGATTATGAATAATAATGTATTTTACTTCATCACGTCACATCACAAGTAAAAATGTTTGACCCAGCGAAGAGGGTACGGGTCAGCTACTTCGGTAAAAAGTATATTATGTGATTCTAAATTTAATGATAATGAGATAGATTAAAACAACATCTTATAATAATGTTTAATATCTTTACGCCGTACTTGGAATTAAGTTTCAATCTTCAGTACAAAGTTTTTGGATTAGATCGTTTAGAAGTCTACCAAAAAATCGCTTTAAAAATGTCTGTCTATCCACAATAGGACAGCGTGGAAGATTGTAGAAGATTAAATATTGATTTTCGCCCTGTAAGTACACACAAGAACAATCACGGAATCAAATCGTGCGATGTAATGTGGAAACGCCCTAGCGACAAGCTGTTCCGAAAATAATGTTGTGATCCATTTCTTTCTGTCTTTACATCTTGTTTCAAATCTGTCTGATGTTGACGAACGTTCACTTTAAACTAAATTATCTTGCTGACAGATTTTGGATTGAAAAATATGTCAAAGCTTTAATTGTTTTAGGGTTCCTTTGATCCGAACTCTTTTATAATCAATTACGTGTTGGTCTATGTCATTGTCTCATATGAGTTTTAGATAACTCAGAATCTAATTCGAAACGTCTAGGGGTGGATTAGTGCTAAAATACTAACACTAATCCAGTGCTGGTAAACCAGGGTGTCATAAGCGGCAACAGAAACCGGCCGGCTTGGTGGTAGGGCTCTGTGTAGGGATAGTATCATAAATATTATTCATCCAATGTTATTAATATTGGAAAGATAATAAATCTTTCCGTGAAGCTAGCCTGCCTCAATAGGTAGACCATTACCTGGAATAAGATGTAGAGTAATTATTATTCTAGAAAACTCAGACAAAGACATGGGAAGTGAGGTAACCTGCATACCTATCTCTTTTGCTGACAGTACATTTAAATGTGCCGTACTTAATTAACAACATTTAACATCACACCCAGTACGCTTATAACTTGCCCCACTAATTTATCGGAAAATATATTAAATCTCAGCTGGCAAAGAAGAATGCGATTCATGTTTTCATCCCGCATACTTATGGAAAACTTTTGCGTTGAGAATGTATAATGCAAACCTACGCTTTGAAGGCTATTGGAAGACTCGTGATGGTTCTTCTCATTCAGCTTCTCACAATGTGAGGGAATTCAACGTCTTGTCCACCACCCCGGCCAAGAGGGAGTTTGTAATAATCTAAATTTTACTAAGAAACAACAGAGTTCAAAAATGTAGCAGTCGAAAAACATATAATTATTATATGAAAATCGACACAATGTATGGCTATAATATTTTAGGAGTTGCCTCAATTCCTATTGAATCCCATCATTGGAAAATATAGAAAAATATGAAGTGAGTCTGCACACTCTTTTAATAATAAAACAATTTTCCAAATCGGTTGATAAATGACGGAGTTTTGAAATAACAAACATAAAAAAAATGCAATCGAATTGTTAATATCCTCTTTTTTTGAAGACGGTTAAAAATAAGATTTGTCTAAGATTCGAACTCGAAACTCTCTTCATGGGAGGCTCATGATACACATTATTATAACTTCTAGTTAAACATTGCCAATATCAATCAAGATACAGCAGATATCATAAAGCCTTTATGGTAATTATATCCTACGGAATAATTGAATGACCAGGTAATTGAATGTCAGCGTTGCGGATTATCAAAGGACATCAGGTCGTGGCGGTACTAATGAATTTATCTTGTCAGTACGATAATAACTTCAAAGCTTGGATCGGACTAACTTGTAAGCTCCTGCAACTACGCACACAGAGAAAATATACCTAGGAAGTGAAGGAACTATGTGAATATTAATGGAGTTTTCGAGCTGTTCAAGCGTTGAAGATCATCAGCATCATTTTTCGGTTCAACAATAAAAAGTGTAACGTAGTGAAATACAGTAATACTGTTTTTAACAATATACCTAGTTGGCAACCCTATTTAGTACCCACATCGCATCCACTCTTAAACCTAACAATCTGTCCGCTAGAACAGCGGAAGATGGCAATTTTCACTTTGAGCGTGCCAGTTGATTGGAATTACTCGAAACGACCTTGATATCAGCTGATAGGGTCCATTTTCGATTAGCGCCCCTCATCATCCAGTCCGGTCAATCGCTAACTTGATTTGCGTCCAGTGCGGAAGATTAATACAATGCCAGAGATATCGCAAATTGACAATCGCCCTTTTAACGGCGTGCCAATCAAATGTTGCATTCGTCTTTGTTCGTAGCTAATTTCGGAGAATTGAAGCGCTCATAGCCCGGCGGCTTCAGTTCTGTCGATCTAAACACGCGGTAGCGTGTAAGCCAATTTTCTAGCTAACAGAATTGGCGAGCAGCACCGTGTGTAATATTACATCCTAAATTCCAAACCTAACGCTCCAACCCAGAGTCACTAGCGGTTACTTAAATCGCTACTTAGTACAGAATTTGTATGGTGATTCTTTACTAAGGAGCGTTTAAAGTATCCATTATTGACTCTGAGTTGGGGCGTAAGTGATCGACAATAGCGGGCGAGCTCGAAATTTGGATGGGTGATGTAGTACCGAAAAATTCTTGAGCGTTTCCGTGCTTCGGAGGGCACATAAAGAAATGATCAGTTCCGGTAGTTGTTGTAAGATAACAGTCATGAGCCATGTTGCAGCATTATTTTTAAGTTATAAATGATGACAAAAAGACCCTTTAACATTGTTTACAAAATAAGACTCATGTAATAATTCTTGACAACAAAATAACCGAATTCAAAATTAGAGATAACTTAATAGTATCAGGCGTTACTTTGCGGAAATCCATTGTTATTAAGTTAGTATTAGTCTACTTTGCAACAATCCGCGTTTAACATGTATGATGGTATATACTTTAAAACATGCGTGGCACCTCCCTCCCTCCCACAACGGAAACATGCACTACAATAATTAAATAATTAATTGGTATATACGTTTAATTATTGTAGTGCATGTTTCCGTTGTGGGAGGGAGGGAGGTGCCACGCATGTTTTAAAGTATATACCATCATACATGTTAAACGCGGATTGTTGCAAAGTAGACTAATACTAACTTAATTAGAGATAACTCAAAAACTACTCATCAGATCTCGCTCAAATTTAAGTGGGACTATAAAACAAACACCATCTTTCGATTAAAAAAAGAATAATCAATATCGGTTCACCCAGTCGAAAATTATGAGGTAAGAAACATAAAAAAATACAGTCGAATTGAATACCTCCTCCTTTTTGAAGTCGGTTAAAAACAGACTATACCACAACTATTCCTCAACGTATACTGTGTGTTCCTTACTCTATGTGCACAGTATATTAGTACACCACAACCGTATTATGTATCCCTGAGGAATGGCCAAGTTTACCCTTTGTTTACGTAACGCCGTATTATTGCAGTAGTCGCCGACTTAAATTAATAAACCATGGTTTGCTCACCTGGCAGTAGAGGGCGCTGTACACGCTACCTGTAAATGAACATGAATGTGTTATTTGAGGGTACGTTGTAAACTACCTATTGTAGTACTGTTCTGTAATATAAATAATATTTATATTACAGAACAGTGTATATGTATTCGCTATTATTATGTTATGTTACATTATGTTACAGCTAATACACAGTGATATTGTGTACATAATATGATGCTATGTACATAGACCTTGTACGATACCTGCACCCAAAATTATTGATATTTTCTTTTCATCATTTCATTTTCAAGTATAAAGTGTGTATAATCTAAATACTAACAAAAAATAACCGACTTCAAAGTTAATCAAAAACTACTCGTCCAATCTAGCTCAAATTTAAGTGGGACTACATGACAAGCACCTGCTTTCGATTAAAAAAAAAGAATCGTCGAAATCGGTTGGCGTGATATTGAGTTATTCATCCATTTTAATACAAATTTAAGACTTTGGTTTTCTCATGGATGCCATTGTCAGATCTCAATAAAATTTATGTGGAACTACATGACAGCCACCAGCTTTCGATTAAAAAAAGAATCATCAAAATCGGTTCGCCCAGTCGAAAGTTCTGAGGTAACACACATAACAAAAATACAGTCGAATTGAGAACCTCCTCCTTTTTTTGAAGTCGGTTAAAAAATTTCAAACTACTAAAGAGCAAATAACATTGTATACTATTTGTGTTCATTTAAAACGCAAGGATCAAGTCATGACCTAAGTTAATTGCGGTCAGGTTGGTAAATAAATAAAGCTTTAATGTCTGTCTGACAATTCAAGGCTCCTTAAACATATCAAAGGCTTAGCCAACTAACATTAGCAGGCAAATGATGAACTTTGTAGCGGCATGGTCCTAAAGGGATGTTAAGGAGCTCCGTAACCGTAACCGAAACTATGGAATATCCGTTATAAAAATCTATCCATAACCGTAACCGAAACTATGGAATATCCGTTACAAAAATCTATCCATAACCGTAACCAAATCTATAATATACAACAAAAAATCTTTGTACGTATGTCCTTAATAGACTCTAAAACCATTCAACCGATATGGCTCAAAATAGTTTCATTTGAAAGGAAATAATCCGAAGGTGGTTTGAGACCACTAAAACAATGCATTAGATACATTCAGTCCATTGATAAAGTCGATTTTCCACTTCTCCCATACAAAAATTTCCCGAAATGAAATTAGATCCTTATTTTAGCGTCCAATATAAAACTTTCAGATAATTCAATGAGACATGTTATGACAGGTTCTTGGTTTTGCTCGGTTCAGCACCAACACAAGCTGTGCGGGTAACTTGCATTGTTTGATTATTCTTTTCTTTGTCACTCCTTGTATTTTACTGTTAAAAGTTACTTGAAGAATCTAATATCCGTAACCGAAACTAACCGAAACTATAATCCAACGGATAATCCTTAATAATTTTATATCCGTTACCGTAACCGAAACAGGAATAATATTATTCCAATATCCGTATTCGGATCTGGAATTTCAAATCCGTAACATGCCTGGTCCTATTAAAGGCGCAATTCCATGATCTTGTACAGAGCGAGCTAAAATGCCGAATAAGTGGGTTATTTCGGTGCGAATTGGCACTCTGTAATCCAGGAATGCACTTCAGCATTGATTGACATGTAAAAGTACTAAAGATCGATAAATAGCACATAAATAGGAATAATTCGACTATAATTCGACGTAGTTTGCATCTTACACATTATAAGCAGCTATAAGTGCGTACAATTATACTCGTAGGTACAATATAAGTACGTACAATTATTTAATAAGCATCCTAAGATTTCAAGGCTTGAGTTCTTATAGTGTTCTCTATAAGAGCCAGTGCTTATTTTATTGCTTTGACCTCTCAGATATCTACATTTTAATTTTTGTTTTGCTGCGAACTTATTCTAGGTTGTACGAGGTGTTTCCATCTAGTTATAATCTGGGTGTCTTCAAGGGAAGAGTGAATGAGCTTTTGCAAAGTTAGTGCCTTCACTATCTTGGACTTCATCGCCATTTACCATCATTTTTTATGAATCAACGGTCGCCGTTGGCCCTGAGTACCTTTACAGCTTTACGCGGACAAAACTTGCCATCAGTAATTTTAGCAAGTATTAATTTATTTTAACCAAATTCAAAAAATGGAGGAGGTTCTTAATTCGACCCTTTCTTATGTTACCTCATAACTTTTTACTGGGTATACCGATTTTGATGATTCTTTTTATATTCGAAAACCAGTGCTTGTCATGTAGTCCTATTTAAATTTGAGTGAGATCTAACAAGTACTTTTTGATTTGTCTTTAATTTTGAAGTCGGTTATTTTTTGTCAAGAATTATTATATAAACAAGCATCAAGACGTTGATGGCCAAAAAGAAAATTGCATGCAATTTATCATAATTACGGGCTCTCCTATATTGCGACTGTGGAAATTCCGAAATATCGCGTAGAACAGACGGTTATACAAGCGATTAGGGTTCCCTTTATTAACGTGGGCATGAAACCATAAATATTCCTAAGTATAGTAACTGGCTTCGCCTTACTTCGGAAAACTAATTCACTTAAGACACATATTTGCGTGTACAAATACGTAGACGGGATTCTTATTATAAACATGTATTTTTTAATTCTGAATTAAAAATAACTAAATGTAACCCAAGCTTATTGCAGCAAAAAATCGCATCCAAATCCATTTAGCCTTTCTACAATTAACCGGAACAAACGCACAGACAAACATAAACCGACAAACAGGCGACAATCTAAAAACCATTGTTATGATGATAACCAAATTATTTATCCTTAATTCTCTATACAAGATACAAATACCTGTCTACATTTGTGCATTTAACATTGAACGTATGATAATAATGTTTGCTTATGCAAATGCGTTTAAACTCGTACATCAGTCTATTAATTATTTCAGCTGGCTGTATCTGGCTGTAACCTAAGTATAGTCGGCAAAAGAATCGTAATCTTGTAAATCGTACCTTGCGTATATAACTAGCATTTTACATTAATTATAACACGCACATTCTGTAATATTAAACATTACTGAACGCTTTTGTTTCATGTCTTGCATACCTAATTCTGTTGCCGATTGTACATCACTATTATACTGATTTAACCTTTCTAGGTCTCGCATGTCATGTCATGTTAGTTAGCATGCTAGTTCTTAGGTTTTACTTCTACAGGCCTGAATCTGAAACTGTATGAAAAGACCTAAATAGTTAAAGGAAATATACTATTATTCCAGCATCACCTTTCCAATCCAATGTCACGTGATCGCTGTTCAGGTACTTCTTCGAAACTTGCCATCCAGTTGTATATTGTATTATGTTCTAAGTCGTTTGAATCAACAAAATTTTCTCAACTCTTGACCAATAAAACCTTCAAACGGTTAAGTCTATAAACGCTAAAGAAAATATATTGTTGCAGAAATTCACAAAAGATTCTCAGAAAATATATGGTTTCTCGCCTTGACCGGCTTGTCCCTTTGTTCTAGAGATAGTAAATTTAGTTACCGACCCTTTATTGGCCATTTAAGGAATACGGCGGGGGACATTGCGAATGGTTTGGTCATGCTCATACGTGACTCAATGTTATATTAGTACGTGTTACTACTACTACTTTTGAAGGGAAACGAATCTTATTGTTAATTAGCATGGTTCTGATAAATAATCATTATTTTTATTATAAGTATTTCATAAACTAATAAGTGGTTTTTTTATGTTTGTTTTTATTATAATAATTTTACTTGTTTTTGGTATTTTGTTTGATTGGGCTTTAAATGTTGGACGGATTTAATAATAAATAAATAAATAACGCTTCACACTCATAGCCCCACACTAGGATTCCCTGTGCCGTGGGTGCCATGGACAACACACAACATAGACAAGGACATTCACACCCAGACCGAGAACAGAAATTCAAACTCATCATTCAAATTTCTGCCTCGCTGGGAATCGAACCCAGGACCCTCGGTGCGGCGATCCGGTATGGTAACCATTTACAAATATAATAGATTTAAAAATAAATGTCTTACGGCCGGTCTCAATAATGTACTAACAGATGGAAGGCTGTGAATAGGGCTACCATTAGTATGTTATCTGTCATATTTGTCAATTTTTGCCTCTGAAAAATTGACAAATATGACAGATGACAGCCCTATCCACAGTCTTCCATCTGTTAGTACATTATTGAGACCGGCCGTTAGTCTACGTCCGCACAGACAGGCGGCTTGCTTAGCGCCTAGAGCCTAGTGGTTTGCATTCTGACTACTTGCTAGGATACAAGCTGGCCGCACTGAGAAGTGGTTTGCGTGGTAGGTCACTAGGTGCCTCGGTCATTTTGCTTGTCGGCACGTTGACGAAATGTCACTCTCAAAAATATCTTACAAAATTAATGAAATAAATTCAACAATTTCTCGTTTCAGCTTTTAGTTTATGCCATTGACATTCATCAATAATATTATATCCATGACAACCCGACCATCAATGTCATTTTTGCTTCAAAAATGCCTAGCGCCTAATGACAAAAAACCAATACGTTTGTTTACTTCGATACACGCTAAGCAACTATTTAGGCACCAAGCGCGCAGTGCGGCCAGTCGCGAACACTCTAGCTAGAGCGTTCATTATACGAAGCTACTCGCTAGGTGACTAATTAGGCTCTAGGCGCTAAGCAAGCCACCTGTCTGTGCGGACGTAGCCTTAATATTTATAAACGATGAATATCATCATCATCATTGTAAACTGGGGTTAATTTAGTGTTTTATTTCATTCCGTCCAGAAATAAAAAGTTATCAATTTAAAGAAAACTGTCTAAAATATACATTTTTTCGTGTATGTGCTCTCTGTGAATTAAAATAAATTTCCCTAAACGAAGCGGGGACAGTAACTATTTTATATAAATACAATATAAAATGTTATTTAATACGTGCATAAACGCCGAAAACTACTTCCACGAATGTCAATTTTTAACTGTCACATTAATTCATTTTAAGTTTTACTACAGCGATGTGCCCTCATGAATAACAAATAAAATTATTTACTGCAGTTTCTCAACGAAAAGTAGAATTTAAATAATTAACCACCTAACAGAATTTTGCTAACTTACTTGCGAATGTAATAAATAGTGAACTTTACAAAATAAAAGCGTGATCAAAGTTATACATTTTAAAAAATATAATTAACACAACGGATAGTTAACCTAACTGCAATTTGAGAGGTCCTGGATGTTTCAGTGCACGGATTAATTTAGCTTGATCGTTAGGTAGGCAATGACTATTGACACAGTATAAATATATGATTTCTTTACTGTGCTAGTGATGTGTTATTTGATTGTCCTTATCTTATCAGGTTTAATACCTTTTTTATATATTTTTTAATAATCTAACTTGAAATTGTTTTCTTTGGTTTCCCATTAAGGAAACCTTGCCTACGAATTTTTCTTACGGTTGCCATTATTTAGTTGACGACCCGTGTGACGCAATGGTTACCATGCTGGATCGCTGTGGGTTCGATTCCCAGCGAGGTGGAAATTTGAATGATGAGTTTGAATTTCTGTTCTCAGTCTGGGTGTGAATATCCTTGTCTATGTTGTGTGTTGTCCATGGCACCCACAACACAGGGAATCCTATTGTGGGGCTATGAGTGTGAAGCGTTATTTATTTTATAACTTATTTATTTACGCCAAATTATTCTTGGTTGACGTAGTATAATTGTTATATGACCCAAACACATAAACGCAGGTATTAAGTCTCCTTAATTTGAAGAGTTTAAGTTTAAGCTGTTATTTTTGCTGTTAAATCCAGCATAAAAGAACCCCAATTTAATATTATCATAGAGAGCTTGGGTCTAGAATTAAAACATGTATTTCGAACTGTACTTTCGACGTCCCCAAACCATTTCCGCTCTTCTAGGTGTCACTCTATTTAATTACCTACTGAACTGTTTAAAACTGGAAATTATTTCGAGGATTCGGTGATAAAAACTTTTTAAATTAATCTCGAATTTTGAGTGCGAGTCACGCGAGACCTAATTACGTGTCGTCAGAGTTAACCACAGTATACGAGTTGCTGCGCTTTTAGTGAAGGGGTGTTAACTCAATTTATTATCTTATTTGCCGAATTTAAAAAAAGAGATTATTTTTTAACAGACGCAAAAAGATGGGTGTTATGTTTAACGTGTCTGTGCATGAATGTGTGTGTGTGTGTGAGTGGTTGAGTGTCGTGTTCCTGCTGGGGGTTTGAAAGCCAGTATTATTTTAAGTTTAAAGAACATATTTTATGATATTAGCCGACAAACTAGGAGACGAGCTGTAAGTAGTTATCATGGGCCATGGATATCAGATATCTTATAATATCTACATCTGGAGACCACTCCTCAGAATACCTGAAGACGGAACACGTGATATTTTGATCACGTACGGTCACCTGCAGAGAAAAGTAACCCTGTTTTTAAACACACAGTAACAGATTGGTTACTTTTCTCTGCAGGTGACTGTACTGTACATATGTATTTTACTTTATAGTATCTTTAACATACATTTTATGCATTAGGTATGCAGTGATGCACATAACTCTAAATAAAAGCGGCCAAGTGCTAGTCGGACTCGCCCATGAAGGGTTCCGTAGCAGCAAGTAACATAATATAAAAGTTCTTGTAGTTCGTTGTAACTTTGATCGAGGTAAATTGCGGTTTACGATTAATGACGTATTAAAAAAAAACTACTAACTAGATCTCGTTCAAACCAATTTTCGGTGGAAGTTTGCATGGTAATGTACATCATATACTTTTTTTAGTTTTATCATTCTCTTATTTTAGAAGTTACAGGGGTAAAATGTGTGTCCCCCACACACATTTTACCACTTTGGAAGTGGCTCTCGCGCAAACTATTCAGTTTAGAAAAAAATTATATTAGAAACCTCAATATCATTTTTGAAGACCTATTCATAGATACCCCACACGTGGGGGTTTGATGAAAAAAAAAATTTTGAGTTTCAGTTCTAAGTATGGGGAACCCCCAAAATTTTTTTTTTTCTATTTGTGTCTGAAAATCTTAATGCGGTTTACAGAATACATCTACTTACCAAGTTTCAACAGTATAGTTCCTATAGTTTCGGAAAAAAGTGGCTGTGACATACGGACGGACAGACAGTCAGACAGACAGACAGACATGACGAATCTATAAGGGTTCCGTTTTTTGCCATTTGGCTACGGAACCCTAAAAATGAGTGCAGGAGATGACATCCAAAGCACAGTATCGCTACTGTAATCCATACTATCCATACTAATATACTATTATACTATTTACTATTATTTACTATTTTATACTATTTACTATTATTTACTATTAATTTACTATTATTTACTATTATTTTATAATATTATAAATGTGAAAGTGTGTTTGTTTGTTTTTTTGTTTGTTTGTCCGTCTTTCACGTCACAACGAAGCTGATAAATGGTATGGTTTTTGTGTGTGGAGATAGTGAGGAGGGTGGAGAGTAACGTAGGCTACTTTTTAAACATCACAAAACATCACAAAACATGTAAAACATCCCCATGGGAAGATCAATATTTTGTTAGTTGCTAGATATTTAGTACCGGGTGTTGTTAATAGATGGCGTTAGTAAAATTCATTTGCTAGTTCTGAATCACGCTATCAAATCAAATGATACATGTTTACTTAAGTCATAGGCAACTAAATTTAACTAAGTAAAAGTAAGAAGGATTTGTAAAAAATCGATCTCTACCGCGGGCGAAGCTGCGGGCAAAAGCTAGTCTAATATATAAAATTCTCGTGTCACGCTTTTTTGAAGTTGAACTCCTCCGAAACGGCTCGACCGATTTTCGTGAATCTTAGCGTGCATATCGGCTAGGGCGGAGAATCGGACAACATTTATTTTTCATCCCCCTAAATGTTAAGGGTGGTCCACCCCTAAATTTTTGGCAGGACAACGTTTGCCGAGTCAGATAGTATATTATAATGGCATAATAAAAGTGCAAAAGTTGAAACAGCCCACGAATGAGACTTGGCACGCTGTTTACCGAGCGGCTTTTACTAATGCTAGTATTATTGCGATGAAACATTTTATCCCACGTTAAGCTCAGTCAAGCACAAAATGCTACGGTTCATTTATAGAGCGAAATAAATGTAAAAAAATGAGATACTTTGATAGCGCGCCCGGAAAATCTGAAGTGTTTTTCTCCGAAAGAACCAAAGGTTGCGCGCACACGTAATACTGGATGACTTAGTGACTGTGTGATTTGACTTATGTAATAAGAGTGAATTTCAATAATAATCGTGTTCGGAATCCCACTAATATTATAAATGTGATTTTTTTATGGAAATAGCCGGCAAACGAGCTGACGATCCACCTGATGGTAAGCGACTATCGTCGCTCATGGACATCAGCAACACCAAAGGCATCACCGATGCGTTGCTGGCCAAGAAAAAGAGAAGGAAAAGAAAGAATTTGTGAGGATGCATGGATATTTGTTATTCTTTCACGCAAAAAGTACTGAACGGATTTTCATGAAAGTAGACAAACAAAAGTAGCAAATAAGTAGACCATGACCTGTCATAAGACAAAGGCTAACTACTTATTATCCCGGTAAACACGGGGAAAGCCGCTGGAGACCGCTAGTGATTTATGCTCAAAAATATCTCCTCTTTTTAACCGACTTCAAAAAAGGAGGAGGTTCTCAATTCGACTGTATTTTTTTATTTATTTTTTATGTTTGTTACCTCAGAACTTTCGACTGGGTGAACCGATTTTGATGATTCTTTTTTTAATCGAAAGCAGGTGCTTGTCATGTAGTCCCACATACATTTTAACCAGATCTGATAAGTAGTTTTTGAGTTATCCCTAATTTTAAAGTCGGTCATTTTGTTAGTAAAATTTAGTTTTTTACATTACGAGTATAATATCATTGGCAAACGATGAATGTACCAGCAATCAACCATTGCGCCATAAATCTTGGCTGATCAGAGTCAGTATAAACGCACCACAAATTTAATGTGACGCTCCAAAAATAAAATAATAAAACAGAACTTTATTGTCTTGCGCAGACAAAGGAAGACGCGGAGTATTTTGGAAATGACATAATAAACCCACCCAAGTGCCACGTATTCAAACTAGTCTCCTACAAATGTAGTCAAGCATAATTTCATTTTGCATACGTTCTTCTAGTACCTAATATAATTGTAATAAAACATATTTTTATTAATTTAAGAGTACAAGCAGAGCATTTTTTATTATTTTAATCATAGCTACAGTTTTGACAGAGAGTGTGAAGAAAACAGATAGAGGATTCAAAAAAGGAGAAGTTATTCAATTCGACTGTATTTTTTTTGTTTGTTACCTCAGAACTTTCGACTGGATGAAGCGATTTTGATGATTCTTTTTTTAATCGAAAGCTGGTCATGTGTACCCACTTTGAGCTAGATCTGACTTGTAGTTTTTGAGTTATTTTGAAGTTCTTTCTTGGTAAAATTCATTAAGTTATTCTCAAACTCTTGCAGGTGCTTAGGTTTTCACTCAGATCGCTTCATAATAAAAGTGATATTTTAAAAATACACACTGAAAATAACTGCAAAATCTGAATCTAACTCTTTCATACTGAAGAAAAATCTCTTAAACCTAACTACGATTAGAAAGGTGAGTTCATTTCATTCCTGCGTTCTTGTATCGCAAATTTTATAAACGAAACGAGGTAAAACCGGAGAATTTCGCAACAAAAGCTTGTGGCATAATGTGAACACTTCTCCAGTAAAGTGCTGAAAATTATACTTACATTAAACTCGCTTTATTGTACTATATGGGTGTTAAGATGCTTTTTATACGTACCCTCAAATGTAATACGGCAGTTTTAATGGGTAGGTTTATGGAATATTTCTTGTTATGCGTGCATCACACACGAAAGAAAGATATTAAGAACAATGATGACGATGATGTAAAAAAGAGAGAAAGAAAGAGAAAAAACGAAGAGTAGAGCTCTTCGCCAGAACAAGAGTGATTTGGCGGCTGACTCTTATTGATTATTATTAGAAAACAGTAATTCCAAAAGTGAAGCGGTGTTTACTATGTACTTTAAGCATCCTGTTTAAACCTGCCAACCCTGTAGTTATACCAGGAAAAATACCCTAACACTAACGCTTCACACTCATAGCCCCACACTAGGATTCCCTGTGTCGTGGGTGCCATGGACAACACACTAGACAAGGACATTCACACCCAGACCGAGAACAGAAATTCAAACTCATCATTCAAATTTTCGCCTCGCTGGGAATCGAACCCAGGACCCTTGGTGCGGCGATCCGGCATGGTAACCATTGCGCCACACGGGTCGTCAAAACAACAACGTTTGCATTTTCTATAGGCTCCATACTTTTAGTTGCTATCAAACTTAATCATAGTCTAGTCATATTTTTTAACCGACTTCAAAAAAAGGAGGAGGTTCTCAATTCGACTGTATTTTTTTTATGTTTGTTACCTCAGAACTTTGCACTAGGCAAACCGATTTTGATGATTCTTTTTTTAATCGAAAGCTGATGGCTGTTATGTGGTCCCACATAAATTTGAACGAGATCTGACAAGTAGTTTTTGAGAATTTGAAGTCGGTTATTTTTTGTTAGTAAAATTTAGATTATTAGCATACTAAATTAGATATAAAACACTTTTCATCCATTAAACAGATGGTTGTCTAGTTTGGATCTAGGGTAAAGTACAAAACAGTTAAATTGCTTTTAGCCGAGCTACAAACAGTAGCTCAAGGATCTATTTTCTATTTTCCTCAGTTTACCCCTCATTGCTTCGTAACTGCATCAGAATCAGGTTCATAGCTAACTTTGTAACGGTACAAGCGCCGGGGTATCCAAATTAGATTTCAATAGCGCACCTGCATGCACTTTGCCCGTTGCCGTACTGTAGGTTTTGTCTACTATACGTAGGTCACTCGAATTAATAATTACATTGAATTTTGTAAAACCTCGTCACTTTGTCAGTTGATTTAAGAACATGGCATCCAGCGGGTTATAGGTGTTAAAACGGGTTATAGCTTAAAATATATTTACCTACGACTTTTTGTTTTAACACAGAAGAAATAAAAGTACTTATAAATAAGTAGTTTTAATAAATAGTTATGTGTATGTCAAATCAGAGCAGGAAGGTTCTCGACGCTATGCTGCGAACGGACATAAGGTGGCCACTAACGGTCGCGCCATTTGGCGTGGCTCCAAATGACATACAGATTTTTATATCACGCCATCAGTTTTTCACATTCACGATCAAATTTTGGCTGTATATCACGCCATTTGACGCGATGGACTGACCGTGAGTGGCCACCGAATTTCGTTTTGACTATATAGGTAGAAACCCAATAATTCTTGACAAAAAATAACCGACTTCAAAATTACTCAGAAAGTATTCGTCAGATGTCGCTCAAATTTAAGTGGGACCACGTGACAAGCACCAGCTTTCGAATAAAAAAAGAACCATCAAAATCGGTTCACCCATCGAAAGTTCTGAGGTAATAAACATAAAAAAAAAATTACAGTCGAACTGAATACCTCCTCCTTTTTAAAGTCGGTTAAAAAGATTAAATTTTAGCAATTTTTATAGTAAACATTAACAAAATTTACATTGACAACATTTACATTGACAACATTTACATTGACAACATTTACATTGACAACATTTGAGCAAAACATGACTTAATTCGAAGAATATGCTACCAATGATGTTGTCAATGCATATACATAGATCATGATTGCTAGTATTAAACAAACACTACGGTTTCCACAAATTGGCAAATCAATTTCAGGCTAGTCAATATCAGTCAATCATGAATTCAATGGACGCTCAGATTAATTTACCAGCCATGCATGCCTAATCATGAGTGTATTAGGGCTTTGACACACGGGACTAACAGTGACAGACTCTAATAAATAATGCTACACACTCATAGGCGCTGCCCATTGCAGTAATCCCTGTGTCGCTGCCTTGGACAACAAAAAGACAAGAATAGACGCCCAGACCGAGAACAGAAATTTTGACTGATCTGATGAGTTTGAATTTCTGTACTCGGTCTGGGTGTGAGTGTCCTTGTCTAGTGTGTTGTACATCGTACATGGCACACACGACACAGGGAATACTAGTGTGGGGCTATGAGTGTGAAGCGTTATTTATTTCTATTTATTTCTAGGAGAGGTATCCTGAAAATATATTTTTTTATTTTGTTTCTATGACTTTGTGGTTTTAATAAATATGTATCCAAGCCTAATTACAGCTTTCTAGCACTATGTTGTCTCGGTCGGATGGCCGGGCGAATTGACGGATGGTTCGTCACTTCCGTTTTGACTACGGCGACCATGAAAATGGCCATAAGTCGTAAAAAACAATGAAGACTCGCCAAATTTAATAACGATCGGCCTGTCGCGCCAGATCACTACAATAAAAAGGTTTTAATGCACTTATTAAGCAGTTAACCGCAGATGATTTACGACACATTAAAATTTAAAATGCATTTCGACTATTATTCGATTTTTAATGATTTCACTGGCGAATAAAATTTTAAATAGCTTAATTAATTAATCGATAAGCCATGTCGGAGGCCCTGGGGCGGTATGAAAACTTCCGATATTTGAGTTATCCTCTAACCCCTCCACCAGTCCGCACTGGAGCAGCGTGGTGGAGTATGCTCTAGGCCTCCTCAAGAGAAGAGTGTGCTCAGTAGGGGGCCATTAATGGGTTGAAGCCGGTGTTAGTATGATGTAGTCCTATTGGGGCGGCTTAGGGACCTCAAGGGATTATATTAGTAGTTGATTTTAATTATTAATTAATACCATTATTACTATAATTATTTCTCCATGGGATTCGCCTGGATAGCTACCACCCTTGAGCATGAGTCAGTCGCCAAACGACTCGTCGTGTTCCGGCTGGGGGCTTGAGAGCCAGTTCTTTCTTTCTTTTTCTTCTCTCTTTCTTGACCGGCAATGCACCAGTGATACCTTTGGTGTTACCTCATGTACATGGGCGACGATAGCCACTTACCATCAGGTGGATCGTCAGATCGTTTGTCGGCCATTTCCATAAAAAAAATGGTGAATGATATCTGTCCATCGTAATAGAACTTTGTAATTATCTACCTACCTAGATAACTACCTAGATAAGGTGGATCGTCAGCTCGTTTGCCGACTATTCCCATAGAAAAATGTTCATACTACTTAGACCATAACCTGGAATAAATTAAAGGCTACTTATTATCCCAAAAAACGCTGTCAAAGACCCGCCAGAACACAGTATATATTATTATTATTATTAACACGTGTATCAAAATACATTAACATTTAAACTAAAAGATGTTACCATGAAATTAACATTTAAAATTGAATTCTTCCGCAACGGAAATTTTGTTCTGCAAAATAGAACGTATAAATCGCTGCCTCTGGCTGGATGGCCTGGATGTCGCGTCGTATTCCATTTCCGAGTGCATCTGATATTTGTGAAATAAAGTGCTGATATCAGTTGCGAATAAACTTGCTCTTGCCAATAATAATTATAACATAATTTTAGATGCTTTCACATGACATCGGATGAATATTTGCGCCCTACATCCTACGAGTAGCTCAGAGTCTTAAGGTCGACGTGTATCAGGATGATTCGTCGTTTTTCATCTAAAGTCACGTGATCCGGCTTCAGGTACCTCTTCGAAGCTTGCGGTCCAGATGAATATAAAATTCTTGGTACCATAATTATATTAGTAAATGGCGTTCCGGACACCACCGGTTCGCATCATTGATAGTTTTGTGTAGGTACTTAAGATAATCTGAATTTTACCAAGAAAAAAATAACCGACTTCAAAATAACTCAAAATCAACTCTTCAGATCTAGCTCAAATTTAAATGGGACCACATGACAAGCACCAGCTTTCGATTAAAAAAAGAATCATAAAAATCGGCTTACCCAGTCGAAACTTCTGAGGTAACAAACATAAAAAAATACAGTCGAATTGAATACCACCTCCTTTTTTGAAGTCGGTTAAAAATTAAAGAAAATTAAAGAACCTTAGTAGTCAAAATAAATGGAACAATAAACATTAAACATAGACAAATAGATATTTTTTCCAAATCTTCCTTTTTTTAATTCAAATTTTTTTTTTTATCATTTCTTTTATCACCATGAAATATTTTATTCTCAGCTTTCGAGATAGGTTTTATTGTAAAAAAGATTTCAATCCTAATCTTAGAGTAACTATAGCACAAAAACGGCCTAACTCAAACAATAATTTCGGCCTTAATCTTTATCATAACACATCCATTATTATTGTTTAAGAGATCCATGAAATGTTTACTGATACTAAAAGCATCTAACGATGTCATTTGTTAAGCTTTTATGTTTGGTGTTACAAATTAAGGCCGACAAAGAACCACAGAATAATGAACTTGTTAAATTAGATTGGATATTGAAGTAGGTACTTCATAAAATATTATATTCTGTTAGCGAGATGGATGAAGGGTTATGTTTTTCACGCATATCTTGTATGTATGTAGATATGCGTGTAATATTCTTTATTAGGTACCTCATATCGTCCAAATCGCTGAACGGTTCTAAATAATTAAGATAATATCGTTATTTACTTATTAATTTTATTTATAATTATTAATAATCATTAATAATTATTAGTAGATAAATTAGTAATTAGGTATAGTATTTTTTTTATAATTACTTAAAAACCCACCTGCTATCAAAAAAGCGATCATGATATACCTTTTTGAAATCCTTATTTTATCCTGATTTACTTTTATTTTTTGATACTTCAATGTTCAAACAATGGCACAGCCACCATATTTGTTTTTTTAACGTCAACTATATAAGAACACTTGGGTTATCAAGACGAATCTATCTATACCTTATTATATAAATTCGTTCAGTGGTTTGGAAGATATGAAGTAATGAAGAATATTACATGCATACATACATACAAGATACGCGCGAAAGACATATTTAACCCTTCCTTCGTCGGGTGACTAGATATTATTTTAAATCTTTCTTCCTCAATTAAAGAAGTGTAATGAATAATCTTACTTACATGTAATGTAATTGTAACATTTAAAAGATTATAACATCCATACTTCCATACTAATATTATAATGTGAAAGTGTGTTTGTTTGTTTGTTTGTCCGTCTTTCACGTCACAACGAAGCTGTTATATGGTATGGTTTTTGTGTGTGGAGATAGTGAGGAGGGTGGAGAGTAACGTAGGCTACTTTTTACCGCGGTAAAACATCCCCATGGGAAGATCGATATTTTGTTAGTTGATAGATATTTAGTTCCGGATGTTGTTAATAGATGGCGTTATTAAAATTTATTTGCAAATCACGCTATCAAATTATACATCTAGCTGAGTAAAAGTAAGTAAGTAGGATTTGAAAAAAAAACGATCGCTACCGCAGGCGAAGCTGCGGACAAAAGCTAGTTTAAAAGATAAAACAGGTAACTTATGAACAATATGTAAACGTGAAATATTGTAAACAATAATCATAATATTATGATTTGCATCACGTTCAATTCATTTATCTTGTTGAGTAAGTATTTAGTCGAGAAACGTTTGCGTTATTCCTGTAAAGACTTAATTTACTGACACTGTCAGTAATAATACCAACAGAGATCTCAAGCAAACCACTCTCCATTTATCTTATTTTATTTGCTCTCCGGCCATTGTATACAATTAGTAATGTTTATGATACTATTCTATTTCAAGTATTATAACAGGCATGATGATAATGTTGGGAAATATATTATAATTACAACGTATATTATATTTCCACAAAAAATAAGCTTTAGTATAAAATAAATACACTTCAATTATAAGTTTAAATTTCGCACCAAAACACTTCAAAGTGTCATGGCGTCGCTTGTGACGTCACGCCTCAGTAAAGTAATAGACAAGATGTCATTGTCATTATTGTCATATTCGTTTGTTTACTGAGGCGTGACTAGCCACGACACGTTTCTAGGTTTGGATAGTGGACAGCTAGCTTTAGTCCCCGCACTCAAAAAGAATTTAGACGGAATTCTTTTTTGTCATTATTGCCATGCCATGGCCATAGGCGATGATGGCCACTTACTGCTGCCACCACTGACTACCATCACTCATCAGGTCGCTCTTCACACCTGCACGATTGTGAGCTATTTACATGAACTAGCATAAATTTAAAAATAAAAAAAAGGTATCACGATATGCTTTTTGAAATCCTTAATGAGCTCTTAATTTGATACCCATATTGCTTTATTCGATTTATTTTAATTTTTTGATACTTCAAACAATGGCATCTCACACATGGTGGCCATGTTTGTTTTTTTTTAATTTCACTTATCTAATAACACTTGGGTTATCAAGACGAATCTAACGATCTACTAGTTCTGTGCCCACGGATTTGCTTAGTAGTTTTTGCGAGAACGAATAATAAACACCCACACATGCTCACAAGCTTTCACACTTAGGTATAATATTAGTAGGATTATAGGATATCCTAGCCTTCCCTTAATTCCTCATGGATCCCATAATCAGAATAAAAAATACAAACCAATTGAAAACCACCGACTTTTTAGGGTTTCAAAAGAAAAACTATATAAATGGATAGTTTCAAAATTATTCAAGAAAGAACGAAAATTAAAGCCAAATATTGACCATTCCCCCCCCCCTTATCTTCGAAACTACTGACCCTAGAAGTTTGAAAAATACAGAGAATAGTTTTTTACTTAAATATTACAGGAAAACCTATAAGAAGTCTATGGTCTTAAAAAAGGGCAAAACTTAATAAAATAGAAAAATAGCGGTAAATACATTATCAACGTACGGAACCCTCTCCAAGCGAGTTTAATTCACACTTGGCTGGTTTATTTTGAAGTCATCATTATTACAAAAACCATCTCTCTCCAAACTGCTACCGGTCTCTAGGTGAAAGGTTTTCCCGTGGTGTATTGCAATCTTTCTATTTCCGTACTACTTTGTTCTCTGGTACAACGATCGTAGTATTTTTGTATATCCGGCCGTCTTTTATTTCGACTACATGTGAGTAATCACCGTCATCAAGATTTCAATATCATTCGAAGAAAAATAGTCTGTATCGTAAAACCGGTACTGGGTATAGGTTTATGTCTTTGTATGTGTTTCTTATGTATTTCTTATATCATCTATTTTAAAAGATGTGCTGAGGAGTTTCTTTCGGCTTTTCTTCTCCTCCATGACATAGCACCTTTCCGAAAAGCTGGTAAATTAAATTAAAAAAATGACGTGCATAAGTGTATCAATGATACCTATATGAATAAATGATTTTGAATTTGAATTTGAATTTGAATATGAAACTAGCTAGTTAACATACGATTCATTTGATGGCTAGTAGCCACCAAATAGCAATCAGCATCACTTTTGCGTTGAAGAACAAGAAAGAAGAAAGAATGGAAGGAAGAACCGGCTCTCAAGCCCTCATCCGAAAGACGATGAGTCGTATGGTGGGTGACTCAAGCAAGAAATTATTACCAGTAATAATATTGATTACTAGCTGATGCCCTCAGCTTCGCACGCGGAAATTAGGTTTTACCATAATTGTAGGTACCTCTGGAAAACTAAGTTTAAAAAACGGCAAATTTGTAATAAAGTACTTATAATTATTTAGAAGTTTATATTCTGAAACCCACGATGCAAACACAAAAGATTCCTCCGGGAGCGGGTTTTGAAAAATAAACAATATTGACATTGATTTGTTTTTTCTTTTTCTTTTTATAATATGACATGTGAACGTAAACATAACTTTTTTGAACTTTAATACAAATTCCTTATTTTGTTATTGATCTCCCACTCTCACTGAGCTTTTATAAAATTCTCCTAAGGAAATGATGATCAAATTGTTGAAGATGTGACGAATAGATAGTCAAGACTTTATCATTATTTAGGCGTTCAGTAAACACCTATTCTTACCGTTTTGATCGGGCAAACCGTGCGGAAGTGTTGCCATAAAGTCTGGTCTCGCGTTAAATGGAAGTCTCCGATGGCCTTTAACCTTATCAATAACGTTTTGAGGCTACGTAGAATATTACATTACGCAAACATGGACTTGTGGCATTTTCCTGTTTGCACTATTTTCTCTTCTGATAGAATGAAAACTGTTCTCTCGTTGCCTGTGTTGTATGCACCGTTTATTTATTGAGAAACCTTTGCTGGGTCCCTGTGTGATGTCGTGTACAGTCAGCAAAATAATTCGGTATGCATGGCATGAATCAAAACGTAATATTACAGAATTTTGTGTTTTTATCAAAGTTAAATCATACCTTGCATATATAGGTAGCATTTTACATCGACTATAACACAAAAATTCTGTAATATTAAACTTAACGAATGTTTCATGCCTTGCCTACCTAATTCTGTTGCCGATTGTACTTAGTACGATGTAGAGTAAGACGTGTTGTTGTTACGATGTCTTTATTTGGACTCTTAAGTTATATTAAAGTTTCTTAGGTTCTTTTCTTTCTTTCTACACACTAATTACACCTGCTAGATTAACGCGGAACCGATTCTTGCTCAGTGGTCGTTTTTGACTATCTTCTTTGTCTAATGCCATGATAAAATAAATATTAATGAGGAAATTGAGCAAGCACCGATTTAAAGCAATATATCTAGTATGGGAATCACGGTAATCAGATAATCTAGTCTTCTTCAGTATATGCTATTTGCACGAAAAACAACACACTTAAAACTTTGCTCTCACAAACTCATCTACGATATAAACAACATTTTCTTTCACGAATCACGTATTAATTGATTTATGATACACACATGGCTGATAAAAGTATTAAATTGCCATCCGGAACCAATTTGTATGCAAATGTCCAAATTATCTTCAATGGGGTAAGCAATCCTGATATCGCTATCAACTCATATAGATTTAAACAAGCCAGTATCACAAGCGTGGGTGAACGAGCATAAAAGATAATGATGGTTGATAAAGCATTTTGGCTTTCCAGTTCTGCCACTTTACTGACCTAGTATCCTGAAATACTTTGTTATTAAATTCAAGTTGTTTTCAGAGAAGATTAATAAGGTTTTCATGTGACAAATAAGTGTGTATTTCTATTTATTTATTCTTTATTGAAAAAGCATTCTTAGCCAGTCAACCTTAGGGCAGTGGGAGAACAAAGAAGTGTATAATATCCCGTGTTTAAATGAACTATACGACGGTAGCATTTATTATTCAAAGATATTTGTTGACGATCCTGTAGCCTAGTTGGTAGCGACACTGCCTGCGAAGCGAGGGGTCCCGGGTTTGATTCCCGGCCAGGGCAAATATCTGTGAAACAGTTAAATATTTGTATTCGGGTCATGGGTTGTGATTGTGATGTGTTATGTGTCATCCATGCCACCTGCGACATAGGTAAATAACCTACTGCGGGGGTATGAGTGTGTAAGCGTTTATGCGTTTATATTTGTACCACAATGCACAAAAAACGAAGTATCCAATTGGTAATGAGCTTTCAGGTAGGTACTACTAATACAACATACATATAGTGACTTAGCGAAAGTTACCTTAGAGAAATAAACCTTAACACCACCAGAAACATGACTAATATGTAGTAAGAAATGTAGGTAAAATAATCTAAACATTTTGTGGGGGAACGTAATAATTAAATTTATATTCTCTAAGATCATAAGATGTAATAATATATTCTGTCCGCCTCGTAAAAATAGGCTTAGGATGAAACGCACATAAAGTAGTCTTAACACAGCCTACGCGTACCTAAGGCCCTTTTCACATACATACGGTCACGGCACGGTTGTCGTACCGTGTAACCGTGTTAGGTTTTTCATATGGACACGGTTTACGCACGGCCGCCGGCAGCGGCGGCGACAGTATTATCATGGACTGAAGACGTTACTTTTTATTATTAAACGGAACAAAACGTATTTTTGAAAAGTTTTCGGATGTCAAAGAGATCATTTGATCAGTTAACTATATGAGGTCCGGTGACATTTCCCGAGTTTCAAATGTCAATAATGAAAACGTTTTAACTGTGCGCAATAAACAATATGCGTTATTATGTGTTCTTGAATGGTTGGGGTTTTTCAAAAATGACATCTACTTGTCTCGCTTGCTCGCAGCCGACTAAAATGCGTTGGCACCATTTGGTGTCAATATAGGTGTCCAACTTTTTAGTACTGAAGAGCTTGTCTAGCCGTGTTTATAGTGGTACAGCACGGTCGCCGTGCCATGTGAAAGCTCTCAAAGTAGCTCATACATCTCTACCATGCACGGCACGATAACCGTTCCGCGACCGTATGCATGTGAAAAAAAACTTTATAAGTCTCGAGAGGGGAATTATAAAGCCACGCTCTACTAAATTATCAACCTAATATACTCTGTACCTAATCCTTAGTCTCAGCGTCATGTTTCAGTCGAAAATGTCGGTTAAATTCTGAAATAGGTCAAATGCAATAGATACACTGTTCCAAACATGTTGTGTACGAGGAAACATCTAGACACGCGGAGCGTGTCAGCCAATTTTCTAGCTAACATTGGCGAGCAGCACCGTGTGTAATATTACACGAACCATTTGGAGCCACTTTTGACCACCTCATAACTCAAAAACTATTCAACATAAACCTGTCAAATTTGGCTCATTTATTAAGACTTGCGAAATACATACGTCTTTCAAATTTCATAAACACATCTCAAACGGTTATTTAGATATTAACGTCCAAAAATCGAGAAATTTAACACTGACTGACCTATAGATCAAAACTATATCCAACTTCCAGGTGACCTAGAAAGTTAAAATTTGGCATACAGATAGGTAGTCGGGTGAATACAAAGGAATAAATCTGAAAGTAGTAAATTTTTATCATTTTATGAAAATTTTTCAAAAAATTGATTCTATTAGGAACACTTAATTATAACGCCTGAAATTTATGAACAGCAATCAAAATTGATGAATGGATGATGGGTTTATCTGAAGTCCGAAGACAGGGGGAGGACACGATAATACTCAAATCCGGAAACTTGTTCTATCACCGGGAGGGCGAACACCTATCCCAAGGTGGTGTCGGGTTTCTCGTTCACAAGTCCCTCGTCAACAACATTGTGCAAGTTGGGAGCGTGTCGGCCAGGGTAGCGTACCTTACACTCAGAATATCCAAACGGTATTCGTTGAAGGTTGTACAGGTATATGCGCCGACTTCGACACATCCCGACGATGAGGTTGAGGTTATGTATGAGGACATAAGTAGAGCCATACATACCTCTAAAGCTCACTTCAGTGTTGTGATGGGGGACTTCAACGCGAGACTGGGCACGCGGAGCGGCACCGAGACGAAAGTGGGTCCCTACGGAATTGGACGACGGAATCACCGAGGACACTTGCTGGCCAACTTTTTGGAGAAGGAAGATCTCTTTATGATGAACTCCTTCTTCAGAAAGAAGCCACAACGCAAGTGGACTTGGATAAGTCCTGATGGTTCCACGAAAAGCGAGATAGACTTCATTCTGGCAGACAAACGGCACATATTTAATGATGTCTCTGTGATCAGCAGGTTCAAAACCGGGAGCGATCACCGACTTGTAAGAGGCACATTAAATATCGATCTGAAGCTGGAACGGTCACGCCTGATGAAGTCTACGCTTCGCCCAACCTCCGTCCAAATCCAGGGATCTGAAAACTTAAACCTTGAGCTGCAAAATCGTTTTGCGTGCCTTGAATCGTGCACGTCAGTGGACGAGTTTAACACCAGGATGGTGACAACTGTCCACGAGGTAGGGTCGAAGTATTTCAAGACCCACCCTAGTGGTAGATCTCAGGTTCTCTCAGAACAAACTCTCGGTCTTATGAGGGATCGACGAGAACTATGTGTGCAGTCTCCAACCTCTATGAGGGAATACCGACGGCTCAATGAACAGGTCTCCAAGTGCAGGCGACGCGATTTGCGAAAACACAACGCAAATCGTGTAAAAAACACAATTGAGCGAAACCAGGGCTCCAAAGTGTTCGCCAGGGATCTGTCTATTGGGCAAAGTCAGCTTACGAGGTTGAAGACCGAGTCCGGCACCGTGGTTTCGTCGAAACCGGAAGTTCTGAGAGAGACTGAGAGATACTACGGACGGTTGTATACCTCCTCTCAAGCTCCACCTCCTCGCAAGGAGAACGACAAGCGAGCTAAACTGACCCGACACTACACAGAGGATATCCCGGACGTCAGCCTGTATGAGATTAGAGAGGCTCTCAAACAGCTTAAAAACAACAAGGCACCGGGAGATGACGGAATCACAACCGAGCTACTAAGAGCTGGAGGTAAACCCCTTCTAGTGGCGCTCCAGAAACTGTTCGATTCCGTCATTAATACTGGAACTACCCCGGAAGCGTGGAGCAGAAGTGTGGTGACGCTGTTCTTCAAGAAGGGGGATAAAGCCCTTTTGAAGAACTACAGGCCCATTGCACTTCTGAGCCACGTTTATAAGCTGTTTTCGAGGGTGCTCACAAATCGCATTGCACGCAGGCTTGACGACTTCCAGCCTCCTGAACAAGCAGGATTCCGAAAAGGCTACAGCACCATAGACCATATACACACACTGCGGCAGATTATACAAAAGACCGAGGAGTATAATCTGCCGTTATGTGTTGCCTATGTGGACTATGAGAAAGCCTTTGATTCTATCGAGACCTGGGCGGTACTAAATTCTCTCCAACGGTGCCGGATCGACTACCGGTATATCGAGGTGTTGAAGTATTTATACTCATCTGCCACCATCAACCATGTCCGTCAGAGTACAGGACACAGCAACGAACCCCATCCAACTGCAGAGAGGTGTCAGACAAGGGGATGTCATATCCCCAAAACTGTTCACCGCTGCGTTGGAAGACGTGTTCAAGCTGATGGAGTGGAAACGACGTGGCATCAACATCAATGGCGAATACATCACACACCTGCGATATGCCGATGATATAGTCAGTGAAGTCGAAGGTGTTCGAGCAGTGTGTGTTGCCAGTGATGACATACGGATCCGAGACGTGGTGCTTCACTATTGGCCTTATGAATAAGCTTAGAGTCGCCCAGCGGGCTATGGAACGAGCTATGCTCGGTATTTCTCTACGCGATCGAATCAGAAATGATGAAATCCGTAGACGAACGAGGGTGACCGACATAGCTCAGAGAATTAGCAGGCTGAAGTGGCAATGGGCTGGCCACATAGTTCGAAGGACCGATAACCGTTGGGGAAGAAAGGTCCTCGAATGGAGACCACGCCTCGGTAAAAGGAGCACAGGACGCCCCCCGACCAGGTGGACCGACGACCTGAAGAGGACAGCGGGTATCCGCTGGATTCAGAAGGCTCAGGACCGGTCAGAGTGGCGGAAGTTAGGGGAGGCCTATGTCCAGCAGTGGACCTACAAAGGCTGATGGATGGATGGATGGAATCAAAATTGATGACAGGTGGTCATTATGTGGAATATTTAACGAGTGGAATACCACCCTTAATTTTTTTTAATCGAAACATATCAGTTTTAGTACTTTGTGAAGCTTTCAACGGGGGAAGATGTTCAGTGTCCCAAGTGCCTGTTGGAAGTGCATAGCAAAAGTACGAATTATTTACGTACAGACTAGTGAGACGTCAGTAGCCGTTATTTCCAGTGTATTGCATTGTTTCATTTTTAATGTGTGAAAAATTATTCTTCTCTTATCTTGTATGGGCATGTACACCACTAAATTTTGTATTATTTCCGAAATTATACCAGTTTAAAGTGATTCGAAGTATTGTTTCCAAATATATTATGGCACGCTATCTCATCGAACACAAACTACTTACAACTAATAAGAGTATATTCGACTATCGTATTTATTATTATTATTACTACTATCGTATCGTATCGTATTTATTATTATTATAACAGACTCGGATTTAGTATTAATTATTATTTCAATATTTAGCGGACATGAATAGTAGAAGATCATTACTTATAATATTATAAATAATGAAGTAATAGGTATTTTGGACCACAGTGCACTAACTACGGATTTAGTTGAAGGGCACTATTACAGTTCATGTATAAGGTAACAAAATTAATCAATAACGTTATGAATAAAAGCAAAGCAAAGCAAAGCAACAACCCATAATTGTCCCACTGCTGGGCTCGGGGTCTCCTCTCACAATGTGAGGGGTATGAGGCCATAGTCTACCACGCTGGCCAAGTGCGGATTGGTAGACTTCACACACCTTTGAGAACTTTATGGAGAACTCTCCGGTGTGCAGGTTTCCTCACGATGTTTTCCTTCACCGAAGCAAGTGATAATTAACTTCTAATACGCACATAATATTTGAAAATTAGAGGTGCGTGCCAGGATTTGAACCCGGGCCCCTTCGTTCGGGAGACCAACGTTCTAACCGCTAGGCTATCACTGCTTTTTTATGCGTTATGAATAAGTACCTACTAATAATTTCTGTACAAAAAGTAATGATATCCCATCAAAAACATGAATGTAAAGTAAAAGCCAATTTAAAAAAAAGAATTGAGATCTAAATGGGTGCCAAGTTCTGTGTAGAAAAGCCTAAAATTTTAGTCACAAGAACATGTAATTCAAGCTTTACATTTGAATTGGCTAGTTTTCATTAGTTAGCAACCAACAAACCAAATTTTAGAAAAGTAACATAGATCATCAACCTAACAGACTTAACAAAGATAATTATACAAATATAATATTATAGCCTAGATAGGTACGTGAAAACTAACCAAGTCAAATGTGGAGCTTGAATTACATGTTCTTGTGACTAAAATTTTAGGCTTTTCTACACAGAACTTGGCACCCATTTAGATCTGAATTCTTTTTTTTAAATTGGCTTTTACTTTACATTCATGTTTTTGATGGGATTTATATTTCCGGAAACAGTTTCTGATATTCGAATCATTGGTTACTTTGGGTTTGCTTCAATGATTTTTAATAATAATAATAATTCTTTATTTGTGAACATAGGTACAAACAGCTCTTAATATTATTATACAGAAAAGGTTCTCTATGTCCGACCCTTTCGGGATACAAATATTATAAATGATTTTAAACTTAACTCATCGTGGACTGAACACATTTTTACTGTAATACGGGTACTCACGATATAATTATTTTATTTATTCGCCGATATTTCGACCCAGTTGCAGGGATCGTGGTCACGGCTAGACTGCGGTGGCGCGGAGAAACTCTTGACAGGTTGACAGACGACGTTGATTAATAGTCTTTGACGGATGACGTTGTCAGAAACCGGATGTTAGATGTCGGATGACGTTTGACACTAATACATCAGTCTGTCTACCTTACGCCTCGATCGTTTGTGAACCATATCACGACACACAACACTGACCACATCTTGTCGCACAACACTAGACACTTTTCGGGACTTGCATAAACTAACCACTGGATTCCACGTCGGTGACAACTTAAAACCGTCCTCCCTATTAAAATTTTTGGGGTGTTTTTTAATTTCAATGGCTTCACGCACTAGCCGTGGTATATAGTGGCGTTCCGCGGCAATCACCTGAGGATTGTGAAGCTCGATCCAGTGGTTAGTACCCGATTCGAGAAGATGTTCTGCTACAGCTGATTTATTCCCGTCGTTCTTTTTGACTGCTGAGATATGCTCCTTTATGCGCTGCGATATCGATCGTTTTGTTTGTCCGATGTAGCTGTTTCCGCAGCTGCAGTCAATTTTATACACCCCTGGACACTGATAAGGAATTCTATCCTTCGGGGAACGTAAAAAGGCGGCGACTTTCTTATAAGGCGTAAAAATTGTTTTTATATCGTATTTTCTATTTAAAATCCTGCCTATTTTATCTGTTACGCCTTTAACATAGGGAAAAAATGCTGGTAGGCGATCAACCGTGCTGGTGTGTTGGTGTTTCTTGCCATGTGTCGGTTTCATTAGTTTTTGTGTGTGGCCGTTACGACGCAGTACATTATTTACATGTTGTAATTCTTGCGTCACATGTTCATCATCACATATGTCATAGGCTCGGTTAGTAAGCGATGTCGCAACCGAAGCTAGGTGTTTTGGATGATGATGTGATGTGCCGTGTAAGTATCTATCAGTGTGAGTCGGCTTTCTGAACACTGTGTGACTTAATGTACCGTCCAGGCGCCTGCCTATCGCGACATCCAAGAATGCCAGGCTACCGTTGTTTTCTATTTCGTACGTGAACTTGATATTATTATGTACGGAGTTTAAGTGCGTCAAATAAGTTTCCACCTCTTCCGGTCCTCCTTTTACTATAGCAAAAACATCATCCACGTATCTTCTCCAAACTATGATTCTATCTGGCCCGGTAGTAATGGCCTTCTCTTCAAAATATTCCATCCAGATATTTGCAACTACCGGGGCGGGGAATATTTTGAAGAGAAGGCCATTACTACCGGGCCAGATAGAATCATAATAATCCCTAAAAATTTTTTTGGCAGAACAAAGTTTGCCCGGTCAGCTAGTAATATTATAAATCTAAAGAGCACAAATCCAAAATATTTTCAGGAACAACAAAATAGTAAATAACAAAATGTTAATTAGGTATTTCTTTATCTTTAATGTCTCATTGAGATGTTCTTTATCTATACTAGCATGCATTTACATGCAATTAAAGACAATAAGCTACTCTTGTGACTTATGTAGGATGTCAAAAACATCACTGGCGCTCCACCCACTGAAGACGCGTCCCGCCGCGGCCGCGGTGCGCGAAACGACGGATAGTCTACTCGATATGTTCAAAATGGTTGAAATTAGAGATACTGCTCTTAAAAATACGTGCGATAGCTCATTCTGTTCGGAATGATGTCTAGAAAAATGTTTCGGAAGCGTTTACCAGCACGTAAAAAATTGCAAAAGTTATTGACAAAATAAAGTTGAAAAAAAAAAGTATTTTGTTTTTGGTAATCACTTCGAAACTATTAATATTTAAGAAATTTTAAAACAAGATTCTTAAAGTAGAGGAAATTTCCAAACAATGACTCGCGACTCTCGGAACTCTATCTCCATTATTTATAACTTTAATTTAACGCTGAAAATGGGTCTCCACGCTGCATTTTTAGGTTGCGCGTGCGGCGTCAAAACCGAGTTCGTCACACTCAATAATTTTTTAAGGTATTAATTATTAATTTAAAAAAATAAAAAAAATATGGTGTATTCGAAACACTTCAAAGAATTTGCTCCCGTAGGAAATTTTGCTTAAAGTTAATTTTTCAACAAGTTAGACGATTGTTAATTAACTAAATTTTCTCGAACTTCCATTTTCATTGTACATTAAAAAAAATGTTTAAGTAATTGTCCTATAAATTTTTCGCTTCGTGGAGCCTTTCTTATATACATGCTTAACGAGATCACGTCATAAAAGTTTAAAAAGTTTTAATACTTTGTGTATAATAATTTTATAAGTTGAACAAAAAATGAAAAATCCAAATAATATTATTGAAAATATTTTTTTCTCAATTTATTATTACATAATCGTTTTGGCATTCATAAAAGACATTTAATGACTTGAAAAAAAAAAATTCACTCATTTTTTTATAATTTTTTTTTATAAACAAATAGACTATTTCAATGCTTTCAAGAAAAAATTTCTTAATATCTTATTCTTTACAAAACATTATGATTTTTGAAAAAAAAAAATTTTTCTTAATAATGATATTTAATTGTTTATAATTGTTTTTTAATATTTCTATTGTTTGAATAATTAGTTAATAATTTTTTTTTCTTAAAAATTATAATTAATCATCTTTAATAGAAATGTAAAAAAATATTTTTTTTATCAACAATTTCATTGTTTTTTAACTTAACAATTTTTTATAAACAAATTCTCAACTTTTTTATATATTTTTTCTGAAACACCTAAAAATAAAAAAAACAACGATGTATAACAAAGTACAGATAAAAACATTTTTCAATTTTTTAATTTCGATTCGATAAAAAAACGAAAAAATTGTTTGTTCAACTTATAAAATTATTATACACAAAGTATTAAAACTTTTTAAACTTTTATGACGTGATCTCGTTAAGCATGTATATAAGAAGGGCTCCACGAAGCGAAAAATTTATAGGACAATTACTTAAACATTTTTTTTAATGTACAATGAAAATGGAAGTTCGAGAAAATTTAGTTAATTAACAATCGTCTAACTTGTTGAAAAATTAACTTTAAGCAAAATTTCCTACGGGAGCAAATTCTTTGAAGTGTTTCGAATACACCATATTTTTTTTATTTTTTTTAATTAATAATTAATACCTTAAAAAATTATTGAGTGTGACGAACTCGGTTTTGACGCCGCACGCGCAACCTAAAAATGCAGCGTGGAGACCCATTTTCAGCGTTAAATTAAAGTTATAAATAATGGAGATAGAGTTCCGAGAGTCGCGAGTCATTGTTTGGAAATTTCCTCTACTTTAAGAATCTTGTTTTAAAATTTCTTAAATATTAATAGTTTCGAAGTGATTACCAAAAACAAAATACTTTTTTTTTTCAACTTTATTTTGTCAATAACTTTTGCAATTTTTTACGTGCTGGTAAACGCTTCCGAAACATTTTTCTAGACATCATTCCGAACAGAATGAGCTATCGCACGTATTTTTAAGAGCAGTATCTCTAATTTCAACCATTTTGAACTTATCGAGTAGACTAGGATAACGCAACTGCGCGCGGGGCGATTTCCCGCGTCGGCAGTGTGTTGTGCTAGGCGTGATTTCTATATAAATGGAGATACTTGCATACAATGGTAAAATCTGCCATCCCGCGCACCGCGATGGGGCGCGGTACAGTGGGTGGAGCGCCTAACCTTATCCCTTAAATATATACTTATGACAACTTTCCTAGTAACATAAACTCATGCTCTCAGCGCATAAAGTCTTTACATGTCTCCTTCTGACATAAGTCCACTTAAGTTGTTTGTATCGTTGCAAGTTGCAAGATGTAGGAGGTTGAAAAGATTGAAAGTGTTGAAAAGATTCGCATTAGAGTTAAAAATTGAAAGGAAAGTCTTTGGATTTTGTGTTTTAGCTTTGCGGTTGACGTATAGATTTTAATTGGTGTTGCTGAAGCATTAATATTTTTAACCGACGAAAAAAAAATTAAAATGTGTTCAATTCACACGTGGTAGAAGTGAAACCTTCAGAATTTTTGTTTTCAAGATAATGAGACGAATGTAAAATTTCGGGAAGATGATAAATGTAGGTTTCACTAATCTACTCCACTCCGCCCCGTTCCGCTCCGCCTCGCCCCGCTCCGCTCCGCAAGGCTCCGCTCCGCTCCCCTAGGTACCCATCACTCCCCTACCCTACCCCTGTACAATGCTTCCTATCTCACTTTAGAATTTATGTGTTTGTCTCTTTTTACTGGACAGATCCTGACTGGAGGATAGGGTATGTCTTGAATTTGGTCCACTATTTTTTGAAAATTTTATTCCCACCCTAAAGGTACGAAAATAGGGGATGATTGATTATTCACCGACGGAATTTTTACCCGTTACCCCAATAACTTTGTACTGGATGATCCGATTTCGATGATTCTTTTTTTATTGAATAGCTATACTTTGCTAATACTTTGAAGTTACTCTTGTATAAATTTGGAAACAAAATTTTACCCCTAAAGGTACCAAAATAGGGGATGATTGATATTTAATTTATAATACTAAATGGTTTATTTTATTTTTCGCTTCTCAGTTTTTTTTTTCGTTGGTTTTATTTTTTGTTAAAAATAATTTACTTGAGATGTGGTGTGTGCCGACCCTAATATCCATACAAAACAGTTCAAATTGTTTGTATTAATTTTTGTATGATTGAAAAGCATTTATAATTTGTTTAAAACTTGTTACTAAACTATTTTAGATATTTTATGGAATGTAATGATCACATGGGGTTACGATTGCAATTTTCTTTTTCTATAAATTTATAAGATTTCCGTTGATGCGAAAGAAGATTTAAAGAAATAAAGAAAGAAAGATTTCCGTTTGTAATAGCCTAAGGGACTTTTCAAGTGATTGTAAAACTCAATATTTTTAACCGACTTCAAAAAAAAGGAGGACATCATTGGGAGGTTCTCAATTCGACTGCATTTTTTTATGTTCGTTACCTCAGGACTTTGGACTGGGTGAACCGATTTTGATGATTCTTTTTTTAATCAAAAGCTGGTGGCTGTCATGTGGTCCCATATAAATTTTATTGAGATCTGACAATGGCATCCATGATAAAACCATATAAATCTTAAATTTGTATTAAGTATTTGCGCGATAAATGGATGAATAACTCGATCCCATCAAAAACATGAATGTAAAGTAAAAGCCAATTTAAAAAAAAGAATTGAGATCTAAATGGGTGCCAATTTCTGTGTAGAAAAGCCTAAAATTTTAGTCACAAGAACATGTAATTCAAGCTCCACATTTGACTTGGTTAGTTTTCACGTACCTATCTATAATATAATATTATATTTGTATAATTATCTTTGTTAAGTCTGTTACAATAGGTTGATTTGATGACCTATGTTACTTTTCTAAAATTTGGTTTGTTGGTTGGCTAACTAATGAAAACTAGCCAATTCAAATGTAAAGCTTGAATTACATGTTCTTGTGACTAAAATTTTAGGCTTTTCTACACAGAACTTGGCACCCATTTAGATCTCAGTTCTTTTTTTTAAAATTGGCTTTTACTTTACATTCATGTTTTTGATGGGATATCATTACTTTTTGTACAGAAATTATTAGTAGGTACTTATTCATAACGTTACTGATTAATTTTGTTACCTTATACATGAACTGTAACAGTGCCCTTTAACTAAATCCGTAGTTAGTGCACCGTGGTCCAAAATACCTATTACTTCATTATTTATAAGTAATGATCTTCTACTATTCATGTCCGCTAAATATTGAAATAATAATTAATACTAAATCCCAGTCTGTTATAATAATAATAAATACGATACGATACGATAGTAGTAATAATAATAATAATGAATACGATAGTCGAATATACTCTTATTAGTTATAAGTAGTTTGTGTTCGATGAGATAACGTGCCATAATATATTTGGAAACAATACTTCGAATCACTTTAAACTGGTATAATTTCGGAAATAATACAAAATTTAGTGGTGTACATGCCATACAAGATAAGAGAAGAATAATTTTTCACACATTAAAAATAAAACAATGCAATACACTGGAAATAACGGCTACTGACGTCTCACTAATCTGTACGTAAATAATACGTACTTTTGATATGCACTTCCAACTGGCACTTGGGACACTGAACATCTTCCCCCGTTGAAAGCTTCACAAAGTACTAAAACTGATATGTTTCGATTAAAAAAATTAAGGATGGTATTCCACTCGTTAAATATTCCACATAATGACCACCTGTCATCAATTTTGATTGCTGTTTATAAATTTCAGGCGTTAAAAGTGTTCCTAATAGAATCAATTTTTTGAAAAATTATCATAAAATGATAAAAATTTACTACTTTCAGATTTATTCCTTTGTATTCACCCGACTACCTATCTGCATGCCAAATTTTAACTTTCTAGGTCACCTGGAAGTTGGATATAGTTTTGATCTATAGGTCAGTCAGTGTTAAATTTCTCGATTTTTGGACGTTAATATCTAAATAACCGTTTGAGATGTGTTTATGAAATTTGGAAGACGTATGTATCTCGCAAGTCTTAATAAATGAGCCAAATTTGACAGGTTTATGTTAAATAGTTTTTGAGTTATGAGGTGGTCAAAAGTGGCTCCAAATGGTTCGTGTAATATTACACACGGTGCTGCTCGCCAACTGTTAGCTAGAAAATTGGCTGACACGCTCCGCGTGTCTAGATATCACGCGAACCGATTCCGATGATTCTTTTTTAATTGAAAGCAGGTGTTTATCATGTAATCCCATATAAATTTGAACGAGATCTGACAAGTCGTTTTTGAGTAACTTTCAAGTCGGTTATTTAATAGATAATATTATATTGATGAAAATAACTAATATAATTAATAAAACATTCGTATTGTAATCTTAACCTTTTCATTCCGTGACCTAACCAAGATTTAGACGCAAAAATAACAGAATTAATTTCATACTTTGTACGCTCTAATGCGTTTATCCCGTGGTCAAGAGAGCTAGACAGTAACCACTACACAAATCCGTTCTGGAACAGTCAAGTACTTACTCTCTTAATTCTCTAGAGCTCCTTAATTACTGAGTTCCAAGCTATGGACCGTTAAGGAGTTAAAGCCAACCGCAATCTAATGATCGGCATTGAGTGCTTGCCTCCTCGTGTCAGTAAAAATAGTTGTAATGGCCCATTATTACCTTGAATGGCATGTGTTTAGATAAACAAACCCTCGTCAAACAATTATACATACACATGCAAACACTCAAAATGTTTTTGTTCTTAATACATCGTAAAATCTTTTAATTTTTAAGTAAACGTCTAGTATGAGTAATTTTCCGCAAAAGGTCAAACATGCTTATGTTCTAACAAAATGTTAAATACCAAATTGTGAAACTTGTAAGTTGTCAACAATTTTTCCACGTTTTCCGTTTTTAGTTTATTATAAACCTGTGACTTATAAACTTAACGTTTATGTAAATCCATATCCACCACTTATTAATTATAAATAAGTAAAATTATCGATTTTCCACATTTCCCATACAACAATTTGAAGATATGTAACAAACACTGTCGTCCGTGACGTACAGGACTCACTGAAAATCAGCGCCGTAGCCAACACTATGGCATCATGCTGAGTGGGCTCCTTTTTCTAGGCCATTGGAGCATGCGAGCTTAATGTAGCAATAACTTTGTATATTTTGTAATGTAGCTGTATGTTTGTTTTTAACCGACTTCAAAAAAAGGAGGAGGTTCTCAATTCGACTGTATTTTTTTTTATGTTTGTTACCTCAGAACTTTGGACTGGGCGAACCGATTTTGATGATTCTTTTTTTAATCGAAAGCTGGAGGCTGTCATGTGGTACCACATAAATTTGAACGAGATCTGACTAGTAGTTTTTGAGAATTTGAAGTCGGTTATTTTTTGTTAGTAAAATTTAGATTATTTGTTTTTTAATTAGTTCTTTTCAAATGTATTTTTTTTAATTGTGTTCTTTTTAAGTACATATTTCTTGTAATTGTGTTCGTGGCCTCAGAAATAAAAAATATTTTAATCTATTCTATTCTAAAATGTAATTGAAATGTACTTACACTTGAACCCTATTTCATGACTTAATAAATTGTTCGGAAGCATTGACATGTTACCTCGTTGATTCTCAATGAAATAGTTTTTTGCAAATTAACTTTAGTATGAAACCGTAGAGCAGTTTGTAACACAAGACTTGCCTTAATGAGAACCTGAAACGAGTTTGCCGTGAAGATAATTGCGCGAACACTAAGTCTGAGGGAACACGACCTATTTATTATGTCGTTGGTATAATTTGATAACCTGAATTTAATATTGTGTAACTAAACTTTACTTACGCCCCAACTCAGAATCACTAACGGTTACTTTAATCGGTCCTTAGTAAAGAATCACCATACAAATTCTGTACTAAAGATAGTGACTCTGAGTTGGGGCGTTAGTCCCTTTTTAACCGACTTCAATATAGGAGGACGTATTCAATTCGACTGTATTTTTTTTTTGTTTGTTACCTCAGAACTTTCGACTTGGTGAACCGATTTTGATGTTTGTTTTTTTAATCGAAAGCTGGTGCTTTTCATGTGATCCCATTTAAATTTGAGTTAGATCTGACGAGTAGTTTTTGAGTTATTTTTTGTCAAGTATTATGACGTTATTACTATAATCAGCTTACAAGAAGACTTGCGATTACTCACGGTTACGTTGATTTGATGACAGAAACAAGTCGTGAACTTCTTTTCAATCGTTCTCTTGATAGAGCAGTGAAAATATCTATTGTGTTTTCGGCACTGTAAATAAATTAAGAAACTATTTACATTTATATTTTGTATTTGTAGTGTAATCAATATCAACCCAAAACTCAACTTTTCTATATAACTTTAATCTGTATGCTCACAACATAGTGTACTTAATTTTAATTTATATTCTCATACAGTGAAATGTAATTTCTTTTGAGAATAAAGATTCTTTAACCACATTTAGTTTGATGAAAAAACCTTTCCATGGGATTCAATAGAGTCCAAAGAACTCATTTAATCTTAATATTTTGTAAATCGTTAGTTTTAATTTGTAATACCATTTCGGAAAATATTCCACTTGGTATATTAGCTGGACACCAAGATGCGCGAGTTAAATTAAATAAAAATAAACGCTTACATACTCATACCCCCGCAGTAGGTTGTTACCTGTGTCGCGGGTGGCATGGACGACACATATAACACATCACAATCACACCCATGAGCCGAGTACAAATATTTATCTGTCACACCAATAACTGCCCCGGCAGGGATCGAACCCGAGACCCCTCGCTTCGCAGGCAGGGTCGCTACCAACTAGGCTAAAGGAACATCCAAAGATGGCAGAATTAGATGAAGACTTTAAAGTATTATTCTTTTACAAAACAAACGTGGTATTTGCAGTCTTGTCAAACTTAAGCGAATGTTACAGCGGAGATGGTATCGCGGAATGCTAATATGGTACAAGGATGGGAATTATCAGTATTTCAGATCTAAAGTGACATAATTCATTCCATATCGTACGTTTGACGCACGTGATATTTGAGGAAAAACCTGAAATTCAGGAAAATTCCTATACCTAGATTGCTAACTCATTAATATTATAATATATTCGTTTTTACGTGAATAGGAATGGTGGCATGGTAGCTGATCAGTCATAATGATTGTAACTCACAGTTGGCCATTACCCCACGCACCAACGCGTTGTCTAACAATTTTTATCAGTTCAATAACCGACTTCAATTAAATAGCGATAAGGATCACGAATTATCATTAAAACATATAATAATATAACTACATATACATACATTGTATAACTATTTAGTTACCGCCCGCGAAAGAGTGGAAACCTGTAACCGGTATCAAATCTATCCTATTTTTTAAGTCCGCACTTGGTCTATCTGTGAGCCTTTCATCTTAATCCGTGCATCGGATAGCGTCTAAGAATTCCAAATAGTATATAACGTATATAAAGATAAGGTTCTCAATTCGGTTTTATTCT
Organism: Thymelicus sylvestris; assembly: GCA_911387775.1. Taxonomy (NCBI): domain Eukaryota; kingdom Metazoa; phylum Arthropoda; class Insecta; order Lepidoptera; family Hesperiidae; genus Thymelicus; species Thymelicus sylvestris. Next base: position 10,174,202 of record OU426909.1, on the reverse strand, counting down.
TTTTATTATTTTCTTACATCTAAGCTTCGTCATTGAAGAACGGATTTGTAAAATTTTTTTTTATCTGTTATTTTTTATATTCTATCAGATTTGAGCTTTATTTATCCCAAAGTGATCCTTATTTGAAGATTAATAATTCTTTGAAGTCGGATTTCTTTATCCTTTTTTTGTTTTTATTCAACAAATCCCTAAAATTAGAATCAGATTGCTTCCAAAGGCGCTATTTAAACTTTTAATTTATTTAGCAAAGTGGCAGCAAAGTTATCTTTATAAAATAAAAGGAAAAGGAATTAGGAATTCTGTCTTTTATTCAATCCCAATCTTCGCCCCAAAACTTTTACGTGTAAATAGAAAAATTAATACAAAAAGAGTCCATTAAAATAATAACGCCTATAGCAAAGAATGGAAAAAAACTCCTTTCTTCGATTCGCAGCGCTGTCACAATGGACATTTTTTTCCATAAGTATTATTATTATTCCTTGAGTCTTGCAATTTCTAACAAAACGTCTTCGATTTGTTCGATATATTTTAAGTCAGAATAAAAACCTACAGCTGGTATTGATTTTAGCGTTATTATGTATTGGAAAAGCACAATATAATATTAGGTAGAATTAACTTAATGGTAATCATGAAATTAATAGAGCGATATAATTATTATTTTTGGCGTTGACATTAATAATTTATCAAAGTTGGGTTGCGTTTTCCAAACCGATTTTTATTTATCCGGTTCGTTGCTAAGTCCCTTTAACAATATTCTTTCAATGTCTGTAACAATATTATGAGTGAAGATTTTGATACTTTATTAATATTATCACAAATAACCTTTATATTGTGTGTAATTGTAAAATATGATAGGTTCTATAAATGAGTAAAATATACGGGTTCCGTTCATTGTACTTCCATGACGATAAGGTAAATTACATACCAATGTAAAATCCGATTTTACTTCGGACCCCTAAAAACCGGGCAAGTGTGTGTCAGGCCACGCGCAATGTAGGGTTCCGAAGTAGTAAGTTTATCGACTATTACTAGTTAACTACTTATGCTAACATAGCCGTGATAGTTTTCCTTGAAAATTCATCACATTACCTATTTTTGAGAATTTTTCACTTGTCCAACTCCAAGCAAGCGGCCCCCTTTTGACTCTAACCAAAATTAGCATTTTAAAGCCAAATATTTCATAAACGGACCCCTAATTCCAAAAATAGTCTTAGAAGACCCATACTATTTTTGAAATAGCTTTTCAACGATACCCCGCACTACAGGGTACGTGACGAATAAAAATTCATCCTCACGTTAGCTGTAGCGGAGGTACCTTGAAAAAAAAACTTGAGAGGTGTCAAGGGACACCCGGATGGAATGAAGTTCCTTGCAGTCAGTACTAGGATAGCAAATATATTTGTTTTGGCACACTCGCTTGCATGTTTTTGCTATCCTAGTACTCTGGCTTGCTTTCTATGTAAAAAAAACTACGACGGCAAAAAGTGTCGTTACCGGCAAAAAGTGTCGTTATCAAATTTTCCGCCTAGCCCCCTTCGCAACGCGCGATAAGGAACTTCGTTCCAAAAATGGTTTTCAATATTTTTTATTAAGGGTTCCAATTTTACTTCGGAACCCTAAAAACAACAGCGAAGAATATTAGAAGTAGGTATTTATAATCTCGAGGTGCGGAACCCTAAAAACAAGGATATTTGTAAAGCGCGCGGATAAGGGGCGGCGTGTCGCAGTAATCCGGTCAAGTTTGGGATTCGAATAAGCTTTCGTTTCTTGGCTTTGGAGATAAAGAAATAATACAACGAACTGAGAGTTTTATACTGTGGTATTTGTACTCAAAATACACATAATAGGCTCAAAATGTACCTACCTAATATATTATGTACTAGTAGGTATTTGTATCGATATTTCGTACCGAAATATCTATTTAGATAAGGACTAATATAAACTTTGACATGACTGAGCCTTTCCAAATCCCTTCTATCCGGATAAAAATAAGACCAAAATTATTTTTCATTCGAAAAAAACAATAAAATACTAGAAAATCTTCTAGAAATCGTCCTCTTATAAGAAGACAATCAATTAAGCCCTCCCTCTCCCTACAAGCAATCGTACATCCGAATTAAACATCAGATTCACGCGAAGGGCAAACATGTGATTAAAATTACTAGCACAGCTAACAGGGCTTGGCGACCCATTTTACGGAGCGTTGATTAAGGGTGGGTTACACATTACGAGGTTAGGGTAAGGTTATTGTTACATGTCAGTTAAAATTAAATTTAAAAAGATGAAACTGGGTTGCATAAGTTTAGTCACGATTAGGTTAAGTTTTGACAAAAATTTGTAATCTTTCGTCAAAACATAACCTTACCGTGATTTATGCAACCTATTTCGTATATTTCCACGGTTAAATTTAACTTTAACAGAAATGTTTTCAAAGTTAAAGTCAAGTGATTTATTTCGTCATTGGAAGAAAAGGCTCACTTAACGAAATATTATAAATATTATTTACAATTATTGTAATAATTAATACACTTACATTTATGAAAATAGTATAATATTTAAATTATTTTATTACATAAAATTATATTATTTATTTATTTATGTAAACTTTATTGACCACAATATAAAATATTATAGTACAAATAGAGAGCTTAATGCTAACTGCATTCTCTACCAGCTAACCATTAGGCCAAACCGAACCACGAAGAGCGGTATGATAGATAAGTGGTAAGTTAAAAAGTAAAATTACCTTAAAATTAGTATTTGATTTAAAAATCAGTGGTTCCATCCATCCATCCATCCATCCATCAGCCTTTTGAGGTCCACTGCTGGACATAGACAAATCAGTGGTTAATCCTATGTAACTATAACCTTACCGTAACCTATTGATGTGCAACCTACCCTAAGAAAATAGCCCTTGCTAAGCTGAGCCGAATAACGACACTTTTGGTCTTATTGCCACGGACATAAAACTCATTGTAATCGGGTTAAACTGATTCCCCGTCGATAAGAATGGGGTGAATAACTATAACAATTTTCCGAAGAATCGACGCGTTACGCTACACAGAGGAAATAAAAAGCAGATTATAAACCCTTTTTCTATCGTTATGTTCTCAGTTACGACTAGTGTTAGTTGTTCAATGTAAAGTTATATTGAAGCCTGTGGACTGAATGAATGAATGAATAGAACAGTACGATAAAACAGACGACTATATACCTAATCAAAATTTTACTAACAAAAAATAACCGACTTCAAAGTTACTCAAAAACTACTGGTCAGATCTCGTTCAAATTTATGTGGGACCACATGACAAGCACGAGCTTTCGATTAAAAAAAGAATCATCAAAATCGGTTCGCCCAGTCCAAAGTTCTGAGGTAACAAACATAAAAAAAATTCAGTCGAATTGAGAACCTCCCCTTTTTTTGAAGTCAGTTAAAAACTGTTACTGATTGATGTTTGTTCCAGTTAAACTCAGAAACAGTATCAATGAGTTTCATGGATGTATTTACTGAGACTTACTGAATGATATGATGAATGATAATAATGAATTTACTGAATTCAGCGAACATATCCGAGTGGGGTATCAAATGAAAGGGATTGATTTGTATATTACAAAATTGGCTGTTTGAAGGGGAGGAGGGAGGGGGGGTAGTTATGGAAGGGGATGAATTAACTGAATTCAGAGAACATACTCGAGTGGGTTATTTGTAGTTTTATTTCATTTTGAAACAAGAAACTACCTCCTACCTAAATCTAAGTTAAAAAAGCGTAAAAAAACTTAAATTAAAAAAGATGTGAGGAGTTTCTTTACGGCTTTTCTTTTCCTCCATGACAAAGCACTATTCCGAAAAGCTAGTAAAATTTAAAAAAATGACGTGCATAAGTGTATCAGTGTACCTATATGAATAAATTACTTTGAATTTTTACTTTGAAATAGGTACGTTGAAATTTGTTCCATATTTATTAAAAGTCTATTCTGATGATGGAATCAATGAGAAAGTCTCAAATATTGTGGTAATTTTGATATAGGTTCGCCGATAATTATTGTGGTCCTCTACCGAAGAGATTTCTTTGAAGCCAGTTATTTTTTACCTTAAAAATTGCACATGTTTTTGTTATAGCATTGTAAACAATATCTAGCTTCGTTAAGTAAGGTGGAAGCCTTTGTTTACTGAATACTATAGAATCGTTGGGAACAAAATGCGTCATTTCTTTCATGCCCTCGTATGACGTCACGGAATGCTTTTAGTGATGTGCATAACGTAAGCATAAGCCTTAATGAGTTATTACAATGGACTGTAACATGATTTGACATTTTTATAATATAATAAAGTAAGTAGTACCACAGAAGAAATAATAGTACTTATAACAAGTAGTATTAGCTCATATGCGGACTCAGCAATGAAAAGGTAAGAAGAGAATTTCCAAAAAGATGAACAAAGGTTACAAAATCTCTAAAATGGTTTGTATTATTTGTCTAACCTACCGCTTTTGGGACACCCTGTATATCCAGTATTGATTTAACTTTTTGTAGGATTCTTTGTACAACTCTCCGTGTGACAATACCATAATACTGTAGTTCAAACAGGACTAATACATGCGTGGGAAGTTGTATACTGAATCGAAATTGGAATTTAATTTTAGAATGCTGAGTCCGTATGTACATTGAGACAAGTGATAACTTGTTTATAATAAGTGTATCATATACGAGTATTAAGTTTAGTGATAGTTTGTTTTTTTTACCGACTTCAAAAAAGGAGGAGGTTCTCAATTCGACTGTTTTTTTATGTTCGTTACCTCAGAACTTTGAACTGGGCGAACCGATTTTGATGATTCTTATTTTAATCGAAAGCTGGTAGCTGTTATCCCACATAAATTTGAACGAGATCTGATAAGTCGGTTATTTTTTGTTAGTAAAATTTAGATTATTGTCTTACTGTACTTTTTAGCTACGTGTTTGTAATAATAATAGCCTTAAGCTCGCCATTTGTACCTTAATCCTGTATTGTGATCAATAAAGATTAAATAAATAAATAAATAAATAAATAAATGATAACATTTAGAAATTTTACACGTGTAAAAGGTTCCTTAATAATGCGTAAGGCGCTAAAACATCTCATATATTATTAGAAGATATTATGATAGAAGAAAGAAGTGTTACTTTACACGAAAGGTAAATTGTCTTAAAAGCACCTGTTGCTCAGATTTCTGTTCAGTCAGCTAGAATAAGGGTAAGGGAATATCCTAAGAATATTTGAATATTTTTTATATCTCCAATTTGGCTTTGCAAAGGCAATTATTATCTGTTTTAAGGTTTCGTTCATCTAATGAGAATAAAAATCGGCTTCGAACAAATTTTCTTTTGCTGGGTATTACTTATTAAATACCTAATTTAATTGATGTATTTCTTAGTTCCCGAAGGTTGACTGGTAGAGAATGCTTTTAGCATTAAGTCCGCCTTTCTACCTCTTACGTTGTTGTAAGGTTCAAAAGTTCAAATAAATAAATATCTGCCACTAACGCTCCAGCTCAAAGTCACTAACGGTTACTTTAATCGCTTCTTAGTCTTTACAATTTGTGTGGTGATTCTTTAATCACCACACAAATTGTATACTAAGTTCTGAGTTAAAGCGTAACTCGTAAGAGTATTTGAATGAAACAAAAACATTACATAACGAATTAGTATTGTGTTAACATTTTGAAAATAAACGTTTAAAGTAGGTACGCTTTGTAAACGTTCATGCATTTTTAAGAGCACGGAAAACTCTTATTGAGCGATATTTTTTTATGGAAACGGCAAACGAGCTGACGATCCACCTGTTGTTGGCTATAGTTGCCGTCACCCATGGACATCAAAAGCATCACTGATGCATAACCGGAAAGAGTTCTTGAAAGAGAATGAAAGAAATCAAAAGAAAGAAAAAATCGTTAGATTGGACCCCTCTTTTTGCATCAGGGCTTAAAAATAATCATTCATTAAATTCTTCTTATTTACGTTCATGTCGAATTTCGGAATACTCTACAGAAGTAATCTTACAAGGTAAGATATAAGGTAAAACTAAGGCTTACAGGTAACGTTATTACCACTGCCGCATACATTACATTACCTTAACGCAATAAGAAGCTTTTGAGACGAGTGCTGCCATCTACTGGAGGTCGCCGCAAAATTATATTACCAAGGCAACCTGCGCCATAATGGACTGAGAAAACGTTGATATAATCTATTACGGATGTGTGGTGAACACCACGCTTTGGATACATGAGTGGTGAAAAAATTCATTAACCTGGATAGGTACATCAAAATTCTATGGCAAGACCATAGGGCAAGACATTATGGCATGTCTAAAGCCCAATTCATACGTAACGGGGTTTTTTCCCGTACGGGACGGGACGTGAAGTTTTGGAAACATCGTTTCATAGAAAATACATAGTATACGATAGTATTGGATTTGTATTGTGTGACTATAATAATCAATTATTATTCTTGACAAAAAATAATAATAATGAATAATTCTTGACAAAAATAACCGACTTGAAAATAACTCAAAAAACACTCGTCAAATCTCGCTCAAATTTAAGTGAGACCATATGACAAGTACCGGCTTTCGATTAAAAAAAGAATCATCAAAATCAATTCACCCAGTCGAAAGTTCTGAGGTAACAAACATAAAAAATACAGTCGAATTGAGAACCTCCTCCTTTTTTGAAGTCGGTCAAAAATACGCAGAGTTATACAAAAACACACTGACATAAACACACACACACGTTACACAACGCACACACGCACGCAAAAATAAAGAGAAAGATGAACAGAGCAGACGTGTCTGAAAATATTCCAGAGAAAAGTTTCCCAGCACTTCAGAGTGCAATACAATTCTCCGGTATTCTCATCGGCACCGCGCACCGCTCCACCCTAAGGCTCCACCTTACAATGACCCAGTAAAATTACTGAACGAGAACTTTGTGCTCAGTTCTCTCAACTAGCAGTTCAAAGGATAAACTTCTCTGGGCTGCGAAATATATATTTACGAATAAATAAACGCTTATAGGTAGGTTATTTACCTGGGTCGCGGGTGGCATGGACGACACAACACAATACGAGTCCAAATATTTATCAGACACATAAATATCTGCCCGGGCCGGAAATCGAACCCGGGACCCCTCGCTTCGCAAGCAGGGTCGCTACCAATTAGGCTAGAGGGTCGTCGAAACTATTACTATTATTCCGCCAATATTATTTCAAAAAATGACATTAGTTTCTGCAAAATTGTTCCAGTGAAAATGATTCGACTTTAACCGCTGGTAGTTAACTTTTCTCTTCTGGTCATTATGCTTAGCTTACCTCGTTAAGGACTCAGTATTCCAATGTAATTTTTAAAAATTGTTAATTCAAAGATTATAATTTCATTTAATTTCTCTAAACAGAAACTGGATTTTATTTGACAAAATTAAAAAAGTTAATTAATGTTAGTTTGGATTTTTATTGGCCTTTTAGAAACCGGTGGTAAGACATGATGTAAGATTTTTTTAAGTAACGTTTAAATAACACGACTCATCGTGTTCCGGCTGGGGGCTTGAGAGCCAGTTCTTTCTTTATTTCTTTTTCTTCTCTCTTTTTTGGCCGGCAACGCATCGGTGATGCCTTTGGTGTTGCTGATGTCCATGGACGACGATAGCCACTTACCATCAGGTGGATCGTCAGCTCGTTTGCCGGATAAAAAAAAAAAAGTAATAAATTGTGTTTAAATAAGTGTCTTTAATATTTATAAGTTGACAAATCTAAAATATTCTGTAACCGTTTCGTGCTTCTTAACTGATTTTCCGCTTTACAAATCCGCAAGATGGCCTGGGATAGCTGTTTATTTCCTTCACAGTACATCTGCATCATATAAAAACATTTTTTATTCAATTAAGCGTTCGTTACCGCGCTGTGCGGCATAATTAGTGAGTCGTTATGCATACGATAAAAAGATTTCATCTGGTGGCCTGTTAAGCTTGCTCGCTTGTTGGCTATATCCATAATAATCTAAATTTTACTAACAAACAATAACCGACTTCAAAATTACTCAAAAACTACTTGTCACATCTCGTTCAAATTTATGTGAGACCACATGACAAGCACCTGCTTTCCATCAAAATCGGTTCACCCAGTCCAAAGTTCTGAGGTAACAAACATAAAAAAAATACTGTCGAATTGAGAACCTCCTCCTTTTTTTGAAGTCGGTTAAAAAACGCTTTCTATGACCACACGACCAGTCTCCAATGATTAAGGAATCAAATTAATGAAGAATAATTATAGTGGTTCCCGTTCAGTGGTTCAAATTCGACCGTAGTTTATGTCAAACAGTTACTTGACACACTCTATAATTATGCCACTTGTCAAATGTAGTGGACCACGGTGTACCACTCACATTGTGAGAAGAAATCCGACCCCAGAATAGAGACAAATATGGTTTGTAATGAAGATTTTGCCTAGTGATTATGGCTTGAAATATTTTAACTTGAAATATTTGAACTCTAATCGCTAGTTGGCTAATAAATCTTCGTATTAGAACAAAGACCTTCACATATCGGTATGAAAAATCATTTTCATTAGTTCCGCAATTTACGTCACATTTCTTTCTGAAGTACAATAGCGAGCTGCATTATTAAATTCATTGTTCAAGTCGGTGATAAGGCATGGATAATGCTTGAATTGTGGGATGGATTATTCTTATCCTTCTTCCATTACTATCCTATCCCATTACCGTCACTGTTTTGTCTGTTCAGCGTATGTGCAGTCTCAGTTTGGTTCAGTGAAACTGTTTTAAGCATTGATTTACCACAGTGGTAAATCAATGGTTTTAAGTATTAATTTAATACGTGAAGTAAATACCTAATTTTCGAGAAGTACGTTGAAACTTTACACGGAAAAGAAGTGCAGTTAGCTATTATTATTTTTATTTTTAACCGACTTGAAAAAAAGGAGGAGGTTCTCAATTCGACTGTATTTTTTTATGTTTGTTACCTCAGAAATTTGGACTGGGTGAACCGATTTTGATGATTCTTTTTTTAATCGAAAGTAGGTGCTTGTCATGTGGTCTCACATAAATTTGAACGAGATCTGATTAGTACTTTTTGAGTAATATTGAAGTTGGTTATTTTTTGTTAGTAAAATTTAGATTATACATATACAAAAATAAACTTGATGAGTGCGAGTAAAACTCGCTTGGAGAGGGTTCCATACTTTGATTATGTATTTACCGTTATTTTATTTATTTTTGCCCTTTCTAAGACCATAGACTTTTTATATGTTTTCCTGTAATATATTACTAAAAAAAAACTATTTTCTGTATTTATCTCAAAATTCTACCCTCAGTAGTTACGGAGTTAAAGGGGGGAATGGTCAATTTTCTTCTTCAATTTTCGTTCTTTCTTGATAATTTTAAAACTATCCATTGTAGAACTATAACAAAAATATATTTAAGATCTTTACAATAATCCCTTTCGCATACCACACGATACAGTTTGCAAAACAGTTTTTTTTTAATTTTGATTTTGTTAATTTTTTTTTAATTCATTTTTTTTATACCTTCGTCTATGAGTCACAAAATAGCACATGAGTACCAAATTTCAACTCGTTTATTCAAGTAATTTCGGAGAAAATTGGCTGTGAATGGTCGCCCAGACGCATTAGTGATCCTATAAGGGTTCCGTTTTTCGATTTTTCATTCGGAACCCTAAAAACACTTTTTTATATAAAAACACAACACTAACATGCATTTAACATACACACACACTCATAATATACACACAATTCATGATTAAAACTGTGTTGTCCATCCACGAACAGGGTGGGGCTATGAGTACCTATGTAGCGTTTTTTAAATATTTTATTTAATATATTATATTATTCGCATTAAACTAATTGTAAGTTGGAACTCGTTCCTCAAACACGGTAAAGACGGTCACATATCAAGTGTTCCAGTTGTGGAATGTTCCCAAAAATCCCTTTTAACTCCTGCGAGATACCTGCCGTGTTCCGACATATTTGAACGCATTATTGCATAGACAAACAAATTCCGATAAGTATTATAGATTAAAATGGCTGTTTATCCTTCGAAAATATGTGCTGTTGAATGTTATAAGAGTTCCAAAAAAATAATATTTAGGTACATAGTCAATTAACAAATCTTAGCTTATCTTAAGTCTTACTATGTTACATAATAATCTTAATAAAAATTTTAATATTAAAATAAATTACGTGCCACGTTGTCTCCTAAACTACTTATCCGATTTTAATCAAATTTGCACACCGTGTGCAGTTTTATCCAACTTGAAAGATAAGATAGCTAACATCTCAAAAAGAAAACTTTTGACAAAACGAAGTCTATCCGGGCAGCTAATTACAAATGTAAAAATATGTGAGGATGTATGGAAAGTGGACGGACAAACTGAACGGATTTTCATGTTTAGCACATACAGTAGTAAAGCATATTCTGGAATAAGATATAGGAAATGAAATAAGTGAAATCAAATGCAATAAGTTTTATTCAAAGTAGTTTTGTTGTACAAACACTTGTCGAAAGTCACTCAACGCCATCGCTTCAACAAATCCCTACCGTGAGTGGTCCCGGGAGACGAAGCGGCGAGAAACTACCGGGGTATTTTTTTCCCTAGAATACTTATTTTCCCGGATAACGCGGGCAAAGCTGTGCCACATCTCTAACAAGTTAATAAAAAAATATTAAAAAAAATTCTGACTGCGTAAAATATAGTTTATTTTACAAGAAAAAACAACACCATAAAAGGATTAACAGTCGGGAAATTAATTTGGATAATAATCTAAATTTTACTAACAAAAAATAACCGACTTCAAAGTTACCTACTCAAAAACTACTTGTCAGATCTCGTTCTAAAAGTAGGACCACATGACAAGCACCTGCTTTCGATTAAAAAAAGAATCCCACGCAATAGGAACCTGGCTTGCCAAAAATCAAATCGAGAATCGAACTTGAGACACTTCACTTGAACTGACTGTATGATTTGAATGATCTGATGGCGTAGAGACTAGGATGACCAGTGAAGTGTAATATTGTTCACAAAAAATAATGCAAAAAATATTAATATTATTTAGGTATTCTCCAGTATTAGGATTAGCGGTTGGTTTAGCATAAATAAAGCTATAGGTAGGTACCTACTGTATGTATTAAAACCTTAATTACCTAATTGAATATTGTATGTCATATTTGAATCAATATTTTTGTAATTTCGATAATAATTATTGAATTAAAATTACCAAGAGTCAATTAGCTTGTCAATCTATCAATTTAAATTTTTTGTTACTCTGTAAGAGGTTCAATACTTATTGCATGTGAACTACTCGGACTCCGGAGACTATTTTTTGTAGTATGATGTTTTTTTGTAATAGTCAATCACATGAAAAAACCTTCGTAAAAACTACGTTTTTCAATGATTCTCTTAATATTTACTCGTATTTTATCTTCTAACAGATTGAAAAGCAAATTATTAGTTATTACTTTTTAAGATATTAGCAACAGTATGACAAATATTATTAGCATAATAGCAGCATTATTAAATATAAGGTTATTTTACATTTAATACTTACATTATTTATTCGCCAAAACCATGAAAAGGAAGTTTATTTTGCACTTGCGTCTTGCACTAATCACCCGAAACTTGTGCAACTTACTTAAATTAAATTGTATTAACAATTCACAATTCACACTTCACATTTTATTCTCCAAAGTACAAAAAATAACTTCTAATAAGTCTGAAAACAACAAAAAAGATTACTTATTACTGTTCCAATTTCAAAAGGCAACTTCACAAAAAAAAACTCAGAATGTCACTAAAAAATCACTTTTATCTTCTGCCAAAAAGCTTTTGTCCAAAACAAACTTTTTAAATCCGGAACGCAAGTATCGCGATATTTTCAGTCTGCGCTCACCGTCATGCAGTGTGTACGGTACGCGGCAAACGACTGAATTTCCCGCGCTACAGTGCGCCAAGTCCCAAGAATACGCGCCACAGAGTAGGCACAGTGCGTGACGTTTGATAACACTTTCAAAGAATTTCTTTCTGTGATTATCTTACTTTATTTTTATAACTTTCACAATAAACCAAAGTTAATATTTTAGATGATTCTACGAATGGCGTAATTGAATATAATTGTAATCTGAAGGAAAAGCAAAGACTTCAATGTAGAATACTACTAGACCGGCTTTGCACTAAGTTACGGACTTACGGTCAAGTTAGTTCTAAGTTAGAACAGAATTTATAATATTATTATGTTAGGTTTTACAATAATATGCTTTTCATCAAAGTTAAATTCAGTAGGAAAAGTCGTGCGATGGTGAGTTTTATGAATAGATTAATTATTCAAGAAGACAAGAAAATAATGAATGTTTGACGACCCATGTGGCGCAATGGTTACCATGTCAGATGTACCATGCCGTACGAAGGATCCTGCGTTCGATTCCCAGCGAGACGGAAATTTGAATGATGAGTTGGTCTCCATAATGTTCTCAAAAGCGTGTGAAGTCTATCAATCCGCACTTGGCCAGCGTGGTAGACTATGGCCTGTAACCCTCACATTGTGAGAGGAGACCCCGAGCCCAGCTGTGGGACAATTATGGGTTGTGACTTAGAATAACCCTATATTGTTATTGATTAACCGGGAAACATTCAAAATCTGTTTCTATCAGACAAGAAGAAACATTTCATCAATAACCCTCGAGACAACTGAAGTTTGCGCTAACTTGCCAATCTTCTAGATAGATCAATTTATCAAAGTCCAGTTAATATCAAAATTCCATACAAATTATTCCAGCTTTCAGTAATTACTTAGAAGTCTTAGAACTCAAACTAGCTCTCAAATATTTGTAAGTAGTTTAGTATTAATAGTTCAAATTCTCCCAGGAATATACAACGGGGTTAAATCTTAAACCTGGACAGTCTGTCTGTATGCCAAGTGACATCTTAAAACGTACAACGATTAATACGTGATGATTATAAATTATCTAAAAAATCTTCAAAAACTTTTCCATTTAATAATCCTAATTTTTATGGAATGAGGATGGAATCTTCAAGCCCATTTTATTAATCACATCAAATATTAATCTACACCTACTATCAATGATATTGTGTACAAAAACCGGGCAAGTGTGTGTCAGGCCACGCGCAATGTAGGGTTCCGAAGTAGTAAGTTTAACGGCTATTACTCATTAACTACTTATGCTAACATAGCCGTGATAGTTTTCCTTGTAAATTCATTATACAACCTATTTTTGAGATTTTTTTCACTTGTCCAACTCCAACCGTTTAGCCAGCGGGGGGGACACTTGACTCGAACCAAAATTAGCACTATAAAGCTAAATATTTCGCAAACGGAACCCTAATTCCAAAAATGATCTTAGAAGACCCTTAATATGTTTGGAAGACCTTTTCAACCATATCCCAACGATATTTCAGACGAACGGACGAACAGACAGACGGACGGACATGACGAAACTATTAGGGCTCCGAATTTACTTCGGAACCCTAAAAAGAGTAGCCGAGAGCACGCAGAAATTTAGTCTGTCTAATTCAGCTATTCCTTGTAATTTCATTCGACATAGAACATGAAATGCGTAAACTTACTTCAATCAATAAAATTGGAGTAATTTTAAGAGTAACTTAATTTTAATTTACTAATGAATAAAGTCATTTTTAACCGACATCAAAAAAAGGAGGAGGTTCTCAATTCGACTGTATTTTTTTACGTTTGTTACCTCAGAAATTTGGACTGGGCGAACCGATTTTGATGATTCTTTTTAATCGAAAGCAGGTGCTTGTCATGTGGTCCCACATAAAGAACGAGATCTGATTAGTAGTTTTTGAGTAACTTTGAAGTCGGTTATTTTTTGTTAATAAAATTTTGATTACAATGTTAGACAACGCGGATCAAAAACTGAATATCGTGATCCATGCACATGATGCATGAACTAACATTATCTTAATATATATAAATTACGTGTCACGTTGTTTGTCCTCGATGGACTCCTAAACTACTGAACCGATTTTAATCAAATTTGCACACCGTGTACAGTTTGATCCAACTTGAAAGATAGGATAGCTTACATCTCAAAATAAAAAATTTTTAACAGAACGAAGTCTGTCCGGGCAGCTAGTTTACTATAAAATATCTTTGCCTACTGCCATCTCTACACTAGCACAGACTGCAGACTGCAGGTTGTCGTCCTCACAAGTATTAAAGTCGTATAAATCAATCCGTGCGGACAACTTATAGTTGGACGTGATTTAACGGAGCCTGCGACTGCAGCCAATTGTAAGCTCTTAATTCTCAAGATATATGTTGGTATCAGATCTAAAGTTCTAAACAACCAGGGCTAAGTCGGGAGTATTTTGACAATTCGTGTGGAGCAATGATTTCTATGCTGTGCCAAGGGTTCTGGGGTCGATTCCCAGTGAGGCTGAGAGACGTTGGATTTCTGTTCTCGGTCTGGGTGTGAGTGTTCTTGTCTTTGTGTGTTGTCCATGGCACCCACGACAAAGGAAATCTCAGTGTGGTGCTATGAGGTGTGGCGTTAGTATCTTGAGCGGTTGATTTAACTACTTTGTAAATCAACCTTAAAATTAGCCGTTTTAACTGACTCTTTAAATTATTTTTATTATCAGGGCAAGCGAAGCGAGACCTACACTACTCCACAATCTATGCCTTTTTGTACACTTTACTGAGAAGCTACCACACATTCAGGTTTGGGCTTTGACATAGTGTTTTTTATTCATGTCTAGAATTGTTATCAATCATAAAAATATTATTTTATGCACATTTAAAAAAATAGAAGTTATAAAAATTTTCATTAATTAGATTTTTAATGTATTACTAACACCATCTGTAAGATTACTAAAAAATACTTTCATAATATAAATGGAGCATAACTTAAAGAAAAAATGTCGGAATTTGTTGTATGAATTATTTACAGAAGCCCATGTTAATAATCCATAAGTACATTAAAAGTTAATTCTATTTAAAAAAACTGCCTTCAAAATTACTAAGTAGAAAACTTCGCGAGCCCTACTAAAGCGGCTTTTTTTGCTAGTTAAATATCCGAACAAAAATATGGTCCTTAATCAATTTTAACGTTAGCAGTTTTATATGATTTCTTTTTGTATTAACAAAGTGGCAGATTATTTATCTAATACATTTAAATTCGTCTGAGCAATGTCTAAGTGCAAATACGCATTATACATAGATCTCACCCAACGTAGTCAAAGTCAGTTGAAGCCATATGGCCGAAAGTCACAAAAAGTCCAGCTGAATGCTGGTCCCACAATAAAATGATATTGAATTTAGATGATTAATGTCCAATTCAGTTACCGTTCCAATTCGTCAAATCGTCTGTCAGTTGTCGTACATTAATAAAATGGAATAATGTAATATCACTTCGTTATTTTATTTATCGCTTTCCATTTGTTTCATGCCGCGACATTTATCATTATTTATTCGTCAATTTTATAGTTGTGTCGTACAAAATATTTATTTGCGATTAGTTTTACTATAACTGAGATCCAAATACAATGAAATCCAGATCAAATTGAGATCCGCTTCATTGATATAATAATTAATCGCATCGGTGATGCCCTTATGTCGCGCAGGGATCTGAAGAAATCCATGATTTGATCAATTCCCATGGAGGGCGCGTGTTAACACATTGTTTAGATATCTAAAGTTGGTAATTATTTAATTAACCATTCGTTATTTTAACACGACACATACCACTATGAGAGTCGTTACCAATTTATTTCATCCTTTCCCTAATGAAATGAAATTAGTTTTATTCGAAGTAGGTTTGTTACAAACAATTTTCGAAAATCACTCAACGCCATCGCTTCAACAAATCCCTACTGTGACTGGTCCCGGTAGAAGAAGCGGCAAGAAACTCCCGGGATTATTTTTTTCCTACTCACAGTTACAGAAAGCACTTAATACTACTTATTACATTATTTAATAAATAAATAAAAAACTCATGTCCAAGCAGTGTTGTCATTTAAAATTTAATACAAAAGAATCGCTAATACAATTATATCTAAATCTTCATTAAGGTATACCTGTTCCCTCAACTCCTCACGGATCCCATCACACTTCAAAAGAAGTAATAAAAAAATGGAAGGAATATAAGAAAGAAAAGAAGGAATAAAAATTCAAAAATTCTTTGCTATCCCTAATGTTAGTGAAAGCAGGATTAAATGCTGTTATATTATTAATTAAAAAAAACATATATTAATTATTCATGTAGGTTTCATTTTCGGAAAGGTGCTTTAGCTGCACCTTACGCAAGCGATATGATAAACGATAATACGATATTAAATTGGAGACAGTGAAATTATCTTAACAAGGCATAGTTTTGATCTGAAAAGATAATATATATACGTGACTTTTGGTATAATTTTTTAAACGTTAGAAATACTCATGAATGCGTTTGCATGTGTAACGTGAATTGATAATAATCACGTAGTTTAACAACTCTAATTACTTGATGTACGTGGGCTTAGATTCCATTCGAAATTACTGAATACCTTCACATTTTCTTCGTAGTTATTACGCTCTTGGCTGGGGGCTTGAGAGACACTTCTTTCTTTTTCTTCTCTCTTTCCTGGCTGGCAACATCAGTGATGCCTTTGGTGTAGTCCATGAGCGACGATAGCCACTTACCATCAGGTGGATCGTCAGCTCGTTTGCCGGCTATTTCCATAAAAAAAACCTAGACATTTCCGTAGAATGTTTATTTATTTATTTATATATTTATGTCACCTCTTAAAAAGGATAAACAAAGGGCAAACTTAATGCCTAATGGCATTGTCCACCAGTCAACCCTGGGTGGATGTGGAAATAGCTGATGGCAGGTGTTAACACAGAAAATATATACTCACTCTAGAAAAATTACTAAAATCAAATTACATGACTAGAAATAGATGTAGAATGTTGTTCTTACAGTAGTGTTAACTCGAATGAACTTTGTCCTAACTAAAAATATGTTATTTAAAGGCCAATGATAGACCATCAAGGTATTCATAAGACCGTTTGTTGTCAACATAATTGCATACTAATTGACAAAAACCCTCAACACTCAACCCTCGTTAGGTCTAAGTGAAATTTCAAAAAGAAAATTATATCCTTTATTATGTAACCCTCTTCTGGTCTTATTTCATGAAATTAAGCCCGCTAATGAGCGCTGGCTCACCAAACAATCCAACAAAGGAGCTCATAATTCAATTTCCGTAAAGAATGTGGTTTTGTTAAAATTTATGTTAGGTACACAACGCAAATAATTTTCATTTCACAATTACAAACAGTTAAAGATAAAATTAATAAAATAAAAAAAATAAACACGCACTCACACACTCACACCCCCGCAGTAGGTTTTTATTTTACCTGTGTCGCGGGTGGCAGATAGACATATAACAAAGATAACACCCCTCTTTTTTCGTGGGGGGTTAAAAATAAATACAATGATAGCGATGATTTCAATCGCAACTAGGTTTCGAAGGGTTGTTTGAACATCAAAATCCGACATCGTTTCGACATCCTACAAGTTAAGTCAGGGGATGTGCCTTGAAATAATAACCTTAGGGATTCCCTGGATTTCCCATAATATTATTTATGCACCTATTATTAAACTCACAACCGTAAAGCTAAAACTCATATTCAAGTAGATTTTTAGTATTTCTAAAGGTCGAACTTATTTTATGACTGTTTTGATCCTCCATTTTTATAGAGACGGTGCAAAAAGTCTTTGCTCAGCGAATAAATCTTGACAGCAAATTGGAATAATAATGACAGAAAAATAAACTTGTGAAATTTGAATAATAATCACCCGGGCATTGTCAGGGTTATTTACATATTTCGTTGGCATTCCTTACAATACAACGACTTGGCTGCAATATGAATGGTTGTTTACTTTATTCGGAGTCATAAACAGAAATTGAATTAGGATAAAATCGCACAGCATTGAATGGCTAGAATTTTGAGTGTTTAATTTACTATGTTCGTTTTTTCATTCATTTAAAAAATGGTCTCTTAGCTTCAATGAAAGAAGCAGTATGAGACAATATTTGGCTAATAGTTAATAGTATCAGGCGTTATTTTGCGGAAATCCATTGTTATTAAGTTAGTATTAGTCTACTTTGCAACAATCCGCGTTTAACATGTATGATGGTATATACTTTAAAACATGCGTGGCACCTCCCTCCCTCCCACAACGGAAACATGCACTACAATAATTAAACGTATATACCAACATACATACCAGCACCAACACGTGTTTCGCCCCAAAACGGAGCATCATCAGGGTAAGTTGACTCTACGATGGTTAGTCGGAAAGTGAGCATCGTTCACCGAGCGTGTCGTATTTATACCCAACTCGCCCACTGATTATCTAATGATGTTGTAATAATTAGTGATTAGTAATTAATTAATTATTCAATCAATCAATTAATTAATCAATTAGTGATTCACGCCGGCAGGAACCGGGTCTGACGTAATCTGGTGATGTGTACTGTTGAAAATCCTCAGTAAAGGCGAGTTGGATACATTTATTTGTTCATTCAGCAGTGTAAAACTTGGATTATTATTATGTTTTATTATTTCTAACTGCTCTAGTATACTTAATTTAAAACCCTTTTCAGATTTATGTAATTTATGTAATTTAGCGAAATTAGACTTATCTGCGTGACCATTCCTGTACAACACACACTGACATTCTTGTACAGGAATGGTCACGCAGATAAGTCTAATTTCGCTAAACATCTAATAGAATCAGGTCACAGTTTAACTAGTAACCATACATATAATATATTACATAAATCTGATAAGGGTTTTAAATTAAGTATACTAGAGCAGTTAGAAATAATAAAACATAATAATAATCCAAATTTTACACTGCTGAATGAACAAATAAATGTATCCAACTCGCCTTTACTGAGGATTTTCAACAGTACACATCACCAGATTACGTCAGACCCGGTTCCTGCCGGCGTGAATCACTAATTGATTAATTAATTGATTGATTGAATAATTAATTAATTACTAATCACTAATTATTACAACATCATTAGATAATCAGTGGGCGAGTTGGGTATAAATACGACACGCTCGGTGAACGATGCTCACTTTCCGACTAACCATCGTAGAGTCAACTTACCCTGATGATGCTCCGTTTTGGGGCGAAACACGTGTTGGTGCTGGTATGTATGTTGGTATATACGTTTAATTATTGTAGTGCATGTTTCCGTTGTGGGAGGGAGGGAGGTGCCACGCATGTTTTAAAGTATATACCATCATACATGTTAAACGCGGATTGTTGCAAAGTAGACTAATACTAACTTAATAACAATATTTGGCTTCAACGCATTAATGGCCCGCTACTAAGCACGGGCCTTTCCTTTTGAGTAGCCCTAGAGCCCCTAGAGGCCCTAAAGCATACTCCACCACATAGTGCGGAGTGGTGGAGGGGTTAGTTGTCAACCCGAGTGTCGGAATTTTTGCCGCCCGAGGGCCTCCGACATGGTATAACGCTTGATATCTTACGATAACAACCGGAATCGACGGATATTTTATCTCGGAAACGGGTGCAACAGCATCCGCTGTTGCTTAACTTTGACGATCACTTAGCATCGATTCCAGCGACAATAACGATAACAATAATGATGATGATTTAGTTAGACTAAGGCGTGCTATTTGATACGGTTCATTCGATTCTGCAGTATTTGCCGAATCGAATAAAATATTATTACTCAAAATTTGACTTAAGTTCATCTGAAAAACCGCCTGACATTTTGTTCTGCGTTCGTGTGCATTTTAGTAGATACCTACATGTAAGAGATATAGACCAATTCAAGCAGTTTTTGGATCGCATACTAGTGATTCTTGTGAAGCTATTCATCACCTCAGTTTCATACAAGAAAATTAAAAAGCCCCGAACAAAAAAGAAAACGCACACTCCCCCGCAACAGGTTTCCCTGTGTCGCGGGTGGCATGGACGACACAGATTAGACATCACTGTAACACCCATGACCCGAGTACAAATATTTATCTGTCACCCGAATCAAACCCGGAACCGACCGCGTCGCATTCAGGATCGCTAACAACTAGGCTACATGGTCATAAAGGCTTCCTTGCTACCCCTTTGTCGATACCCCGACACTTATACGACTACACTACTTTGAATCCCTCCTCTTTACGGTAAGGCTTTGATCACTACAATCGCTAAATCGAAGATATCTTCTCACTCAATTTTATAAAAAAAATCAACCATAGTAAAATAGGCTATCTGCTTCATCAACACATTATGAAAGCCTAATCCAATCGAGCTTAATTTTGAGCACTTACGGTCAAAAACCGCT
The DNA here is from genome assembly GCA_911387775.1 of Thymelicus sylvestris. Taxonomy (NCBI): domain Eukaryota; kingdom Metazoa; phylum Arthropoda; class Insecta; order Lepidoptera; family Hesperiidae; genus Thymelicus; species Thymelicus sylvestris. The sequence continues at coordinate 10,153,797 of OU426909.1, read as the reverse complement.
TGGCAATGAGCGCTGAACTAGCAATTTGCATAAAGAGATATCGTTAGAGTAAAGCACCCGGCAAAGCCGACCCTAGAGGATAGTTTATAGGAAAATGAACTTTAAGGTATTTGTTACGATAGCGTACATGTTTTTCAGAAGATCAGAGTAAGGAATTTCATTCCTGTATTCGAATGGAAACCGACACGACATGCGACGGCTCCTAATGGACTATATGGCAAAATATAATATCGTTGAAAATTATTTTCATTTTTCCTCTATTCCAAGTTCCAACGTTAACTAACCACTGCCATATCTTTTTTGTATCAATAACAATACATTGCAGATTTTCGGGATTTCTTACCGGTTAACATAACAGTCATTTGAAACAAAAACTTCAACTGGGAATATGTTTTGTATTTTATGTTCTTGTATTTGTATGAACAGACGATCCATCTGATGGTATGTTACTTGGGAACCTCCTCTTTTCAAATCGGTTCAAACCAGTACTTTTAACATAATACCATTAATACTATTATTATTTCTCCATGGGGTTCGCCTGGATAGCTACCACCCTTGAGCATGAGTCAGCCGCCAAACGACTCGTCGTGTTCCGGCTGGGGGCTTGAGAGCCAGTTCTTTCTTTCTTTTTCTTCTCTCTTACTTGGCCGGTGACGCATCAGTGATGCCTTTGGTGTTGCTGATGTCCATGGGAAACGATAGCCTTTCACAAGGTGGATTGTCAACTCATTTGCCGGCTATTTCCATAAAAAAATTTGACTGATGTGGGAGTACTTAGACTCCAGGCTGTCCAAGCCACTCGTACGCACACATAGAATTTTGTACGTACGTACATACATACACATAAGTCGTTGTCGTATTGTCCAAACGAATCAGCCAAACGTGACCTCCTGACCCTGCGTTAATTACACGGGTGAAACCAAAGCCAAGTTTTCACAGTGTGGCAATCACGCACAACATGTAGCATTTCCACAAGCCATTAGCAAGTTATATTATCGCACGCAGTTCACGCTTACAACGCGAATACTACAAAGATTTGTATGTAATAATCTTAATTTTACTAAAAAAAATAACCGACTTCAATATTACTCAAAAAGTACTTATCAGATCTCGTTCAAATTTATGTGGGACCACATGACAAGCATCTGCCTTCGATTAAAAAAAGAATCATCAAAATCGGTTCACCCAGTCCAAAGTTCTGAGGTAACAAACATAAAAAAATACAGTCGAATTGAGAACCTCCTCCTTTTTTTGAAGTCGGTTAAAAAGTTGCGCACTACTTACGCATAACGTAAACCAAATAGGACTCATGTAAAAAACGGACTGTTCACATCCCAACGATTTATGGTGATGTTGTTGTCAAATGGTATTAAGTTTTCATACAAATATGTACCAATGAAACAATAGCACAGTTATTACAAAACCAATGGCCCAAATTCGAAGTCACTCATTTGTAGTCAATTAGCAACCTCGGCGATGTTTTATTCCATTCAGGCTTCACCTAATAAAGATTATATTCAGACTAAAGACCTAGCTTAGTCAAGACTGAGAATTGGGGTAAATAAAAGCATACATAACCAAGATACGATCTTAACTACAACAGGGAGAGTAATAACGCATTTTCTGTGAAGGTTTCACGTATTAAATAGGCTGAGAGTCGGCTGTGGACGAGAGAAATTAAAATTTCACTCTCATCATTTTTTCCATTTATTTCATAACGCGCCTAAGGAGGTATAACTTCAAAATAGCCGACTAAGCGTGAAAAATACAGTCAAAAACACGTTTGTATGAAACCCTATTTTTGATATTTGTTGTTTGGCCACACCACGGTGATGCATATTGCATACTGTGTAAAAAATCCAAGGATCTACCTATTACGAACGGACGGACAGATAGACGGAGTGACAATAGAGTCTCATAAATAGGGTCCGGTTGTAACTTAGGATAGCGAACCCAAAAAAAACTATTATCTTTAACAACCAGTCCTCAGACTATCAAGACGCTTATGTAGAGAATGATATGAAGCTAATTTACGTTGATTAATATTTCGAAGGAACATGTAATTATATTAGTGCCTACCATTTCATCTTACAGGGCTTCCCTGAGAGGAATAATAACATTATTAAATTATATCACTGACGTATTAATTGCTTTTATTGTTACTAATATTATACAATAATTATAATAATTTACATTATTTATTTTATTTTTGAGGGGCTTTAAAAGAGGAGGATGGACTGTTCAATGAGGTTTGGTTTTGGATGTATTCCTCGATTTTTCTATAGATAGTGGAATTGGGTAATTATTTATATTATGTGAAATATAATTATGTTAAAATAATTATAGCAGCAGTGATAGCCTAGCGGTAGAACGTTGGTCTCCCGAACGAAGAGGTCTGAGTTCAAACCCTGGCACGCACCTCTAATTTTCAAATATTATGTGCGTATTACAAGATAATTATCACTTGCTTCGGTGAAGGAAAACATCGTGAGGAAACCTGCACTCCGGAGAGTTCTCCATAAAGTTCTCGAAGGTGTGTGAAGTCTACCAATCCGCACTTGGCCAGCGTGGTAGACTATGGCCTAAAACCCCTCACATTGTGAGAGGAGACCCCGAGCCCAGCAGTGGGACAATTATGGGTTGTTGCTTTGCTTTTTTTTAATTAAACATAACTTGAAGTTACAATATAATCTTTGTGAAATTTTTGCTTTGTAGCGTACCTACCTCGCTCTTTTTTGTGATAAATGTTTAAGTTGTAAAAAACTTTACGGATAAATTAATTTTTTTTTCACGATACTTCTATGGTTTTTATTGATAAGTTGATCTGATTGTGTGTGATATTTTAATGATAATTTAGTTGACATAATATATTGACATTTTTTTACATAATATAATTTCTTCTTTTTTTGAGTATTGATTATTTTTTATTATTATTTATTTGTACATTGTTGTTAATATTTTATTTTATCTTGCTGAATATTATTTTGTAAACTTGTATTAATTCGTGTAATTAGTTGTCACCGTTTTAATTAATGAAATAAATAAATCACCAAATAACACTCGAATAAAAAAACTAACATAAGTATAAAGAGAATATGTAAGTTATTATGTTGTTATCAAGTACATCAATTCGCATAAGCTAGCGAAGTTTAACTTCGATGCGATGTAAATAATTTCTTACAGACGAGATCAAATATGACTCGAAGAGAAACTTTTTACGGATAAAATATTGAATAGAATGTGAAAAAATATTTCATTTTAGTAGTTGTAATAATAGAGTTTTAAATTTACTACCTGTCCCCATCTGTTACCATTATAAATGAATATTTGATTAGATTTACCTTTTTGGATAACTAACTCTCGGGAGAATAACAACTGAAAGGAGCTATTGATCTGAGAGTTTTGTATTGATAGTTATTTTTTTGTTAAATTAAAACAGTGATTGGACTGTGATAAGACCGTCTCCCACGCAATGACACGGGTTCGAATCTTTCAGCAGTTAATAAAGATATTAGCGTTAAAATTAGTATAAATCATTTCTCTTTGTCTTTCTTTCTTCTTGTCTCTTTCTTGGCAAAGTCCAATATAGTTTCTTAGTGAGATGTCTGCTCGTTTTTTCGGCTATTCACACCACAATTTTTTTCTTTCTAGCTGTGTCCGCAACTTCATTCACGCAACTTTTTCCCGCGTAAATCGCGATCCCGTGGGAATTCCGAGATAATTATTAAGCCCTAGCCCCCTCCTCTATCTTCCTGTGAGAGTCCCATTAAAATCAGTTCAGCCGTTTCAGAGATTAGCCCGGACTAACATAAAAATCGACAGACAAACAAAACGTTTGTTTGTTTTAGTATCGTGTAAATACTCGCAATTGTAAAGACTTGAGAAAACAGTTACTAACCTCGTACACTGTACTAATATTATAAAGCTGAAGAGTTTGTTTGTTTGTTTGAACACGCTAATCTCAGGAACTACTGGTTCGAAGTGAAAAAATATTTTTGTGTTGGATAGTCCATTTATCGAGGAACGCTATAGGCTATACAACATCCTATATTTATTCATCCATCCTATATTTCAGTAGTTAGTTTTTTCCACAAATTAACGTGGGTGAAACCGCGTGGGTAAACTGCTAGTACCTCAATAATTTCAATCAATAAATCAATGGTTTTATAGATTCTCTTTATATGTTTACTAATATTGACTAATCGCTTGTCGGTCTGTTCAGTGTTATCCTGTGGATCTGTGATACACTACAGCTTACAGTAGAGTGACGCGCGAACATAAATACGCGTAGATATACTTCGTTTTCATATAGCTAACGTTATTTAATACGATTTATCTTCGTTATGTTATAATATTTGTGTTTAGTATTGTATATGACTTTATGCTATGATAGTTTAATAATCTCACTGTTGGTAATATTTCTTGACAAAAAATAACCGACTTCAAAATTAGGGATAACTCAAAAACTACTGATCATATCTCGCTCAAATTTAAATGGGACACATGACAAGCACCAGAATTCGATTAAAAAATCAACAAAATCGGTTCACCCAGTCAAAAGTGCTGAGGTAACAAACATAAAAAAACAGTCGAATTGAATACCTCCTTTTTTTAAGTCGGTTAAAAAGGGCATTGGTCACCTGTGATTAAGTGTAGCAATTTTTGCACACGAGTTACCAGATGGCGCAAATGACCACTGTAATAGATGGGATTCTACCGTATTGTGTGGGTCAAATCTTGCAACTAATAATAATAAAAACATTTATTGCCTTTAAAAACATAAAATACAGTTTTTTTAAAACAAGAAAAAATAAACAAAATTGAGGCAAAAGGAGCCGGCTCAGCTTAGGCACGAGAAAAAAGATCTCGTGCATGTAGTGCTGTTTTTCAGCTGGCCCCTTCTCCCTGAGCTCTTATGCGGGAGACAAAAGTTGTTGGTTCCCCATTTACCTGACACATAAATATCGCCATAAAGAATATATATATAAAAAAAAATCTAACTCATCAAAGAAAAACAAAAATTAAATAAAAATATTAAAAACTATGAAATGAACACTAATTACAAACTGGAGCATGTGTGTGCGTTTGTGTGTGTGTGTGTGTGTGTGTGTGTGTGTGTGTGTGTGTGTGTGTGTATGTGTGTATGTGTGTGTTTATGTCTGTGTGTGTGTGCGCGCGCCTGTGATGTGCATGGTGTGTATGTAATTAATTGTATCCGAGAGTTTTATATTTAGTACTTTGTAGCAAAATAATCTCTTAGGTTCAAAAATTTAACATAGGGGTGTTTCAAATTCTCCGCAGTGAGCATAGAATTAATATTACTAGCGTATAGAACAGACACCGCGAACTTTGGGTTCGGGGGGGTGCATTGCAGCCGGCCGGCTGCATTTCATTCTGTCACTCGGTTGTCACTCGGCTGCGCTCATTGCGGCCGCATGACAAAATTGTTTATGAAAAAACTGAAAAATTCCGTCGTGCGTAATAAGAATGTGTCACAATTGCACGACAAAAAACAAAAAAGATAATATTATCACTTTATCATCAGTAAGAAAACAAAATCTTAATTTAAATCAACTAAAACGAATTTAATTAAATTATTGAGCAATGTTCCCGCCATTTTGAATGAAAAAATCATAAGGAGCGTTTGAACTTGGCAAGCCACTAGCGTGTTAATGGACTAAATAAGCTTGCCGACGCAACGCTTGTGACCAATTTAAAGTGTTGGATTTTTTGACACGAATCAATGGTAATTACGTTTGAAATCGTTTAAACGCTTTTGCACGTTAAATAAAGTTGGAGTAAGAGCTTGTAAAGATTTGGAGTCGGTGACTGCTTGTCTTGGTTCGACAAGTGTCATATACAAAGTTACTCTATGGCAAGTGTGCAAACGAGGCTTCTAGTTTGAAAAGAGAACGGAGGGCAAGCCGGCGGTGGAACACACATTTTGTTTGAGATAGCTTCTCTATGTATTACCTCAATGGCAGCGAGTTGTCTTTTTAATAACTTTGATATGATACCGATACTTATAATGTATTTTATGACCACAATGACTACAACTGCGTCTAAAATCCGACGTTCAAATACTTAGTGAATACCCGTATCATAATAAAATAAATAAAGAGAATAGAAAAATACAAGTTATCTCTTTATTTCATTAAGCAACTCTTTATTCAGACGGTATAACCAGTTCAAGAACAAACCACCTGAGAGGAATATTCATTGACTCTGTAATTCATGAACAATTCACGTACAGACGGCAAAATAATTAGGTATAAAGGTCATGAAATAAAACGATCAGTAATTTTTAACATTACAGAATGTATTATTATCAATGTTAAATTGTACCTTGCGTATATAAGTAGCATTTTACATTGATTATAACACGAACATTCTATTATTAAACATTTCCAAACGTTTTTGTTTTATGCTTCACATACCTAATTCTTTCTCCGACTATACTTTTACCCTTGTACAACTGAACCCTTCAGAACTGTTTCTTATATAATGAAACGCTTCTTTGATTAAAAGTTTGATTGGGCGGAATTTGGAATCCTTATTAATAAACCTGAATGTTGGTTTGTTTGTTCTGTTTATAATTATTTTTTCAATTGGCTTTCAATTAGGTATATAAAATTTTTTTAAAGTGACCGAATAGTTAACGAATTACCTCTGTTAGTGGGACGAGGTAACCCTCTATAGATATACCGGACCTGGATAAGTGAGAAACCTCCATAACTGGAACTCATGCTGAGGTCCCAACACTTTTATACTGAATTACCTCTGTTAGTGGGACGAGGTAAGCCTCTATATCTGGGATTTGTTCTTTCGATTTATCATCATAGTTACCTCTATAACTGAGACAGCGAGTAAATTTTATATGCATAAACCTCTGTAACTGAGATAACATTGTTTGTTTACTCATTCTTATTCTACCCACAAATTCCACACGTAATTCCAAGTACGTAAGTAATTTTGAGCATCAATTACCTTCAGTTTTAGTTTCGCTTTACTATCATACAGATTATTATTAAATACCTTTAAGTACATACTATTTTTTTTTATTAAAACTCATTTACATACATAACACGTTATTTTATTTAATGATCGCACCTGTATAACTGAAATAACCTGTATTCTCACCTCTATTAATGGAACCCTCTGTAAATGAGACAGATATTTATTTATACCTGTATATCTGAGACACTGGGTAAGTGGAATACCTCTATAAGTGAAACGACATTGCAGGTCCCTTGATGTCTCACTTAACCAGGTTTCACTGTAATAACATGAGGATAGTATTATGTACATAATAATCTTCTACATTGGTCCTATCAGAGCTGGGTAAAATACATTCTGTGCTTTAATTAATTAAAGTTACAATACAGTCAGGTGTTTAACTGTAATGCGCTCTCCACACGCACGCGAGAATCTCGCGAGAAGGCGAGAAAAACACGAGAAACGTGAATGTGGAACCGATTCACATAATTTTCGCAGGTTCTTTTTTCAGGCGCCGAGATTCTTGCCGAGATTCTCGCGTGAGTGTGAAGCGCGCATTATGAAGAATTCTTTGAAGACGTTTATTTTTGGTGAAATTAAGATTACATAACTTTCATTCAAACAATTCCTTAATTACAAGTGAATATTCCCTTGCACTTGTAATAGATTAAAGCCAACCCGCAAGCCAAACTATCCGTAATTAGTTAAGTTTGAGTAAAGTTGCCTATAGGTAATTGGCAGCTGATAAACATTGCCTTTCTAGTAAATCAGAAGTTAATGGACGGAAAGTTCAGTGGGTAGCGATGATTAATATTATTCTACTAAATATTCAACTTCTATCCTCTAGGATTAAATAATAATAAATAAACGCTAATACACGTATACCCCCGCAGTAGGTTATTACCTGTGTCGCGGGTGGCATGGACGACACATATAACACATCACAATAACACCCATGACCCGAGTACAAATATTTATCTGTCACATAAATATCTGCCCCAGCCGCGAACGAACCCGAGACCCCTCGCTTCGCAGGCAGGGTCGCTACCAACTAGGCTACAGGGTCGTCCATTCTATTATATTTGCGGTAACTTGTTAACGGCTTCACCGGAATGCGCGCAGGCTGCAGATGTGTCCAAAGCAGTTAGCCTGAATTTTACGACGTTAAAGTCCTTTCATGTTGTAACGAGGTGTACTAATACCTCGTTCAATACTCCTTGGCTGGCAGATGCATTTTACTTATAAATTTTTAAATATTGACATTTTGGGTTTTGAAAAGAAAATTCATCTGTCAGCTGGGTTCCCTTCGGGAATCATGTAAATACGTTATTTTATTTTATTTTGATACTTTTATTAATTTTACTAACAGTGTCTATTTTATATGTTAATTTGAATACTACTACTGTGTATTAACCGGTATTAATACAATACAATACATTTAAAAATTGGAGTTGTGCTCATTCGATAATTTACTACCCCGCCCTGAGCTATCTACTATTACTGTCGAGGATCTGCACTCTCGCAATGTGTCAAAAATGCTACCATCCGACCCTATCTGGCATTAACAATGTCATTCGGGCCACGCCCCTTTAATCGCGCTTGCCTGTTGGCTAAGCCTTCGCAATATTATTATTAACGCGCTAATTAACTGTGGCAGGGAATTTTTTTTCAGCGAAGGAAAACGCCGTGGGGAAACCGGTTTACCAAAGAGTTCTCCATAATATTCTGAGAAGTGTGTGAAGCCTATCAGTCTTTGATGATTAGCATCCGTAAGACTACGGACAGAGGGACAACCTACATCTTCTGTACTTCAATACACAAAGTGACATCCTTATACGTGAGTTTTAGGGAATAATTCACGCAAATAATAGGCTGTAATTTGGTTTAAGTTTTCACTCAGAAAAAATGCAGAACGCTAAATTTGATACATAACAGTATGACGTGGCTAAATACATATTTTCTAAAGAATATACAACTTTAAAAAATGTCACTGTAAAGTAACTCATTGCTACATTAAATTACGGTCGAATTTCGATCGCAAAGCGAGCCTCTACTATTCATTCATCACTCATAGTCATAGGATTGTTACCTAAAATCAGAAACAGGATAATTGGTAATCAAATTCTTATGAATATTTTATCTCAGTCAAAGGGATGTTTTTCACCGCTGTGACGAAGCTTTCAAAGGAATACGTAATTGATATAAAATTGGTTCGTCCAAAAAATTACAAATAAAAAATAAAAAGGAAAAACCATGACAGGCTGTCCAAGTGTCAAAATTATGAAGGACATCCCGTTGTTTTTTTCTGCCTCTCGATCTACTAAACTTGAAGTCGTGCACTTTGCTACTATTACATACATATACGAGGTGTTAAGTTATAACCTTGGCAAGTTATCATCATCCTAAATCAACTGAACAGTACCTTACATCTTAAGAATTTCCAGGATATAACATGGGGTTCTTCAAAAATGGTGTAAAAAATCCTTCAGTTGTCCATAGCTGACGGTGACCACTTACCATTAGGTGGCCTGTCTGGCACATTGCACTTTATAAGCTATTTTCCTGGATACGCAGGCTTGACGACCTCCAGCCTCTCAAACAAGCAGGTTTCCGAAAAGATTACGACACCATGGACTATATACACACACTGCGGCAGATTATACAAAAGACCGAGGAGTATAATCTGCCGTTGTGTGTTGCCTATGTGGATTATGAGAAATCCTTTGATTCTATCGAGGCCGGTTTGACTACCCGTATACGGAGATGTTGAAGTGTTTGTACTCATTAGTGACCATGTCTGCAAAGTACACGACACAGGAACGATCCCCATCAAACTGCAGATAGTTGTCAGGAAAGGAGACGTCATATACCCAAAACTGTTGGAAGATGTGTTCAAGCTGTTGGAGTGGAAACGTCTATTAACATCAATAGCGAAATATATCACACTCTCGCGATATGCCGATGTCATCCTAAGTTTTCTGGAGGAACTTGGTACAATGCTTAGGGAATTAAACAGGGTATTAACTATAACAATATTGTAAATGCGAAAGTTTGCGAAGATGTCGGGATGTTTGAGTTATTTAGTTTTCTTTCATTATAATTTATCCTACAACACTTGGTAATATGGTGATCCTACAGGCAGCGGTCGAAATTTTAATTTGGTGATCAGATTGAATCCTGATTGAGCTCGTAATGACATGGGCCAGACACGTCACCGGTAACGACGCGGTACATCTGTCTAGGCAAGAGGTGCTTTATTATGTCAGCAGTCAGCCTGATATTCATTGACAACATGAAATACCAAACTTTCGTCATGTCATAACTGATGGCTATGCGGTTTATAGCGATTAATTAGCTTACCCTGTTTGTATACGTAAGTCATAATTATCTTGTAAGCTTTATTAGTTCTACTAATTTCTCCTATCCTAAAGAGTTGAAATTTTACATATTTCTTCCTGATATCAATTCATTATTATGATAAGCGTGACCTTATAGGTTTGCTTTATTTTTAACCGACTTCAAAAAAGGAGGAGGTATTAAACTCGACTGCTTTTATGTTTGTTATCTACCTCAGAACTTTCGACTGAGTGAACCGATTTTGATGATTTTTTTTAATCGAAAGCTAGTGCTTGTCATGTGGTCCCGCTTAAGTTTGAGCGAGATCTGACAAGTAGTTTTTGAGTTATTTTGGAGTCGGTTTTTTTTTCAAGAATTATACTTAACCCAGGTTTGGCTCCAGATGAGGGGTCTTATCGGTTAACAGCACATTCACTGTTTTTGTTTACAGTCCCTGCAACTTATCTGTGAATTGAAGGAGGGCGCTATCGGACGCATTGGACCAATCATTGGACGCAATTCGAGACGTAGTAAATGACAAATGAATGAGCACAAAGAACTTATGAATGGCGCGGCATTAGTTCCAATTTTCGCCATTTCACAGATAACTTGGTGGCACTGTAGTTGATATTGACATTTTAAGCTGTGTTTTTGTTTTTAAATACGTAAGTTGTTTATTTATTTATTTCATTTATATAGTCTTTATTGTTGATAATGAAGCCAATTTGTTAGTAATATCACGTGTTACGTTTACAATTATTGTTTATTTTTTATTAGGCATTTATCAATTTTTATACGTAAACAATTTCATTGCTACTACTTTGCTTCTACTTTCGTGAATCTTGGCGGATGTAAGCGATTTAATGCAAAAAACAGAGAACTTGAAAAATGACCTTTTTATGTATGGACATAAGTTTTATTTCCTGTGTTGTGAGAACACATCCATTTTCCGGGATAAAAGCCTTCTAGATCCCGTAATATAAGTAACAAATGTGACAAGAACATATCAGTTCGGTGAAGCGTCGAGTGATGTCCTTATCGGAGATGAATGGGATAGGGGTAAATGTATTGCATGTGTTTATACATTTTGTTACGAGAGAGTGAATCCTAGCTTCTCACAACACAGGGAATCCTAGGGTGGGAGCTAGTGCACTGAAATTGTATGTAATGATGGTTGCTGAATAAATCATTTTTCATTTGTGTTCTTTTGTGCTTATTGTCTCTCGAATACATTTTTATACACAGAACAGAGCATATTTACATTTGAAATCTGTCCAAAAATAACACTCATCACAAGTGTCTCAAAGAGTTGTTGTCATCGATTAGTAGACATGGTATTCTGGTAAACACCATAAAGCGTAAGCAGGAAAGGTGATACATAAAGATGGACATTAATATAAAGTGGATTTCCTGTTCACTGAATCGATTAACAAGCTTCGTGTTTTTTTTTAGTGTATGTCGTGATATATTTACAATATTTGCACCTCTATATCTCAACAGCAACAGAGGTCGTGTCCCAGCGACCTACATCTACGTCTCCCATCTCCTATACACCACGAAGGTCTGGTCGTGGAGTGTTTGGAGAAGAAGACGAAGTACCGGGTGCTGATTGAGAACTTCAACTCATTTGTTGTGCGGGTTCCAACCGTTCTCCTGTGAAAGAGAAGCTGTGACTAAAATGTGTCGTTTTGAAAGTTCCGTGGACGTCGACGGCCACCGGGAGTCACTGGAAGCACGTCTCACTTCGCCCATAACAAGTGAATTCATTATAAGTCTATATTGATGTATGTATGTTAGTCTTTAAGGTATGTGTGTAATGGACCTTGTTGCCTAAAATAAAGATACTTTACTTTTATTATAATCCGGCAAAATTAAGTGCACTGAAAGTCACTTGCCCTTTAAAAACATTGTATTTTATTTTAGTGTATTCATTCATACTTTATTTGTCAATTTGAGAGACGGTTAGGTACTCTGATATAACATTTTGGTTGAATCCACCCAAAGCGAACTCTCAACTTCAGATTTAAACGGTATGGTTGTTATGCACTCCTGCACCGTGTTTACAACGCTCGACTCCAGGAATCACGGCGGTGTCGGGTAGTGTTCCCACAGAATGGGATTCTCACTGCTAACATCGCGTGAGCTTCACGTTCTTACATATTAGCCTATTTTAATTGTAATAATTTTAAATTCAGAATAAAGTATTCTTTTTAAAGTCGGCTCGGCTCCATTATTTACCTCCGCCTGCAGCCGCACATAACTTGGTTAGTCAGTTCTAAAACCTGTTGCTGTAGTCTTGTCCGTTCATTTCAAACCAAGAGTAGATAACCGGTTGGGCGCAGATGAACAGACCCTTCAGTAAATAAACTTCAAATTGGAAAGATGACTTTAATTACCCAGTTACCCACCCACCTATAGGCTATCAATCACCCGTTTCTCCAAAGTTTTCTACAAAGGAAAGTGAATTTCTAACTACTGGCAAACTTTTCAGTCTCGAACCCCCACTTAATATTCAGGTGATTGTAAAATTTAAATTGACTTCGGAACTGGTTGAGTGTCGATTGTCATTGTGTTATGGGATTTTGGTAATTTTCTACTGGTTACGGTTTATGTTCCATCGGGAGTTTTTTATGAAATCGGTTATATTTTTTATGTTTTATGTTTGACTGCGTCATTTATCAAATTGAAAATCGACTTGAAAAATTCTCTTAATCATTGCAATGCTCTTGCAGTTTCATTAAATATTAAACAGATTTTAGATCTGATCATAGCATCCATGAATAATATAGGGAACTCCGCTGATTTAAAAGGTCTTTATCGAACGCTATTTAGCTGAAATTGATTATTTTTTTCTTGTAAAATTTCGATTATTGGTATTGTGTTGGTATCAATAAAACTATTTCCTTCTGGGTCATTAAAGTACATTTTTATACCAGAACCCATAGCTTCTATTTAGAGCTTGTATTGGTTACCTATAAATATAATTCCTTCTTGGCTTGTATTTTCAATAGTTCCTCAATAACAAAGTTTGTGTATGTATTTCATTGTTTATATTCTCAAACAATATAACTAGTAATAATTTTATGCGTCATTAGATTTTAGAATTCGTCTTTGTCTTGTAAGCACACACTATCTCGCACAACGTTTTGACCACAACTCCGTCATTCTTCCTTCCATTCCATTCGTCTTAACAAACCCTCATTCAGCTTAGTTCTACATTCATACTCACTCATTACATTCCCTTCCACGCACCTTACATTCTTTACATTTTAGTTTTACTTAAAATTATCAATCCCACATATTATATGATGTCTATGAAAACTTCCTTCCTTAAACAAAAAATCGAGAATCTTAATATACTAACAGCCAAATCAATAACCTTTAACAGGTTCTTCATCAAAGGCCTTTCCTCTTTCATTGAATCCCTAAAATACCTTCATATCACGTCACTCTCATAGATACTGAAATTCAGAATATTCGAAATCCGATAACAATTTGTCAATATTTGATTTCAATTCGACACGCTTAACCTCGACACCCCTTCGCGCTGAAATCTATAAGATTTATGGATATCTGTGGAATAAGGCTGGGCTTTTTCATGTTATTGATGGAGTAAAAGCATTCGGGGCACGCATCCCTCAATTTAAACGTTAATTTTTCCCGAAATTCAGGGAAAAGGTGAAAGGAATCAATATCTATAGTAACTTTATACTTAGGTATAGTAAGCAACACAGCCTATTGACAAGCTTTTCGATCTGTTGAGAATAAGCTACAGCTCGCTATGCAAGCCTCGTAGATAGAACGTTATGGAAAATTCAAAAATATTAATTTGTGGTGCTTTATCATTGAATATAAAAACGGTATAAGGGTATAACGAATAAATTCTAAAGTAAATAGGTACTGCCTATTATGTAAAGTATGATTTAACTATGTTAATAACACAAAATGCTGTAGTATTATTCATTGCGAAATGTTTTAACGGATTTTAAAAAAGAAGGAGGTATTCAATTCGACTGTATTTTTTTATGTTCGTTACCTCAGAACTTTCGACTGGGTGAACCGATTTTGATGATTCTTTTTTCAATCGAAAGCTGGTGCTTGTTTTGTGGTCCCATTTAAATTTGAGCGGGATCTGATAAGTGGTTTTTGAATTATTTTGAAGTCGGTTATTTTATGTTTGTAAAATTTAGATTATTATTTTATTGTGGCGACAGAGCACACACGTCACACGGTGCCGTCACGCCAACCTGAATCACGCTATCAAAGTTTTCAAAGATTGCTAGTTTATATACAAATGCTCCGACAACATCAGCCAAATACCATGCCTTAATAATAAACTCTTTTTCTGACTGTACATAATTATAGTCTATAACCTATGCAATACGAACAAAAAGCACTGCAAACAAAATACAAACATTTTTATTTCCGAAATAACTTCATCAAAACAAAACACAATTTAGAAAGATTTGAGTATACAGGAAACCAGTGGTTTTACGGCAGTTTTATGCCGTTTTTACAACCCCGTCGTATTTCGGGAGATCTTGATAAACGACTGCGGATAAATACGCGTTGCAGATCCGCTAAGCGTTTCTTTATGTTTCAAACAATAAAGCTGCGAACATTGATCAAATACATAAAGCTCTATGATTAAGAAGAGATCTCAAAAATAATAAAATAGCATTAAATAACACACTTACAGGCGTACACTGTGATGCCATGACATGTGACGTGGGTACCACGGACAATTAAACACATGGCTCACAGCCAAGAACAGATATTTTAAATCTTCATCCAAACTGGCTCACTGGGAATCGAACCCAGGACTCTTTGGCAGTGGCAGTCCGGCATGATAATATATTACTTACATTATAAAATTCAATATGTTATAGGACGCAATAAAATGTAACTGCTCATATTCACCATTGTCTATACAAAAACTTTACTCCTTTCATATGATATCTATCTTAAGTCATAATATGATATAATAATATATATAATCTTTCATATAATATATTCATATTGTTATGTAATAATTTTCTTAGCCCCTGTCAGTCTGGTTTTCGGCCTGGCCACAGCACAGTGTCGGCGCTGCTAAATGTTAGTGAGGACAATCTTTATGCCCTTAAGAATAAATCCCTTAGTTACTCTTCTCATCCTACTAGATTTTAGTTGGCCCCTAAGCTACAATTAACGACGAATATTTTGCCTATGGGCACCAATTCCGCAAACACCTGCCAACAAGATATCAGTTTCTTGCCAAAAACAATTTGTACTGAAATATTCATATCTACGAATCTACTTTAATATGCCCTACATGAATCTCAAGTTCTGTCTAAAAGCTTTTCCCTCCATTCTAAGTTGGACCGTATTTAAATGGAATAAGATGTAAAATCCAAAGTACAAACAGTCCCTATGCAAATGTTTTAACTTGGTCGCTGCACATGCCGCCATCTTGTTGTGACATTTAAATTGCAAATGGCCGAAGAATAAATTAACCGCGCTAACAATTAGTGCGAATTAAGTTTTTGGTTCAGATCCGTGTAGATTAATATTGAATCCTTCGTAATTGTTTGTGTTGAAGGTAAATAACTAAAGATCATAGTTCGAGTCACTGGGAAAAGATGTGTAGCGGAGCTACTTTGTATTTTTTACTTTATACTTTTTATTTTATACTTTTGTAAAAATCTATTATCTAAATTCTTAATGTATTTTGAAATTTATGTTTGGTCAGACAAACAAATCATTTTATATTGTGATGTGTCATCTGATGCGTTTTTCCCTCGGCCGCGCGAAGCCGCCCGATCATTGCCGAACAACAGCTATCTTCGAGAGCGATCGGGCACACTCGGCCGCAATCGGACGGCAGGGACACGGTCGTCTTGGTTACCAAAAAGATTGTTACTTTTTCGTTAGGTTTGAATTTTCTCATAATAATTTTCTTCTATTCCTGCCTTTGTAATTTCGCTTTGTTATTCACTCCTTCTTGCTATTTGTTTATTTCTTTGTTCATGTAAATAAATCATTAACGTTTTGGACTATACTTTACTTCCGTCGCCTACACTACCGAGTACCTACACTGGTGACCCAAACGGAGCACGGTAACATGAGCGAAATGGGCAGCGATGAGGCACATGCTGCGGCCTCACAAGAGGGCGCCTACATCACAGCGCGGCACCGTAAGAAAGTTCATTTGAAAATTCCCACATCAACCGCCGATCTGGCGGACAACATCCGCGAGATTGTCACACCGCGCAACGTTGCGGCGACGTCTTTGACCAACCCGTCGGCTGAGATTGCCGAGATCAAGAAGATGGTGGAGCAGCTGGCTTTGAAGGTTGACGAGGACAGCCGTGCGTCGCGCCACTACTCGAGTGGACCCCGATCGCGGCTGCGCCACAGCTCCGGATCCCGACAACGGCGACGGTCAAGGTCGCGCTCCAGCTCCGAGTACCGCAAACACCTATGCTGGTACCATTACAAGTTCGGCAGCGAAGCGCGTTCGTGTGTTAAACCGTGCGATTTCAAGTCGGAAAACATGTAGGGCAGAGTGATATGGCGGCCGACGCCTGCCCTTCTGGCGGTCGCTTGTTCGTGAGAGACAGATCGAATAACACTACTTTTTTAGTGGACACTGGTAGTGACGTTTGTGTTTTTCCTCGCGCTGCATTAAAGGAACGCCGCGAGAAAACAACCTTTGATTTGTGTGCCGCAAACGGATCAATTATTAATACGTACGGGTATACAAATTTGTTATTAAATATAGGTTTGCGTCGCGATTTTCCCTGGCGGTTTATTGTAGCAGACGTAACGCGGGCGATAATAGGCGTTGATTTCTTATCCCACTACAACCTTATTGTAGACATAAGAAACCAAAAACTGGTTGACGGTACAACCAAGCTAACGACCACGGTTTCGCTTGCCAAAATGTCTGATAGTGTTTCTTCAGTACGGGTTGTATCTGGTGATACACAATATCACGGGATACTATCTCAGTACCCCGACATCACTCGACCACCCGGATTTAATAACATCACACAACATAAACACGATACACTACACTATATACGCACAACACCTGGACCGCCTGAATCATGCGCGCCACGACGGCTGGCGCCTGATAGATTGAAAATAGCCAAAGCCGAATTTGAGGTGATGTTACAGATGGGCATTTGCAGACCTTCCGAGTCTCCATGGGCATCTCCTCTTCACCTCGCGCCAAAGAAAAACGGCTGGCGACCCTGCGGGGACTACCGTAGGTTAAACGCACGCACAATCCCGGATAAATACCCGCTCCGTAACATTCAGGACTTCGCTCACAGTCTTGCTGGTTGTAACATTTTCAGCACTCTTGATTTAACTAGAGCCTACAATCAAGTTCCTATCAACCCGTCCGATGTACCGAAAACGGCCATCACAACTCCATTCGGCCTATACGAGTTTCCGTATATGACTTTTGGCCTTCGCAACGCTGGCCAGACATTTCAACGGTTCGTCGATGGGGTGTTGCGAGGGCTAGACTTCGTATACTGTTACATCGATGACATCCTCATTTTTTCAGCAGATCAGGAGACGCACGAGAAACACCTGCATGAGGTGTTTACTAGGCTGCGAGACTTCGGGTTAGTCCTCAACTCTGGCAAGTGTGTCTTCGGTGCTTCACAAGTACGTTTTCTAGGCTACGAAATTTCAGCCGATGGCACCAAACCTTTGCCCGATAAGGTGGGGGCGATTAAAAATTTTACACAGCCCAGGTCAGTCAAGGAGTTGCGCAGGTTCTTGGGCATGCTTAACTTTTACCGCAGATTCATCCCAGATGCAGCGATGCACCAAGCGCCATTGAACGCACTCCTCACAGGCTCAGTGAAAGGCTCACAGCCCGTCACTTTCGGTGAGACCGAGCTAAAGGCCTTCGAAGCGTGCAAACAGGGCCTATGCCAGGCAGCTATGCTGGCACACCCTGACAGCAACGCTAAACTGGCACTCGTAACAGACGCCTCCGACACTGCAATGGGCGCAGTGTTACAGCAACTGAGAGCAGGTACGTGGGAGCCCCTCGCATTCTTTTCGAGGAAGTTCAGCCCCGCGCAGACCAAGTACTCTCCGTATGATCGCGAACTTCTAGCCATCTATGAGTCCATCAAGCACTTTAGGCATATGGTTGAAGCTCGCAACTTTGTGATTTATACCGATCACAAGCCGCTTACATTTGCCTTCACATCCAGGAAGGAAAATTGCTCACCCAGGCAGTTCCGCCACTTGGACTTTATATCACAGTTTTGCACCGACATTAGGCACATTTCGGGAAAGAACAACGTGGTTGCGGATACCCTTTCTAGAATAGATGAAATCGTGCAACCAATCGATCCCGAGACACTAGCAGCCGCGCAAGACTGTGATATAGAGCTGAGACAGCTCCTTAACGGTCACACGTCCTTGCAACTCAGCAAAGTGAAACTGCCTGGCACGAACACTTCTTTGTTTTGTGACGTAAGTGGCCTCTCTCCTCGCCCTTATGTAGCCGAGACTCATAGACGGCAGATTTTCGAATCACTGCACAGCTTGAGTCACCCCGGAGCCAAGGCATCTGTCAAGTTGGTTAGTGAGCGATACGTATGGCCAGGCATCCGCAAGGATTGCCGTGAGTGGGCACGCAGCTGTCTAGCGTGCCAGCGTTCAAAAATCACGAGACATGTCTCTGCCCCGTTAGGTACTTACAATGTACCCCAGGGCAGATTTCAGGTGATCCACATCGACCTCATCGGTCCACTGCCACTTTCTTCAGGTCAAAGGTACTGCCTCACTGCCATCGACCGGTTCACTCGTTGGCCTGAGGCAATACCAATTGCTGACATAACCGCCGAAACAGTGGCGAAGGCCCTACTAAGTGGTTGGATCTCACGTTTTGGGTGTCCTGTTAAAATTGTCACTGACAGGGGGAGACAGTTTGAGTCATCCCTGTTCAGGGCACTTTCACAAATAGTCGGTTTTGACCACCGACACACTACGGCGTATCATCCCGCATCGAACGGCATGGTGGAGAGGTTTCATCGGCAGCTCAAATCTGCCATAACCTGCCACGCAGACAGTTCATGGGTAGAGTCGCTTCCCTTAGTTCTATTAGGGATTAGGACAGCCTTTAAAGAGGACCACAAATCATCCGCCGCAGAGATGGTATACGGGGAGACATTACGCCTCCCAGGAGATTTTTTTCTGCCGCCGGAGAATGAGCATCACGACTTGACGGACTACACGTCCCGCTTGCGCGTGTTTGTTAACAGGTTAAAGCCTCCTCCAGCATCACGTCATTCCAGCAGTCGGTCCCCATTCGTTTTTAAAGAGCTTGCTACAGCATCTCACGTCTTCCTTCGCGATGACACTGTAGCTGGTGCTCTCAAACCTCCGTACACAGGACCTCATGAAGTAGTGCAAAGAGGTGACAAGGTTTTTAAAATTGTGGTAAGAGGCAAAACCGTCTCGGTGTCCATAGATAGGTTGAAACCCGCCTACACAATTCATGACACACAGACTCACACTCATACGCCTAACACAAATACCTCACAAGCACAAAACATTACTCACACTCACACTTCCACACACACCCCGCACCAATATATACCTCGGGCTGAAGACAACACTGTCAAAACTACCAGATCGGGACGTAGGGTAAGATTTCCCGACTATTATCGCCCGTAGGACGGTCTCAGGAGGGGGGTGATGTAGCGGAGCTACTTTGTATTTTTTACTTTATACTTTTTATTTTATACTTTTGTAAAAATCTATTATCTAAATTCTTAATGTATTTTGAAATTTATGTTTGGTCAGACAAACAAATCATTTTATATTGTGATGTGTCATCTGATGCGTTTTTCCCTCGGCCGCGCGAAGCCGCCCGATCATTGCCGAACAACAGCTATCTTCGAGAGCGATCGGGCACACTCGGCCGCAATCGGACGGCAGGGACACGGTCGTCTTGGTTACCAAAAAGATTGTTACTTTTTCGTTAGGTTTGAATTTTCTCATAATAATTTTCTTCTATTCCTGCCTTTGTAATTTCGCTTTGTTATTCACTCCTTCTTGCTATTTGTTTATTTCTTTGTTCATGTAAATAAATCATTAACGTTTCGGACTATACTTTACTTCCGTCGCCTACACTACCGAGTACCTACAGATGTTTAAATAAACAGATGTGAGTTGCATCAAATAACTTTGCGTTCAATTTTGGAACTGTACATTAACATTGGTACGTGAGGTAAATTATTCTTTTATGGCCTAGAGATTTGTGTTTATATAAAGTAGTCTGCTCACTATATTATTATATGTATTACTTATATATACCCTAACATGATGGACAGCACTATATAAGTCATAGATTTCCCGTTGATTTCTAGGGTAATCAATAATGGAACTCAGATCAGACGTTTATCTTTTCCAACACATCCTCGCCATTTCAACTACTACGAATTACTTTCTTTATCTCTCTATATTTTGGTCGGCAACGCATCAGTGATGTCTTTACTGTCACCGATGTCTGATGGATAGTCATTAGATGGAAAATGGCTATTGTCACCCAATTTGAATTTCTGTCCTCGGTCTGGGTGTAATGTCCTCCTCTTGTGTTCATGGCACTCACGACACAGGGAATCCTAGTGTGGGTATGAGTGTGTATACTCGGCGCGCGAAGCAGGAAGAAATTCATACATTGACTTGTTAGTACGTGTCTCTGTCACTCCCGCGTAAATATAATGCGTGCTCGCTCGCATAGTGCAATGGCCGCCGTTCTATGCGAGCGAGACGCATTATATTTACGCGGGAGTGACAGAGATAGGTACTAACAAGTCAATGTACGAATTTCTTCCTGCTTCGCGCGCCGAGTTTAGGCCTATTATTATTTATTGGGAGTAGAAAAATCAACTCCTTTTCCCGACACAAAACAAGATCAATTACCTCGCCATTTTAATGGTACAGTACAACAACCCTGTAACTTTATCTCCAAAGATATTTTGATAGGATGTCAGAAGATGCATTGTCATGCGCTCATTACCTCTCAAACTTGATACCTACTAAATGAAAATCTAAGCCTTTTTATTCCAGCGGAGAATTCAAGCTAATTTATTATTCCTGATCGTTCTCTTACAGCGGGTAGGATTATGTATGTTAAACTTATTAGGGACATGTTTAAATAAAGACTAACTTCTATTGTAATTACTACTTCTTCTTTCTTTCTTGGTTGACAACGCACCGGTGAAGTATTAGGTAATGTCTGCTTATTGAATGATACTAAAACATCAGTAGCCATGAACCAAATAAGAACTTATGTAACATATAATTATGAATCTCTTTCTTTCTTTTTCTTCTCTCTTTCTTGGCCGGCATCGCATGAGTGATGCCGTAGGTGTTGCTGATGTCCATGGGCGACGATAGCCACTTACTATCAGGTGAAACATCAGCTCGTTTGCCGACTATTTCCATAAAAAAAGAAATCTTTTTCAGTCATTTAGATGTCTACAAAAGTAAAAACCGTACATCAACCTAGGTATTCAATACTAGAACTTCAAGGTCGTCTAAAAACGCCGTATTGTAGGGCATCTTCTTGTCACTTGAACGTCTAAATGAGGGCAAGTAGAAGATTACCCCTGTTCAAAAAAGACGGCCTTTTTACAAGGGCTAATGACGGCTTTGGAGTACCCAAAATAGGAATATTCAGAACATCCTAAAGTAGGCTGCACTAGTATTTTTTTGTCATGTGACGTATTTATTATTATTATTACTTGTAAAATGTGTTGACATGGGTAACTCAACCAAAACGCGTGAGCTGCAAAAAACAGGTCCTGATTCACGAAGGTGACCTGGAGCTGTGAAGCGGTTCGTGAATCAGCTCAAGGACCTGAAAGATTCATAAGAGCCGACAAGACATTTCAAATTTCAACCTTATTACTATTATCATTAGGGTATATTATCTTAGTCGACGTGAACATTTCAGGTCCAGGTACGGCTCGCAGGTCGCGGGATCTGCTTCACTCTTAAGGTGCGACATTCAAATTTCAACCTTGTTACTATTATCATTAGGGTATATTATCTTAGTCGACGCGTACAGTTCAGGTCCTTTGAGCTGAATTGAGACCTGGTGGATCTGTTTTTGAGCTGCAGGTTAACAGGTCACTTTCGTGGGACCTGAATCTTTGAATCAGATCAGATCTGAGTTACACACCTCTAGTTTACATTATGCAGTTGACTTTGACTATATTTTACTTATTTAAAATAAGTAAAAAATAAGTTATTTTTTAATACAAATTACGATTTGCTTACATGTCGATTATTGCTTCACTTATTAAATATTTGACCTTTGTTTAACTTTTCTGAAATTCGGCTCCTTCACCCTACCATTGGTATCTATTGTTCCACAATACCAATATGTAATTAGGTACCAATCTATCAAGAAACCCCGAGAAAAATCATCTGCTTTGGATGTTTTTTTATTTATTTATTCTACACAACTTTGACGGTAGGTGGTAGATAAAAATGTACTGGGCAATTGTTGCTTATTACTTTAAAATCTTGCCTGTTTAAGTAAATCCGTCATTATAAACAACTGAACTACTTAGTTATGAATAGCCCTCTTTCCCCTACTGCTGTTTCAGCATTAGCATAGTTAGTTCTAAGAACGTAATGTGAAGGCTCAGCGAATGTGCTCGGCCCACCGGATGAGCCCACCATGACTGTTAAACAAGTAATAAACCAGCCTCCGAATCGGCAATACGTCTTTTTATTTCAGTCCAAATCCTGAAATTAATTAGTTTAATTTTAGTAATTATAATTGTTTACACGCTCCAAACCAAAAGTGGCGCAGCCGGTAGGATTTTCTCAATTAAATTCGTGGTTAGCGCATTTTTCCGACGTCAAAATTCGTCAAGAAAAAGTGAGTGTCGTATACGCGAGTAGAGAAAATCCTTCGAACCAAATAAATATTCTTTTGAATCCTGAGTGTGAAATCATCGAGTATGGGAGTCGCAAGCGGTTGGTGAGTAGAACTTTTCGCCAGTCCTTTGTCCTTAAATCCTCCCGTATTTTTCAAAACATATTTTAATTTTAATTGTTATATTTGAGATCGAAACTTGCTCATGTAACATTCTTTTTATTTTATAGTCAGATAGGGCTACATGAAATTATAAGGCCTTATCTTATTCTTAGAATTCTATTAATAGAAGCAGACAAAGAGTAAATAAGTGTCAGAGACTCTACATTTTAATATTGAATATTGTAATTTAATTGAACTAATAAGTATAGAAAATCATTTAAAACTCAATGATTAATATTTTTATAGACTAATATCGTCGTTTTTCTTTTTGCGATATATTTCGTAATATTAATTTTTACAACTTTTAAAAATTTTGTGTTTCATGCTGAAAATTTAAATTTTTTCTTTTAATGGTGCATAAAACATGATTATTGTGTTTTTGTGATTTTAATTGTGTGTTTTATTGCTTAATATATGTGTGTGTGTGTGTAAAATTTAACAGGATTTTAATTAAAGTGAGTGATTTTAAATTAAAGTGAGTTGCTGCCTCTAATTAGTTTCTACTCTATTAATAATGACTACTACGCCAGCCGAGACAGTCCAACCGGTTCCAAAAGAAATTGTTGATTTAATTCCGTTGTTTAATGGTGATAAAAGACAGTTAAACCTTTATTTGCGAAAATGCCAATATTTGATTGATCGGTATAAAGGAAGTGTTGAACAAGATCTCTACGTTTTTAACGTTTTAACGGGTAAACTAAGAGAGGATGCAGCTGCACTTTTATCGGAACGCGATGATATTGTTACGTGGTCCGCGTTAAAACAATTGTTGATTCAACATTTTGGAGATCCGCGTAGTGAAGCGTGTATTAATATAGAATTAGAATCATTAAAAATTAAATCGGGTGAAAGCTTTTTAGATTTTTGTAACAGAATTCAAGGTGTTCGTTCATTATTAATGTCAAAAGTGAATATGATCGATAGTCAGGAGTTAAAAAGTGCTAAATTGGTGATTTACAACAACACGGCCTTAAATGTATTTTTATATAACTTACCTGAAAATATGGTGCGTATCGTTAGGCTCAAATCGCCTTCAACCCTGGAAGAAGCCTTAAGTATTGTCCTTGAGGAAGTTAATTTTTTAGAACAATATAATACGCGTAACCGCTTACATGGTAGTAACCAAATTTCGGGAACAGGTTCAGGGTCATCGGCAAACCATCTAAATGGGAACAAACCCTTGTTACCTTTTCAGTCTAAATTTAATTCTAATTATTCCAATAATACTCAAAAATGGGTACCTCAACTAATGGGTCAAGGCCAAGTGCCCAAGCCTGTATTCGGATATCGTCCTCAAACAAGTTTACCATTGCAACCGTTTGGTTATAGACCACCGCAACAGTTTGGTTATAGACCACCACAACAGTTTGGCTATAAACCACCACAGCAATTTGGTTATAGACCACCTCAACTGGTTGGTTATAAGCCGCCTCAATTCGGTTATAGGCCACCCTTACAGTTCGGATATAAACCTCCGCAGCAATTTGGGTACAAACCGTTGCAACAAATTCAATCGAATGTTCCTCCAGCACTAAAATCCCAGGATGTATCCATGAGAACGGCCCCGTCAAAGCCTCAACAAGGTTTTTCGTTAAATGAACTTAATATGAACGATTGTGACTATGAATACAATCCGTACGACTATGAATACAACCCGTACGAGTTTGAATATTATGACGAGACTTATAATTTTAACACGAATGACTATGACTACTCGAATGACTTAAATGACACGGAAAATTTTAACGTACCTAATAATGACTTAGAATCGACAAATAATAATCAGGATTTTCAGAAAAAGGCCTCGATCAAGGAAAAGAAATCTTAGAAATAAATTGTGATCCGAATTTAAAGCTTCCCTACATTTATTTAGAAGAAATAGACGCAAAAATGATGATTGATACGGGTAGTATGAGATCCTTCATAAGTCCTCGAAAGGCTTTTGAATATTTCAGTGAATATATTAGAAATGAAAATGTTGTAGTAGTGAGCACCCATGCTTCTAGCGTACATGATAAGGTAATTGAAATACCTCTTTTGCCTTCTTTCGCGACAGACTCATGGCATAAATTTTATATATATGATGTTGACGCACGATATGACGGACTTATTGGTAATGATCTTTTGGAACAATTAGATGCAGTAATTGATTTAAAAAATAAAATAATTACAACTAGCACTACTTGTATTCCTTTAATTAATAATAACCTAAATTATATAATTGATATACCTTCACGAACAGAACAACGGGTTAAACTACCTGTCGATCAGCATTCGGGCGATGCTTTACTTGACTTTCATGAATTTGAAAATGGTATGCGTATGCCTAGCGCTATAGTCAACTGTGTAAATGGATACGCATATACAGTAATTCAAAATTTTTCAGATATTCCTAAACGACTTAACATAAAAAATCCATTTCTGGTAACCAATTACGAAGATAATAATATTAATATTAATTTTATTAATAACTTAACTGACATTGAGACCGACAAACTACTTGAAGACAATTTAAATAAACTTAGACTTGACCATACGAATGAAGAAGAACGTGAAAAGATTTATAGACTCTGTAAAGAATATAAGGACATATTTTACTGCGACCAAATTCCCTTAACATTTACGAATTCTGTAAAACATCATATTCGAACAAAAAACGAAGACCCTATATATGTGAAACCATATAGACAGGCTCCGTTTGTCCAAGACGAAATTAACAGACAAGTTGACAAATTGTTAAATGACAATGTTATTCAAGAGTCGCACTCCCCTTGGAATGCGCCGGTTCACCTGGTACCTAAAAAGATGGACGCATCTGGTGAAAGAAAATATAGGATGGTTATTGACTTCAGAAGACTTAATGAAATTACAATAGATGACAAATACCCACTACCAAATATTCATGACCTTTTTGACAAATTAGGGAAAAGTACTTACTACACTACCCTTGATTTAGCAAGCGGATACCACCAAATTGAATTAGACGAAAATGACAGACAGAAAACAGCTTTTTCCACACAAAATGGACATTTTGAATTCCTCAGAATGCCGTTTGGGCTAAAAACTGCCCCAGCCACATTCCAGAGAACTATGGACAACATTTTGCGTGGATTACAAGGATTGCACTGTATGGTATATTTGGACGACATTATAGTTTATGGAAGCAGCCTTGATGACATGATACAAAATTTAAGAACCGTTTTTGACAGACTTAGAACAACTAACATGAAAATTCAACTTGACAAGTCAGAGTTTTTACGCAAAGAAGTACTTTATCTTGGACATAAAATTACTAAAGAAGGACTTAAACCTAACGACGATAAAATCTCAGCTGTACTTAACTACCCTTTACCAACTACGACGACTGAAATTAAGAGTTTCCTTGGACTAGTAGGCTATTACCGACGTTTTATTAAAGACTTTGCAAAAATTACCCAACCATTGACATCCTGTTTAAAAAAGCGTAACAAAATTATAATTGACCAAAAATATACTGACGCATTTAACAAATGTAAGGAACTTTTGACGCATGCCCCTCTTTTACAATACCCCGACTATGACAAACCGTTTATACTTACGACTGACGCGTCCAACGTTGCTCTGGGTGCAGTTTTGTCACAAGGAGTAATTGGCAGTGATAAACCTATTGCGTATGCAAGTCGCACCCTTAGCGATACTGAATCACGTTATAGCACAATCGAACGTGAATTGCTTGCTATAATATGGGCTGTGAAACATTTCAGACCATACTTGTATGGCAGGAAATTTTTCATATACACGGATCATCGACCCTTGGTATGGCTTCGATCCCTAAAAGATCCTAGTAGTAAACTTACTCGTTGGAGACTCCGCTTACAAGACTATGACTTTGAATTAATTTACAAAAAAGGCAAACAGAATACCAACGCTGATGCCTTTTCCAGAATCAAAATTAATGCCTTAGGTACAGATGACGATAATCAATCGCTTATAGTTAATGTTGACGAATATCAGGAAAATAGTGTAGTTACGGAAAGACCCAAATCTAACGAAGTATTAGAACGCAGTGACTCATCGACAATAACTATATCAGACTTAAGTCGGACCGCAACAGCTAGTAGTATAGAGTTTATTGAATCAGTTTTACCCGAATCTAGTAAATCGTATACAGTACATTCAGCTTTAAATGAATCCACAGGGATACCGATTTTACACGAAGCTATAGACACTAAGCCTAATCAGATTTTAGTGTTCTCGTGGCTCAAAAATGAAATTAAAGTTAAGGACATCTCTATTGAAAAACAAAAGGTGCTAGAAGTTTTCCTTCCAACAGATAACACAGAGTTAGTAAAACAATTTTTAAAACAGTACATAAAACCAAAAATTAAATATTTCATTTACTTTGAGGATAAGGAACATCGTAGATTATTCAGTAACGTAATTATTCAAAATTTTATACAAGGTATTAATTTTTATGAGTGCACAGAGCGAGTGATATATGTTAAAGATGAGGGTGAACAGAGAGATATAATACTTAAACATCATGAAGGAAAGACATGCCATCGTGGCATTAAAGAGACATTAGTTAGGCTTCGTAGGAATTATTATTGGGATAAGATGCAGGAAACAGTAACAGCAATTATTAATAGTTGCGAGGCATGCCGGAAAATGAAGTATGATCGACGACCCATCAAACCCGTCTTACAGCTGACACAAACTCAGAATGCTCCGTTTCAGGAATTATTTATAGATCTATTTAGTATTGAAGGTAAAACTTATCTAACTCTTGTAGACGCGTTTAGCAAGTTAGGGCAGGCTATTGAAATTTCTAACAAATCTACTCCAGAAGTTGTCCGTGCTTTAATTAAATATTTTTCTTATTATGGCATTCCTAGAAAGATAAGTTCAGACCCAGGTACTGAGTTCAATAATGAATTAATGAAGGAATTTTTAAGCTTACATAAAGTAGAACTTCACATTGGCACACCTAACAACCCTAATTCCATGGGCTTGATAGAGCGATTTCACTCTACCCTAATCGAAATTTACCGATTGGCAAATTATGAAAAACGAGGTACCGATGCGGCATCCACAATGACGTATTCGGTTATGGCTTATAACCACACGATTCACTCTATTACTGAACTTACCCCATTTGAAGTTGTTTTTGGACATACCGATGCGAACAATCCGTATAGTATAGAGTTGGAAAAGCAATATTTCCAAAAAATTATTAAAGATCATGCAAAACGGATCAAGGTTATGTATAGGCATCTTGCGGATAAGATGGTAGCGTTAAAGGAAAAGCATAGGGAAAGGAAAGGTGGTGAAGCTGTTAAATTTACTGAAGGTGAAACTATTTTTGCGAAAGATGTTAACAAGCGTAAAAGTAAAGATAAACCAAGATACGTAAAAGCAAAGGTTGTAGGTCAGGCAAAAAGAAATGTTTTACCCATACAAATTGGGGAGAGAATTTCTAAGACACCTATCAAAAATGTTAAACGCCCTCCACAGGTGGTGTGGCGTCCTACTGCTAGCGGTACCCACGCTGGGCCTGCATCTGCAAAACCTTGAAGGAAACCCAGGAATATTCCCGGTCAAGGAAGGGCAAGCCCATATTCAAACTGGTCACTGGACTATAGTTAAGGTCGTAAGTCTAGAACAGATATATAGCGATTTAAATCGCGTATCCACTAACTACGAACAATTTTGTAAACTTATCGATTGGAATGCATCATATTCTCAGGAATTTACAGATATGAAAATTCATACAGAATTTATACGCGATATCACTATAGAGAAATACCGACAACTTGTTCCACAGAGACGCTCTAAAAGAGGACTAATAAATCCATTGGGTTCTGTTATAAAATTGATAACAGGTAATCTAGACCACGACGACGCAATTAGATATGAAAAACTTATTTCCGAGCTAAGCCACAATCAAATCATTATTTCAAAAAAATTAACAATAGTCTCCAAAATGTTTGACAGTTTTATTAATGTGACTGAAACAATAAGTCAGAATACTGTAAATCTTCACAATCGCCTTACAAAGATAGAAGGGCTTCTGAAAGATTTAAGTGGTAAGCAAAACAATTGGATTTTCTTAACTTACATCACAGGATTATTTTCGGTGTTCACGAGTAGCTTTCGTACTATCTTTGCAAGGCTAAGTGAAATTGAAACAGCATTAGCCTTAAGCAAAATCTCAATATTACATCAATCAATTGTTAATTCAACAGAGCTATTGTATCATCTAAATTTGATTTCTAACCATGGAAATTTAGTGTATCCACCATTTGAAGAAAATTTATTGAAAATTGAGGAAACTATTTGTGTAAAATCTTTTATAAAAAATAACCAAATAACATTTATAATGGAAGTTCCACTTACCGATAAGAAGTCCTATAATTATTTTAAGATATATTCCTTACCTATTTTTCACGAACCTGAAAATAAAACCTTAGCTATAATTCCTAAATATCCTTACCTTCTGGCGAAAGGTCTTAAATACTTACCGCTTATAAAACCCTGTCGTCCATTGTCTACTGGCGATCAGCATCTATGCACTGTAGACAATCAAGCATTATACTACGAACTTACCTGTGTGGAGCAGCTGATGAAATTCGACCAAGATAACAGTTCCTGTGAACAAAGAGAAATTCAAATCGAGGAGATCAGGGCTCAGGAAGTCAATGCCGATAGCTGGCTCCTGTATAGTAGATTAAAAACGACCTTAACAAAGCAATGCGGTGAAGATATCAGTAACCAACATGTATTTGGCACTTACCTGGTAACCATGGATGAGCCTTGTGACTTGCAAATCAATGGAATTCACCTTCGTCATCGTATATTCGTAGAATCTGAAGTAGTGGAAAGGATTCCTATTGTCGCCTTACCTCATTTTCGTATGGACAATACCACACAATACCGAGGAAGTGCAGTGAATATGAAAGGAATTAGTTTAGATGAAGTGAAATACATGGCCTTTTCATTAAAACATAGTGAAGTGATAGAAAGTGTTTTGAGTAACCAAAAGAACTTTAGCTTCAGTGAAATTTTAGGATACGTCACTTTTACTTTAATAATTTCCAGTTTTATTGTATTTTTGAGTTATATAATTTGGCTAAAATCGCCTAAATGTTTATTATTTAAGAAAAATTATCGGAATGATTCTTCACCCGAACCTTCCGATAATTTTCCTCTTAGGGTCGGAGGAGTTATGAATAGCCCTCTTTCCCCTACTGCTGTTTCAGCATTAGCATAGTTAGTTCTAAGAACGTAATGTGAAGGCTCAGCGAATGTGCTCGGCCCACCGGATGAGCCCTCCATGACTATTAAACAAGTAATAAACCAGCCTCCGAATCGGCAATACGTCTTTTTATTTCAGTCCAAATCCTGAAATTAATTAGTTTAATTTTAGTAATTATAATTGTTTACACGCTCCAAACCAAAAGTACTTATGATTAAGATGTATGACAAACAAATCAACAAACAAACTACCTTAAACGCGTATTACCTTCTCCATTCCGTCGAGGGTAATAAAT
This sequence comes from Thymelicus sylvestris, assembly GCA_911387775.1. NCBI lineage: Eukaryota > Metazoa > Arthropoda > Insecta > Lepidoptera > Hesperiidae > Thymelicus > Thymelicus sylvestris. Next base: position 10,122,861 of record OU426909.1, on the reverse strand, counting down.
TATAATTAACATTCAACTCAGATGAAGAAGATAACGTTTACCGCAACACGAGTTGGCAAAGATCACCTGACGTTGAATACGCCGCTCGACTCCTATATCAGTGTCATAATATTATCGTTGCAAAGTTTGAATAAACTTGGTTGTTCAGGGTTGCCATTAATGGTGAAATTGGTGAAGCACAAAAATAAAGACATTACAAACTCTTCAACTAAGAGCAAACATTTATTTACTAGCGCTCTTCCGCGGCTTTGCCTGTGTTTTTCGGGATAATAAGTATCTTACATGATATTCCAGATTATGGTCTACCTATATGTGTGCTTTTCATGAAAATCCGCTCAGTAGATTTTGCGTGAAAGATTAGCAACCATCCATACATTTTGTTTTGTGCATGTGCGGTACTTGCTTTCGTTTTGCAATTCGCAAACACAACGTTGCTGCTGCGTGGACAGATTTCGTATTTTACGCAAGATGCAAGTAAGTGGCAATTGAAGATAGCGTGCGTCTGTGGACAGGCCTAAAAAACGTGTATTTATGTACGCTCGTCATTTTCAAATATTATGTGCGTATTACAAGTTAATTACCACTTGCTTCGGTGAAGGAAAACATCGTGAGGAAACCTGCACACCGGAGAGTTCTCTATAAAGTTCTCGAAGGTGTGTGAAGTGTACCAATCCGCACTTGGCCAGCGTGGTAGACTATGGCCTAATACCCCTCACATTGTGAGAGGAGACCCCGAGCCCAGCAGTGGGACAATTATGGGTTATTGCTTTGCTTTTTTTTTATGTACGCTCGTAAGAAATTATACTTCTTTGGCGTAACAAAACAAAAATAGCTAAAGATTATTTCCCGTATGCCACAACTCTTTGTTAAAAGGAATCAGTTATCAACTAATTTCATCATGTTGCTTTTTGGCTGTCGTGTGCGTGCGTATTGTAAAAATTTTACTCATTTTTTTTTCTTCCAAACGAGCCAAAAAAAGTATAACTTCAATAAATGAAATGAAATGAAATGAAATTAGTTTATTCGAAGTAGGTTTGTTACAAACACTTTTCGAAAGTCACTCAACGCCATCGCTTCAACAAATCCCTACCGTGAGTGGTCCCGGTAGAAGAAGCGGCAAGAAACTCCCGGGATTATTTTTTTTCCTACTCACAGTTACAGACAGTACTTACTACTACTTATTACATTATTTAATAAAAAAAAAACTCATGTCCAAGCAGTCTTGTCATATAAATACTCATCAACTTTGTAATATGCTTTCTTCATGAGAATACCTTTTACATGAGTTTTTAATTTACAGTATGGCATTTCTGTTAATTCTAACGGGATTTTATTCCTATTATTTTCGGGGATTTTATTTATTATTTTAAAACTTTGTAAATTGTAAAAAATAGTGCAGCAACTATTATGGAGTCTCACAGCGTCACGCTCGGATACTCCTAGAACATCACTCAACAAAATCCGAATAAATCCGGATGATTCCATTTGGTATCAGCCCTATCAGCCCTATGTAAATAAACAGAATAAGCTCAAAGTTAAAGCGTGGGTAGTTGTACAAACAAGTTTGCAGCTTTAAGCTTTATTGCGAAAGTTACGTAAACAAATGCGTTTCCTATTTAAATACCTGTGAACTTAAGGATAACATTGCATAGCACTTTGAACTTGTGCATATTCACGAGTAAACATTTAAGACGGAAGATAATTTTCATTATTGCGTATCATATCCATTCTAATATTAATGAATGGTTTCCTGAAGCTCATACAAAGCAAGAATTATCAGTTCCATGTGGCCCGTCTGGCTAGGTAGGCATCTTCTTGTTTGTGTCAGCCTCCAAAAGGCTCATCGTGGTCCACCAGGGCTTGAGATCCAGTTCTATCGTTCTGAACCTCTTCTTTCTTGGCCTGATAGTAAGTGACTGCCATCGCCCGTGGACATCAGCAACACTACAGGCATCACTGATACGTTGCCGGCCAAGAAAGAAAAATAGAGAAAGTCAGCCAAACGACTCGTCGTTGTCCGGCTGGGGGCTTGAGAGCCAGATCTTTCTTCTCTCTCTTTTGTTGGCAACAAGGTACCGAGAGGCACGTGTAAGGAACGCTGACCTGGATGCAGCGTCAGCTCAATCCAGGGGCCACGAACAAGGAGCGGCGAGCTTGATGGACTTACTTGAACCATTGCCGCGTACGTTCATTCCCACTAGTTCTACAGACGTTCTCGATACGATATTGATATTTTTAACGTGGTTTTTTGGTGTGTTGTTCCTACTTTTGTGACTTCATGCAAATTATCAGTTATTTAAATAGTTCACATTAATTAGTGGTTTATGTTTTCTTAAATTACGTAAATAATAATCGCTTCATGAAATGAAGATGTAGGTATTATTATTTACCCATCCTTCAACTAAAATGATTTATTTTTATTACTTTCTTCTTCTTCTTCTTCTCTCTTGCACGCGTTTTCCGGGATAAATACATAGTATAAATACCCTATATCTTATTCTATGTATATTCCAGATCAATGTCTAATTGTGTGCTAATTTCATTTAAATCCGCTCAGAAGGGTTTGCGTGGAAAAGTAACAAACTGAAGACATAAAAACAAACTTTCACATTTTAAATATTAGTAGGACATCTTTTATTAAAATCATGAAACTTTGCAAAGAGTTTCTAGTGATGGGGAGTACCTACATACTTTTGACAATTCATCCCCTAAAGGAGTACAATAGTAGGTAATATGATATTTCCATCGACGAAGTCACTGACACCAGTTATTGCCTATATTCTTCACTGATAAACTAAAGTCTCGTGTCAGAATGTAGGTACATATATGAATGATCATACTTTATATCGCTGGCTAGCGAAGGCAATAAATGTCTCGTATTCAAATTACGCGAGCAATACCTCGCCAACTCACTTCGACGCCAGACATTTAACATTTTATTTATTTTACCTATCCATACCTATACCAGACAAACAACCTGAAGATCCACCTTAAGGTAAATGGCTCATGGGCATCAGCGTCACCAAAGCCATCACCAATGACCAAGAAAGAAGAGGGAGATCGAAAGAAAGAACTGGCTCACCAGGCAGGCTTCACAGAAAGATATTAATATCTATTGATAATTTAATTCCGAAGAATGTGGAGCCCTACCACCAAGGCCGGTGTCTGTCGCCTCTTACGACACCCTAGTATGCCGGCATGGGATTGGGGCTAGTATTGTAAGCCATTCCAAACGAAAGATATTATAACCCAAACCCGCTAATCGGATTTGAAAAATTATTTTTGTGTATTCACACATTCAGGAGGATATTATTCAAATTCAAAATCATTTATTCATGTAGGTATCATTGATACACTTATGCACGTCATTTTTTTAATTCACCAGCTTTTCGGAAAGGTGCTTTGTCATGGAGGAGAAGAAAAGCCGAAAGAAACTCCTCTTTCTTATTAATTATTTACTATTATTTATTACTAGCTGACCCGGCGAACTTCGTATCGCCTAAGAATGTAACAAATCAGAAATCATTAAAATTGGTACAGCCGTTCTTAGCCGTTACAGTTTCTGTGTGCTCCTCCCTCTCCCTCTCCGCCTCACGCTCCCGCTCCCGCTCCCGCTCCCGCTCCCTTATGTTACCTTATCCCGCAGGAACAGGTCTTTTTTCCGGGATAAAAAGTATTCTATGTCCCTCCCCGAGCTTTATTTTATATCTGTAGGTATAAATAACTAATCTATCAACTACATACTTATAATAAAATTTTACCTTATCCCATAGGAACAGATCTATTTTCCGGGATATAAAGTATCCTATATCCATCCCCGAGCTTTATTTTATATCTGTATAAATAACTAATCTATCAACTACATATAACAAATTTTTACCTTATCCCACAGGAACAGGTCTATTTTCCGAGATAAAAAGTATCCTATGTCCGTCTCCTGGTTCTAAGCTACCTCCTCACCAATTTTCAGCCAAATCGGTTCAGCCATTCTTGAGTTATAAATAGTGTAACTAACACAACTTTCTTTTATATATATAGATTACTTTATTAATAATTGTACGCAAAAACTACTGAACAGATTTTCATCAAATTTATCACACAGGTAGACCATGATCTGGCTAGAAAATATTGGGTAATTAAGTAGTTAAGTAATCTATACTAATGTTATAAAGAGGAAAGATTTGATTGTTTGCACTGAATAGGCTCCGAAACTACAGAACCGATTTTAAAAATTCTTTCACTTTCGGGAAGCTACACTATCCCCGAGTGACATAGGCTATATTATATTTTCAAAAAAAAATAGGGATCCTTAATAAAACTCCAATAATGTAACACAAGGTGTAAAAAATAAGAAAATCGAAGCAAAGCGAGGGCGGTTACTCGTATCCCATAAAATGCGGGTAGAGCCACGTGCAAGGTATTAAATAAAATAAATAAAAATAGCCTTTATTTTCTCTGACCTTTACAATTTCATGAAATTCTAAAAATCTAATTCTAAAAACTTGATTCTAAAAAGTAACTTAATTTGACTACTAATGGTATTTTTTTCACTAATAATAAAAGATTTTGTACTTATCACCTAAACTGTGTTATAGCTAACCTATACTAATTTTATTATATATTTATTTATTTGTTATCAGCTACCAGGTCAGGCTGTCCTGCGACATAGGCCTCCTCAAGTTCCCTCCACATATATCGGTCCTGCGCTGTCCTTCTCCAACCCTTCGGCAAATCGTCTTCCCATCTTTTAATCTGCCTTCCTCTACGTCTTTTCCCGTTTCTTGGATACCATTCTGTAACTTTCTTAGTCCATTTTTCTGCTTTTGATCTAATCATATGACCAATCCATTTCCATTTTAGAGTTCGTGTTCTTACTCTAACGTCTACTACTTTAGTGATGCTCCTAATCCTTGTTGCTTTCCATTTATCAAGTAACCTTAGACCCATCATACTCCTTTCCATGCCTCTTTGGCATACCCCCAATCTGTGTTCGATTTTCTGTGTTAGTGGCCAGGTCTGGCAGCCGTAGGTAAGGCATGGAAGAATGCAAGTATTATAAACCTTCCTTTTTTCTGACATGGGCACAGATTTATTTTTCATAATTTCTTTAATTGCCCAGTACCTTTTCCAAGTGTTATTTACTCGTCTCTCTACTTCTTTAGTCGATAGATCTTTAACAGATATGATTTGACCCAGATAAATATAATCGTTTACGTAATCGATTTCTTCTTCGGACACCTTTATTGCCACTTTGGTCTTGTTGGTCATCAATTTAGTTTTATTAGTATTCATCGATAATCCTGCCTTTTTACTTTCTAATGCCAATTGTTGCAGCATTATTCGTAGAGTATCTGCGTCTTCTGCGAACAAAATGAGATCGTCTGCGAACCTTAAGTGGTTTAAATTTTCCCCGTTTATGTTAATGCCATAGTCATCCCAGTCCAATTTCCTAAAGATATTTTCCAAAACTGCATTGAATATTTTTGGAGACAGCGGATCTCCCTGTCTGACACCTTTCTGAATTTTGAATTCTTCTCCTATATACGTATATACGTGCAAGGTATATATACGTGCAAGGTATTAGGTTATTCTAATTCCTGACAAGAAGTTGCTTCAGGAGTACGAGGAACTACTTACTAAGACTTAGATACTTGAAGCGAAGCGACAGCTAGTTACTTAAGTAAATTCTCACACCAACCAACGGACAATACGCAAGAAGCGAAGCGAGCACGAGTTACTAAAGTTACGTAAACTCTCAGACCGACACGCTTAGGGTGAAACCAACCGCGTATTTTTAGGGTCCGATTGTGAAATATTTGGCTTTAGTGCTAATTTTGGTTAGTAGAGTCGCCGGCTAAACGGTTGGAGTTGGACAAGTGACTAAATCTCAAAAATAGGTTATATGATGAATTTACAAGGAAAACTATCACAGCTATGTTAGCATAAGTAGTTAATGAGTAATAGTCGATAAACTTACTACTTCGGAACCCTAAGCTGTATTGCGCGTGGCCGGACACGCACTTGTTTTTCGTTTATGTCCCGTGGACCAACTACTTAGTAGCTGGAGTGTAATTTACAGTGTTTGTGGTACTTTTGAGCTGTGCTTCGCGTGAAATGAGTCGATTTCATACTAAAGTCCGAACTCATTTTGCGTCGCCGTGTGATAACAAACAGGACTTTAGTATTAAACCGAATAGCGTACTCATTTTTCGCTACTCAAAGCCAAAAAAATACGCTGGTCTGGTCTCACCCTATAAAGCGGTAGAATATTTTCGCTTCACGTACAAGTATTAAAGATACCGGCATATTCCATCCGCTAATGAAACCGAATGTGGGCTGCGTCGATAAATTGTAGAACCTTAATGATACGTCAATGCAGAGTCGAGTGTCTGTCTATAACGAGTCGTGTAAAAAGATATTGAGAGGAAATCGGGGTATGCGTAAAAATGTGATTTTTCGAATATGAGAAATAAAGTCAGTAAGTAACGAGTAAGAGTCAATAAAATAACGATGTACTATTGCATATAAAATAATAGAATAAATCGGTTCGCTCACGCTATATATTGCTATACCCTATCAGGGTTATATGTGACACTAATTTATAAGGCAAATTATTGTCCACAAATATAAGACCTAAATGTACCACATATATTGCAATAAAATATTGAATACTGAATAAAGTTGAAACAATTTAACAAGCTTTTTAACCGACTTCAAAAAGGGAGGAGGCATGACAAGCATCAGCTTTCGATTTAAAAAATGATCATCTAAATCGGTACCCAGGAAAGTTATGAGGTAACATTAAAAAAATCCTTTTTTTGAAGAATTTACCAAATCCGTTGATACATTTTATTCATGTAGCTAATCCTAGAAATTACGTATTGAATAAGAGTGTGCCAATTATCTGTGTAATTATTTTTGGAACTGACTATATCGAGAGGAAGCAATTATCCGAATCGTTCTTGCTTAACAACATATTTTTAGGAGATTGTTTCGCGTCGTATCAGATGTCCCGAATAATTGTATTTATCCGAAATAAACTTATACTAATTGGCTATTTTCGCTCTTGAAACTCATCTATTTAACGTGATACAATTTCCATAATATTTTTGGTTTCAGGTGCCTTACCATGAACTCTAATAAAATGTGTCATGTTCAGGACAGGTCAGCTTGTAGCTAAAACCTGACAGGAGTGTATTTTGTACCATGAACGTTTACCGATGACCTGCAATACCTCTACTTCTGTCCTGCATCTAGTCTATGACACTTGATTTGTACTAATTATGTTCTGAAATAGAGCGTTTTATCGGTTTACCGGTTTTCAAATGAATGCGTAATATTGATGTTTTTAAAAGTTTAAAATAACAATCTCAATTGAAGATTTTGAGATTTGTTATAAATACTTAAGTGTTGTGATTTATTAACCTTTTGTTCTCTAAAATTTCCAAAAAAATTATCGCTAAGTGATGCTTACATTTTTGAACGTAATCTTACACTACTTGACACTTGACACAGTGACATGTCTAAATGTCTAATAAAATGTGTGATTTATAATGCCGGTCACTCACATTCGCGCGAATACGCGAACCCACAAGTGTGGGACGACATTCGTGAATGATTATGCGAAGTTTTCGAGGCATTCGAGGTTTTCCAACCTCTGTCGGTTTTTTGTCGCACATCAAAACGCGCGAACCTTGAACCTTCGTGTAGCCTCCCACACATTCGTGCGACCAGTTGCGCACACGAATAAAAAGGTGACGTATCTCTTAATTTTTCGTGGTTCGTGGCGTCTAATCGTACTACCATTTATTTTCTGTATTGAAAATGGATTTTAATGACAACAACATAATAACAATAGCAAGATTGAAACATTCGTGAACAAAGTGTAGGAGGAAGCTGAAATGGGCTTGTATACTCATATGCGAACCCATTTGCCTGACCACCCTTCACATATGTGCAAAACTGCAAACATTCGTAAAATTGTCATATATTTGCGCGCATGTGAGTGACCGGGGTTAGGAGCGATAATTTAAAAAGCATAAGTACAATGTATGTTTTTAAAATTTTCCAAACAAATGAAATGTATTTATTTTGTGATGATGGTGTATTTGAAATTCGTCATGGCTGCATCCCGTCGTGTTTCATTATCATCAACGAAATAGCCGAAACAGGACAATAAATGTTACTTTCGGTGACCTGTAATATTTTGACGTTAACATATGCCACTTTCTGATGTCAATACGTCAACAATCGCGTCATGGTACACGAATTGCAGGGCAGAAGATCATTTTTGAAGTCACGTGACCGCTGTCCTGTTACGGTGACGTGGTCGCTGGCTGCCCTGTGTTTTAGCCAGATCATGGTAGGATATAGCAGGACAGGCCAATTATCGGCTAATATTGACCTGTTTTAAGAGTTCATGGTAAGCCCCCAGATTCTACAAATAAATAATTTTACATTTCTTGTTTTGATAGTGACTGACTTGAATGGTAAAAAGTAATAGTTATACAATCGTAGGTACTAGTAGCAGTAGCCACTGCAACACCGTTGTAAATAACTGCCAAATTGATAATCAGAGTACCAGGATCTGGTATTTCCATGTGCCTTGTTTCATCATAATCCGTGCAACAGTTATCGCGAAATCTTAATGTATATAAATTACGTGTCACGTTGTTTGTCCGCGATGGACTCCTAAAGTACTTAACCGATTTTAATCAAATTTGCACACCGTGTGCAGTTTGATCCAACTTGAAAGATAGGATAGCTTACATCTCAAAATAAAAAAAACTTTTGACAGAACGAAGTCTGTCCGGGCAGCTAGTAATAATCTAAATTTTACTAACAAAAAATAACCGACTTCAATGTTACTCAAAAACTACTTGTCAGATCTCGTTCAAGTTTATGTTGGACCACATGACAGGCACCAGATTTCGATTAAAAAAAGAGTCATCAAAATCAGTTCGCCCAGTCCAAAGTTCTGAGGTAACGAACATAAAAAAATAAAAAAAAATACACTCGAATAGAGAACCTCCTCCTTTTTTTGAAGTCGGTTAAAAAGTAGGTACATACTTTGAGTATTAATTTATAACCATAAATCTGTGAATTTACCCGTCCAATATTATTATTGGACGGGTAAACTCTGAACTCAATGCTAGTAAGGATATAAGATTGAACCAGCAACATTCAAATGAAGTCCGCCCTAATATTTGCAGACGAAAACCTGTAACGAATTTGAATTATATGAGATGTGACATTTCAGATGTCGTATCTGGTGCCTTACCATGAACTCTAATAAAATGTGTCATGTTCAGGACAGGTCAGCTTGTAGCTAAAACCTGACAGGAGTGTATTTTGTACCATGAACGTTTACCGATGACCTGCAATGCCTCTACTTCTGACCTGCATCTTAGTCTATGACATGCATGGTACTTGATTTGTACTAATTATGTTCTGAAATAGAGCGTTTTATCGGTTTACCGGTTTTCAAATGAATGCGTAATATTGATGTTTTTAAAAGTTTAAAATAACAATCTCAATTGAAGATTTTGAGATTTGTTATAAATACTTAAGTGTTGTGATTTATTAACCTTTCGTTCTCTAAAATTACCAATTAAAATGATCACTAAGTGATGCTTACATTTTTGAACGTAATCTTACACCACTTGACACTTGACACAGTGACATGTCTAAATGTCTATTAAAATGTGTGATTTATAATGCCGGTCACTCACATTCGCATGAATACGCGAACCCACAAGTGTGGTACGACATTCGCGAATGATTATGCGAAGTTTTCGAGGCATTCGGGGTTTTCCAAGCTGTGTCGGTTTTTAGTCGCACATCAAAGCGCGCGAACCTCGAACCTTCGTGTAGTCTCCCACACATTCGTGCGACCAGTTGCGCACACGACTAAAAAGTTGATGTATCTCTTAATTTTTCGTGGTTCGTGGCGTCTAATTGTACTACCATTTATTTTCTGTATTGAAAATGGATTTTAATGACAACAACATAATAACAACAGCAAGATTGAACATTCGTGAACAAAGTGTAGGAGGAAGCGGAAATGGGCTTGTATTGTATACACATATGCAAACCCATTTGCCTGACCACCCTTCACATTATGTGCAAACATTCGTAAAAATGTCAAACATTTGCGCGCATGTGAGTGACCGGGGTTAGGAGCGATAATTTAAAAAGCATAAGTACAATGAATGTTTTTAAAATTTTCCAAACAAATGAAATGTATTTATTTTGTGATGATGGTGTATTTGAAATTCGCCATGGCTGCATCCCGTCGTGTTTCATCATCATCAACGAAATAGCCGAAACAGGACAATAAATGTTACTTTCGGTGAGCTGTAATATTTTGACGTTAACATATGCCACTTTCTGATGTCAATACGTCAACAATCGCGTCATGGTACACGAATTGCAGGGCAGAAGATCATTTTTGAAGTCACTTGACCGCTGTCCTGTTACGGTGACGTGGTCGCTGGCTGCCCTGTGTTTTAGCCAGATCATGGTAGGATATAGCAGGACAGGCCAATTATCGGCTAATATTGACCTGTTTTAAGAGTTCATGGTAAGCCCCCAGAAGTACCTCGAGAGTGTTAGCACTTCTAAATGAGGATGGAAAATGGAAATTATTTCTTTATTATGCTAACAAACGTATCATCTGATGGTAAATGGTCACCAAGGAGTTCATTAATACATAAGGGAGATCTGAAGACGGGTCGAGACGTTAGATAGGGGACAGAAATAGAATAAATAGTAAAACAAATAAATATAAGTAAACTAGCTGCCCGGACAGACTCCGTTCTGTCAAAATTTTTTTATTATTATTTTGAGGTGTAAGCTATCCTATCTTTCAAGTTGGATCAAACTGCACACGGTGTGCAAATTTGATTACAATCGGTTCAGTAGTTTAGGAGTCCATCGCGGACAAACAACGTGACACGTAATTTATATAATTAAGATAGATCCGAACAACAACATACCTACAACGCAAAACCTAATACAAACAACAAAATGATTTTACGAATAGATCGAAACTTTTTGAATAGTTTCAAAACACTACTTATGTAGTAGCATTGTGCAATGTGGAACGTAAAACTATTCCAATTCAACTTCAGTATACACATAGGTTTTCGATTCATTCATGGCTCCATAACCACTGCATATATTTTTACCCTGTAAAAGATTTTTTTAGTTTTTTAACAGACTACAAAAAAGGAGGAGGTATTCAATTCGACTGTATTTTTTATGTTTGTTAAATTATAATTATTTCAATATTATAATTATTGCTTCTCAAGTGCTTATAGTTACTTACGCGATACTAAAACACAAACGTTTTTTAATTTTTTACCTGTCTGTCTGACTGGCATTCTGTGTGAACCAATTTTAATGGGACTTTCACTGGAAGATAGAGGAGGTTATAAGACAACATAGGCTACTTCTTATCTCGGAATTCGCATCGATCGGGATTTACGCAGAAATACTCCCACACGAATGAAGTCGCACAGCTAATGAGTCCATATAATAATACTAGCTGCCCGGACAGACTTCGTTCTGTCAAAAGTTTTTTATTTGAGATGTAAGCTATCCTATCTTTCAAGTTGGATCAAACTGCACACGGTGTGCAAATTTGATTAATATCGGTTAAGT